>CM035815.1:32998809-33747559 GCA_020458035.1 Magallana ariakensis
TTGATGGCAATTTTAAATTGATTGTGTCCTATACTAATTTTTTATCTAAAGGTGAAAATTATTCGACAAATATTCACGTGAAAATTCCAAACATTAGTTTGAAAGTTAGAGTTTTATCCTGTGTTATGGTCTCCCTTGGTCTTCTGTTTTGCTTGTTTCGATATCGCTCTGTATTTAATAAATGTAATATTGACCTAATTACTATGGCTTCACTCCATTGCAATTAGATTAATATTTTGAAAAGATCGTTTGAGGTCTGTTTGATTGAATTTTAATGGATAGTTAATTGAAAAAAAAGATAATTTAGCTTTAAAACCCACTCTGTATGACAAAAAGGTATCAGAAAAATTGCGTGTCTTTAAAGTTTGTCGATGAGATTTAACTTTCGTTAAATCCAACATCTTCTGTAATAACACGATGACTTGCTCTGTAGTTTAATTTTTTCTACTCGTAATAATGTGCAAATTCATGTTTCCTTATAACGATAGCATTAATGTATCACAAAAACTAAATGTGTTCAGTTCAGTCTTATATATTTCGTTATACTTTATTTTAGATGTATATTGCAAGACACACGTGTGTCATTGACAATAGTTTTTAGAAAAAGAGGAAAATAATTGAAAGCTTTAAGGATGTATACTTTATATATGCACATGTAAGTCATTATACAAAACTATTTTTGTATATTTTATTTAAAAAAATCCGAAATATATTTCAACAGCAAAGAACTGTGGGTATTGTAAGACTACGGATGTTTTCTTCCGTCCGAATTGCGTTGCTATTACGTTGTTCGTACGTATATTTTCTGGGATGACAATGCAAAGTCCGATTTGATTTTTTGCTCTTTGCCTGTTTGGCCCAACTGTACAATGCACAATATTGTGTCGGGTACACATTGTCGCCTACAGATTTATTTATCAAATTTATTTGATGAATTTCTTAAATTGGATAGAAATCTGACTCTCGGCAGGATACCTGTTCGTTTCCTCCCCGACATTTATCTCTTTCACCAATCAAAGCACCTGCATTTTATAACAATGACCATCTATCTTTCCTCTTCGAAGGTGTCCAATTTGATACTGTTGAGATATTTATCAAAACTTGGCTTAATATTAAAAGTATCGTAAATAACGTGACGGCTTAGTAGGTAAAATATAGATATACTTAAGAGAAAAATCTGATATTCTTTGTCGCATTCGTGCATGTGAGAATAAAAAGGTGTTGGTGTCGACAGGGTCGTTTTCGCAATTAAAGAAACACTGATTATGCTAATTGATAAACGTCGCCACCAACAAACATGATACATACATGTATACTTACATATGTATGTTTAAAGTGCAATCTTTTCTTAAATATCTATTGAAGAATAGAAACAAAACAACAAATCCACCAACCCCCCTCCACCCCATCCCAATAGCTCGATAAAACAAAATACAACACATGCAAAACCTCCCTTCTTAGACATGGATTCAATTGCTTACGCCATGGGGTTTACTAATTAAACGTTTTAGAGCGGTTCTCATTACAAGTAGGTCCGGGTAATCTTGTATATTTAATTAATAAATTTAATTACTTTCAATATTTTTTAGAGATCATTCATCAATCGTTAAATTGATGTTTAGGTTGTTGGGGTTTTTGTTTCAAATCGAAGGAAACTAAACCTGATCGCCATGTGACATGTGACAGTAATTGCATTGAGCATCCAGGACCGCCGTCAAAATGAAAGTAGAGTCTCATAAAACAGAGTGACAAGTCTTAATCTGGCAGATAATATAACCACCTCGCGCTGACGCTGGTGGTCAGGCAAAGTTATAACGGACACTTGTTGCAGCTATGTCAAAGCAAGTGTCACCTGACGCCTCCCCGCTCTACACGGGGGCTGTGTATACATAGTCCCCTGCATCGGCCAGTCAAAATTGGAAATTAAAAACTAACGTTGTCCCCAACTTGATAGCTGTAATGATTATTTTTTGTTACCTTCGTTTTGGAACAAGGACGAGGTAAAATGATACGCCGCTAACGTTGACATGGATCAGTGTGGCATTTCGGCAAAAGATTACTCCGGGATTTCCTTGTACTCTCGTTATAAGCTAATAACTCCCTTTAGGATCAATGTCATTTGCCAGTTGGATTTTTTGTTTAATATATACATCATGATCTTGACAGTATATCGACTTTATCTTTTACTTACTTTGCATAATCATTTTATCACGTGCTTGTTTGCAGAAATTATGATCAAAATTTGCATGCATCTGAATTTTTGGATGGACATTTCAACGAAAGATTTGATGTTATTTATTGTCTCCTGGTGTTGACAGAAAAATATGTTTCATATTTCCTGTTTGTCTTTTGTATAAAGAATTGAAGATGGTTGATATGTTCGGTATTTTTTGTGGTATGAGCGACATGGTCAATAAAAGTAGAAAATTGGTGTTTCTTTGCTGTAAATGTTCTTACGTCATGAAACCATACGTAAACGTAATCATGGTCTTATAAATTGGCCACGGTGCATGTTAAATCTTTGCTCGTTGATGAAAAGAGGCTACAGTAACTATAAACCGTAACGAGGCTTAGACTTAATAATGTTACGATGTTAAATTTTAAAATTAATATATATACAAATTAGAACGTAAAACGATATGGGTGTTTGTTTTCAATCACATATTTAACGTATTTAACTTGTGCAAATCATTGCAGAGTCATTTTGCAAGACAGGTATTAATGCAAAATAGTTAAATACCTAGGAAAGCACGGTATCAATAAGGATGTTCGACGAAACACTGCAATCTTTGTTACGTCATAATGAACAGGACGGAAGGTAACAGGCGGATAGGCATTTATCATCAAAAAGAGATATGAGGTGTTAACCATTGAAAAATGGTTTAATAAGGTTTTATCTATCTTATTTATTGAGGAAATCTTCTTTGCCGACTTTTTAAATTCGCCAAAAAGTCTCAGTCCTAATCGATTTCTCTTTATTTTGATTTTTTGCCATAGACAAAAGTCGGTGTCCTTTGACGTCACCGACTTAAAGCTATTTGTTGTGTCATCATTAAAGGCGACGTAGCTTTAAAACCGTGGTTCACAAACACACACCTCATAAAATGTAATGTGTTTGATCAGGGGCTTTTAAGACGAAACTTGGACTATAAACAGAATCCTATACATCAGGATATGACGTTCTTAAGTTATTTCCTCCTTTACATGTGTAGGAGTGTTATGAAACGCTTGTTACTCTTTTATTTGAAATCGAAACAGCATCAATTTATCAGCAGAAGAATTTGTTTCGAAACTTATAACAATTATTTGTAATATTCGTTGATTGTGGAAACGGGGTAATGGGACTACAAAACGAAATGCATGCGACATTTTGTATGAGGTTCTGGTAGTTAACAATTGATGATGGTAGTTAACTATTAATGGTATGAGAACTTGATTGGTCTTCCTGCTAAAAGAATTATGTCAATTAAGAAAAATTAGGTCAGGAAAATGAAGGTCAGGGTCCAAGGTCGAATACAAAAAGGCAACAGATTGACCCCGTTCTAGATTAACTATTATGTTTTTGATGTAACACTTGATTTGGTCGTAGTGGTGATATTGACAGAGGTTACAGGGTGTAAACGACAAATTATTTGGAATGCTGTTCATAAATTGCCTTTTGTTTGTCGCGAATTCCTAATTATTATCTTCACAGAATGTAGAGATATTAAGTAAAATGCGAGACATTAGGTGTTGTGTATCATAACAATTTACAATAGAACTGATTCCAGTTAATCAGTGTGTTTTATGAATATCGCCACAACAATTTTATCGCGGAAAGTTCAAAGCAATATTTGAAAAGCAGGTTTAATATTATTGATTCTACGTAATTTACGGTCTTGGAACGCATATTGGGTTATCAAAAGAGCCGTGTCAGTAAGATTTTTGCTGAACTTTAAGGTAAATAGTTGGAATGCTTTGCGTTGATTAGTCTCAAGACATTTAGATTGGAATCATTCCATTACATGGGGAAAATATGATTGTTATTACATATATGCAAGAAACAGCTATGGAACATGCAAAATTGGTTTACCGTTTACATATGATTCATGCAAATGCCGGAAACATTACGTTAATTGATTAGAGTGTCATTTTTATACAATATCTACCCGGTGAACATAAAGATCAGCATATATCATGTAAGGGGATAAAGGTTTATATTGTATGATCAGTGCCACTAAATTTAAGGCTTCAAATGATGCCCTTTGCAAAATGAATGATCAATACAATAGGCAATTTATACTTACCAAATACTAATCTTGTCAAACTGGAGACGAAATTTGAATGTAAGTTAACTCGTAACGAAAAATTTGACAACAATTATTGTTTGTTCTTCGTTTCACTTCGTAAAATTAAACTGATTTATTTATTTATTTAAGTTAAAAAAACCATATCCCTTTAGCAATGGACATGTATTTGTTATAATGTACTTAATTTACTCAAGTACTCTATTATATTTCAAAACAGATGTTTCAAATTTTTTTTATTGTTTTTACACTGATTTGTCTAAAAGGTTGAGAAAAGGAAATATCGCATTTTCTCATAATAATGATTAACATTTTTTTGGAAATTATAAAACTTTTAAAATCTCAAATACAAAAGAATTAACTACAAGTACATTCAATGCCATTTCTGACATCTTTGTTTTTCATAAATTATTTTTTTATTACATGCAGCTTGCAATTTGGATTAGTACTTTTAGTTAAACAGATTATCAGATTAATAACAGGTTTTAGATGCATCTGTTCGTAATGCCACAAGATATTCATAATTTTTGAGCGTCTTGATTTCAATTTGTCATGCATTTCAATTAATTGTGCAATGTGGCACACGTGTTTGCAGATATGTTTTGTTTAAAATAATCTTTATGTATCAAAGTGTGGGAAAATCGATGTATTTTAATTAAAGGTAAAGTATGAGATTACTCGAAAAGAACTCAGTATATTTGGAACCTGATCTTAATTTCTTTCTTTTCAATTCTAAGTAGCATTAATTGGGAAATAATTATTGAAATTTGGGAAATACGTAACAATCTTAGCTTTACGTTTTTGTTGAAATTATTCTATTGCGTTTCAATATTTTTAAAATTATTTTTTTATTTTTCTCAGATTGTTTCTTTTAAAAATTCAGGATACCCACTAAGCAACAAAAAATGATATTTTTTTTATTTCGTTAAAATGAAATCGTCTGCACATTTCTCAGTAAAAAATTTTGATAATTGATATTATTTTGTTAATGCGAGACAATTTTCAAGGATAAGATCTTGAATAACAGATTATCTCGTTAAAGCGATATAAATATCTTGAAAGTTCGTAGAAATTATAGAGCTATTTACAGAAAACTATATAGAAATCATAGTTTTATTTAAAGAAGAAGAAAGAGCTATCTACGAAAAAAAACGAGATGGAAGCGTTTTTTTTTTATTTAGGAAAAGTTTACAGTTGCTATAGATAGTGCCCACGCCTGTCCCCCTTTGCACCACGTTCATTCCTCTGCAAACGCGATACGATACCGTTATTTTGTAACATAAAAATCTACTTATGAATGGGGGATAGGAATGAGGAACTATATTCAAATAAATAACGTCAGTAAAGATGAATGAAGCTGATTTTTGCAAGATACCGGGCATGCCGCACTTGTTCGCAGTAATAGATAATGTATCAAAGAGTGAGCCAAATCTTGTTCCAGGACTTTTCTATACATGTTCGATGTGTCGGAAGATGCTTCTGTCAAGGTCAGGTACATTCGCACTGAGAAGAGTTGTCGATTGGTATTACTGGATGGAGTGTAGAAAATCTTATTGATGTCTTGTTTCATTCTCAATGGCGAGATTCTTAATAAGCACTCTTGGATGAACAGGAAATGAAATTCACGCCGGACGAAATGAAATTTACACCTGACGAAGATAATTGTATTTTTTTTTTATTTTACTATTTATTTTTTTTTTATTAATTTCACTATCCTTATCAAAATGCACGAAACCTTTGTCAGAATCAGGTGTTTATAATTAATATAAACGTCTTCAATTCAACGATATGAAATGGTTGATACATTATTATGTATTGCTCCAGGGAACAAATTACATGTCCTGACGTCAGAAATTTTACCTCTAGTATATTTTATCAAAAAAAGTTAAGAATCTTCGTTTAGTTCGACTTGAATTACACAGATGGCAGGTTGCAAAAGCTGCTATTACGACATTTGAATAATTTCTCAATCTTGATAGGCAGGGAATAAGGTATGCGCATTACTTTGCCTGTTATCTAGCTAGGAATTCAAGGATATATTCCTGTGTAATATAGGTGTACTTTAATCCTATCTCACTGAAAAGTTCCGATTCATGTCAATTACTCCATTATAATTTGTTAAGGATCAGGCGTAGCACCAGAAAATTACACACAACGAATTCCATTCTTGGAATCTTTGAATTCCATTCAGTCTTATAAGAATTCCTATAATTCGCAAATATAATATATAATCAAACAATAAAACTCTTTTTGGTTGCTCAAAGAGGTTATGTGATTATTATTTTTTGGCAATGATCGCTACCTTCATAATCAGTATGAACCACCAAAAAAAAAAAAAAAAAAATATCGATTATACATAAAAAGTTAAATATAAAGTAAATCACAATCGTTAAGATTCACTAGTACGTTGGAAAGAAAAAACGTTAATTAAGTTACTACAACAAACTTTATGATCACATTTAGATTTCTTTTTAAAATGAGAGAAATGCGTAGTGGATGCATGCGCGGATCCAGAAAATGTGTCCAGGGGATGGGGTTCCGAGGGATATTTAAGTTTGCAGGGAGGGTCCGTGGCAAATTTTCGATAAATTTACATTCCAATTTAAGAAATTTTAATTTTCAAGAGGGGGGGGGGGGAGTTCGGACCCACCCCATAGATCCGTGTGACTTGGGCATCAATTGAACTAAAGACAACCTAGACCTGTTATAAATGTTAAGGCATATGATAAAACTGGTTAAAATGCTTATAATAGCGGACCTGATAAAAATCTAACTTGTCATCATGACATCTTACTTTTACAAGCAATGCGTCTTGGTTAGCATTTTTGATTGGAAGACGGGTATGAGCTAGATATAATGGTATCATCCTAGACATCTCACATTATATTCTCTGTATATTCCATTCTTTTGATAAATTTGATAAATATGTGAAAAGATGCAATTTTAGGGTGTTTTCCCCATCTGTAAAGTCATTATTCAACCTTGGCATCCTTCTTTTCATGCGTTAAAAAAAACCCAGCATTATAGGGTATGAAAATGTTTAACCAAAAGAAGTATTTGATGGTTTATGATCTGTTCTAGTGTATCGTAATGTTGTCATATCTTTATCATATTGTTGAGAATACCACCTACGAAGAATACCGCACTAGTAGTGAAACTGCTTTATAAACTATGTATATAAAGACGTTTGTGAACCCCAAAAGACTCTTCAGTTGTATTAAAACTGTCTATATCAAGTTATACTACGATACAAATAAACGTATTAGTCTATTTTTGAGATGATTATCTGACAATTGTAACCATAGCAACATAAAAGTACGCATTACCTTCAAATATTTTTAAACATGTATCACATTTAATTTCGGATTATTTTGGACAATAGCCTTGGAACCGGGATTAATACCAACAATGCTAGGAATTTTGTTGGTACAGTTCCACCCTAGCTGTTAAAATACGAAAAGAAATCATGGTGTTTGTTTACATCAGCCTATTGCATTGAAAGAAAAAACTACATCAAGGTAATGCATTACTTTTATTGCATGGATTTTGCAGGGCATACAAGTTAGTTAATTGCTTTTTGTTTTCGGGGTAAAAATACTTAAGCAGTAAAGACAAAATTCGCATTCCATGTCTTAATTATAGCAGTAAAAAGCAACAAAAACAAATGCAATTCAAAGTTTAAAAAAACCTTCATTTACATGAGCCCATGCTTTTTCCGTAGCGTCCAAAATGTACAGTGGAAACGATTGGCCATCTTGTTTACCTGTAGCGTACACAAGGTGCCCGCTGCAGCTTTGTGGCGAGCAAATAACTGTCTGTACAATTTGTTAGGTGTTACAGCAATGACCTACTGTGACTGTAATTGTTAAAAGGTCTTCTTCGAGCATTACCGTTAGGTGTATAAATGTCAAAATAAGAAACGTATATTCATTTCACACCTATCATTTTATTGTGGACCACCCTCAGAAAATATACATAATATACATCATAATGCAGGGAAGGCATTTGATCATTAAAGGGGCAGGAAAAATAGGTACGAAACGGCAGAAGCCACGGATGCAACTCGTCATATTCTAAACCTTTTTTTTTCTCTTCAAAAATTGCAATAAAGAATCGTCCCTGTTTTTGACTGCACCTGTTTTCAGATCCAATTGATCTGGGAATCACTTTAATGTTCTCTGTATTTTCATTTTGCGAAAGATGGCTGTTCTATAATCTGTGTTCAGGTGCCCGTGAATTAATTGCATGACAATTAAGACAGGTGTCAAGGCCGAAAGTGCTACATGCCAGTCTCTAATGAATTCCGCGTTTTGCTGCTGTGTTGTATGTTTTTCTCCTCCGTTCCTACTACAGAATCTGTCCGTCCTGTTTTAGTTTAGGAATGTGTTAGCAGGCAGGCTTAATCATGTCAAAAAAACTATGCTAGTAGTATTTTGTTTAATTAATCGTAACATAACGACATTTTGTGCCCATATGTTACGTCGGCCGTTTTGCAGACACCGGGGGAAGGAATCTAACGCACCGGCTGTTAGTTTTCGCCAGTTCATAAAGTGCCCATCTTCTTACTTACTGGCTTGTAATGGTTATAGTTGTAAAAGATTCATATATAATTTCTTTAATATGTGGGATTTGATTGTTATAATCAAAATATATACCGTATACAATTTTAATAATTAGATTTTAATAATGTCAAAAGTTAAAAGGAATTTAATTGATATTTTCAGTAAATGTAAAATATAATTGGTTTGCATGAGTATAGAAGTATAGCACATCGGAAAACTGATTCTCATGTTTTAAAGTATGTCATGAATTTGTATTTCAAAAAAAAAAGAGTATGAATGTCTGTTTAATTTGCTATATTTATCAAATTATGATCTTTTATACTATGGAGGTGGAATTTTAATTCTTCGCAATGGGTTAATTTATATCAGTAGAAGACATTTTCTTTGTCACCAAAGTAGTTTCATTTTATTTTAAAGACAAGCAATTGTGGGGAGTTCGGATATCAAAACCATATCCATGGAATATTGATATAGATATCCCACCCATTTTTTTTCAATTTTTTAATTCAGACATTGTTTTATTGCTTAAACTTTTAGACGCGTGCACGCATTTTATCCTTTATTATTTAAGGAATAAGGATACATTCTTTGAGTATTATGAGGTGATAATTTTGGTCGGGGCGTGATCAAATCCAATAAAGCCCGAAGGGCTTTATGATAGATTTGATCACGCCCCGACCGAAATTATCACCTCATAATATTCAAAGAATGATTCCTTATTACTTATATTTACATAATTTTAAGCCATCGTACGATTAAATATTTAAATATGAATAAGAAAACCCCGCTGGCGCCTCAATTTGGCGTTAATTGAAGTTATGGGTTATATAGTACAAAATCGATACGTAGTGTTATCACAGGGAAGACACTGGAAAATGTAAATATTATCGTTTATATAGTTATACTATACTATTTGGTAACATTTAAAAGATGGCTGTATAGTTTTGGGGGTTTTTTTTAAGACTATACAGTATACATGTATAAATTGTAAGGGAAAACTGAAATTCAAAACTAAAATATTTGGAGTTTTTCATTTTGATAGTTTATGGCTAAAAAGTATCGTATCTAATTTTAAGGTAAATCTGATGGGTAAAATTTATTGATCAACAAGCTTCCTTAATTAGAAGTTGCTTTTATTCTAACTATGCTGTTTACTTTATCGTTATGGGACATATATCTTGTTTGTTCGATATTCCTCCATGGTACTATATAGTAATACAAGTACAGGTGCACCTAAAATACAGTTTCTTGTACAAAATTTCGCTCTCTATAAAACTTTAGAAGGAAAATATCCGTGTACTTTTTTTTTTTGCTCGATTCAGATGTTAACCAGCAGTCGTTCGTAAACAAGAGAAATACAGTGGGGTACAAAAACGATAATCCCGAAAACCCAGTAACCTCTTGTCTGGGCCTACCAAAGTGCGTCATTTTTGAAAAATATCGGTTTTTCATATGTCATTATTTATGAAAGAAATTTATTCCTGATCGAAACCTAACCAGTGCTCTTGTCGTATCATCGTATTCAAGGTGCAGAGTGTAATTCATCGTTTCAATTGGAGTTGAAACGACCCGGCTCGACTTCAAAGTTCTCGATGAGTGTTCTTATTAACTCTTTACCTCTTGTCTTGTTTTCTTGTAAAATAAAACCTGTCGTGAACGAGGCACAAATGATTACCACTGAAAGGTCTCGTCTCTGTATTAGGCTCGGGATGCATTGATGTGCGTTATGAAACCGTGGTCTTTTTCGCAATCGCCTAATTGTATGGTTGTAGAGAAATTAGTTTGATAAGACCACCCAGCCAGACTAGTTTTATCTTTTTACTTGTAAATACCCCCATAATGCCTTCTGCTAGAAGTATGACGTCCTTCTGAACAACATTGAGAAAACACATTTTTTCGACATGGCATCAAACCCCCTTTTCCCCCCAAAACGGACCTAGGTTCTCTCAATTCTATAACACCTACCCCTGGTCCATGTTACCATTTGATGGAATCACCTGCCTTATGTCGCAACAAGTTTTGGGGCTGTTCAGTTTGATAGTGTCTTGATTATTTCGATGACACGTGACTTAAGACCTTCTGACGCCATTTTGACAGTGTCACATAGTAAACATTCAATTTCATCCGTAATGAACCATTAAATTCGCAAAACTTTTCAATACAGCACCAGTCAATTAAACAATGGTCTCAAATCCCAAATATTTTACGAATTGCGTATTTAAAATTGTACTACCTTGAATATTGAAAAAGTATATATACTAGCATATACGTCTCTGGTATTACAATTTGGCAACCAGTATAAGTATTGCTAGACAGAAAACCCGTTAGAAGTCTGAATATAATTTCAACACAAAAAATAGAAGAGTGATTTACGTTTTTCATTTAAAACAAGACATCTCTTAACGCTAGAAAATGTGTTTAAATATTATGGATATCGCCAAAATCTATACTTTGAAGATGAGATGTACAGGAAACGGGCATTATTTCATTCTTTAAAAAAAAAAGTAAATTGTCTTTTAACGCAGAACACAACAATTTAAAACGTCCCATTTCATTGTTATAACTTTTTTTCTGCAAGATAGTGGGGTTTTTTTACTAGTTAAAAATTTGTTTAGATGCATCATCTTTATATGAGTATATATATTATATTATAATTATACCGATAAACAATGTGTTAAGTGAGATTGTTGCTAGGTTGTTTATTCATCAGTTTTTGAGTGTCGGATTTTGTTCGCTGTTTTGTGGGGTACATGATTGTATTTGGTTTTGTTTAAGTTTCTTTTTTAACTTTTAGGGGGACGTGCTGATCGATAAGGTTTGGTTTAACTTTTTGATTGTTATTTTGTCATTCATATTCGCATGCATAAATATTCTATTGAACTTGTTGTATCTATGCCTATGCATGAGACAGACTGGTTATATTGGAAGACATCCCAGAAATTCCAGTGACGACTGATTGGAATTTCGGCGGAGGAGATCCTGTGATATTTTTTCTCCCCTTGTTTGCCAGATGAAATAGAAGTTTTGATCTTTTAATTGTCCTTGATTATACATCAATCTCCCACGAAGAATTACATTCTGCGAACAGGTGCGCATTATTTTGGGGCAAAAAAAGCGACAAGTGGATCTTCCCAATACATTAATCCGATCTCGAGCTATTGTATCATTTCACGTTTCAAGTTACAAACAATGAGATGATTTGAGCAATTTGTACACGTTGGATAAAGGCAATCCTTCAGAGGTGAAGAAAATTAAAGTTATTAGATGTGTTGGGCCACCCCGAAGTTCGTTCAGAACTGTCCAAATTAAACAGAAAAATCATTAAACTTCGTTCAACTTGTGTAAAGTTGCTATGACGGGACTGGTGCAGTCTCAGTCTGTTTATGGGAGACCTACTCCATAAAATTGCATTAACAGGTATTACATGATTAATCCCCAAGTCGCTGGTATAACCTGCATAGCCGAAGCTTTGCCGTACAAAGGCCCCTAAGGAAGCGATTCTATAGCAGCACGGAAAAGAATAGGATTTATTGCACAAAGACTCTGTTTCCTCGTAGGCAGACACTTTACGGAAAACTAGGGGGGATTAAGCAATGGTAATTGTGACTCGGTCAGATACGTTGACCTAAACAGAGATCAAAAGAACATTATTTGAATTTGAATATTCAAAGTGAAAATTCAGGAGATCTCTATAAAGTATTGTTTCGGGGGCTTTTGCTATAATTTGTGGGCTTTTTGGTTGTTGTTTTTTTTTTCCAAAATACTCAGGCCTCAAAAAGACATTTTAATCTTGCTTTTAAATATTTTGATACATTTCTTCATAAAATTATTTCTGTTATCTCAATGTCTTGTACCAACATCATCGTAAGATCAATAAAGTTATTTCAAATCATGCTTAACTTTTCATCTTGCCAAGTGAGTTGAAACAAGTGCAAAAGGGAGATAAGACGTGGCAAAATGTAAATAAAACTACATTGATGCTGAAAAAGAGGCAGTTTTCATTATTGGTCAGGCGTTAATATAAGATTTTTTTCTGATTGATGTTTCGATGTTGTTTAAGATAAAATACTAAAATCCATATGGTTTAAGTTCAAATGGGTTTAAAACCAAACTCGGAATAACCTGTATGTGATGCCAGTAAATACAATCTCTCGAAATCTTAATTGTTACTATTCAATACAATCAATTAATATTTGCGGTATAGATTCACTTGGCATTGGAAACGATACGTCATCAAAGAGAAATAACTCCATCCAATTGAGAAATATCCTCCAAAGCCAAGAGTTGCTCCTAATATAACATTTGCACAGAGAGAGAGAGAGAGAGAGAGAGAGAGAGAGAGAGAGAGAGAGAGAGATTTAAAATATTTCATTTCATATTTTATTAAAATACAGTTAAAATATCATAGAAATTAAGCCAAGACGAAACAAATGTAATTAAAACATAAAATATATAGAAAACAAACATTATTTAAGCTCTATACAACTTATAAAGATCTATTTAACTTATGCATAATTTAAGTAGTATTCACATATACATGATTGTATATAGTTTATATATGGCATGCAGATAATATATTTATTATCAAAGCATTAATTTCATAATTAGCCCAGTTACATGTATTTCTCAAATGTCCCTATGGCATACAGTGTACCAAATTGCATACTGGTGTGAAGGCAATGTCTTTCAAAGAATATTGAAATTTTTTTTTTAATGCGTGGTTTAGTTAATAATATTTGGTTACATTATCATATAATCACTTTATTTGCTTACAAAGAAAAAATTTTATATCACTGTGTCTCTTGCTTTTGTAGCTTAAACAGTTAAAAGTTGTGTATCCATCTCCTTGCTAAATAATCTTGTAATGTTTTCATAGCAAACATGGGTGTAAAGTAGCATTATGTAGATATTACCAACATTGTACTGTTCTCTTTTCGGAAAAATATGGTATCCAGTTTCCGTTTAATTTTTCTTCCTGACTTCCGGCACACATTGCATCACCGATCATGGAAGAAAATGATGTAAACCGGTCTGCAATTCAAGAACAAATAAAGCTACAAGGAGAAGTTGTTCGAAAACTTAAAGCAGATAAAGCTGATAAAGATAAGGTGAGTGCCAAATTTTCCACATATTAAGTGGATTGGCCATCTAACAAACCATCTGGTGTAAAACATGTTTTAGTTAGAATTGCCTCTACTTAAAATTTTTCATTAGAATACCTCAACTGAATAAGAAAACACTTCAATATGATGAATTTTATGAAGAAAAAAGAAAGATTCTTTGATTTGTTGTATAATTTAATGCTATGGTTTCTTGTGGATGGCTGTTTGTAGGAATTCATATTTAATGCAACATCACTATAATTATATTATACTACAGTAGCCTATACTTCTGGTACCAGACACCATATATTACATTGTGAGAAATGCAAAACAGTACATAATGAAAATATTTTTTGAAATTTTCAAAAAGTTAATGAAGGGAATGTGGGAATACGTAGGTATACTGCAGAATAAACTAATTAATGTAAAATAATGTACATAATTCACTAAGCTATATGTATAACTGATTATTGAATAGTTATTATAAATCAATATATCAAGATTTGATATCTCATTTGTTACAGTCTGTGATAATTATTGATGAATGAAGGTTAACTGATGCATTGCCTAGTTTTGACGCTGTTACGTATCTACTCCAATTGAAAACCTAAGACATCTTTATAATGCATGAATCAAAGAGCAAACAATTTTAGATCAGATTTACAGTGATGGAAATTAAGTCTAATCTATCATGGTACTTGAAGTAATAGGCACACTAAGCAAGTCTGCATCATTAAGGATTCTACAGAATGTAATATATCAAGTAAGGAAATGTTTAAGTACCATGTTTGAAGTGCTTCTCAACTGACTTTGTTAATAACTTCTGACGAAAGAATAGATTGTTTTAAAATGTCAGGTTGCTTTGAGCAAATTATTATTGCTCCACTGCTGATGGTAGAGGTGCATTGCACATGCTTGAAAAAAATGTTCACCATCAAATCAAAATAAAAAGTGCCCTTTGTTAATTTCCTCTAACATATTCCCAACCAAATTAAAACATGAATCCACTAAAATCTTGTATAATTACATAGCGTATGCAGGAAGTGTTGTCCGAATCTCAAATCGGTGGCAAAAAACCCTAAAAATTGGGGGTTTTAGCATGTTGACATTATTATAACTACAAAATTCAAGTTCCAGTTTAATTGGTAAACAAGTATTTCATGAATGAATAAAATTAAAACTTGTTTAAGATCCTTTATGATCCTGGCCCAGGTATATCAATCAAATGATAATTATATAGAAATGTTTGACAGAATTAGGTCACCCTCAAATTGTGTAGGTATGCCCTCTTTAAAAAAAAAAGCAACCTTTTGTTTTGCACTTGTCAGTCTGTATCAGTTGGTGGACATACATCATACTAGGGACCTGGGTCACCCCAAGAAAGTAGATGACCAAGTCATGGTTACCAAGTCAAAGGTTAAGGGCCAAACTACTCTGGGCTTAGTGTTGAGCAATCAATTTCCGTCTTCTGAAGAACCAAATGTAGGACAGACATCAAACTGTTTGCTTGTCTGTTTAGTACCTTAAAAATTTTGAAAAGGTAGACCTATTTCAATATTGCCATGTGGGAACCATATAAGCATATATGTTTCTTAAACATTTCCAGTTGTACACAGAATTTTTTGTATACATAGATGTATTCAAAATGTTAGATCATTTGTTGACTTGTCAGGCGAAATACCTTCTTTTAATGATCCCCATATCCAGGCCATAATAATGGCATAATTACCGGTATTCCAATTTTTACATTTCTGATTCATCCTTAAAATCGAAGGGGTAGGGTTTAAAAGGGGGTAGGAGATATTTTTGGGGGAGTGGTATTCTGCAGTATACCTTAGGACCCACCTGATCTCTGGTGTGTCTTGTTTACTCACCAGATTTGCTGACCTGGATTTTTATCTCCTTTCCATATTTCTGTCCTCCTGTTGTTCCTGCCACCATGCTTCTGCCACTCTGTAAATTTCATCACCAATATTTGGTTCGCCATCTTCGTTGTCTGGCTGTCCACTTTTATTCAAATGACCAGGTAAGGTGTATGCCATTCATAGCTTTTTAAAAATACATGTACTAAGAAATTTTGAAATATTTGTTGGGTTGCGGAAATCAGTATTAGGAGAACAAATACAATTTGGGGTGTTTGCAAGTTCCAAGTTTTTTTTTAACATTTAATAGCAATATGCAGAGTTCAGTTTGCTTGCATTGTCGTTTTTATACAATGTACCATCGATTGCAGCATACTAAATGTACATTGTATTACAATAGTTCATGTATTTTACAAATAGAGTTACATATAAACACTTGTTGTTGTCGTATATTCTCAATTTCTTTTGACATTTTTTTTATCACAAGCTAAGAAATGCATGTGAGCATGTTTAATAGAAATTTGTGGGATGCAGCACATGGCATAGCACATTGCACAATACATACCGGTAATTACCATATTGAGCCATTTTTTACTGTATGGGCACATGGGGGATTGATAGGTCCCTCTTAGGCCATGTCATCGAGTGCCATTATATAAAAAATTCCAAGGAAAAGCAATAAATTTGAAAACTTCACTTACGTTTTTATTGTGGAACAGGGCTGTGTCATGGATGTATTCTGTATGGGAAGACTTTCGTTCAGTCCTTATCTAACCTTATCTGAAGTACTAGGTCTCAATGGCCACAAATGGCATTTTCTCACAACTCCTTAAATGTGGAAAAATAATGTTAATTACCTATGTTTTGTGGATTTAAATATGAGTATGGTTGTAAAAAACTGATTTTCTAGATAGGCAGAAATATACTTTTGAATAACGAAACACTGTGTAGATCTTTTCCAAAAGTGTGTGGATATAATATATGGGGATACTAAGATTGTAAGACTGAGAAGAGTATTTCATGGACATCAGCATGGATTCTATAAGTGTCGAGAAACAGGCAATAGAAAAAATGAAAGGGTGTGGAGATTTGCACAAAACAATTAAACTTGTGCCATCAGATGCTGAAGAAAGGAAAAAACAGGTACTCTGATTGCAGATCATTTAGTAAAGATATCCAAAAATGTCGAAAGAAATTTTGATTCACAGATAATACTTACATGTCTAACACAAAACCCCCCACTAATTTTCAGATGTTAAAACCTGTTTAACTTCATTTACATAATCACATGTTTTTATTGTGCTTATGATGCATTTATAATATTTTCTATGTTGATTTCATTTTTTTTTGAGAATATAATGAAAAAATTTCATTTTATCATTATGATAAAGAGAAAAATATTTTGAACATGGATACCAGTAAATATGTGCCCGACTTTGATTTCTATGTTCATTGTATTGCATCATACACATCAGAATGAAATATAAATTCAATCGGCACTAGGTTAACCTCAAACCTCCAGACATGATGCAATGTCATGAAAATTTTATCAATACACTTCATATATGTACCACACAAGTGCACACTATCAAGTAAATGTTGTGTACTGTAGTCGGCTCTGATTGAGAGTACCAGGTAAATGAAAATGGCCACAACCTTGTCAGTCTTACAGGAAATTACAAGAACACCACCACTGATCTGTTTTGGCCAAGTATGAAATATTCTGTTTGTACTTGTGTGATTAAATCTGTGGAACCGTTAAAACAAAGCTGTGAAGGCTATACAGACATCGGGAATGTCTAGATGCAAGTAGCAAGGTGTTGGTTGACACAAAAGCCTGGTTAATGAATTTGTTTCCTTTTTCCAGATCAGTGAAGAAGTAGCTAAGCTGCTGGAGCTGAAGGCCAAACTAGGAGATGATTCTCAGAAGACCAAATTTGTCCTCAAATGTCCCAAGGTAAGAAAGAAACACAATGACTTTATTTGACTTATTTTTTCATTTTATATACAAAGTAAGTGCAAACTGAATACTGATGTTAGAACACATCAAATAAAGAAATAAAGTAAGATTAAGTGGAAGTATGATAAATTTGATATATTAGTAGTATTCTACTATTATAGTCAAGTGTTCTTCGCTAACAATAATAAAAATGATCATTTTAATTAGCATGATGCAATAAAGTTGTAATTTGTTTCAGGGGACGAGAGATTATAATCCACAACAAATGGCCATCAGGGAGGGTGTGTTCAACACAATCATCAAATGCTTCAAGCGTCACGGGGCAGAAACCATTGACACCCCCGTCTTTGAGCTCAAGGTATTCATTGATGTATTCCCATGTTAGACTGCAATGCATGTACAGATTGTAATGGGTACATTTAGAAGTTGTACCAGTACTAAAGATTTAATGGAAATATTAGTTTTCAAATAAAGAAGTGTGAAATGTATATGTACATAAACTTGTTATCATGTTCACATGCTGTTAATATGTTTAATGTATATTATCAAAGACAGGTTTGTTAATTGAGAAAATGATGATTACCGGTATAAACTTGTTGCAGAGTATTTTAAAGTTAGTTTGTGATGAACCTAGGTTCATTCTAATGTGAGAGAGCACCTTGTCTCCATATGAAACCAAAAAAATTTACAACTTTAAATTCTGAGAACTAGAAGGAATTCCTTTACATGTTCAGTTTTATCATCTTATCATACATTAAATCGAAACATGTACATGTACTTTTAAATGAACTGTATGCTTTCAGGAAACCTTGACAGGGAAATATGGAGAAGATTCCAAGTTAATCTATGACTTAAAGGATCAAGGGGGAGAACTCTTATCACTGCGATATGACTTAACTGTATCCTTATGAAGTAATTCAAGTTGAAATATTCAACACTTAATAATATGACTTATTTGATGTGACTAGTAAAAATTGCATTCGGTCAAGTAAAATTTGTTGGGAACTTGCCCAATGGACAAGTGGATATTTTAGTTAATGTTGATCCCTGATTTTTGAAGGTGTATTTCATGTGAGATGGAAAGTTCCTTAATGCTACTAGGTTCCTTTTGCGAGATATCTTGCAATGAATAAGATTCAAAATGTCAAACGCTATCACATTGCCAAAGTGTACAGGAGAGATAACCCAGCCATGACCAGAGGAAGATTCAGGGAGTTTTATCAGTGTGTAAGTCAAAGACTTAAAATGTCTTTTGTAGATAATACATGTAGTACAATGTACTGAGATCGTTTTCTAATACAACACTACAATTCAAGATTCTATGATGTTTGATATACACATGTACATGCATGATAGTAATTTGTTAGAGATACCAAACCTAATACCAAAGAATGCTTGCCTGTACATTTTGTGTTGATATTTTATTTGGACAGGATTTTGACATTGCGGGTCAATACGATGCTATGATACCTGATGCAGAGTGTGTTAAACTGGTATCAGAAATCTTAAGCCAGTTGGACCTTGGGGAATACATTATAAAGGTAGGTCTTTATCAAACCTTGACCGAGTTAATTTGGTAGTTAAGAAAAAAATCACCATTTGTAGTTTTGCAGTCTTGCTTTGATATGATTGACCCAAAAATTAAATAAGTGATCTGAAAATGAAATTTCAAGGCAGCTAGAATTCAATAAAACAAAGTGCTGAATAGGATGCAATATACCCTGATAAAATAGTATAATATATTTGTAACTGCTTGGGTTGTTCTATAGATAAACCACAGGAAGGTCCTGGATGGAATGTTTGCAGCCTGCGGAGTGCCGGACGACAAGTTTAGGGGAGCGTGTTCAGCTGTGGACAAGCTAGATAAGGTAATCAGTAGAGGCAGGTGCTCTGTGAGGAAAGGTATGGATATTGATACATGTGATAAAGGAAAGCTATGATGAAATGTGTTCATTGATTCAATAACCAGGTAAAAAAACCAATTAGGTATTTATAAATACTTTCTTTTATTAATCATCATAGTATTGTTAATATATATGAGTCATATGGGCCTTTTTATCTATTCTGATTATATTTGAAGTATGTATAAAATAATGTACACATTTGAGTTAAAATGAAATCGATTATAACTAATAAGCTAGCCTAAATAATGTACATGTATACTAGGGCTGTGTCACAGACATTCAAAGACTCTCATTTTCTTTCAGACATTTTGGGAAGATGTGAGAGCAGAAATGATTCAGGAAAAGGGAATTGACCCAATAGCTGTAGATAAGATAGGAAAATATGTAGAATTGAAAGGTAAGACGTTGTATTTTTTATACACTTTGTTTAAATGCAATGCAGAAATTTTTGGGAGGTAAAAAAAATGTTCTAACCCTCTAGAATGATCAGGAAAAGTTGTAATGGGTATATGGGATCCCTATACTAAAGAAAATGAATTTTGAGCTTGAACATACAGTGATAGTTAGATTATAGTAATATCCAAAAGTAAGACTATGAGGTGATTTTATGTCACCAATGATTTAATATGTGATCATCTTGCTGACTTTAGGTAGAACTGAGCTGATTGACAAACTTTTAGAAGACGAGGCCATGAAAGCTCAGAAATCTGCCGTGGAGGGATTGGAGGATTTACGAGTCCTATTTAAATATCTTGAATTATACGGAATAACAGACAAGGTACATGCATACATTGTTTAAAGATAGTTTTTAAAAAAGAAGACTGATTTTATTCTTCCAATTGATTGATTGGTAATTTTCTGCAGGTTGTATTTGACTTGAGTCTTGCCAGAGGACTTGACTACTATACAGGAGTCATATATGAGGCTATTTTGCAAGGTGGGCATTTAAAGTATTCACACTCAGTGACTCTATACATAACTTTAAATCTGTACTCATTCCAACATGTTATTATTTTATTTTTAATGTTTATAAAAAAATCTAGCTTTTATGTTGACCTTTGTGCACAAAGATGTATGGTTCTGATAAACAATTTTATTTTTTATTCCATGATGCTTTTTATTCTCCCAACTTTTCAGGTTTTGCCCACAATCCTAAGGCTGGTGCTGATGGCGATGAGAGCGTGAGTGTTGGTAGTGTGGCAGGGGGTGGGCGATACGATGGTCTTGTGGGCATGTTTGATTCCAAAGGAAAGAAAGTGCCATGTGTAGGTGTGAGCATTGGAGTGGAAAGGGTCTTTGCCATCATGGAATCTCGAGCCCTGGTAGGCATTTTACTTCAAATACATGTATCAGCAATAATGAAAATTTTTGCTAGTTATTACAGTCAAACCTCGTCGTCTCCAACTCAATGGGACCGAGAAAAAACCTTGAGATATTCAAGGATTTGAGATATCCAGGGTAAAATACTTAAGGAATAAGGAGTTGGGACTTCCAAATCACTTTGACATATCCATTGTATTCGAGATATCAATGTTCAAGATTGCGTAGTTTAACTGTAATTGTGTCTCGGTAAATAAAATGCTGTTGATAATATTAAATGAATTAGCTTTGATGTACTATGTTTAATCGGTTATAAATTCACTTGAATGAGTCAATGATTTAATTTGCAGGCTTCAAACACTAAGACCAGGACAACAGAAACTGAAGTTTATGTTGTCTCTGCTCAGAAAAATCTGGTGGAAGAAAGGATGAAGATTTGTAACGAATTATGGGATGCAGACATAAAGGTTAACAGGAGTTATTTCCAATTTTAGTGTTAAAAAATGACAATTGCTTTGACATGTGAGAAATATGATTTCTTTCGTTTGAGGGACGAATTAGACAGAAATCAATTTCTACTTGGTGTGATAATGAATTATTTGTCCGGAAATATAAGGTTTTCATTCGAATACCTGTTTGTGTCACCTGGTTCTTAAGAACCGGTTTATTAGCAAGGCTATATAAAGAATTGCTTAGGTGTTAAATACCAGTTTAGGACGACACGTACAGCGGAAAGTTTAAATTTTAAGAATTGTTTTATTAAAGTAAATAAATCATGTGATCCAACTTTATGTCATAATTATGTATTTGTACATTTAATATGCCAAATATTAAATAGCTGCAGCGTGTCGTTGCTAATTCCACACAGTGTGTTGTTATTTACTAGTATTATAGTATTCAGCTTTCATTTGGAAAGTAATGAATGGATTTAAAGGAGAACAAGAAGATGACTTATTTATTTTTTGTCTTTTACAGACTGAACAGTCCTACAAGAGGAATCCAAAGGCTTTGGATCAGTTCCAGTATTGTGAGACCAATTTAATTCCCATTGCAATCATAATTGGGGGATCTGAAATCGAGATGGGAGTTGTCACACTAAGGATAGTGGGATCTCGAGAGGAGGTGTGTGATCCAAAATATCTTGTACATGTAGATTGGTTTTACATGTATTTAGCTGTATGATGCATGGAATGTTTTATAATTATAAAATGTCAAATGTTTCATTTATGTGACCATTGGAAATGTTTGGTAATTTTGCTCAATTGAATCTTTCGATATCCATATTAAATCCTTGTAGCATGTGTCTTTACTTTTCAACTGTGATAAATATTTGTTTTTCTTTTACAGAGAACAGTTCCAAGGGAAAAGATGGTGGAAGAAATTAAATCTGTCTTGGCAAATTTGAATTGACCGTAGATGTGAAATGATAGACAACATGAATATTTATTTCTGAGTACAATGTACTGCTTTATTTGTCCTATTTGTCTCTTTGATGTAAAGAAACAAATCAGTTGTGATTCATTAAACATTTGATTGGAATCCACTTAATTCAGTGGTGACAGATTTTCACAGACCTCTTAAAATGTGGATATTTTAGGTCTTTTAAAAGTATATTTTTTTTTCATCTTGAAGTTGAAACTTGCTGGTAAATAAAAGAAATGAAGTCTACTATATTTTTTATTTTTTATATTCTATATTTTTGTGTTTATTCTCTCTCTCTCTCTCTCTCTCTCTCTCTCTCTCTCTCTCTCTCTCTATTGGTTTTATGATTTATTTTTTTTTACAGACATTCAAACATAAAACTGCTGAAAAAAAAAATCTTAAAAACTTTTTAAACTAAAATTTTTAGATGAATGAATGTTCTGTTGGTGGTTTTTTTTTGGTAAAAAAAAATTAGTGAACTGTAAAAATAACAATCATTTTGAAATACAATTAAATGTTAACATCCACTGTAAAATTCTTCGATCAATGTAACGAAACTTGGTGTAGAATGTTTATAGTATAGTCGTTTAATGCAAGTTATTCCCCTTGACAGACTCTTAGCGATATTCCGGAAATCAACCATGAACGGTTCGGATTTTTAAAATATTAGTATCTGGGTTGTAGAGGCGCATTGAAATTTCATTGATCTATGCGTAGACACAAGCGCTTTATATGGGATTTATTGTTGCTCATAACAACGAACAAAGCTGAAAAGATGTCTGGCTTACCACGAGAGGTTTTAAAGTGGATACAAAGTTTAGATTTGACTTGGCAGATAAAACAAGCAAAATGGTAAATCAAATAATCTTAATCGTTAGATTTTTACTTGTAAAAATTATTTAAATCGTTTTACATTTCATTTTTTATCGGCACATATATAGCCGATATATGTTTTGTATATAGACTAAGGACCTTATGTTATCGTAAATTATACTCCGTAAATTAATCCTGTCAATAACATGTCATGTTTAATAACATCTTCTGAATTTCGATTCCAGGGATTTAACAAATGGATACCTGATAGCTGAAATATTTTCGTGGTACTTCCCACAAGACATTCAGATGCATTCTTATAACAATGGCACATCATTAGACTCTAAACAAAAGAACTGGAGCCTATTGAAATTGGTAATGTACTGATTAATAATGTTCACTTATAGAATATTTAATTAACATATGCATGGTCATTGTTCAAAGTTGGCACCTATTAAAGTAAGTTAATGAAATGAATTTGTCAATGATTAAATTCTTGATTAATAATTTTATTGTACAGTTTATAAAGCGTCACAAATTGGAGATCCCAGAAGAACTGATAGAGGGAACCATTCACTGTAAGGAGGGGGCAGCTCCTGCTCTGTGTGAGAGGATCTATGAGTTATTGACCAACAGAAAGTGGGTATCTGCCAGGTGTGTGTGTGTGTGTCAGCTGCACTGTTGCTGTCTGCATGTTCAGAGGATGCATGGTTAAATAAAAAAAAAATGTTTTTTAATCATTTTTGAAATCTTTTCATTAAACTATTATCAGTATTGAAACTTTAATATGATAACATTTTTTTTTTAAGTTATATAATTTGTGGATAGAATTGTATTTTTTAATATTCATTATGATATCACATGATCATGCAACTTCTTGACACTGTTTATGGTGAAGGTAAACTCCAACAGTAACACATTTCTCCAACATGTACAACTAAAATACGTTTATATCTTTCTTTTTAACTTTATAAAACATTATTCATTCTATATGTCAATAATCTACATTTTCTCCTTATGGATGTCAGGATGCAGTGTTTGTGTCTTTTAGTCTGAGAATTTTGTGATGAATAAATACATCAAGTATTAATCATATGATTAAATGCAGCTAAATTCACATCAAAATTATCAGATAAGGAGGCATGCACCAGTTTGGCAAAACTTCTACGACTGCATGTAGTTTCTAAATGATCACATCTCACAATCATTTAATTTCCTCTTTGACAAAAGTCTTCCAATTGTACTAATGGGTACACTTGTTTATGTTCAGTGTTCTTGTGTTAATTGTTTGTTTTTTGAGTGTATGGCTAGAGTATAATACATTTTCAATCATAATAATGTTTGTAAAGTATTTACTTTGTACTAAGCTAAATATAGCAGAAGTTGTATATATGCTAAAGGCAATGGCATTGCACAACCATTTGTGTTGTCAAATTATTGATAATTTTGCTATCTTTGATTCGTCATCTTCTTTTTGTATGAAAAAAATAAATACTTATTCCTAAGTTTAATATACAATTTAAGGAGAGTGATATTGGAAATTAATCTGATATGCTCCAATTCATGAACTCATAAATGCCTATCATGGTTAGTAGTCATTCTTTTTCAAATTCAGGGTGAAGAAACAGCCTTCAGAATTTGAGGCAGATTTTACAGACAGTGCTTACCAGTTGCAGCTTCCAATGCATGCCCGATCAACCGCCTCAAAAGCTGTCAAAAACAACCTCCGTATTACTGAATCCATGGCTGACCCCAACCTTATACTCAATGCTCAAAAGGTAATAGACTTTAATACAGAAGTTCAGCTCTATTTTGTGAAAGAATGAAGTCTTTCTGAAATGTATCTCAAATAAGTTTCCTTAGTTGAAAACCCAAGTGACCAACCAAAGTAAATGTTGTGGTTCTTGGACTACTTGATCTGAAAATCAAATCTCTAATTTTGTATGAATGTTTTTAAAATTTTCCACTGCTTATAGAAGTTCTTTTTCAAAGTCACCAAAATGTTTGCCCACTTTCAGATAAATTATAGTTATGTTAGGAGTCAGGTATGATGATAATGAGCATCTTTTTGTTTTTATTTAAAATTGACAGATGCATGTATACATTAATTTGATTATAACTTAACTGCTGTATACAAGTTGAGAAAAAAACACAATTGAAAGCTATTTATCATCACAAAATTACATAACATTACAGTATAAGATTTGAAAAATATAGATGACAGAAAATGAATTCTTAAAAATTAAGCGAAGTTTTTAACAAAATTCTTGGTCTTTTAGAATTGTGCATGGTGTCTGAAGGTTTATCCACTAGTTTTTGTATTTGTTCAATGAATATGAGTTTTTCCCACTTTCTTCATTTTTCTTCATTTTTTTTTGTACAGTTATTGTTGGTTAAATGAAGTTATAACACAGGAATTTATCATGTTTTAATATCAGTTTTATCAGTTTTAATATGTTTTTGATCATGCAGAATAGAAAATGTTTGCCCTTGTTTAATAACTATAATATGTTTAAAGGTAATTAATATATCTTTTAATCACTATGAAGAAGATAAAATGTCTTAATCATTGACTTTAATTATCATTATATTTATTATGTACCAGGAATTATTATTGATAAAAGATTTAGATCACCAGTTTTAACTGTGTTTTTCTTTGAAACAGATTTGATAACAATGTTCTCGTTATTCATTTAAGGCTCAGAAAATAATAAATGACCACATCCAACACAGAAATCTGGAGAGACTTGAGAACCCAGAAAGGTTTGATGTCAAGCCCACCCTCGGGGAGAAGTGCCTTAGGAGACCCCCTCCCCAGCCCTCCCAGCCAACCTTTGATGCAGAGAGCACTCAACACACATTCACAGTGGATCCTAGTCAGAAACCAGGAGGAGAAGGTAAAATTAGTAGTAATTTCTATACGTGTATGTAAAATGATTTATTATTTTTAGATTTTTAAGTTTACTTTAATTATTTAGCATCTAATATTATCAATTATATACAATATGGTGTAATGTATGCATATATATACATGTATGTGGATAACCATTAAAATTTAATCCTTATTGCATGTAATTGTCTTTGTTTTTAAGAATCATTTTTTATGTATACCGAGTAAAACATTTCATTGTCTGTAATACCAGGTAATTGAATTTTTTATCTTATATTTTCAGACAATCCTTTACCAATGTCAAGAGAACCAAGTGTGCAATTCAAGGAGATTGAAGTAAAACAATTAGACAAATCTGCTCTTTACAATATGCCTATCCAAGGATATTGATTCAGAAACAAAGTGTATATATATGTATTCATCAAAGTCAGTTTGTAAATATTAAAACTGTAAATAGAAATGGCTATATGTGATTTTAATTGCCTGTCTGTAGAATTGCATGTTTTGCTTGTGAGTGAAAACTGTCATATTTTTAAAATAACAAGCAAAATTTTAAGAACTAACTTTCTTTCTAAAGAATTGTAGGAGCTGTTTGTTCATGTACATGCAACATATTTGTTTATACTGTTTGATCATGCATTTATATGAGTTTAGGGTTATATTTACTTCCCTTCCCAGATTTGTAAATATAATTCTGATGTGATTTGTGAGATATATAAAAAACTATTGAAGTTTACAATTTGGTTAGAGAATTAATATTAATATTAAACCTCTTATGACTGACACAGAAAGATGCTAGTTTTCTTTTTCTTGGGGATTTACTCTTTATTTTCTAAAGTCTTGTTTTATGATATGATAAATATCTGACTAAACCAATTTGGGTTGTAAACCATTTATTTTGGTTTAAAGACTCAATTAATTTATTTGTTGATTGCGTTGATACATGTATGTTTGCATAAATGTGCAAAATTAATGTATTACAATTATGTACATGTATTCCTTTTTACCTCATCATATTCTTTGAATAAAATTATACTGAACTTTATTAAGGCCATTGCAAGTTTTTTCTTTGTTAAGCGTCCACCCAAAACTCAAAAACCTATCTTTCTATCAGGCCATTGCAAGTTTTTTCTTTGTTTAGCGTCCACCCAAAACTCCTATCTTTCCATCAGGAAAAAAAACACAAACCATAGAAAAAATACACAACTTTAAAGGTTCAACAAAATTAAATTTACATTATATTTTAAAGTATTTTCTTTATTTTGTGACAAAAATAACAAATAACCACTGTGGTTTCCATTTTGAATGTTATAATGAATATTTGATTTCCGATTCGATTTAAAAATGCGATCCCAAGTCCGGCATGTGAAAGCGATCTAATTTTATGAAACAATGCTTGTGTTTTTTTTTAAATTTTCACATCTCAAAACCAATCCGTCCGCAGATGCTAAACATAAAAAACTTGGAATGGCCTAACCCAAATTAAGTACAAGTTCAGTGGATAGTGACACTATTTCTGTAGTATTTCGATTCTGGATGACAACCAATATTTTAGTATTTCTTAAGAATAAGACAGAGAATTATCTTATGTGCTTTTTTCAGGGAATAACAGTGAAGATAGATGAGAGAGCAGAATTGATTATTGCTCGTATCTTATCAGGCATGAGCCAGATTGATAAACAAGGTATTGTACACTCATTTAATCAAGCTGATTAAATGAATTAGCTCAGAAAAAAGTTATTTAAAATCTACTTTATGTTATTATCACTATTTATCAGTCTCGCTCAATATTTTGCTGAAAAAGAATTGTTGTTTGTACATAAACTTGTAAATAAAATAATTTTTAGAAATGTGCTACCAGTGTATGTACATGCAATTCAATTCAATTCAAGAAATGAAAGGCTGATTTTAAACATACAACTCTTTAGATGTGGTAGAAAGATGGGACATTTTGTTTAAAAGATGTTATTAAATTTTTGAAGGTCTTTTGCATGTGGGAGATGTGATAAAAGAGGTGAATGGAATCCCTGTGTCAACCCCTGAACAGCTGATGGACATCATACGTAGCACCGACCAAGGAATCACCCTAAAGATTGTCCAGAACTATGCCGAACACCAACCCCAAGCACAGGTATCCAATCACTCCCACCTAGTAACTAGAAAACTTTGTAGAGAAAGGGAGAATCATTAAACTTGTATCTTTATATATGTATGAATGCTGTACAAATAATGTTTTAATGCGTATTTCCTGCCTCTTTTTTGTGCTGACTTGGAATATCCTTGACAGTTTCATGTGCCATAGGTTATGATTGTTGTTTATTGAATAAATTGTTGTTAATTTTTCAATTTAATATTTTCTGTTGATTTTTTTTTGGCCAAAATACATTATTTTTTCGTAATGCTTATAATTGCATGTAAGACAGACGTGTTTAGGTAGTAATTAATGCATTTAGTTTTTTATTTTTCATACGTATCATTTTTCTTCTTCTCTTGAATTAAAAATTCTTTTTTTAGAAATATGTGAAGGCACATTTTAACTATGATCCTCAAAGAGACCGTCTGATACCTTGCAAAGACGCTGGTCTGCCATTCAAAGATGGAGACATTCTGCACATCATGAGCACCGAGGACCCGAACTGGTGGCAGGTAGGAAGAATGAATCTTACCTGTGTATATGATCCCTTAAAAATTTATTTCAACTTCTAGTTTTAGAGAGCTTCCTGGTACATTGTATTTATGTTTTTGAGGTTTTTTTTGTTTTGTTTTGTTTTTTGTTGTTTTTTTTTTGGGGGGGGGGGGGTTATTGAAAGGGGAGAGATGTCAAGATTTTTTTTTTAAAAATTGTTTATTTTTTAAAGCTGTGATAAGAATTCATTTTCTGTTCATCAGATTTTTCAGAATTAATTGAAATGTAAAAATGACAATTTGATATAGACATCATAATATGACTTTACTATAGTTTCTTAATTTTGTAGGCAAAGATAGTGAATGAGGAAGAAGATGGACCTACAGGACTAATCCCCGCCCAGCAGCTAGAGGAGAAACGTCAGGCCTATGTACAGCCTGATTATGATTATTCCAAAAGCAGTCTTTGTAAGTATCAATAGTTTGATTCTCAGGTTGTATACTCATTTATTTTTTAAAAGGTTAACAGAATGATATGATTAATGATCTAAGTATTTATGCTTTCAGATTTTGATAAGTGTAACATTAATACAATATATGAGGAGGTAACAAGGATGC
This sequence comes from Magallana ariakensis, assembly GCA_020458035.1. Lineage (NCBI taxonomy): Eukaryota > Metazoa > Mollusca > Bivalvia > Ostreida > Ostreidae > Magallana > Magallana ariakensis. The sequence goes on from CM035815.1 coordinate 33,028,174, forward strand.
CACCTTTCCAGCGCAAAACCCTTGTCCTAGTGGAAGCTAACCACGTGGGCAGAAGGTCCATGAAGGAACACTTAATCAGGGACGACCCTAAGCGATTTGGTGCTGTCATGCCTCGTTAGTGTCTCCATCTTGAGCGTTTTATGATAGATAATTATAGATTTATTTTAACCTTTTTCCCTCTAACACTAGTAACAGGGCCCACCTTTAAAAAAAAATTTTGCTCTCGGTAGATTCTTTAAATTTGGTTTAGTTCAGTAGAAATTTATTTTGTTTTTCTAAGTTAAAAAAAACAAAAATTAGGTAAAGAAAAGATTTAAAGACAGCTGAATTTCAAAAATATTTTATCTATAATTTTATTCCTATTTTAAGATACCTCAAGAACCCCACGTCAAGGTGAGGAGCATGGGAAAGGTTATTTTTTTGATACACGAGAAAACATGGAGGCAGACATTAAGGCTGGGAAATTTTTGGAGTTTGGAGAATTTAATGGAAACATTTATGGAACAAAGCTTGAATCCATTCACTACACGGTTCAGCAGGGCAAAATGTGTGTCCTGGATGTCAACCCTACAGTAAGTCCAGTATTTCGGTCATTCCAGTTGTTTAAGTTGTATATGTTGTTTTCTTTAAAAACTGTTTCAACACTAGAAAGGAAAGTCAACAATGAACACTCATACAATTTTATGAATTCCAATGATAATCTTTGTACAAGCCTTAGTTTTGTTCACCCAATGTTTTGTCCATTGTAGATTTATTAGTTAATGTTTAACTTTTGCATGCTTATGTTTAATGTTTTGTTTTATGTAACTCATATTCATGACTCACTGTATGCCAACATGGTAATTGTCAATAAATGAATTATTATAAAATCCATCATCAAAAGGCAAGGAAAAATATATGAAACTCACCAATATAATTTAATATATACTATAATTCCTGCATTTAGGTCACTCACAATTTAAAATAAAGTTTTCATATCACTGCCACATTGGGTCAATTGCCACTGTGTTAATCAAATTTAATGCAATATTAAAAAAGGAAATAATTTAATTCTGTTTTCTATTTATTTTCTTTTTAACTATAAAAAAGTTCATTGTCATGCAAAAGAGATAACTCTTGCTCATTGTCATGCAAAAGAGATAACTCTTGCAACTAATTTTTTTTTAATTTTAAAGAAATATTTTACTGAAACAAAGTAATGTAACATCTCAATGTTCCATTCAGTAATTGTGTTAAACATTGTAATATTTTTTTTATTTCCAGTCACTTAAAGTCCTAATGAATGCTGAGTACATGCCTTACATAGTCTTTTTGGCTGCCCCCAGTGCAGATGTTCAGAGAATTATGTGGGAGGAGGGAAGAAGGAAGGGTGTGGCTGGGAAAAAGGGGGTAAGGATCCATTCTTGTATCAGATCTAGGGGTGTTTAAGTACTATAGGTATCCAAAATGTATTATATCAATGTATTGACGATTTTCAAACTGAATGATAATACACATGTTAGAGTTGTAGTCTACTGTAGAAGAAAACACTTAATATATGTATACATGTATTCTTACTACCGGGTATTAAACCTTTTGCATTTATTTATAATGAATATAATTTTATTTTGTAGCAAGGAACAGTTGAAATGAGAAGTGTAAGTATTCTAAGTGTTTGTAATAAGTACCGGGTAAGTCCAAATAAAATTATAAGACACAATGTATGATTTTTCGCATGTTATATTTGCAGTAAATCAGTTTGAATACTATACATGTACATTGTATAATGCATAAAAATTATCAAGTGTTTTATGGTATATGTAATGTGCTGCTAAGATGATTAAAAAATCAATTCCAGATTTGCATTATTTGATAGTTGCTATTGTCTATTTTCTTTTCGTTAACAGGAAAAGGACTTTTTGAGAACAGTCGAAGAAAGTGCCCAAATAGAGCGTGTGTACAAACAGTACTTTGACTTGACCTTGGTGAACGATGACTTTGAGGAGACCTATCGAGAACTTAAGAAGGCCTTGTCAGACCTCAGTGCAGCTCCTCGGTGGAACTCTGTGGATTGGCCATTGTATTGAAACTACATGTATTGTTCTGCCATAAACCTTCATCTAACACCCATCATTGTCTATGCAGAGTTTCATTACAATATCATAAGGAAGTATAGTTTATCCACAGCTACTTAGTATCCTGAAATCCGTCACTGCTATGAAGGGTATGTGCACACCTTGAGATGAAAAAAGCCCTAAAGAAATTCTCCAGCACAGCTGCACAAAGTCTAAGGCTATATCATTGACAAATTTCAATGTTGAATAGGGGGTTAGTTTGATTTTCTGTTCTAAGTTATTAAAACAACGAAATCAAGTTTAGATTCCTTCTTGCAACTTTACATGTACTGACACAAGAAACGAAAAAAAAAAATTTCAGACTTGCCAGAAAAGCGTTTTGTCATCAGGAGTTCTGATTTTACTCAATGAATTTGATTAATTGGATTTGGAACAATATTTATGTAACCCAGTTTGTAAATCATATTTCAAAGGTTGTATGAGAAGAATTGATTGTAAAATTAACACAGAATACTAACGGAATATTTTCTGAACATGTATATACATGTATTTTTTTAATTTGATGTGCTATTTTTTTTCAATGAAATCTATATCCATATATACATCCTACCATGTACATATATTTGCACTGTATATTTATAATTTCTACAAATATTATTTCAATTATTACTAGGGTACTTTTATTTCTATAACCAATTTTGCATATGCAGTAGAGATGGGTTTTTTTGTGGAAAAGATTCTGGTTGTGAGTCTTAAAAATGTGTTTTTAACGCAACACTTGTATAGTTTGAAGGTTGTATCTATCCATTATACAATTTTCCATGTTAATTGCTTAGAACACACATTGGTTACTAAATTGCATTTATGAATTTTATGAAAAAATCAACACAATGATAAATTACCAGTACTTTAGAAATTTGTATGCCATTTCACTGTAAGACTTACAGAATCTCATACTCAAAATATATCACCACGGTTACCAGAGGCGTGTTCAGCAGAGCGAGTGCTCGCGAGCGCTCGTCAAAATTTGTGTTGCGGGTATAGGAAATTTTGGCGAGCGCTCACGAGCACTCGCTCTGTTGAACACGCATCTGGTCGTCTTGTTTAGCGAGTCCCTATCATTCATATCAATTTATAACATTTACGGAGGTTTCAAAGGAAGAGTGATGGTGCCTTGAATTCACACATACAATGTTTAATGCGAATTATAAACCTGCTATGAAATTCATTCCGTGTAATTGTATGCAGTAGTGGTTAGTGCAAAATCGGGAACAATGGTATCAGGTGATAGTTTTATTTACTGTAGATTCAAATTACCAATATTTTTGGGGTATAACTTTAAGATGCAGATTTCTTCCGTTTGGGGTTTTCCTTCTAGAACAAAGACAGTTGGTATTTTGAGTGAATCATGTCTTACATTCCTTTAAAATTTCTGAAGATTTTGTATGACTATTTTTTTAGAAGTTTTCATTACCACGTAAACACATTCCATACTTGGAGGGCACATTCAATAATGTTGGCAGTGCATATTTTATATGATGAGCAATGTTCTACAGCATACCAATTGTTTACAATAGTGATTATTTTATGATAATAAATACTGGAAATGTACATGTTTTGATAAGATTTGTTTATCTCAAGTATTAAAAGAGCGTCTCTTATTTTTGTGTTCCCTGGTGAGGATTGTATATATTTTAACCCCAGTACCTGTCGTCGGCGACATTATGTGTCTACTTCTACTACCCACGTGATGCTAGGTGCTTTTTAGAGGTGTGCAAAATTATAGAAAACTTAACAGAATTTACAGATACGACGCTGCACTCCTCCCTTCTAACTCCTCCGTCATAACGGATTAGGATTTCGAAGATTGGCGAAGTACTTTATTTCTATTTGCTTGTCAAGATTTGGCGGTAAGGTCTGCATGACCATCTAACTTTCAAAACGATGCTCCGTGCCTGTCAAACCATTAAATCGAATTTTAAAAAGGATAAACAGGTTCAGGACATTTCTGTTCGCTTCCCGATTTTGATTCGATTTGGATCTGCTATGTGGTTAAAAAAAAAACAACATTATCTGTCAAGAATTTTAGTAACGTTATTCCGGTAGTTAAATTCAGATTTGATGTTTTCTGAGAGTGATGTCCCTTTTTAAACATGGACGTTTTTCATTGAATCTATTTTTTTTTTTAATTATAAAAGACCCATATACAGTACTCAGTGAAATAAATATAGTTTGCGAGTACCTTTCGTCCGCAAATAATAATCGTCGTAAACCGCTGCTTTTTGATTTACTTATGTTATCATCGATGATTTGCGAAGTGAAAAAGTCGCTTGTAAAAGTTTATTTATAGTAATGTGCAAATATTTCAAGGGCTACAGGATGAATCCATATGATTCGAATTGAAATGCATAAAATTAACTTATCTGATTATTCCATATTTTTTCTGTCCTTAATATACACTTTGAGAAAATATCCATCTAAAAAAGCTTATTATTTTTTTAAAAGAATAGGAATTATAAGCTAGCTTATTTTGCTTCTTTAAAACAATCTCAGAATAAAAATATTTGATGGATTGGCAATACTCAAATGAAACACTTAAAGATGGCAAACTTGCTACATATATATTTTTAAAAACTAACTTCAGACTGGAAAAGTATTTAACTATGTTAAGACCTGCATGAATACAGAAAGCCAATCTGTAGACTGCGGTAATCAGCGCATAGACTTTTCATTGAATTGGGGAGATATAATAACACACTTAGAACAGAACGAATATGTAAAAATTGTACACTTAATAGAATTGAAGACGAAGAACATTTTCTTATCCAATGCAGCAAATTTACAAAAGAGAGAGAGGAACTATTTCATTTGATTTCATCTAAAGTTAAACACTTTCCTAGTTTGCAAGATAAACAAAAAATTTTTTGGATTTTAAACTGCGAAGAATTAGATATATTAAACTCTCTTGGTAAATTTTTACAAAAGGCATTGCCTTAATTTGTATTTCCTTAAGTCAAATAACTTTTCAATCATATGATAAACTATTTCAGATTTGTATGTACATTTGTATTTTGACATTTATGTATGTATGTTTAACATAAATATACAGAAGACATTGTATTGAGTATATAGAAACATACATATGTATATATATTATATACTAGTATACTAATTAAATGTTCATGTCTGTCCTAGCTCTTTCAATCATCCAACTCATTCCCTCTTGTATATGTAATGCTTATTGAATGTCTTGTATGTACATTGGATGTTCTATGTACAATCTTCATGTTGCCCCTTGAGGGCCCTTAATTGGTTAATAAAGAAATTGAAATTGAATTTGCTGTAGGCCTAAATAATAACAGAAAAGGTTTATTAAGAATTTCTTTAATATCCTGGATAACTAATATACATGTACACGTATAACGAATTATTGTTTTAGCTTTCCTGGATTTTTAACTATACTTGTACGAAATCATGAAAATGATCACAAGAAAGTAAATAAACTGTATGTTTGTACCGAAGTTATGTTTAAAAATACAGAGAAAGCTGTAATATACTCGGTTAATGTACCTCCGCTTGACAAAGTCCATATTTCAGGCGAGGCGATGTATATTTTTTTAAGTCTGTATAGAAAACATGTTTGTAGTTTTTTTTATGACAAAATGTTTTGGTCCTCATGTTGTTGTCCGAGGTAAACTGAAATAAAGAAGGCGATTACCAGAAGTTTTTGGTCTCAGACAAAATAAAAAATGCCGAGCTCTGTCGGAAAAGTACGAGGTATCATGTGTCATGATCAATCGTGTTGCGCGATTGATCAAGACATAGACAATGCTACATCCTTTTCCATTGTCCGAAATATCTGACGTTTTCTGGGCTTTTTTTTTTCTTTACAATGTTGATATTTTACTTGCAAAGTAAATATCTAAATTGTTTAAAAAGCTCAGAAAACGTCAGATATCTTGGAAGTTAAATATCAAAATTGTTTTTTAAAAGCAAAGAAAACGTCAGCTATTTGCCAATTAAATAGCAGAATTGTTTTTTTTAAAAGCCAAGAATAATTTTTAAACATGTTTACGATTTTTTTCACGAAAATAATTTATTCTATAAATACCAGGCAGGTTTTTTGCCTGGCCATTCCACGGTATTCCAACTACATGTATTAGAAACATCAAGAGTATAGAAGATGGGAAAATGTGTTGCATGATTTTTTGTGATTTGTCCAAAGCTTTTGACAGGGTGTGGCACGAAGCTCTAATTTTTAAACTTCAAACTTATGGTATAAGTGGACATCTTTTACAAAGGTTTAACAGTTATTTGAGTAATAGAACACAAAGGGCCATGTACAAAAACAAGTTGTCATCAACCTTATGTATCAATGCTTGTGTTCCTCAAGGGTCAGTATTAGGACCATTATTGTTTCTTATTTACATTAATGATGTAGCAACGAATATGTTATCGTTCTGTAGACTTTATGCTGATGATAATTCATTACAGCATTGTGATTTATATACTAAAAACATTGAAATTGTATTGAACCATGATCTGAAAATTCTCAGCGGCTGGTCTGACAAGTGGTTATTGAAATTTAATCCGTCCAAAACAAAAGCTGGTTTTTTTTTCACAAAGAAACATATAGAATAATTTCCAAGATTATTTTTTCAAGGCTGTCAACTGGACTATGTTTCAACCCACAAACATCTTAGTTTACTTTTTTCTAACGACTTAAGTTGGTCTCAATATATTAATAATATAGTAAATAGTGCATATAAAAAATTAGGACTTTTGAAAAAACTAAAGTTTACTCTAAGTAGAACTAATTTATCAAAAATGTATATCACATTTATTAGACCAGTTCTTGAATATGCTTCTGTAGTATGAGACGGTTGTAATATGTTCGACATGGAGAGATTAGAAAAAGTTCAATTAAGTGCTGCAAGGATAGTTACTGGGTTACCCATTTTAGCATCTATAGAATCTCTCTACACAGAAACTGGCTGGGAACCTCTTGTCAATCGACGTAATAAGGCTAAATTAATAACAATGTTTAAAATTCATACAAATCAAGTACCTGAGTACTTGAGCAACATTATTCCTCCTGTAACAAAACATGTCTCAAAATATCACACAAGAAATAGCGACAATTATATTGTTCCAATCAGCAGATTAGAACTGTATAAAAAATCTTTTGTACCTGACACTATTCGGAAATGGAATTCTCTCAATTTAGAAGTTAGAGAAGCAACGTCTCTCAACATATTCAAGAATAGTATTACTGAAAGTACTCCTCAACCTCCGAAATATTTTTCATTCGGTAAACGCACTATTAATATTATGCATACCAAATTGAGACACAGCTGTATTTTGAATTATGATCTGTACAGAAGAAACATTATTGAATCACCAAATTGTATTTGTGGTCAAAAGGAGGATGTTTATCACTTTTTCTTCGTGTGCAAGAATTATATAAATGCTAGAAACAATCCATTTGAAATACTTTTTAATGGGCTTGAAGAAACAATCTTAATTAATTCACATTTGCTTCTCTGGGGTAGTGACAATTTGTCTTATAACACAAACTGCTTTATTTTTTCAGCAGTACAAAACTTTATAAGAGAGTCTGGAAGATTTAATAATTAATTTTTTCTTGTTTTTGCTATTTTATACTGTATATCAACACTATTTACTGAATATTCGCAAATACTTTGTAAATGCATATTTATGGATATGACTATTAAAAGTTAATAACTATATCAAAATGAAATTGTGTATATTGTATGTATTATCATTAGGAGGGGAACACGTAAGTTGAAAGAACTTGTTTCCAATCCTCTTGTGTAATTACACAATAAAATATGTTCAAATCAAAAAGCCAAGAAAACGTCAGATATATTTGCCAAGTAAAATATCAAAATTGTTTTAAAAAACCAAGAAAACGTCAGATATTTCGGACTACCTTTTCCAATGCAAAAACAAAACTTTTGCTGCGTTACATGGGGTGTTATAAAACTGAAACTGCAAGCATACACTGCAAGTTGACTAACATACAGGCTAGAGCACTAGTGCACAAGTGCACATTTCCCCGAATTCCTTCTCATAATTCAAAGCTTGCGTTATTCCAGCAAAAAAAACCCCAAAACAACACAAAACCAAACAACCCCCCCCCCGACCTAGTAATAGCATCAATAGTGAAACAGACTTTACTATTTTATGCAGAATGTTACCTAAAAATGGCTCGATATACTAAGTTTTTAAACAAAACAGACATCAAATCTTTTTTTAAAAAGCATGGTATTGCACACCAAAAGCATAAAACATGGCTATGATTTTATCAAGCAACCCTATGTTTACATTTTCAACCACATGTAGAGTGGTTGAACACGAACGATAACTCTTTTCTGAATATCATCGTTTAGTTTAGATAACCGCTAGATGATGAAATAAGACATAATTATATCCCAATAGATTTTCATGTTTTAACATAAATCAAAGTAGGATGTGATATGAAAAACGGCCAGTACTTACGTATTTTGAGAATATTATCCGAACACTTATACTTCCGCTCGAATTTTCACAGGAACTTAACAAATCTCGGCGAAGTCTCGTGAACTTTCATTCGAGCACCTCTGGATTTATTACATACTTAGCAACGATAAAGAAAACATTCCGAACACATTCGCAGAGGTGAGATAGCTCAGTTGGTATGCCATGGATAGATACATGTATTAAGGGGGCCGAGTTCGAATCCCGGTCTTGTCCGTCATTATTTCTCCCATCCAGTTACAATATTTTGATGATGAATACATTTTAAATATATAAGGTGCTTTAATTCAATCATTCACATTGACATTTCGACAAAGTCAGATTTGGCCCGCCATGTATTGAAACGGTAAGCATTGATCAAACTGCATCTTAACGACGATGGGGTTTCTGGGGTTTCCCTCTACGTAAAGGTTTATGTTGAGCCGAGCGGATCAGAAACTCGAAATCTCAACATGGGAAGATGATCAAACTGACGCTTCGCTTCCCCAATTTTTATAGACTTATGGTACGGGTGGTTTATCGTAGAAATACGTGATTGTACGTTTTGGGACAAAATGTTACAGGTTTAAAAAACTTGATTAATATAATTAATCACTTAGTTAATTTTACATTATAATATGAGATAAAGTGATTATAATTCGAATTTAAAAAGACCTAGTCATAAATAGGGGTTAAAAAATTAAAGGGGACAATGGTTGGTGGTTGTGGGATGCCAAATATCCATGATATCCATGTTGTACCTGGCGAAATTTACTTTTCGCAGTTAAAATTGCATAAGTGGATAACCGCAGAAATATTACCTGCAATACCAAGACTCGCAATAATGGTTTGGTTCTTGGTACATGTAATTAACTTCCCTTATTTTCTCCCTCGTTTCACTCCTCCGCAAATAAATATTTTCTTGACTAATTTATTGAAAATTAAAAAATAAAGATTTTTTAGGATTGGTGCGTTTGTTACAAATCGCAAATCGCATTTAATATTCAATTAACATACAAATAAACGACAACACAAAAAATACAACACCAAGACAAACAATTTAGCAACAGTTCAATATTAATCTAGAAAAACATGTTTGGGTCAGGGCGGGTAGGGAAAACCAAAGACACAACCTGTAGCTCTTTGTAACGAACGTCGCATTAATCGAATACTCCCCGGTAAATCTATTTATACTGAGCGCGAAAGCGCTCGTGCATGAAAAAACCAGTCTTGAAGTGAACCAAATATTACGGAAACTATCGGAAATTAAAGAAGTTAAAAACGTAAAGAAATAAATTAATTCATCCATGACGAAATGTTTTTATAGTTTTCCTAACGCAGTGGGGTCTTTAAGTACGGAAACCCATAACAGATATTCTTATGTACGTCGTTTTTATAACTTCTACGCCTCATCGTCGTTATTTACAGTTTGATTGCTAGGAAGGCGTGAGTCGTTAGCAGTTATTAAAGTAGCGTCGGAAGCAAATTGAAAGTGGGGGGGGGGGGGCGGCGGCTAGACATACATGTACATGTATGTATCAAAAATCTTGACAAGTAAGAAAAAAAGGTCTTTTGTTATGGTTATGTATAACTTTGCAAAGCCCCCCCCCCCCCCCCGTTCAGACGCCTATGTTATAAATGTGTTCCTAGCACCGTTTTGAGAACGTCTAAAAAGTTTTCAAAATGTAGCCGCAGGTCTGTATACGTACGTAGCTCCCGGTCTCACTGGTACGCTTATCATAAGATGGCGACAAATATTGTTATGTAAACAAAGTTCGATTCTTATATTTGTTTACAAATAATGTAAAGTAAAAAATTACCATTTCTTTTGACAAAATGACTCCTGCCAAACAATATAAATTATTGTGTTCATAACTATATTAGGCCATTGCAAGTTTTTTCTTTGTTTAGCGTCCACCCAAAACTCAAAAACCTATCTTTCTATCAGGAAAAAAACCACAAACCTTAGAAAAAACACACAACTTTAAAGGTTCAACAAAATAAAATTTATAATATGTTTTTAAGCATTTTCTTCATTTTGTAACAAAAATACAAAAATAACAAATAACCACTATGGTTTTCATTTTGAATGTTGTTATTATGAATATTTGATTTCCGATTCGATTTAAAAATCCGATCCCAACCCCGACATATGAAAAAGCGATCTAATTTTATGAAAAATGATTGTGTTTTTATTTTTAGTTTTACATCTCAAAACCAATCCGTCCGCGGACGCTAAACATAGAAAAAAAAAACTTGGAATGGCCTAATATTACAACTGTTACCTTTTGTTTTTTCATCATTTCTTAAAAAGTTATTTTATTACATGTCTTGGGAGACATACGTCATTCAGTACTATAAATAGGCCTATATATTAACTTTAATGAGTGTATCTGATGACAGTATATCATAGTTAACTTGTACTTACATAGTAAGTTAAATAAATCAGATACAAGAAATCAATCATTGTTTAAGGTAGATTAATTAGTATATAATTTACAAATATATTATAGGCATATAATCTAATTTAAAATATTATAAGTCTACTGGTACTTATAAAATACCAGAATATACGACAATCAGTCATATACAAAACAAAAAATTCCCAATAAACCAAACACAGATAATTAAATCGGCATTTTTTCATATTGAACGTTACATATAACTTTTCATTTGATAACTTAAAACTATGCCTTTTGCATTATTATTTCAACTCTCTGGATCCGCACCATTTCTATTATCTGCGCATGCGTAATTAGTGTGAAGGAAGAATCAACAGCTACTGAGTTAGTCTTTACTGTTTGTAGACAGTACTTGATCGTCGTTTTAAAGGTAAAACAATACTTATTATGCTTGCTTGTCGATTGTTTCTTTTGCGCAAGTAGAATTTACATGTGTATGCGAAAGCAATGTTACTGTCATTTCGAATTTTCTCGAATTCAAAACACCATTCAGGTCATGATAATTACTGTAAGTTTTAATTTCACATGTGCTGATGTTGACTGTGTGAATATGTAAATGCACATTTTTTATTGTCGGAGTGCACAATGAGAATTGACGTGTAAGTAAATCGGGTATTTAATGGTATCTACCTGATAGTTTTCATCATGTAAAATGAATTTAAAAAAATGTTTTGTGGACCCACATGAGTGTTAGCTGGTCATAAAGAAATTTTTTTGTCACTGATGGTATAATTTGCCGCATTTTTTTTAAACACCCCAAAATGATATTAATAAATGTACTAAATGTAAATCTCACAGTGCTTTACTGTGATGGGATGGGAGAAATAATGACAGAACAAACCAGAGGCGTGTTCAGCAGAGACAGTGCTCGCTTTTTGTGTTGTGGGTATAGAGAATTTTGGCGAGCACTCGTGAGCACTCGCTCTGTTGAACACGCCTCTGGATTAAAACCTGCATGGGCCCCCAGAAGCTTTAGTTAAGTACTCTACCAAGTGAGCTATCTGTCACTGTCGGTATTTGAACCAGTCTAGCTGATAGTCGACATTTTATTTTTGGGAGAAATGAGTATTAATTGGGAAAATTAACACATTTAATATTGGAAAAAGAATGACCTTTTTTGAATAGGGAATGTGGCCGAGCTCTTGAACGGCCCAAATTATAGATAATTGAGAGCCCTTATGAAGCTCTTTCCCTAACTGTTATCAGGCCATTGAGCAAAAAATAACTTGGACAAGATCACTTATAATCTTGGTTTTTCTTTCACCTAAAATGTTCTCTGACTGTTATTGGGATTTAGAACATAACCCACTTTTTCATCCAATAAGTAGTCGCTAAATATTCTATGTTTTTAATCGTTAAGAATTTCTTTAAGTTTACAGCGATGTCACCTTACGATTGACAGCTTAAAAAGCTGCAAACTAAAGAAAGATGATATTTGATTGGCTCATAACTTTTGATCAGCCAATGAAAAAGTAGGTTATTTTCGAAGTAAGTTAGATCATATTAAGTAAAATTTACGCGATTAAGAAGGGGTTCGGTTGCTTCGCTCCCTCCGCCTCCTCCTTAATCGCGAAAATTTTACTTAATAAGATCTAACTATTACATAAATATAAGTTGGATATGGCATGAATTAAATGTACCATAAAGTTGAAGGTCTTTTATATGATAGATTTGATCACATACCAATCCTTATTTTTCCCCATAAAAGTCGAAAAACAATTCATTATTTGTATTATATTTGACACATTTTTGCATGTATTGTTAAAGACTTTGTAACCACACAGATAAATTAATCATGTGACAATCTTACGTCACACAGTAGATTGGCAAATAATCAGGGTGGTTTTAATTTCACTATAAATATGATCATCATTTATTATTTTTCCATGAATTTAAACCCATCGGATGATCGTGAATACTATCATTAGTTTTCAAAAGCGTTTTAATGCTTTTACTTTGATCATTGCAGCATGAAATTAAAACAATCGCAATTGGTACGTTTTGAGAAATTGTGAAATTTTAACATTGTGGAACATTTGCTTTTAAACCAGTCAGTGATTTATGATTACATAACAAAAAAGTGTCAGCTTTGCATGATACTATCTTGACAATAAAATTTTGTTTAGCTATTTCAAATACATTTTTTTAGATAAGCATTGTAAACACAAAAAATGGAAAACTTATACATGTCATGTAAATTTTATCAAACGTTCACCATATGAACATAAAAAGTCTTGTAAGAGAGCACTTAAAGATATGTATAGTAATTTAAAATGTTTAATGATCAAACGGCTCTGTAGCTCCATATTGCATGTACTGTAAACTGTAAAAAATTCCAGAAAATTTTTAGAATGATCAACTTTAACATTTTAAGATTTGACACCAAGCTGTTAAGCAGGTCAACCAATTTAAAAGGCTCTAACAATCTAATGGAAATAAAATAGCTTTTTTTTTTTTTTTTTTTTTTTTTTACACTTTTACACATTTACAAGTTTTGTTGTGTTACAACTGTATTTCTTAAAGCATGAACAGTGTTATTTCATGATATTGATATGAAATTTCTATTTTTACACTTTAGTTACATGAGACATTGGTAAATGAAGATAGATCCATTATTGATTGGGACAGTGCAACAATGATTCACTCAAACTAGGTGCAAGTGCATGAGCAACTGGGCTATGAAGTGCAATCTTCGCCTAGTTAGACGCACATTTTCATCATCTGGATCACACTCACTGACCTTCAATCATAGGTACAAGGTTATTGGAGATGGCCCAGGGACCACCTCTCCCTCACAGATCAGATAGTTTACCGGATTATCAACTCACACCACCGATTCCCCCAAAACCCCAGTTTGCCTCTGAGCCTCAGAGTGACAAAAAGTCTGGAATTCTAAAGAAGATGGCGACAATGGATCAACTTAACATGGAGATTTCTGTGAATCAGGAAATTGAGTCCAAAAATCACTACAGAAATTGTTTTAAGACATTTCATGACTATTACTTGAAAGGACAGTTATGTGACATAGATATCAAGGTGGGAGAGAAGACTTTCTCATGTCACCGAGTTATTCTCTCCTCAGTCAGTAATTATTTCCGCACCATGTTCATGTCGGAGATGACAGAGAGCAGACAAAGGGAGGTCACTATTCATGACATTGACGAGAGCGCAATGGAAAAATTAGTGCAATATGCCTACACAGCTAAAGTCCAGCTCACCACTGAAAATGTGCAGCCCATTCTATATGCAGCCTCCATTCTTCAGATTGAAATGGTTGCTAAAGCATGCTGTGAATTCATGAAGAAGCACCTGCATCCAACCAACTGCATCGGTGTTCACAATTTTGCACATCAACATAATCGGATAGAGTTAATCAAAATGGCCGACGATTATATCCTTGAGAATTTCTTGGAAGTGGTGGATACAGAAGAGTTCAAAACTTTGCCCATTGACCTCTTGGAGAAATTGGTTTCCTCCCCTGATCTTAACGTAGAGAACGAGAATCAGATTTACGAGGGTGTTATGAAATGGGTTAAGATGGACACGGAAAATCGCAAGTGTCATCTAGGGAAACTGATGTCAAAAATCAAGCTGCCATTACTGAGCCCCGCCTACTTGTTGCAGACAGTGGCAACAGAGGAATTGATTCGTAAGGACTTGGAATGTAGAGACTATGTGGATGAAGCAAAGGCCTATCAGATGTCTTTGGCTAGTCTGGTGTCCAATGTTAGAATCTCTCAAAACACGAGGCCAAGAAAGAGCTATGCAGGTTTGATTATTGATCTTGCTTGCATTATGGGGGGGTGTGGGGGGTGGAAACAGAACTTTTGTAAAATTTGATATTTGTACAATTATACTTTTGTCACTTTTTAAATTGGGTATAAGATTGTAAAGACTGAAAACCTGTCTTGATATGCATGGTTTAGAGATAAAAGATGAATATATACCACTTATATTAAAAACCGTTATATTATAAGGCTGTAAAAAATTATTTGATTTGCATGGTTTTGGGATTTAAGATTATTTATATTTTTTTAGGTGTCCTGTTCTGTGTTGGGGGTAGGGGAGCTTCTGGCGACCCTTTCAAAAGTATTGAGGTCTATGACCCTCGCAGAAATCGCTGGTTCCAGGTCAGTGAAATGAACACCAGGCGGCGTCATGTTGGAGTTTGCTGTTCGGGAGGTAAGTATTATTCTAGGAATTTTTAGAGGATAGTGATTTTAAAAAAGCTGCGAAGTTTTACAGGATTAAGAGCAGTGGTTTTAGATAAAGCAAAATTTTCCGGTACTGTTATCAGATCAGCTTTGTTCAGCAAGTTCATGGCAAAATCTCAAAACAGGGAAATGCCAATTTGTTGCAATTTTTGTATTTTATGGTTTATTAGTTTCCTTTTTGTAATATAATATCTTTGTGTCCTCTGCATATAATTTGGACTCATTAAGCAATGATAGAATACAATTTTCGAATGTTTGTGATTATTTTTTATTTCCTTGTGTAAACATATAAATGATAAATTATGAGAATACTTAATAGATTAGTCACAATACTACAGTCCTTTGAACATATAAAATTGTCTACAACATTATTGAAATATTAACACATTTATTTTAACTTCTTGATTAAATGAGAGACACTGACTAAGTGAAACTGTTAATATACTGCTCTTTAAATAACAATAGGTTTGTTGTATGCTATTGGGGGACATGATGGCACAAAGCACCTGAAAAGTGGTGAAGTTTTTGATCCAGCGTTGAACACTTGGAAATCCTCAGTCAAACCCATGTCCACACCCAGGTATGTTTAATAAAAAAAAATTACTACTGAAACTGAAGAAGTAACACCACCACCCCCCCCCCCAACCCCCACCCCCCCCCCCCCCTTAATAATACTTTTATTGTTTGTTTCGATTTCTACAGTCATCTTGCTTGGAAAGAATCATGGTTAAAATCATTTATGTCTAACAAAAAATCAATATATTAAAGAACCTTCATGCTACTAGCTGTATTCAAGTTAGTTTTTATGCAGCAAGTTTGATTAGATATTTAACATATGTATTGTAGAAGAGGAATTGCTCTGGCCTGTCTAGGAGCAGCAATTTATGCTGTAGGCGGACTAGATGACTCCACATGTTACAGCCTGGTGGAGAGATACGACCCGTCTGTAGACCAGTGGACAATGGTGGCCAACATGAACATCCCCCGGGGAGGGGTAGGAGTCACAGCACTCAAAGTAGGCCATATTTTGGTTTTTGCTTCGAGACAATGTGTATACATTAGAGGCCATTGTAGCTTATTTTCATTTTCAATAAAACAGAATTTGTATAACTTGTGATACAGATTTTTTCACTCTGCTTCTAACATGTGAAAATTAGGCTGAAAATATTTTTAAAAGATATCTCGTTATGTCATTAATCAAATAAATTTTGATAATATTGTTTAATACCATCTATTTATTCAATGCAACTTCATATATACATGTATATATGCTTTGCATAATGAGATTTTACGTGTATGTATAATCCTTGCATACTGCTTGGTACCAAGCTTGTAATTCTTAATGTATTTTTGTTTTGCTTACACCTAATGTTTGATATCAAGCATTACTAATGTATATTATTCTATATCAGGACAACATTTATGCTGTTGGGGGTAATGATGGTGTCTCGTCCTTGGATAAATGTGAGAAGTATGATCCACTCCTGAATAAGTGGACCTTCATTGCTCCCATGAACCGCCACAGAGCTGGGGCTGGGGTGGCAGAATTAGATGGCTACCTTTATGTTGTCGGTAAGGGATCCAGAGAACAGAAAGTATTAGTTTAGGCAAAAAACCTAACAGATTTAATAATCAGTTTGTTGGGGCCAAAATTTCAAAATAAAAGAATAATGCGCAGGCAGGTAGATTTGAAAAGGGGAATAATTCTTTTGATTTAAATTCTTTTAACTTATTTCATTATTGCCCTTTTCAAATAGCCATAAAATAAATTAACGCGGCAGCAATTGACGCCATGCTGCATTGCATCAATGAATAGTATTAATAAATCAACAAAAATCATAACTAGATTATGTAAAGGGTTCAGTAGATTACAGAATATATTTTTATAAGTACACTGTACAATCTTGGACTAGAATCATGTAGTTTTATGGGAATAAATAAAATCTGTATTTAGTTTTCAGGTGTCGCACATTATCATGAACCTTAATTATTGAATTTTGTATTAGGAGGGTTTGATGACAGTTCTCCCTTGGACTCCTGTGAGAGGTACGACCCCCACACCAACACCTGGACCTTTGTTACTGGGATGTCCTGTTGTAGGGGAGGGGTCGGAGTCGCCTCGCTGGGGGGTCAGATGTATGCTGTGGGGGGTCACGATGGCTCCAATTACCTGAGCTCTGTTGAATCCTACGATCCCATTGAGGATAAGTAAGTTTTTTTTATTTTTTTGATCAGAGTAACATAGTTGTATGTATACGTTCCCATGTACATGTACATGCAAAGTCTGTATAAAAAAATCTAAACTTCAGCACCTAAAGCAGTTACTTTTAAATGTAATTTCATTATTTGATGACTAACGTTACTTTTTTAGTGTTAAATGCAAAACTTTTCATTCCTTACAAATATTTATACTGTATGTACCATAGTATAATTGCACTTTTTTTGCTATGTGGTATTGCAACTGAATTATTATTAAAAAAAAAAATGAGCGTGGCTTCAAGAAAATTGCTTTCTTTTCTGGTTATTAAAGCACTTCACCGTAAACTTTTGTATTCCTTCCCTTTTGTGTAACCATAAACAACATCTGTGATATCTTTGCTTACAAGGTGGACATTTGTCAGTAGTATAGGGAATTGCAGAGCTGGGGCAGGGATATCCTATGCCTCTTATACATCCACCATGCTCATCTCCTGTGGCATTTGTGCAGGTATTCTCACCTGCATGTCAATAGCACTAATTCACAGATTTTGTAATCAGAAATACATGTACAATTTAATACAGTGTTAAAGAATGTGCTCATAGAAATATAGTCGAAGATATTGTGAGTCGTGTGAATTGGTTTTACATTGGTCATTTTGTTTCTAATATGGGAAAAGGCAATACAACATACTAGCTAGTACCTGTTTGTGTTCTTTGTTCTGTAGTCACTATGAATTGTTGTCAGTGGTGTCAGAACTATTATTTCGCGATTTATCTAAAATGAACTGGTTTGCGGCGACTAATTTCCGCGACCAAGCCTTATCCACACCTGTTTTTTATTACAACCATATGGTTGATACTGGTCCGCGGCAAGAAATATTCGTGACAATGAGGCTCTCGCGAGAGGGGGTATACTGTTTTACCCTTGTGTGTCTGTCTGTCCGTCTGTCTGTTCGTCCGTAACGAAAATTTCTGTCGCATTTATCTCAGCAACTATTTATCGCAGATGCTTGAAATTTTTATACAGTGTTTGTTAGGGCATGCCATATCGTGGGATATATTTTTGTACCAATCGGACGTCAACTTCCTGTTAAATGACGACTTTGCTTATTTTTTAACCAAAATTTTCAAACAAATTTTCGTCAAAGATTTCTCAGCAACTATTTATCGCAGATGTTTGAAATTTTTACACAGTATTTGTATAGGCATGCCATATCGTGGGATATATTTTTGTACCAATCAGACGTCAACTTCCTGTTAAATGACGACTTTGTTTATTTTTAGCCAAAATTTTCAAACAAATTTCCGTCAAAGATTTCTCAGCAACTATTTATCGCAGATGCTTGAAATTTTAACACACTATTTGTATAGGCATGCTTTATCGTGGGATGTATTTTTGTACCAATCGGACGTCAACTTCCTGTTAAATAAGTACTTTGTTTATTTTTAGCCAAAATTTTCAAACAAATTTCCGTCAAAGATTTCTCAGCAACTATTTATCGCAGATGCTTGAAATTTTTACACAGTGTTTGTTAAGGCATGCCATATCGTGGGATATATTTTTGTACCAATCGGACGTCAACTTCCTGTTAAATGAGTGTTTATTTTTAGCCAAAATTTTCAAACAAATTTTCCTCAAAGATTTCTCAGCAGCTATTTATCGCAGATGCTTGAAAATTTAACACACTATTTGTTTAGGCATGCCATATTGTGGGATATATTTCTGTACCAATCGGATGCCAGCTTTCTGTTAAATGTCGACTTTGCTTATTTTGCATATTCACATCAGAGCGGGGGTATCACTAGTGAGCATTGGCTCACAGATATCTTGTTTTCGCCTTGTGTAATTTTCGCCCCTCTACACTTGCAAACAGTTTCGCCCTGTCTTAAATTTGCCCGGACATAGTTGTGTTTAAGGAGAAATAATCTGAGACATTGGAATTCACCCAGTCATAAATTTGCCTGCTGACAACGAAGGCGAAAGAGACGAAAATAAAACGGGGGCGAATATTTCTCTATATCTTACCTCCTGCTAATTTGTAAGGAAATCATTGGCTAACAGCAGTCACGTGGAGACCATGTATATTCCATACAAAATACCGGTATTATTCCTTTGAGCATTAAGACATCATTTAAATTTTAAAAAGTATTATGATGTCAGGATTTGTACCCAAATTGAAACTTGTTACTTTGTGTTAAAAGTTTAAATTTTTAGCTCACCTGAGCTGAAAGCTCAAGTGAGCTTTTCTGATCACTTTTTGTCCTGTGTCCGTCTGTCCGTCCGTAAACTTTTTACATTTTCGACTTCTTCTCCAGAACCACTGGGCTGATTTCAACCAAACTTGGCACAAAGCATCCTTAGGTATAGGGGATTTAAGTTTGTTAAAATGAAGGGCCATGCCCTCTTTCAAGGGGAGATAACAAAAAATCATTGAAAATTTGTTGGTATTTTTCAAAAATCCTTTTCTCAAAAACCATTTGGCCAGAAAAGCTGAAAATTGTGTGGAAACATCCTCAGGTAGTGTAGATTCAAGTTTGTTCAAATCATGATCCCGGGGGGTAGGGTGGGGCCACAATGGGGGGACAAATTTTTACCTAGGAATATATAGAGTAAATCTTTAAAAATCTTCTTCTCAGAAACCAATCGTGCAGAAAAGCCTGTGTGGAAGCATCCTCAGATTTAGATTTAAGTTTGGGGGGTAGGGTGGGGCCACAATGGGGGGGGGGTCGAGTTTTTTATATAGGAATATATAAGGGAAAATCTTTAAAATTGTTCTTCTCAGAAACTGATTGGCCAGAAAAGTTATTACTTGTGTGGAAGCATCCTGAGGTAGTGTAGATTCAAGTTTGTTCAAATCATGATCCCCAGGGGTAGGATGGGGCCACAATGGGGGGTCGAATTTTTACATAGGAATATATAGAGAAAAATCTTTAAAAATCTTCTCCTCAGAAACCGATCGGCCAGAAATGTTGTAACTTGTGTGAAAGCATCCTCAGTTAGGGTAGATTCAAGTTTGATCAAATTATGATCCTTATGGGTAGGGTGGGGCTTCAGTGAGAGGGGGAGGGGGTTGAATTTTCACATTTGAATATATAGAGAAAAATCTTTCAAAATCTTCTTCTCAGAAACCGATTATGCAGAAAAGCTGCAACTTGTGTTGAAGTATCCTGAGGTAGGGAAGATTCAAGTTTGTTCAAATCATGATCCCCAGGGATAGGGTGGGGCCACAATTGGGGTGGGGGATGTCAAATTTTTACATAGGAATATATAGGGAAAAATCTTTAAAAAGCATCTTCTAAAACACAAATTGTCTAGAAAAGCTCTAACTTTAGTCATTTCAGATAGTGTAGATTAAAATTTGTCAAAATCATATTCTTCAGGAGTAGGGTTGGGCCACATTGGGGGGGGGGGGGGGGTTCCAATTTTACAAAGAAAAACATTTAAATTATTCACAAAAACAAAAATGTTATTATATATGGTTTTACTTATATGCAAACATTTTGACATATTGTTTATTCTTTAAAATTGTTTAGACTCTTGCCTCTGGACAATTCTACGACCTCACAAGGGGTTCAAAATTTGATGTAGGTTTATAATCCATATATAAATAGTTGTTTAAGTCTGATCATCTTCTTGAGAACTGCAATGCTCAATATGTGATATGACTGTAAAACCATCCTGTTACAAAGGGGCTCAATGATAAACATAAGAATATGCAGGGGAATTTTTTTTTTTTTATACAGGATCTATTATACGACATTGTTCAGATATTTTGTATATGACTCCATAAAGCTGATTTTATTATATCTATTGTTGCTCAGGTGAGCAATGTGGCCCATGGGCCTCTTGTTATTGTTATATTCATTATTTGCCATTTATACAAAGGCAGTTGGTAAGATATAATCATTTAATGATTATATCTTACCGACTGCCTTTGTTTGTATGGTTTGTAGTTGACCTATTATGGATTATACGTGGTCAGTAAATTCCAAATGGGCCTCGAGCTCTGCTCTCACCCCACATGGAATTTACTGACCACATATAAACCATTTTAGGTCAACTACAAACCAAGTAACTAATAATAGTATACAGTATACTACATGTATTAAATACATTCAGATCAACCAACTACATATTTGATTCTCTTTTAGCTTGCTAGAGTTCTACATTTATTTATTTATTGACTTGAACACATTATTATTGTACACTGTTCTAATATACTACATGTATTGGAATGGGGCACAAGTTCTGAAACTTAAACTGCCTTCTTCATTATTATCTATTTATTGTAAACCTGTATTTAACCCAGTTATACATGTATGTGTTTCATTATACATGTATTTGCACACGTTGTTGTATTTAAGTTTAGTGTGATATGTTGTGTTATAATCAGACATACATGTACTAATGTGCAAGGGCCATCCACATCCAGACTGTTATACTCAACTACATGTCTGTTATCATAAAATACTGGCACACACTTCCGTGTTGAGTTATTAGTGTACAGTTGTCAGATCCCTTGAATGAAAAACAATAGAACTACCGTATATGATTTAAAAAAACAATGAAAAGTGCATTCTGATAAAAAAAAAAAAAATTGAAGTTGAAAAAGTCCAAAAATTAAATGAGATTCTTTTTTTTTTTGCAGTGAACATCTTTTTTTGACTTTGATTAACTTTGCCTAAATTGCCATGATAAAGATTATGTTTTCTTCACTTGTAAATAAATGTATTTATTGATCTAATTACAGATGGGAAAATGCCAACGATATAAGTCAGTGTAGAGCAGGGGCTGGACTAGCCTTCTGTTTTTGTCCATCAGCCAAACTCCAGCCGACCCAACAAAGTGCAGCCTGCCAGCTACAGTGTTACTGACAGAATCACAGCAACACAGCAACAAGCCAGCAACACATAACTCTGGTAATCACAGCAACAGTCAGAACTACATGTACGTACTGCAAGAACCAACTGGTTATAACAATCTGCAACAAATTATAGCAACCCCAGTTTTACTGACAGTTACTGGCAAACTGATTACAGCAACCATGAATCCCATGGATTCACAGCAACAATATACAGCAACCAAAAACTCTTCACAGTTACTGTCAGTACAACCAGACACATGCAATTGCAGCAACCTTCAACAACACTGACATTCCAATACTCATGGCCAACAAAACCATAGCAACCCGAGCCCTACTGGGTGTTTTTTTTTCTTTAAAAAAACTGAAGGGCTAATAAATACTACAGCAACCAAGTGCTTATGAGGTGAATTGTCACAGCTATCATATAGTGCCAGCATCTAGATTATAATTACATGTAATTTACTTACCTAGGTCTAGTAATAGATATACAATTGTTTTTGACCAGGTATTAAATATTAAAGAAAAAAAGCATCATCATTTTTAAAAAGATTTCTTGAGAATGATTTGGAAAAAAAAATTACTTGTACTGGTACTTATTTCATCACAATCACACATATCCCAGGCTTCTGGAAGGTAACCATTTACAAACCTCTTGCCATAGTATGTCATGGCAGTGTAATTATAATGCAATACATACTGTTAAAAGAACATTACAGAGGTTTTAATTTACAATAAAACTTCTCTGAAAAAAATCATATATAGTATTTTATAAGTAAATGTATTGTTTTCAGTTTAGTGTGACACCTTTTCCTAAATCTCATAAAAGTTTCTCTATTAGTCTCAGGAGAACAAATTATAAGTCTCTCCCCCCCCCCCCCACCCCCACCCCCACCAACATACTTGTTTGTACTCTTAATTTTTTTATACATAGAATGTATATACATAACAAGTCCCAGTATATTATTTACTTTCATTGAATTGATGTTGCGAGGATAAACACAATTATTCATACCTGTTGGGTCTTCATTGGAATTCATGATTTTGAATGAATGATGGATATAATGAATGTTGCTGTTTTACATGTGTGCTCAATTTTCAGATGTATTTTTTGGTGGTGCCAGTATGGTTAAAATAAAATAAAATGACATACATCATACATGTACATGTACTGTATGATGAATTTATGAATGGAAATAAGTGCTTATAGTGAAAACCCATACAATTTAAATTGTCAAACTACATGTACATATTAGTTTACAGAGGTACATGTACCTGTATGTAATTTTTTGCGTTATATTTCAGTCTGCCTTTTGTACTATTAAAGCTTGCCATTTTTAGAGCTATGTGTAGATATTTAGATATTTATTTTGTTTCTTCTTCTATTTTTTTCCTTACCTTAGCTAGTACAGGTGTAATTTATGGGTTTTTGCAGGTGTTTTAATTGTGTTGGTTTCAAAATTAATAGAACTTTTACACAAGTATGTGCAATATATATTTTGATTTTTTATTTACTAGGTAGATATTGAGCTCTGTTAGGCAATATATTTTTGCCACATATATTGGCATGCTCAATATACCTTCATTGTTTTCTCTTTTTGGAAAGAGCATATAAAATGTTGTTGACTTTTTGATACGTCTACCATTATTACATGTAATAAGGAAGTTAGCTTATTGTGGTACATGTACATAAATTTCAATTTATAACGTGGTGCTTGTTCTAAAATGAAGTATTTATGTGTGTTGTTATTTTATTTTTTACAAACATTTTTATTGCTCAAATGTAAAATTTCTGGACTGTTTAGGCAAGCTATATGCAAGCTGAAAACTTTGATGTCAATCTGCATGACAAAAATCTAAATTCATTTAAAATTCAAAATTTTGAATTATAATATTAAAAAGGAGGGTTGAACAATATATTTTTAAAAATGTCTTGAAGGTTTGTAGAAATCAAGTTCATTCCGGTGTATAGGTGTGCAGTACAGTTGTACAATTACCACTGCAAATGAAGGCTTTTTTTTTAGCTCACCTGAGCTGAAAGCTCAAGTGAGCTATTCTGATCACCTTTTGTCCGTCGTCCGTCTGTCCGTCTGTAAACTTTTAACATTTTGAACTTCTTCTCTAAAACCGCTCGGCCAATTTCAACCAAATTTGGCACAAAGCATTCTTATGGGAAGGTTAATATAAATTGCAAAAATGAAAGACCGATCTTTATTCAAAGCGGAGAAAACCTCGAAACTGTAGAAAAAGGGGGGTGCATTTTTAAAAATCTTCTTCTCAAGAACTACCGAGTCAAATTCAATGTAATTTAGCATAAATAATCCTTATGGAAAGGAAAATATAAATTGCAAAAATTATTGGCTAATTCTGTTTCAAATCTGAGTTATTACGAAAATAATAATAAAGGAAAGGCGTGTTTTAATCAGTTTATAGCTTCGGGTTCGGTATTCCATGAGCATGATGAGATTGGTAAAATGGGTAGGCAAACGCGGGCCGGGGCAAAACAAAAGATTGGCAGTTATTAATATGCCAATCTCTTTAAAATTATGAGGATATGTTACGGATCAGTATATTTGTATTCGCTGTAAATATTGCTGCAAAACAATGCGTATTTTGGAATTGACGAATGCCGATCTGCCCCGGCTTTTATTTTGCCCCGGCCCGGGTTTGCCCACCCATTTTACCAAGACTCGTGTTTAAGGTAAGGTTTGCGGCTTGCATTTTTTAGGAATTGTGCCAAAGTTACATACCGTTTTGTTCACTACACTAAAGTCTTTTTACTCATGAAATTCAAATGATTTTGCCCGTCCCGTTTTATAACTACAAAAGGTCAAAGTTCATGATTTTCAATTTTCATGTTGATGAAATGTAAACAATTTAGTGAAACAATGTACAAATCATATGTGACTATTTTGGGGGTTATTTATGCTTAAAATGTTCGAAAATAATGTCACTATTTATATCATGATTCATTTTTATTAATTTCTAATGAACTATCTAAAAATAGAATAAAATACAACAAAAGTCTTAATTTTGGACTTCTATTATGTAAACGAAAACATCTTATTTGAAATCTTTTCAGGTCCACCGATTTCAGGAAAAATGTATCTTAGAATATGTGTAATCTGATGTTCCTAAAACACTATTCAAAACCATATGATGCGGACTTCGTTATTGTGGAAATTGATAAAATACTTGTGTCCTGTTATTCTTTCATTGAAACTACAAAACCCCGCGAAATAAAAAAAACTTGAAATCAATTATGACGTCATATAAATTTTGACGTCATAGCTGAAATAAAGGGTAGTTGGTGTTACGTCACAATGAAAATGTGTGAGTTATCTCCCTGTAACCGCAAACCTTACCTTAAGATAAACGGGTCGATCTGACAATGTTGTGCAACAGTTCGCGTACGAAGGGGATCTTTGAAACATGCAGAATACATTGGTGCCGATTTTGTGAAGTAAATTGAGGTGAAATATTTCAATGCGTTGACAGTTTTCACATATGACGGTGGTGTTAGCTTGTTTTGATTTTCGTTTCGTTTTCATTATCTATGCTTTGTAACCTGGGAACTATCGCCTGTATTTTGTAAATATTTACGTATCAAATCAAACAGAGACTTCGGTAAATCAGCCAGTTAACTGTTTACCTGCTCAAATTAAGCAAAATCTGATGTATTAAAAGAGTACTAAAATACTATTCATTCTATCGGTAATTCGGTATGATCTTTTGCGTAATATTAGATTAATGCAATGTGTTTTGTTGAGATGCTTAGCATTTTCTCGAGTTTATTCATAAATTTAAATAGAGTTTAATATCGCTGACGGAAATATGTAGGTATATACATGTATATGATTCATTTTTAAAAATAAATTGTGCACTTTATTTGTTATAGTGCATGTTTCTTATGTTTAATTGTTTACAATTTCTATTTACTAACCATATTTGAGTGTTAAGCTTCGAATTATAAGCAAGATACAGAGATTTGCTCACAATTCTATGTACCACTTTAAATGCTGAATAGGAAATACCAAGTTAAAAATCTTAAGCTGAATGTAATAATTTTTAACTCATGTGAACAAAATATGACTCAAACCTAGCAGAATTGTAAGCTCTGTATCTTGCTTATAATTCTACGATTGACACTGAAATTTTGGTTGATCATTAGAAATGTCTTGCTAAATGTTAAATACTTGTACAAAAAAATTAACGGATGATATGCTGTATATAACTACTCTCTGGGGCCCCCTCTTTATACAATGAATAATGTGAAATCTACATCAATTTTGATAGTTTTTCAGACATGAGTAAATAAAAACGACACCGTTAAAAAATTTCCATAGTTCTGACACATTTCTTTTGCGGGGATAAAGGAATTATCTCTATTCCAAAGAAAATATTACAGCGGAAAATTATCCTGGTCTGTAGCCATTTTTATTTTTGAATAAAGATGAAAATAATGGGTGTGCCTTAGTAAAATAGAGTGATGTGCCTGTCAATACTGTAACATTGATTTTTATAGGTCCTTAGCATGTTACGTGACAACAATTTTCATTCCAGTGTATTCATCACTCAAATGTGAGTAAAGTTATAAAAGTCACACGAGTTTACGCCAGGTAAACAACAGTCATTTAATTATAACGGAGAAGACAAATTAAATTTTTGAATGTTTTTAATTTGAGGAATTGAGCGGATTGGAGTACAATTTTCTTCTTCACATCTATAGGATATTTAATAAAATGCAATAACTATTATATGATATTTTTAAAAAAATACAATAACTAGTAAGTAGTTGAGGAAGAAAATGTACCTATATGTTCTCATATATTTTGATCGCTTTATAAAGTGGGGGAAGGGCCGGGGTGGGGGCAGAACGAAAATATAGGGAATTGGAAGTTAACAGTGTACCCCTACCAAATGTTAGTTTTATATCTTGCGTAGGATTTTCTTATTCTGGGTAAAAATAGTATTCCATAAAGATACAATGTCAAAGATTACGTGTATGCAAAAATAAGTGTAAAATTCGAATACTTTACAATATTTATTTTTTGTTATTCTACTGAGGGGCCATATGGCACAATATCTTTTGAATGCCCATTGTTGCTCAGGTGAGCGATGTGGCCCCATGGGCCTCTTGTTTTATATGCAAGAAGTTTAGCAGGGCCTCTATAGCTGTATGTGCGGATTTTACAATTTAAAAATTCATTGCGCTCTGTGCAACTTTCTGTGTTCTTGATTTACAAAACTATATTTTATACAAAAGAACTTTCATTTTAGGTATGAAAGACAGCATGCCATTGTACAGTTATGTATATAAATGTAAGTGCTAATATTTTAGAAACACCATTATGATTCCATATGCCAGGGTTTTTTGGGGGGGATGTTCTTGAATGAGATGTTCATTACAATTTCAATTCCATATTATTATTCATGTACTAATTTCTTATGAAAGATTAGTACAAGTACATCAGCCATAACTTTTTTTTTTTGATCAGTAATAAATCCTGTCTTTACAATGGATTAGTTCTGAAACAGTCCTTATTCATTTTATTGTTTTTTTTGTTTTTTTCTTATATTATACATGTATGTTGTTACTTTGATGTCAAAACTCAATAAATGAAGAAAATAAAAAAAAAATGTTTCTTGTATTGTTGAAATGCAATTTGCACCAGAGTATATGTATATCTGGAAAAGACGCCATGTGTATGATCCAATGGTAATGATAAAAGGCAATAACCATAGTAACTGAATTGATCCATCTAGATTTTGTTAAGTCTATGGCGTTGAACTTCTAAAACTTTAAATCACTCATAAAAATTGTTCTGCATAGGTCATAACATAATGATTTGATTAATAAGAATTCATATTGGTACAATTCAATTTCAATTTTATAGTCTTTTCCATGGAGCTACTGGAAGCGGGGAAATTTTGCCCTAGTTTAAAATTCATCCCATTTGTCTTAATTGACAGTAGGTGGAAATATAAGGTGAAAATAACACGGGCGAAAATACCTTGATCATACAGTAGTGACAACACTTAAAAATTTCTCCATATTTCTATATGTGCAGTGAACATTAACGGTAAGGTAATATGCAAGTTCTAGTACAATGTACATGTACCTGTACTTTGACAAAAGGTATGGGTTTCTGTAGTGCATTTTTTAAGTATCCACTTTTGACATTATTTGGGACATAAAATTCCTTTGCAATCCTCCCCACCAAAAGAATAATGAAATATTGCACAAGTCAGTGATCAGTGCAAATCGCAGTACATGTAGTGCAATTAAACTATATTTTTTGCATTGTAATTGTCCTTAAAATATTGGCTAAAATTACCAGTACACTGTAGTATAATGTCCATCCTGAGCTTATATAATTACATACTGTGGAATCATCATTGTTCTTGGGGGACCAATGTTTGTGGGTACCGGGTAACCCTTGCACACGAATTTACATCCCCATGAACATATATATACAAGCATTTGTTAAGTATTTATTTACAAAATAGAACTGGCTATCTACAAAATTATGTCACCATGAACCAGGAAAATTCTGGCTATCCATCAACATTGACCCACAAATAAAAATGATTCCACAGTATTTGATAGGAAAAATAAAAGATCTAACATCCAAAATATTTAATTTTGTTCATCTACAAATATAAATATACTAATATACATAAATCTAAATCTATAAGTATAATTTTCAACATGTTAATCTACAAAAATAGACAAAAAAATCTTGATTATTCATGCATTACAACAGTGTACATTGTATATCTTTTTTACATTTTTTTATGTAAATTTCATGTATAATTTAAAAAAAAAAATATATTTGAATGTATTTGCATAAAGTAAAGAGCTTTGATTTCATCTCAAAGTTCAATTTTAAAAAAAAACTTGATGTATCCTAACAGTTAAACTTGTTAGTTCAAACTTGAATAGAGGGAAGTGTATTTTTGAGTACTAAGCAACATTCTAAATTACAGTACTCTGTCAAAAAATCTAGGTTTTATAACGAACTCTTGATATAACATGTCAATTACAGATATGGGTTTTGTTGAATAAGAGTTACATGTACAATAACAGCGATTTATAACAAATTTTTCAAGTACATTTAATTAAATTTGTCAAACATTTTTATGAATTCATCATTAAGATATACCGGTATAACAAATGAAGCAAAGTTATTTAAAAAGACATTTTCATAATTTTGTTATAACCAAGTTTTACAGTAATTTCTTATTAGCTGTTTCCTTTTGTGACATTTTTACAACTGTTGTGTAGAAAATACACATGTATTAATTACATTTAATATCTTGTAAACATGAAATAAAAAATTACACAATTAGCACCATTGTGAATGAGGTAGGGGAATTAAATAGCCACACTAAAATTAGCATATTACAATGTATTAATATGTATGCACATTAGTAAATTAATCAATATAATCTAGTAGTTTTGCTGTTACATTTAAATTAGTTTTTCAATGTGACATGTTAATCACACCACCGACTAGTAACAATCTTCAATACATGTAGATTATAATTACAAGGCACAAATTCTAAGCATATAGTAATTGTATTCATTTTAAATGAAAATGCATTTAAATACAGAACAAATATAAAAAATAATTGCTTGTATAATATATTTCCTCTTTTTATAGATACCTTCAATGTAGAATAAAAAATGGCAGTAAAACTGGCGACCTTTCACATTTCTTGGTGGCCAGCCTGCATATGAAGTTTGGTAACATACAAATACATATATATACCTATTCAGACAACAGAGCAGCTATATACATGTATCTTTGGAACAATAATTGAAAAATAATCTGCCCCCCCCTTTCAAGGTGGCACAATTATTCAAGAATATGCAGCAATATTTGGCACATCTTATATTAAAACAATTACCATGATTACAGTCAAAACTGCCGAAGCGGTCACCCCTATTAAGCAGTCACCTTTCGTATGCGGTCATTTTATTTCCTCCCGATGAAAAATCCTATATAATTGCCCTCTAAAGAGCGGTCACCTGTCTAACGCGGTCAGCGGTCATCGTATTTTGATCCGAAACTGTACAGTCGACATGCATTAGGCGGCCATTTTGGTCGGTCACATGATATACACCCGGGGATTTTAAACATGGCTTCCGAATGTCAGGTAATAAATGTAAACAATAATTATACGCCTGGGGTGAGAGAAACCAAATTAATCGATGTATTTATAATACATAATTGGCAGATCAGATACTAATGGGAATCAAGTGAATTGTTTAAACAGGTATAAACAATGTTTGTTTTATAAACACAAATGAAATAGGTGTCAAAAATGTCCGCGGCGAGGCAAGAGAAATTGCTTGATTAATAATTTGATTTTGAGTTCGGACACGGTCGGTTAAAAAATAAATTGTTGATTTGTATTAAAAGTGTTTGTTTTCCAAATATACGGTATTCATGAAAATAGTTAGTGTTATTATTGTGAAAATGTCAGCGAGAAGGTTATACCACGTAATGACTTTTTTCAATAATTAAAAAAAAAGATATAAACAATTGCATGCACAATGCATTGATATGTATTTGTACTTATTTGTAAATATACATATAACAGATACTCTAAAAAACACCAAATCAATTACTTTATCTATCATTTTGATACATTATGCTAAATATCAAGTATATACCGTAATTAAAATAAAATCCAATAATTGTTTTAATAAGATATTTGATGATGGCAAATTCATAAGTCTCTATTCAAAGGTCACCTCTGTTAAGAGGTCACTTTGGGTGCCTCCCGCAGGTGACTGCTTAATACAAGTTTGACTGTACACCTAAATAAAACGACTACAATCTCTGCTGCTTTATGTACACAAAATACACAGTTACATGTAATGGTGTTTTAATGTTACATTGAATATCCAAAGTATCTGTTTAACATGCTATATCAGATTAAATAAGTGGAACCCACAGTATTTCAAATGTACAAGTACTTGTCATTTTGAAACTCAATAATATGTTACATGTACAATGTAAATATCTTACTCTTATAAAACTACCTGCAAAATACACTTCACATCAATGAAACAAAAACTGCATTTCTGATATAGGTACATGTAAACAATATCTGTTGTATATTGGTATATAAAGTTTATGGCACCTAAAAAAATTATTTATAAATGTAAAGAAAAAAAAAACCCAAAAACATTTATGACAAGTATTGCATTAATAATCATAAAGAAATAAATATCAAGTAAATACAAAAATAAATCACATTCATGTTCAAATTTTTACAGATTACCAGTAGTACATGTATCTGCATGTTCCGGTACAGTACATGTATACCACAGAAAATGTAAAATATATCTAATATGGTTTTACCGGTCACCAGGCAAATCGAATTTGCTGAGCAGCAGCCTTGTAACAAAATATATTTTATGATTGTCATGTTTAATATATGTGAGCAATATAAATACTGATCTGACATACTGTCCATACTGTCCATGATGGTGTCCTCTCTGGACACACATAGACGATCTAGGAACAGATCTCCCTGGTTCCCTGGCACTCTTTGTCGGCGTCCACTATGAACAGCAGTCCTGACCTACACATACAGAGCTGGTACCCCGGCTGTGACTGCTGACCGGTCACTGTGCTGACCTTTAAGTTCTTTATGAACAGCCTCGGGGAGTCCAAAATCTGAAGAAGAAAATGGAATCTTAAAGCATCATATTCCAATTCTCTGGTCATGTAGTGTTCATAAATTGCTGGGAGATGATGAGTATCATTTTTTTTTCAAACAACAAGAATTTTGCACTTAAAATGCATTTACATGTACATGTACTTGCACAAGACAATGCTTATATATAGACATACAGCAAAGGCTGAGATTTGTAAACCAAATATGGTTTCCAAATATGTTAAATGAACTTTCTACATGTATATCTTTATTTTCAGATTTATGGTCAATTTGGCAGCTTATAGCGGATCATATTTATCTCTTCCTCTTTACACAAGTGACTTTAATTTATTAGAGAGAAATCAGTAACAGTGAACTAAGATGTTTTCATGTATGAATGTCTATGTGAAAAATTTATAAATTGCAAATAAAAAAAAAAAGTTACTATGCTGTCTTTTGATATCATCTGTATTTCTTTAAAGCTGCTGATCGTCATGTCACCTCTTGGTGCATCAATGCTGATCTCCTTTTCAGCATACATGTTAATGGATGTAGTAGGGGCTTCAATCCTGTTATTGATATAATAATGACACAATAAGACATCAATTGCAAACATTCATGTAGATCTAGTTTTTTTTTTAACCTCAAAGAAGTCTAAGCATTATTATTTGCCAAGATGTATAGTTTTCATCATCTTATAGTTATAATGGCCTCTGTATTTCTTGTCTGGGAACTTGGGAAAAACTTCCAAGATTTAGAGATTGAATTACATAAACAGTGGTTGGAACTTCCAATTACCTTCAAGATATCCATGATATCATCACCTGGGAGATAATGATGTTTGTGGTAAAGAGGATTTTCTGTATGTTCAAATATTAGACAAATATACATGGTTTATAATAATCTTAAAGATTTTTTTCTGTATTGATGCAAAAGAAAAATTACTTAAGTGGCTCTGCTCTGGGTCCTCGGATATTAGCAGTTTCCACTGAACCATTGAATATTACTTTACTGGAACCTACAACATTGGAATTTATCAATTAAAAACCTGAAAGTCTTTACTCATACATGGACTGAAACATTTTTTATTATTAATATTATCAACATTTCTACTTGGCCAAGCTGGATTTAATAAAAGAATGTTTTCTGTGAACATTTACACTGCCTACCTGTGTAGTATACCTCATCCACTTCCATGGCAACACCCTTGTCCCAGACCCTGAACCGTGTTTGACCTTCGGGGTCAATGACTTCAAACTCATTGCACTGAGCTACAAGTTTATTGTTTCCTAAACAAATGAAAGAAAAAATAATCTAGGAATCATAAAATTACTGGAATTTTAATGTACCGGTAGGCTTTCATATTATATGACTAGTAGTCTAGCTAGTACAAGAACATGTACCTAGTATTGGCATATAACAGTACATATCATAGAGCAGTTTTTGTTTTAAAAGTAGTTTAATACTCTCAATTTCAAAGTTTAACTGTCAGCAAAGAACACCTATTATTTACATTTCTTAATTAAAGCAAAAATATTCAGACGAGTAATGATATGAGAAGATCGTGTAACAAAATTACATTCATTTCTTGACTGTGTCACTCCAAAAAATGCTGAAAAGTCCTAAAATTGGTTGCACATTTACCATGTTTATAAAAAAAAAAAAAAAAACAAAACAGTTAATTTTCTGCAATCTTTTGAGGGTATATTTATCATACATTTGCAATGCATGCACATCTTTAAAAGTTTTATAAACCACTTAAGTTTGCAAAAACTTTAATGTTTAAATAACAAATTGGTTTATAGTATCTTCATGTCAGAAAAAAAAAGTATTAATTGTCAGACCTAATATAATACATGTATACACACCAAAATACATTGACATACAGACCTATATGCAAAGTGCTTGTGATGTTTTTCTTCTCATGTCTTGCTCTCAACAGAATGTCTCTACTAGAGTCTACATGTAAAGGCTTGTCCTGCAATGGAAATTTTATGGAAAGGTTATCTCTGCACTATGTTTCTACTTATAGATTTCCAAGCTTTTTTTTTTTAGTTAGACTTAGTTAATATTAAAATTTCCTAAAATCATTTACATTAAATTTTGTAGACATATTGAATTCTAGCATGTTTGACTTAAAAATGACTGGAAAAAATTCGATTTGGGGGAAAAAATTCAACTTTTAATATTTTTATCAAACAAAAGTCCCTTTTGTATTTGAACTCAGAAACTTGTAGTTAGTAGACTGAAGTTATACCAATTGCGCTACAGGGATAGACACTCAAATTTGGCATTATACTAGTATCAGTTTCATGATATGGGTTGAAATTGCCATGTTGTGACATATACTTTCATAAAAAGTAAAAGTCACGGGGCGTAAAGGAACCTTAAGGAGTCTCGGGGGAGAATGTTTCAAACATACAATTTCCTTTTAATTCCAGTTAAAGGTCAACTTATGAGTAAACTATGTGCAAGATATAAAGTAAACTGACCGGATAGTTTATCTGTTTACCGCGCTCTTATTTTGGTCGTATGTCCGAATCATCCCCGACATTTTATATAGGATTATATAGAAAAAAGGGGGTTATCATTTTCAATTTAATATGTAAACAATTACAAACATACGATTTTCTTTTAATTTTCAGTGATGGAAGGTTAATTAAGGTATAAGTAAACTTTTTGCCAAATTAAATTGAAATTGACCGGATAGTTTTTATGCTATCCGCCCTCATAATTGGTCCTATAAACGTGTCATGCCAGCCATTGTACATACAGAATTGTACAGAATAAAAGGATGTTTACGAATCAAATTTAATTTTATTTGTAATAAATAAAAAATACCTTTCCACTCACACAAAACATGAAAAGGATCGCGCATATGTTTTTGTTTTGCAAATTATATTTTCAAATTTTAATTATTGACGCTGCAATAAAAAATGCACGATGTTTATTTGTGTCAATTGTTACGTCAAAGTCTCAACTGACGTCATCGTAAGATGTTGACTCCAACGTGGATAACGTCGATTTTTAAGAAGATTAAAATACTTCTGAACATTATTCAAAGGATTCATTTCACTAAAAATATTTTTTATGATAAGTAATTTTTTAAAAATAAAACGTTACATGATAATTTGATCATTTTAATCTGCATTTGCGTTTTACGACTGTAATGCGCAATACCCTGCGCAGAGGGCGCAAAATTTTAAACCCGCGACCGACCTTAATTTAATACAGTTGAATTTCAATATCTCGAACACTAATATCTCAAATACAATGGATATGTCGAAGTGATTTGTAAGTCCCAACCACTTAGTCTTTACCCTCGATATCTCAAATATCTCGAAGTTTTTAAACAGTCCCATCTAGTTCGAGATAACAAAGTTTGACTGTATTAAGATTGTATGGACAGTTTTTATATATACATGTATATATATATATATCTATTACATGTACCTGCACTGACTGTATTCTGTTGGTGTACAAGCTGTCCAGAAATTCAGCTTCACCCTCCAGTCTTATTCCATTCTCTGTGATTCTAAGTTTCCCCATGCCATGCTTAAAGGTATCATAATTATATAAATATGATGAAAAGTATGGTAACTTTAGATACTTAGACTAGCAGTTAATTCTCATCTGTGCAAGTTCTTATAACTCTAAACTATTAATGAAAGAATTAATATACAGTCATATAACAGTAACAAAAAACATTGCATGGCCACTAATTTATAATGGTATCAAATCCCTTTTGCTTTATATCGAAAGTTTACACATAGTTTGTTTGAATATTACAAATTTTATTGTGATTATCAATGGCGTGTACAGAATTAAATTATTTACCACAGAAAAATTCAAAACTCGTAGAATCCAAATAATGAGAGCCAGGTTTAAAATAGTCAACACCATGAGAAACAGAATGAATGCATAGAGACATCGCTTCCTCCAGCCGTAGATTCCCACTGGCTGTTGTCGATGTACAAATTCTTCCTCCTCCTCAGCTGTGTTACCAGTGTGTCCATTGTTAGGAATGGCACGGAGCATGCTTGGATGATTTATCTGCATGTAGTAAAGCTCATATTAAAACCTTCATGTCAATCCAATCACATTAACAATAACAGTGGTTGATAGAGACTGTATCCATGTAAATGTAAATGTTCTCTTCAACTAATGGTTTTCTATGTAAATAATTTTTTTGCTAAATTTTGGCTCAGCTTAACACCTTCATGACCTTCAGTTATGGTGAACATAGGTCCAAATTAAGTGACGGCCTGACCAGTTTGATCAACTGCGTCCAATTGCTGTGGTGGTAGAACACCTGGGTCCAGGATCATGAAAAATTTTAGACACAAGAAAAAAAGGACCATGTGCAGTATGGTCAAATATCTGCCCTCAAGTTCAATAATTTTTAAGGTTTCTCCATCCTTGATGTTTTTATGGTTTAATCGGTGTAATTTTTGTTTAAATTTGAAGATTAATATGTAAACATTCAAATTGAACTTAAATATTGGTATGTTGCAAATATGTTGTTCATGCTGTAGGAGCTAACCCAGATAGCAGCACATCGTTGGCCCAATCTCACAATATGGTTGTATTATCGCCGTTGGGTTATCTTTATTGGGCCAACTGTGGTCCAACATGAAATATTGATAGTTGGTTATGTATTATGGGGCCAATGTTGGGCTAACTGTTGGCATAATATCATAAAACTATTGTAGTTAGAGAGAGTATTTGTTGCGGGGTTGACATCGGCCCTGGGTTGGCCCAATGTCATGAATCTGGCTAAGCATCATGGGTAAACAACATCCGGGCTACTTTTCGTAATATACCTGCGCCATTTTTCATTTGACATGAGAATATTGAGACCGATACTTTGCATATCTGCATCCAAATCGCAAGTATGTATGGGAAAGGGAAAAACTTTTCTTCCAAGGATTGTCTTAAAGGACAGTATTTGAAAGTAAGTAGAATTTAAAAGGTCATTTACCTGTTATTTTAGTATAAACATCTTTACTTTAGTAAGAATGATGTAAACTCAATGACTTGTTATTCTTGTTAAATTCTTATTTGAAAGCTTATTAAACATATAGGATGTACATGTACTTATAAATTTAATCGTAATGTATGTTTACTCTTTACTGAGAAAAGTACTCAGTAACAAATGTTTTTAAATACTAAATACTACAGTTTTAGAGATTGTTCGAAAAAACATAGCAACGGCTGATTCTATAAACAAAGGACATTGAGAACAATATCAATGGGAAAAGGGGGAAGGAAGTAACGGGCACTACCGCAGAGAAGAAAAGAAGGGAGAATGAGACTCGGGAGAGGGAGCAGATGGAAAGTGGCAGTGCATAATTTTTAATTTTTTGAAAAATACTATGGCATACCTGTGGTGTTACCCTCTTTGTTTTTTTAGACTTGCTTATTGATATCTTAAGTTTACTGAACTTGTGCATTCACAACAGAGCAGGGATAAAACCATACCTGTATTACTACATGTGTTTTTTTTTTATAAATGTTTTCTTCATGAAGTGCACTCATGAGCAATAAAATATGTTAAAATTTAATTATATTTTACTCTTTTCTTTTTGCTCAGGTATTTTTTGTCTTATATTGAAAGAATACAGTGGCCCAACAATGGCCCAATATTGTTCGTTTCATTGGCCCAACGATAAGACAACAAGTTGGTCCGATTAAGGGCCGATGAGCAAATTGCCGTTGGCCCAATGTTAATTGCTTACAATGGCCCAACCGTACAAAAGTGACGTTTGCCCAATATTAAAAGAATACAGTGGCCCAACAATGGCCCAATATTGTCTGTTACGTTGGCCCAACAATAAGCCAACAAGTTGGTCTGATTAAGGGCCGATGAGCAAATTGCCGCTGGCCCAATGTTAAATGCATACGATGGCCCAACATAAGGAGCATTGTTGGCCCAACAAAGGTCCAATGACGTCCTGCTATCTGGGAACACAGGTACACTATCAGGACAATTATAGCAACGACTGCTCTCCAATCAAACATCACATTTATTTTAATTGATTTCGATATTATAAAGCAATTTTTAAAAGAAATTAATCGCAATCCTTTATTTTAAGTATTTTAACATTTTAAGGTCATTTAAAAATTGCCAGAATGTATAAAGCTATCACATTTACAGTGCATTTTGATACAAAGTTTTTAACCATGAATAAGTACAGATTAGCAACATATAATGTCAGCACTCTATAACTTTTGAAATAATGGTTCAAACTCACTGAAATTGGAACATTTGTAGTTCATTTTATATCCTTTTGAAATCTGCAAAGAAATGTTTACCTTGCCAGGTAAAAAATTATAGATTGTAGTCTCCTTCAAGTTTGCCTATGTACAGTTTTATCAGTTTTTCATTGAATTCAGCTATTTTAACTCAAACTACTCTCTATAAATTGCTAAACATTAGTCTGTGTAATTTCACTTTACATAGCTTAAAATGTGTTAAACACAAGTATAAATCAAGAAATATTGGCAAAACCATGCATCATACAACACTAATATTATAACTGATAACGGTAAAATATTCCGGAATGCTCACGATGACGTCATGCGACAATCGAAAGACCTTAAATAGTATCGCATAAAAATCATTCTTCATAAATCATTGTACAGAGGATGCCTATCACTTAAATCCTGATTTTAGTTATCATTGCTCATTCGCTGTTTATCTATGACATCACCTAAATGACCTAATTCCCGCAAATTTGCAAACAAATGAAATATTCTCATTTTTGTGTTATATTTTGAATTCGGAGGTATAGAGCGCAGGTCTGCTCAAGTACAATTTTAACATGTGTTTTTCTTCAGATAATTATGCACATTATACTAAAATATCCTGCGCTCGATGTTTCCCAGTCAAAAATCCATCGGAAAACACCCATGTTTTGCTACAAAACATCAATTTATTAAAATAAGGCAATCTTCATGACATCATTTCTACATATGACATCACTGATAACCTTTTACACCCTTCTTTTCTATATCATTTTAACTATCTTCAACCTTATTTTTAAAGCTCTTTATAAAACTTTAATTTTGGGGGCAAAAAATGCATAATAGCGCATATAGTCCTTTCATGCAGTTACTGGGGTATTCATTTTAAAATACTCATTAATCTAAGATTGACACTCAAAATGTGTAACATTCGATCTAATAACATAATCACTGATCTTAACAATAGAACCAATTAAAGCATAAGATTTTAATTGAACATTTACCATTTCACACAATATGTTAATTGTGCTGACAATTTCATTTTGATTATAATCATGATAATAGTCCTGAAATATAACAGAAAAATAGTTTTTCACGATAAAAAGCAATAATTTTCTCTCAGCTGCTTTCCTGCGAGGAATTTTCCAATACACTTAAATTCTTCATGCAACCAATACTTCATATTGGCCTATAGACAGTAGACACTCTATTTACATTTTTTTCTCACTTACCAAACTTTTGCAGTTTTGTGCACTCTAATTTGATAAGATAATATCATGTAGCCTCAACAGCCTCAGTTGCAGATGCGTTCGACATATCAGAGTAGGCCTAATTTTTATGCAAAACTGTTTTAACAAAGATGAAAACTTTCACAAATACCTTGTAAAGATGCTCTCTAACTCTTGAAAACAAAGCACCCCCATCCAATTTCCGATTCCAATGATGCTGAGTGAAGTGTCAAATGTTCTCATTGGATAAACCGTTTGAAGCATTAACCAATAAAATTGCTTCTTTAATCCACGTACCTGCAGACGAAAAATGGCGACTGTCAACGCATTCTTCCTCGTTTCTGCAATATTGTTGATATTTACTGGATTCATAGATGCAGCAGTAAAGAAAAAAGAGGTAAAGAAAATGTGAATTTTTTTCTCTATGCGTGATTCTGCATCTAGCACTAACTTATCCCATAAATAATGCATTAAGCCGGCATCCTGGGGTTTTTTTTTTTGGTTCGAATTTGTTCAGACCCAAATCATTTCTTGTAAATAGATGTTCGAGTCAATGATCTGTTGCTCATTCTAATGCTATGGAATCATTGTATTGTATTTTGCAATCAGACTTACGCTGTTAAGTAATGGACATTTCATCGGGCGCGCTTGATTTAGCTTGACTGGGTGTACACCGGTGTAAACATTTGGTACTGTAAAAGGTGTAGTGTACAGGTCCAGCACAATCTCCTGATTTAGCTATATAGCTTGAAAAAGCTATATAGCTTAATAAAGCTATTCAGAATAGCTTTATTTAGCTATTTTGTCATACAATTTTCATAAATGTGTATTTTTTTCTGCATGTAAACAAAATCGCACTTTAGTGCAGTGATAGTTTTCAACTTTGAACTGTTCTGTAAACAATGCTTGTAAGGATTACTCATTAATTTGTGTCTCTTTCAGAGACTTTGCATTTAAAGTTCTAAAAGTTTTGGGGCAATTGATTCATGACCACACAGTTACTTCTTGAATGAAATATAAAGAAGGTCAGTTATGGTAAACAAGATAATTGATTGGTAATAATTCAGCACAATGTAAAGAAATCATACTTATCCATGTCTCAGTGCACACAAGGTGGTGAACAGTTACCCAAACAATGGAAATTTAGTTTTTGCTTAAAAGAGTTCAGAAGCAGCGGTGTTAAAACTAAATATAATAAGGGTTGCTTTTTTAATGGTCCATGGTATAAATATGAGCGGTAATTAACTTGCAATTTTTTTGTTTATTTCTGATAATTAACATTTTGTGAAAAACTGCATATAAATAGCTTTATCAAGCTATTCTGAATAGCTTTATTAAGCTATATAGCTTTTTCAAGCTATATAGCTATATCAGGAGATTGTGCTGGACCTGGTGTAGATAACAGATCTTACGAAATAGAATGCAGTTTAATCAAAGGATGTGATTTCAGCGACAATCCAAGAGTTTAACCCAATATAAATGCAACAAAATTGTAATCGGGCTCTCATAAAAAATACGATCCAAGACTTTTTCCCAATATAAATGCAATAAAATAAACACGTTTCT
Organism: Magallana ariakensis; assembly: GCA_020458035.1. Taxonomy (NCBI): domain Eukaryota; kingdom Metazoa; phylum Mollusca; class Bivalvia; order Ostreida; family Ostreidae; genus Magallana; species Magallana ariakensis. The sequence continues at coordinate 33,069,200 of CM035815.1, forward strand.
ATTTCATTTAAGTCTTTGCAAAAAAATATTTGTTAGTCTGATAAGAATGTTTTAAAATTCAAGAAGGAACACATTTTATATTATCTATAGGAAATATTATTAATGTCCCCCATGCAGTTATAATTTTCTACCAATTTGCTACTTGTAGGAAAGTCTTGGAGACAAAGTCAGTCAAATGACAGAATGGAACAACAAAAAAGCTGTGATCAGAATGAATGGTGATAAATTCCGACAATATGTGAAAACAACACCAAAGAATTATTCTGTTATTGTCATGTTAACTGCTCTCCAAGCCCAGAGACAATGCTCAGTCTGCAAGTAAGTATCTATAGTTATTATGATGTCACAAGAGTGCTTAATTGGAGGGGGCTGTCAACCAAATAGTTTAACATTAAAAGTATGATACTATAGGCAACCAAGTCAATACAATTGAAACAATAATATTTATCATCGCAAATAATTTATGATCTTTGCTTGCATGTTATTGATTCTGATGTCAGGTACATTATGCATGATAAGAGCAAGTTGAAAATTTTGATCGATTTTTTTGTTCATAAAAAATAATGTTGTTTTGTATTCTTTATTATATCATTACATAATATAAATTATGTATAAGAAAAAACCCATACAAATTGTGCTTATCTACATCTACTATACAATTTTGGATCCAGAATATTTAATAATGTGACTGTCTCAATTCCATTTCTGTATGCATTGGATTTTTTTTTAATAGACAAGCTAATGATGAGTACACAATCTTGGCAAACTCCTGGAGATACTATCAACAATATTCAAACAAACTCTTTTTTGCCATGGTGGACTATGATGAAGGATCTGACGTATTCTCTTCGGTATGAACTTTATGAAGATTTCAAAGTTTTATTTTTATTGAGCTTGATTTGAATCAATTTTATTTGCTAATAAAAATCTTGAAATTGGACACAAATTATATTGTAGTTCTGTTAATATAAGATTTTTAACATGACTATTATATGTACAAGTGTATGTACCCTTTTCAGATGAAAATTAACACTGCCCCAGTTTTCATGCATTTCCCAGCCAAAGGAAAACCAAAGAAGGGAGATACTCTGGATATTCACAGGTAAAAGTGCTTTTAAATTTACATTATTTACTACGTGATTCATAAATGATTTTCTGATACATTTGTACTTACTTATGCTCTCATAAATATTTTATGATATAAAAAAAATGTTGTCATTTCAAACAGGGTTGGTTTTTCTGCTGAACAGATTGCCAAATGGGTTGCTGAGAGAACTGACATAAATGTAAGAAATTTAAAAAATATTTATAACACAAAAAAGAACTTTTAATGAGATATCTTTTAAATACATGTACTGTATACAGTGTTATTTTCACCCTTCTAACATTACACTTGCAAACAGTTTCACCCCATCTTGAATTTGCCCTAGCACAGTTGTGTGATATAAACACTTTCTTATTTACACAGTACAGTAATTGAAAACTTGTTTAGAAACTACCCAGTACTAAACTCACCCACTGACAACAAGGGTGAAAGGGGCGGAAATAAATAGGGTGGGGGCGATTGTTTACCTTTAAACAGTAAATATGTTTTAGATTGAAAAGTACAGTGAATAATAAATGTAAAATTTGCATGAAAAAAATAACCATAGCTCCACACCTTGCTTGTTTTTGGCAGATCCGTGTATTTAGACCCACTAACTATTCTGGCACCCTGGCTCTAGCTCTGCTGTTTGCACTGATTGGAGGACTCCTGTACCTTAAGAGAAACAACCTGGAATTCTTGTACAACAAAACTGTATGGGGAGGCTTAGCTTTGGTAAGTAAGGGAAAGGATCGAAGGACAAACGTACTTAACATTCAACATGTGGAGGAAAATTTATAATATTCAGTCATAATTTCTTGTGTTCAATCTTAGAACATGTTCACTGTCATGGAAATATGTTTGTCCAACATTTTAAAAATGATATTCTTTTTAACAATACTCTTACATTTAATGTCATTATTGAACATGTTAAATGTTGGATCTGTCTAAGGTAATAAACTATTTTTAAGTGATATGATTTTATCATATGCATGAATGTTCAAACAAGTAAAATCATTTAACATTTGTAGTATTCCTGCATTGTATAAATTTCAGTTTGTGATATTTGCCATGACATCTGGTCAGATGTGGAACCATATTAGAGGACCCCCAGTGATGCACAAAAACCCCTCAACAGGACAAATTGTATGTAAAAAAAATTATCTGGTGTCAAGAATTTTTTTCTGCTACTAACAAAATTTAAGAATGACAAATTTTTAAGGTTTCTCTTTTCAAAATCAGTCTTTGCTAATCAGATTTTTAATAAATTTGAACAAAGGTCTAAACATTTTTGTATTTATTTTATTAAGATTTATATGGTTTTTATGATAATTAACTCCGTAATACCTTTTTTGTGCATGATGAAAATAACAGTAAATTGATACTAATTTAAGAGAAAGAAATTTTGAAGGTGTTATCTATTTTTTTAAATTTTGTATTTGAAGATGTGTATTGGATGCATGATGATAATCTTCTTTCTTGACAGAATTACATTCATGGTAGCAGTCAGGGGCAGTTTATAGCAGAAACTTATATTGTCTTTTTCTTGAGTATCCTTACTAACATCAAAGGAATATTGGGGTACTGGTCCACAACTTTTTTATTACCTTTTTTTAATTTTTTTTTAAAATCTGCATGTTTTTATACAAATGGTGTGATTTCTTGCAATTTTTGGTGATGAGGTCTTGGTTATTAGATTTCTCCACAGATCGTTCTGTATCTGAGTGTATCATTCATTTGTGTTTTAGAGCTTGTTTGAAAATGCAATGGACAGTCAAACCTTTGGCGAAACCTTCGTAGTAATCATATACTGTATCTTTGTACATTGTTCTATCTCTGGCACACCTATTATTCTCACTTTCTCATATCAAGAGAGGTGATAGTTAGTCAGCTCTGTTTTTCTGGATTGAGTTGCAGGAACGTTATTTAAATTAAAGCTGCTTGGTCCGATTTTGTATCAAATTTTGTGTACGCTTTTAAAAGATGGTTATGCTAAGTATGTGTATAATAATAGACGTTGCATTAGTTTTCCCCATTCATTTAAGCCATATTTCAATGAAAAAATGATGTACAAAATTTGAATACGAACAAAGGAAAATAAAAGGATATGGTGTAATTTCACCTCAATTAAATTCGCCTCCGACGTCGAGGCGGGTATGATTATGTTACAACTTAGACATCGCTATTGATAAAGGTCATAATGTTTTGGCAAATAAGAAATAAACATGTGTACATTTTGTTCACTAACATTTCTGAAATTTGATTTGTTTACTATCGATGCATAATGTAGGCTTAATAAACCTAATCATTCGGGGGACGAAATCAAATGGTTCCCTTTTCTAAACATTCCCACGATGCATTTGGTTTGTTTTTTAGTTTGCTTAAAAAGAAATTACTTTTATTTACTTTGAATGTTTCTAGCTTTGAAAGGAGACAGATTCTGCTGGTGTACATGTAAATAGGCGAAAGTCTGTAACTCCAAGATAATTGGTTTGTATGGAAAATTATTTGATACTGTAATAGCCAAAAAATCGGACCATGCAGCTTTAACAGCAAGTTAGTATCGTAACTAGCTGTTAAAAAATCTATATGATTTCTGGCTTTTCTTTATTCTTTCACATTTACAAGCCTTTCAAAACATGTGCCTGGTTTTAATTTAGTTTTGCATTCATTGTACTGCTATACTTAAAACCTTCGATTTCAATAAGGAAGTACATGTATTTTCCAATGACAAAGCCCTATGCAAGCTAATTTGACCTTTGCACGTGCTGATACTACATGTATATCAATTACCTTGACCCTTTACTCAGATATTGACCCTTAATTTTCATTAATAACCATTACATTAACATGCAACCAAGTTAAAGTTGTGAACTGATAGATGAAACACACAAAACTTCCACAAAATAATGATAGGTACCTACATGTAAATTTATATTTTCAAACATGTACCTTAAAATCTGGCCTTCTTCCAAAAACGTGTGTATTGCTTTCACAGGTGATCATTTTTAATATAAATACCTGTCCAGTAATTTTAAAAACAAACCCAACTTTCCCTTTATCTTACTACTCAAGTTTTTACAAACCTGTTATATTGTTATCAAAGATTGACATCATTATTTTAAATACATGTACATGTAACAGCACTGCTTTAACTGTATTAGTCTACTAGTTCCATTTCCACTTCTTTCCTTATTTCTTCTACTGAGAAAAAATTGGCCAAAAATATCCTTAACAAGATTTCTAGATGCTGCAGTAGTTGGGGGATTTGTTCTGTTAAATGAAGCCAACTCTGTCAAAGGAGACCCAGGAAAGAAAAGAAGTAAGCTACATTAGTTACATGTTTTAAAACAAGTTATTAATCAAAATTGTAAAATGATTGAAACTTAATATACACATATAATATATGCAACAGAAATATTAGCTAGGTTTAATAACTGTGTACTTTGAATTTAAAATTGACTGCTTTATGATTCAAGTTGTCTTCATTCAATAAAAGGCTGTACTTTCTGTTTTTCTCAGTATTATCCATGGTAGGATTAGGATTTGTGGCCATCTTCTTTAGCCTGCTCCTCTCTGTGTTCAGGTCCAAGTACCAAGGATATCCATACAGGTACATGTAGCACATTGATTGTTTTATTAAAGTTGGCATATTTATCATTACACCAATATGTGAGCTTTAACAAAGAATTTTTTATAACACAGGAATGAATTTTAAAGATTTTATCTTTTGTTTTTCAGTTTCTTGTTCAAGTAAAGAAGAGGATCCATCAAGTGTCTCATGTTTATTTTTTACCCATTTAAAAAATTTAAAAACATTCTACCACGAGGGAACATGATTGTAGTTCATGTTGTGTGTTGTTTTACCAAAAACTATTGCAGAATGCAAGAGTGTGAATGAGAAGCTGAAAATTTCATTAAATGTGCAGTGTTGTGTGTGGGTAGCCTAATGGAATTTTACGCAATAGAAGATTATCAAATGAGTACCTGTTTGTTTGTGGATGCAATTCTTCAAGTCATTAATGTCTGACAATGAGGCCAATTTATTTTATTAAATTCTTTTAAACTTGTACCGGTATTTGTTTTTCAATTCATGGGTTTCATTTTTTAAACTCAGAAGCTGGCCAACCTTACATGGAAAACTCAATTCTTGTATGATGTGGAAGTAGAGAGAAGATTTAATACATTTTCACTATATGGCCCCGCCCTAAGGCCTGAACTCCTGACCCAGGGACTATTAACGAATTTCACAAGTTTGGTAAGGGCTTCATGGACATCATAACCATACATATACCGTAGCGTTTCTCAAATATCTATGGGGGTAGAGAAAAAGATTTTCCAAGATTTAATAAATTTTCACTATATGGCCATGTTTGCCCCGCCCTGGGGCTGTGAATTTCACAATTTTAGAGGCATTTCTGCTAATCATAACCATGTGCTTAGTTTCTCTGTTGAATGTCCAGTAGTTCAGAAGATTTTCTTTTTAATTTGCACCAATTTTTACCCAAATTTATGGTCTCTGGAGGGTGGGGTCATGAATTTCACAATTAATATTGTCCTTCCCCTACAGATGCAACACACCAAAGGTCAAGATAACCCTAGTACTTACAGAGAAGAACCTGAAAATGTTAAAATGTTAATGCACAGTGCCAGACAAAAACGGATTACAATAGGTCACCCGAGTAACTCAGAATTAACTCGGAACTAAAAATAAATTTTTACCAAAAATTGAACCCCTTTTCTGTCATTTTCAAGTCAAACTTATGCTAGAATTCCATGTGCTGGTGTGCAAAACTTTTCCACATACATGCAACTGTGGAGGACCCTTATGGGGACATATGCTTTAAATTTTAACAACACCTTACAACTGATGCCTTTAAAAATCAATTATCACACTAAAAGTTGTTCAATTTTCAATTTTTATTTCTCATAGTTACTGTTACAGTAAATTAGACATACAGGCACATTACGCCAAATTCATTGAACTTTGTTCAGTAATATCATTTCAATTCCATGCAATTCAATTACATGTCCATGCAAATACATTAATAATTTTAACCCGTTTTTTTTTTTTAACACTGCACACTTGTATTAAAGTGAGAAGGGTATTCTAAGGGTATTCTAAGACTGCCCTATGCACCAGTCAAATGCATTTTGGAACATTTTATACCAAGGCGACACATCATAGTTCTTCCTCATTTCCTGTGGCATCCATGCGCATTGCCAGGGCAGGAAACATCTCTCAGGGTGAGGCATAATAGCAAGATGTCTGCCATCATCTGAACACAGGGCAGCTATCCCATCCCGAGAGCCATTAGGATTGAAGGGATAAATCTCTGTTGGTTTGCCTTGATCGTCGACATACTTTACAGCTACAAGTTTGTCTCTACACACATCCTGATAAATCTCCTCAGAACGGAACACCATTCGTCCTATGAAATGGACAATTTTCATTAGAAAAACTTTAATTTTAGAACATTTTTCAATATGCTTAATGAAGGTAAACATTCCTATCCCATGGACATTGCTAAAAAGCATTTCCATACATGTAATTGTACATATACACTTGACCAATATTAAAGTAAAGGACTATGTGCGGTATTATGCATTTTTCGGCCCCAAAATTAAAGTTTTATGAAGAGCTTTAAATATAAGGTGGAAGATAGTTAAAATAATATTGAAAATAAGGGTGTATAAGGTTATCACCACAGCGACGTCATAATGTAGAAATGACGTCATGAAGATTGCCTTATTTTGATAAATTGATGTTTTGTAGCAAAATATGGGTGTTTTCCGAGGTTTTCGACTGGGAAACATTGAGCGCAGCTTGCTCAAGTACCATATTTTAGTATAAGGTGTATAATTATTTGAAGAAAAACATATGTTAAAATCGTACTTGAGCAGACCTGCACTCTATACTTCCGAATGCAAAATATAAAGCAAAAATGAGAATATTTTTATTTGTTTGCAAATTTGCGGGTATTAAGTCATTTAGGTGACGTCATAGATAAAGAGCGAATGAGCAATGATGACTTAAATCAAAATTAAAGTGATAGGCATCCACTGTACATTGATTTATGAAGATTTGATTTTTATATGAAACTATTTAAAAATTGGTTAAAATTGGGGGCAGATATTTGACCATACCGCACATAGTCCTTTGCTATACATGAATATGATTGTACAGAATATATAATGCATAAATCAAGCATTGTAAAATAAAAATCAACATGGATGAATGAAGAAATTGTTTATGAATTTGGGAAATTTTAAATAAATCAGTATGAAAAATACAAACAAAAGTGCCATGTACATGTACCTTCTCCGTGTGCACTCCACATGCCAAACACTGTGTCCTCCATTCCTTTGAACATGATGGCTGGACTGTCCAAGATTTTGACTGCAGTGAAGCGACACTCGAAACGCTCAGATAGATTGTGATCCAGGAAGAGTCCTTGTCCAACTCCACTGTTACTGTTTTCTACTTAAAAAAGAATGTGAAATGTACCCATTGAGTAATTCTGATCATGAGGAATTATTACTATCCTTAAAAATATTTACATTTTGTTCATTAACAAGTAGATTCAAGACACATACAGGTATTAGGAAAGATTTACAGTACCTGCAACATTTCATCCTTAGAAACTACAGTGCACATACATGTACTTATGCAAACCAACATAGGTGCAAAAACACTAATAGCTACTTGTACATGGAAACACTGTACATAAAAATTGCATGTTCACAAATATTTGTGAACATATATACATCATAAAGATGATCAAAGAACAATGAACTTGATTCAGTGGAAGGTGTTTTATGCAATAAATGCCAAGTAAAAACACAGCCAATTTGTATACCGGTACATTAATTTTACAATACATGTATTCATTACAAGTTCAAGCACATTTTTCACACTCTTATAATCAATGATCAGAAATATTTTATCCCCAAATTTTATCACATTCTTTGAGTTGCGTTTTCTGGCCTACCTTTCAGATCCTCATCAGGAGCGACCCAGCCTAACAGAGCCATCAGTTGGCAGCCGTTACAGACCCCCAGACTGAACGTGTCGTCTCGCTCCTTAAACTTCAGCAGCTGTTCCTGGACTTTATGGTTAAATAACGCAGTGGCTGCCCACCCTGTAAAAAAGAAAAATTACCAGTGAAAAAACAAAAATCCCCATTAAATGTTACTTTAAAACTAGTATTTCAATACAGTACCATATTTTACTGATTTACTGTATACAGGGAAAAATTTGCAAATTCAAGCATCAAAGTTATCTCTCTTATGACACGACTTTGTCTCGGCGAATTAAACGCCAGGTGAAACTGTATGCCAGTGTAAAAAGGTTAAAAAAAACCTAGTGCAAAAATGACTCTGCATACAGTACCGGTATTCACCTAAAATAGTAATTGATTAAATAGTCCACTATTTTCCATTTTGAAGGCAGTCTGAATATGCAAACAAATTATCAATTTCAGAGAATCCAAACCTTTAGCAGATCCACAGACATCAGCATAGCTGAATCCTCCCACAAATACTAGTCCCCTAAACTGGTCTAGATTAATGCGCTCCGTACACAGGTCTTCCATGTTAATGTCCCACACCTCAAAGCCGGCCATGTGTAACACAGCCGCCATCTCCCGGTCAGAGTTACTGCCCTCTTCCCTGAGCACTGCTACTTTTGGACGTGGTCGCCCTTTAGAAAATAATGATTATAATTTGAATTACCGGGGTAAGCTTGAATGATATAAAATTGTATAAATAATCAAATTCATGAAAATAAAAGACCACAAATTTTATATCAATTCTTTTTTTTACATGGAAAAATGTGCTGTAAAACAGTGATGTTATGATTAAAAGATACAAATATAGAACTACATGCTTTGTTAGGATAACAAACTTTCCAAATGTCATGATCTAACAAAGAAAAGATCTGAAAGATCATGACAGTTTTTTTGTAGACCCTTTTCAAAAAGTTAAACTAACTCAAGACCTTAAAATACCTTCAAAGTTGTAAGTCGTGATGGTGAAAAAATCAACACATACTCGTATTTCTACCTTTCGGTGTGAAAGATATTATCTCAGATTCAAATGGCACATGATATTGAGGCTCCAGCCTCTCTTTGAGACCTGCTTGCTCTTGAGCGACACACTTGGGATTTGTTTGATACCGCTCTAACTGAAAGCTTGTCTCTTCCCAAACATCTCTCAAAACAGTCATCTTTTCTTTCAACACCTCATTCCCTTTTATAGAGACATTTACCTGAAAAATGTAGTAAAACCTAAGAAATAGTCCACTACACTAGTAAAGTTAGTAAGTTTAGTTAATAGGTTTACTAATAAAGTACAAAACAGTGACAGGTGGCATAAGATCAGTGACCTCTTTTCATTTCTATTTTAAATTAAAATTGCTAAGTGGAGTACTGTATATAACCAGTGTCTCATCTTAATTAAACACCACAAATGCATCATTATCTTACCAAGGAGTCCGAAAGGGTACTGCTTTTGGTTGAGTGACCAATCAAATAGCATGGAACATCCTGTGCTGAGTATTCTTCCAGTACATTTGTACTCTCGCTATATGGCACCTCCAAAATTAAACCAAGCTCTTCTGAGAACAAAACTTCAATGGCTTTGTGATCTGGAAATAATTTCAACATATGCAACTTTGGATTTACTTTTTAAGAAAGTGACTGCAAGCTGAACTATAATGGTTTAAGTACAAGTGGTTTATAAATTCTCAATATTTCTACAACCACATATACATGTAGTTTTTAAATGTTTTGTACCTTCTTGGTCAAACTCCAAATTGATGTTGACTCCACAATTTCCAGCAAAAGCCATTTCCAGTGCGGCCGTGATGAGGCCTCCATCACTGATATCATGTCCAGCTGATATCCTCCGTTCTGTGCAATGTAAACGTGCATGTCATTTATGTAATGTACTCATATCATATCACAGTTATATAAACATCTAAAGATTACTGTAAACATATTATATTTGTTGTGTACGTTATTTGGCGAAAAAGGGTTTTTCAACAAGTTAGCGTGGATTTGATTTAGCGCATGTCTGAGTGTACCTACATGTATTTATCTACATGTACTTATATATTTTACATTTGGCGATGTACCTGATTAAGCGGACGCCATTTTTCGCCAAAAACACTAAATAGAATACACAGCCAAATGTAATACATTTACAGTATCTGCTAGGGTAATTTAAAATAAAAAAAGCTAAAGCATATCTGCACTTCTGCATATCTGCACTTCTGCATATCTGCAACAGAAAATAGTAAACAAACAAATGTGCAATATTCACATTTATGGGCATATACACACACCAGGTACGAGCAACAAATATATATTATGTTGAAAAACACAACTGACACGATTCTTATCAACGGTAGTATTGTTGGGTTCTTTTAAAGTTATTGTGAAATTGATTAAAATGTAATAAGGTTATTAAATGAATCAGAATTATATACCTCCAATTAGTTTCTGTGTAACATTGAAAGCTTTCCTGAAAACATCTGGCTGATCCAGATCAGGACACTGGTCCCCTAACTGTTTGTAACATTGAGCGAGGGCGGAGCCTCCCAGTCTACGGCGTCCACCTCCCAGGTCCACCATCAGCAAACAACCTACGTGGAAGATATAATACTGTATATAACTACAGTAACTACATGTAAATGTGAGGAATCAGTATTTCCGTACATTTGCGAGACGCATCCCTCAAGGATTTTAAAATCTAGCATTTATATTTCTGAGAGTGATGACTATATTTTCTCGATTTGATACTTAACTGTAGAATCGCAAAAGACCTAAAAAAAGGTATCTACAGTACACATGTACATGTATCTATACATGCATACAACACAAAAAACAGAAAAACTAACTTATGTACTAAGAAGAGGTCCAAGAAATTTATTATCAAGCAATGCTAGCTACCACACCAGAATTTGGTTGAATAGATATACTGTACATCATTTTAATCAAATAAAATCAAGCAAAAAAAATCTTAATTATTACCATGAGTTTATCATATTGGTAAGGTGATGACTTTGCAAGGAATTCATGTGGCACTTACATGTATATGACATGGCTTTTATATGGACAGACTCTTTAGCAACAAAGATGATGCTCTTGTAATAGTTTCTAACCTTTGTTATCAGGGCAATTGAGGTCAGGGGTCACAGTCATTGCAATATCTGGACAGGCAGCATAGGCCGATATCACAAGAGTACCTGAAAACCATAAATTTATAAAATCTAATTATTAAGTTACATACAGCTTTACAAGGACTGTTGAGTCATGCTTGTTGAGTCACAGGTGTGAAGGATAGCAATAGAACACATTACATTTACATCATCACGTGTTTGATGAGAAAATGTGACTCATATATCGGTAATTGTGGATAGATTAATCAGAGTCTGATTTTGGTATTACTCTACTCTTAAAATAAAAGTGTCATTCCCCCTGTTTACAAACACCAGCATTTCAACACACCACAAATACTTTTTAATGGATTTAACTTTTAATAAACACAATACTTGCACTTGTGATGAATTTAACCATCCAAAATACACCAATACATACCTGGGGATTTGACCGTCGTCTCTCCTACCCTTGCCGCCATGCTCAACGAATCCTTCCCACCATCCACGGCAATCCCAAGGCTTTTCATGACGTCACACATGGCTGAGCACGCCTCCAGCAGAGCGGCGCCCTCTCCTGGCAGTTTAGCCGGCCACATCCAGTTACCACTGCACTTTATATCCTGCAATAGTTGTCCATGATAATCATTTTTTAGTTTACCAGTAAGTAACAAGTTATTCTTTCTGGTCAGTTTGTCCTTCATGTTTGACAGGAGTCTTAAACATCACTGTTTCATTTAACCAACATGCACATGTACATTATGTAATTAAGCAATGAATCCTTAGCACATGAAAATTTGTTTGCCCATACCATTGCAGTTATGAGACTTTAATCTTTCACTACTTATTTTACATTTTTTCAACTTCCTGCATTGTCTACAAATACATATATAATTATGACTCAAAATCTCTGTTTTATCATATGACCAAGTTCAAAAGTAATGAAAGAGCCACAGTAACAGCCGCAACTGTGAATTTTGATTTTTGCTTGTGATGTTGCACTTTAACAGCATTAAACGTTGTGACATCAAAATAAAACTCACGATTTAACATTTGAGCACCCTGTTCTATTATGGTGCTATAAATGCCATAGCTTTTCAGACACTTTTTGCACAATAAAAATGTAGAAAGTTTTAATAATTGTATGGTACTATATATATTTGGCATTTCAAAAGCATCTTCAGTTTATGTTACAGCTTTATTCCTCTAAAATCAGAAATACAAAATTGGACTGTTAGAAAACACTTCATTTTAAAAATACGTTATAAGCAATAATATATTGTATATTGTCGTTATAAACAATAATACATTGTATATTGTCATTATAAACAATAATATATTGTATATTGTCGTTATAAACAATGATGTATAGTATATTGTCATATTTACAAACTGTTACCTTTATGTCTGTCACTTTGGCGAATACAAGGTTGGTGAGGGCCTCCCCAACAGACATTCGAGCTCCACATGTCGGGCTTATCAGGCCTTTGATTGGCTGCTCTCCTATTGCAGTGCACGAACCAACCTAATGATCACATCATCGAAGTCAACACATACATGTAATAGTTATATAGCATTAAAAAAATATATTCTTTAGAATTCAGCTTGCTTGTTTGTTTTATTGCAAAAAAAATATATATCACCATGTACATGTATATACATGTATATTTGAAAGATCTTATGGTTTATCCACTATTAAAATCTACTCAGTCTGATTTTTCTAGCTCCATTTACATTTGTTAATTTGAAATATTCATGTGATGTAGACTACCTTATCCAAGTAACTCAGTGCAGTTACTGCCACGTCTGCTAGAGGTGTATGAAGGGGGCCCACACACTGTTGCTGGGCAACTAAGCCTGTCACACTCCTGTCCACCTGAAAACAATAAAGGGAACATTTACAGAGATTTGTGAGTGTTTAGAGATTGCTGTGATTTTCTTAGTTTGTGAATTAAACTTTCATAATTTTCATAATACTAAACTTGATGAAAAGTGCATTAGCCTTAACCCTCCAGAAACACTTTGGTATCCCCCTTTATGCTTACATTTTCCTGCTTTAACAATTTGAATTTATCTTACACACATTTATTATGTACATACATGTACATTTAGTAATGCTAATAAATAAACTATATTTGAATTCAGTAATGAGAAAAGGGCATAAAGAGTTCCCTAACCTTGTTAGTGAGGTACCTCTTGCTGGCCACAGACGGTAGCCTTAGGACCCTCTCTAGGGCCCCCCTGACCTCCAGATCCTCAGGTAAGGACAGACCATGTAGAATAGGGGCAATCTTCTGAAGCTTGAACACCTGAAAGATGAAAAAATCACACATGACTAAATAAGGCATTCTTTAAACAAAGTCATGAAACATACCAGTAGTTTTACATACATGTATAGGAAATATAAAAGTGTGTTGATAATTAAAAAAGAGGAAAACTTTTTCAAAGAATGAAAAGCAAATGAATCAATGCTCAAAGGTCATTCAGATGAGCTAACATTTGATCTCAATCTCACTTTTACAGATGAAATATACAGTGAAAAAAAAAGAAATTCGGATCAAAAGTTTCATGGACCAAAAGTAAGTGGTTTTATGGCCACAGGCTCAGATTGATCTTCCAAACTGATTGACATGTGGTATAATGGTGAGTTTTTATGCTGGGTGTAGCCCTCACCTTTCTTGGCATAGATCCCAGCACATGTTCCAGCTCAAGGTCCACAGGGAAATCCAATGATCTCATCTTCCTTTTCTTTGCAGGCGAAGAGACAAACTCGGATCCTTCTTTCTTAAAAGCTTCCAACTTAATCTGAACAAAAATGAAACCAAAAAAAAAACCCAAAAAGAATTATTTTTCATTATACTCAAGATTGAAATATCATACTTCAGTTTCTCCACCATTTTCCATACCCCTGACCTATCCCAACCCCTACTTCATCCCAAAACTTTTCTTACCCTACCATCCCCTGTGATGGTCCCTACAAAGTTAACTGGACATCTCTCTCTGTCCGCAATCTTCTGGACAAGGCCCTGATCCTGAGCACTGATAAGAATAGCATTGCTCTCCTGGTACTCTGCTCCCCAAAGCTCCAGGACACTGAGAGTGGGGTCCCCTAGCTGGAACTTGGAAGCCTGGATCAGAGCACCTGCTGGTTCTGCAATCTCTTTCAGCACATTACCTGTCAGGCAGGAACATTGGTTTGAAATCTGAATTTACATCATATTCAAGGGTCAACAAGATTTCAAGCACTTTTTCTGAGAATTAATAAATCAGACTAAAGACATTTAAACCCGCCCTTTCACTGCTTATTTACAATTGTTCATATACATTACCTCCTACTTCAGTATATCACATACATGTAACACTGCCAACCTCTATCAAGATACATGTAACTGTTACACAGTACTTACCATTACCACCAGCCCCCTGATCATGTATGCTGGCAATGGGATTTTTTTCCCTTCTTTCAATGCAAGCTCTGATGACACGGTTCAGTTTCTGCTCCATCTCGGGGTCACCTCTCTGGACGGCCCCAAAGTCCAGCTCTTCCTTGTTGTCCCCCTGGACCTGCACAGAGGAGGCAGCCCCTCCCCCTACCCCAATCCTGTATACTGGTCCTCCTACTTTTGTCACCAACATTCCTAGAATATTTCATGTTAAGCTGCATCAATCATGCTTGTTTTTAACAACAGAAGGATCTAAATAAACTCCAAAACTTTGCTAAATTGCTTTTTGCATCATTTTATCATTTTTATACATACAGTAGAACATAGTTTATATAGTGAACGTGCTTATAATGAATTGACGCTTACAGCGAAGTGATTTTCATTCATCGTGACTTTATAACATGCTGTAAACTTGACGGATATAATGAATTAGGTTTATAACGAAGTAAAATTGCCCGTCCCTGGCACTTCATTATAAACGTGTTTTACTGTATTTTCTTGATGTTCATAGATAATGCTTAATGCAAAAAGTCCAAATAGTATGGAAAATATACCACACTTAGAAATGTAAAAGTCGGAGTTAACAAACAAAGACACAGTCTGTACTTAGGTAAAGAAGAACGTGTATATAGAAATCTTGATACCTGATACAGGTGTTTCCTTTTTCACATGGATATCCTCCAGCTGACCAATTCCACCACTGAACATAATGGGCTTGATGTATTCTCTTCTCTCTCCATTACAATCTGTCAGGCCATAGGATCGGGCAAACCCTGCCAAAACTGGTTCTCCAAACTTGTTTCCATAATCTGAAGCCCCATTACTGGCTTCTATGGCTATATTTAGGGGTGATGCAAAGTTGCCAGGGTAAACATAGGATTGGTCCTCCCATGGCTGAACATAACCTAAAAAAGTCAAAACGTATTTTCCAATATTCCCTAATTTTGTGTACAGTAGTGTATATTTTTTTCTAATCCTAACTTATTGCAAAGTCTAATTGGAAAATCAATAGAGGTTCACTAAAGCTTAACCTCCTTGATTGTACAAGGTGATGAATGAAAAATATTTGACCTTAATATATCTGCCATATGAATGAACCAGTGAATTGAGTAAACTTGGGATGGTTAATTAAAAAATACTGATGAAGATCTTAGTTAACCTGTGTAAGACTCTCTGTGTAAGGGCTCTCAAGATAACATAAACAACCCAGGATTTACCAACTTACTCATTGCTCTTCAGTCCTAATTAAAACAAATGTATTCTCTTTTAGGGTAGCGTAAAAACATACCCACTATATTCAAAGTGGAAAAGTTGTTGCAAGAAGTAGATCGAAGTACTTTAAAAAACATACATGTATTATATTTAGCATGTCTGATATCTAGCTAAAAATGATTTTTCAACAGGCTAGCGTGGATTTGATTAAGCAAATTTCTGAATGTACCTATTCATCTACATATAATATTGATATTTGGCAATGTACATGTACTTATCAGAATCCACACTCTTTATAAAAACCCCTAAAAGGATTACACAGCCAAATTAATTGTACACTACCTGGTACATTGAGATTGCCGAAGCTGTATCCGGCAGTCCCAGCCACCACATGGGCTCCTTTTCCCGCACTCTGCACGTCCCGGATTCTGCCCCCTGTTCCTGTGGTAGCTCCGGGAAATGGGGCCACACCTAAAAGACATATTTTGTTTGTTTTTTTTATAATGATTTCATAAAACAGAGAAGCCAAAAAATTACAGGGACGTTGTACCGAAAGTGAAAACGTCATCACCAATAGGAATTTCTTACATGTTCAAAAGTTAAATGTTCAATAGTGGTAAATATACATGCAAGTAAATTAACTGTATATGTTAATGCAGATACATGTATTGCCATGTGAGACTTATTCACACTTAATTTGGAAGAATAAAATATTCACTTAAGTACAATGTATGCATCCATTTACTGACTATATTTATCCATTAACTGACTATATTTATCCATGTACTGGCTATATTTATCCATGTACTGGCTATATTTATCCACGTACTGGCTATATTTATCCATATACTGGCTATATTTATCCATGTACTGACTATATTTATCCATTTACAGACTATATTTATCCATGTACTGACTATATTTATCCATTTACTGACTATATTTATCCATGTACTGGCTATACATGTATTTATCCATGTACTGGCTATATTTATCCATATACTGGCTATATTTATCCATGTACTGACTATATTTATCCTTGTGTACATGACTATATTTATCCATGTACTGACTTACCTTTGTATCCTTTCCAACAGAAAAAAACATATTTAATTGTGGAATATTACCATTTAGATTTGCATTATTAACAATATTGAAAACTTAGAACGGATTCATTGGTATTCTTTAATTCTTTTAATAGATTGTTTATACCAGTTGGGAAGTTGTGCGTCTCAGCTGTGAAGATAATATGTCGTTTCACTTTTTCTATCTCTGTTATGGCACTAGGGGAGGTAGGATCTTGAGGAACCAGTACTGCTGTCTCATATCCTTCTATGGCACTACAATTACGGTACATGTAATTAGAGGTTTAAACAAGTACTGTTTCAACAACAAAAAAAGATCATTGCATGTAATCCTGATTTTTAAAATTTATTCAGTAATTACTGTATACAGGGTTATTTTCGTCCCGTATAATTTTCGCCCCTTTACACTTAATGAAAGATAATTTGAGACATTGGAATTCACCCAGGCTTAAATTCGCCCACTGACAACGAGGGCAAAAATAAATAGGGGGTGAATATTTCCCAGTATACAGTATCATCACAGTTGCCAAAAAAAATTGTTGGTCTTTATGATAGCAAATATTTCCTACATATATTGCTTATAATTGTTGCATATCTACAATGGGGCACCTGCTGTTATCCGAGAATTTGATGACATTGTTGGGATTGGAGTGTTCCTGGGTCTCCATTATCATTTTGAACAGAGACACTGGATGTTCCTTCCCATCAACCTCCAGTCGGCCTCGGAAAAACCAATGGCGGCTGTGTTCACTATAACAAATGAAAACAATAACTATCCAAACTTTTTAATCTTTGTAAGAACCAAAATTTAATTATTTTTTTATAATGACCATTCATTTTGCTCTTGATCATGAGGAAAACCTTCAGAGACTGTTTAGTCATCACTAGTTAATGATGTAGGCGAATGTGGGAGAATTTGACTTTGTATTTGTACATTCTTCAAATCAATATTTTTAACATTTATATATGTATGATATTTTTCAACACAATTCAAACAAACACCCTTCAATTTTGATTTTTTTTTCTTTTATCAAGATTTAATTATGAAAAAACAAGTCCATTGAAAGATTGGGAGTTTTAAGAATGGGACTATTTTCTGTATTTTCAGACACAAAAAAAATCTAAAAAAAAATAATCATGAAATGTTTTCCGTGGATTGATCTGAATAAAGCTGCAAACCCAATCATGCCCAAGCTGGGGGGTAAAAACAACGGAGCCTCTCTCAAGCAGCAGGTTTAACATATAAATAAGGTACCTGTTAGACTGGGCCAAATCAAAGCACTCTACATTTGTGGGATTCCTCTTTATCTTCTCTTTGAACAGCTGTGTGTAGTAGTCCAAATCCCAGTCATCAAAGGCCAAACCTACAGACACAAAGTCCATCCAGTGCTACTAATGCGTCAAATTTGCTATTATAATACTAAAATGTTTGTTCATAAATGAACAAAATACATGTACATGTATATATACATGTACAAGTTTATAAACAAATGTTTCAATAGCAATTTTATCTTAAAAAATTTTCCTCAAAAACTAAATAAAAGATACTACAAAATAGTTTCAAAACCTTGTTTTTCATTTGCTTTCTCCAATGCTAGTCTCCCTTCTCCCAAAACATCAATTTCATACACTTCCTCTGATTTGACCTCAAGGTCAAAGGTTTCCACAGGGGTCAAATAACGACACTGTGTCATCCTGTCGTGAATGCTGTTAACAACCTTCTGTTCTTCATCCCCATCCAAAATGAAATCGTCTGAAAATGTCAAAAGATATCGGGTGGAGAACTCGATTCTCTTGACATCCTTGATTCCTGCTGATTGACAGATGGATACAGCATTTGTGGAGAAAGGTGTAGAAAAGTTCAACCTGAAATAAGCCATTTTTTTCATATTAAACCTTGTATGTATCAAGGATGTGAATGGCAGAAGAAAAAGGAGGAAATCATTCAATCGTGGGTCTGTACTGATCATATGATTTCCAAATCCTCTGAAATCAGCGGATCCGCTTAAAAATCACATCCCTGATGTTTGATATTTGGCCATAATTGATTTTTCAGCAAGTTAGCATGGATTCATCGTCGGAACCCACGGGTTTTCTATCCGTTACACTGCTTTCAAAGCAGTGTAACGGATAGAAAACCCGTGGGTTCCGACGATGGCATGGATTTGAATAAGCTTATTTTTTTCAAGTACTTATTCTTAAGTGTATACACAAGGCATTTAGCGATGATCTGAATAGCGGAAGCAGCTTAATTCCTCCAAAAAACCTTAATAGAATACACAGCCAAAAGTACATGTACACTGATACATTTAAAGTTGTTTGATCAACCAAGTTTATGATATTGATAACACCTTGAAACAAAGCTATAAATATGATAACTTTTTAGGCTTTCAATCATAAGTTTAAACAACTGAATTATGTTTATTTTAATATATAAATATGCATATAGAACAGATTTTTAGAAGCTGGGACAAAATGAGATATGAAATTCTCAATCTGAGACGTCTTCAACCGAGCGAGAGCTCGCCAAAATTTGTGTTGCAGGCATAGGGAATAATGGCGAGCGCTCGAGATCACCCGGTCTGTTGAACACGCCTCTGGTTCCTTACCTTGGACCAATCTCTATCAGTTTGTTATTTCCACTAGCTTGTTCAAAAGCACTTGTTTTGCTGACATCATTCTTCTGGAATGGTGTACTCAGTATCCACACTAAGCGGGAGTAGGTCTCTAAATCGCTGGCAGACTCTTGAAAAAGAGACAAGGAAAGAAATATATACACAGATTTAAGGCAGCTTCATAACATGAATGGCAACAGTCATTTTTTTTAATGGAACTGGTGTTTATTTTAGCAGTGATGTACTGATTTACCAATAAAATTGATTACCGGTACATGTATCTACTCAAAAGAGTTCACCATTGTTGATTTCAATGAAGTTGGCTCACTAAATAATTCCACCTTTTTTTTTAATATATTTTAACATCCAATTTTATTGTTTTAAAAAAGTGTCATGTGACCAACTATTTCTAATTAGAGACTGAAAAAAGATTCTGTTGTCCATTCCTACAGCTAAATCTAGTTCATGATTTTCACCATTCATTAATTTACCTGATCAATACCTGAAACTATACAGTTAAAAGACAAGGTTTGAGACATCTTCTCATTAAAAAATCATTAATTAATGGGAAGAAAAAATTGGCAACAGAAGAACAAACAAACAGACCAAAACAAAACACTTGTTAATATCACTGATCTCAAGGTCGACATTAGAATGATGGATAAAAAAAATCAGACAGTGTGCATAATAACGTTCTTTATTCTTGTTTTGACTCGAGAATACAATTTTCAGCTGCTGTGCTTTGATAAAGTTAATGGCATTGTCATATGCCTTTTGTTATACCTCAAGTACTTAATATGATGAATGTATTAATGGTACATGTAGGTATTCATGGAATTTATACTTATATTTTTACCTATATGTATCTTAATAACCTATATATACATCTCATTATCTCGAATTCCATTGAATCAAGAAAATTTTTCGGATATCTGAAGATTGAAAATATGGAGGTAAAAATACTTAGGAATCATTAGTTTGAACTTCCATATTGCCCTGCAATATACCGGTACATGGTATTTGATATATCAGTGTTTGAGATACTGTATACAGGAAAATATTCACCCCCAGTTTATTTTTGCCCCTTTCGCCTTTTTTGTCAGCGAGCGAATTTAAGACTGGGCGAATTATAATGTTTCAAATGACTTCTCTTTAAACACAACTGTGTCTGGGCGAATTCAAGACTTGGCGAAACTGTTTGCAAGTGTAGAAGGGCGAAAATTACACGGGGTGAAAATAACCCTGTATACAGTAATGAAATCAACTGTATGTGATATGATACCCTCTGTTGCGAACTGGACATAGTAACACGTCTCGATCTGAACTCTCTGGAGGTCGTCCCCAATGAGTGATTTGATTTTCTGGTACGATTGGTCCTCTGCTCTCATCGAACTGGAAGTTTTCTTGTACAGTCTCACCAACAAAGGTTTTACCTGTCAAAAGAGTTATATATTTATTATATTTTACAATTCTGCCATCATTTTAGTAGTTGTATCATTTTTATATTCAAATTTATACAACAAAGAAAAAAAGGTAGAATGAATTCAAGTTGTTTTGTAAGGAAGATCCAACTTATGGATTTATGAATCTATAAACAGTATAACATGTAGAGAACTATTTTTTAAAAATCATAGGAATGTACAATGTTTCACCAGGATATCAGGTATGTTAATACCATTTAATCAGTTCTTGGTAACTCAATGGTCAGAGTGCTGGCACAGTACACCAGAGGCGAGGCCCTGGGTTTGAGTCCCAGTTGAGATCTGACTTTTCACCACTTGCTACATTTGGCTCCGGACAACATATGGAACATTCTGATATTTCCTAGGAAGCCTCATGTGTTACTTACATTTCCTTAACTCGTAGAGTTTAGGGACAAATATTTATTTATAAAGAGAGGGAATATGGTACCGGGCCATCAGGCATGTGACTATCAATTAGTTACCGGTAATATACATGAACATTTCATGTCTCAATAGCTCAGCTGTTAGAACACTGGCATGGTATGCCAGTGGCATGGTATATGCCAGTGGCCCTGGGTTTGATTTCCATTTGAGACCTGACTTTTTCACAATCTGTCACTTTTATGGTTACCTCTTGTTTACTGACTGCTTTTTCCATCTCTTTCCTGGAAGAAGGTCTTTCTCTAGAGAAAAACGGGAAAGAAAAGTTTATATAAATGATATTTAATTTTTTACCATTAGCACATTCAAATTATTATCATATTGAAATGATGTCAAGTGTTAATAAAATTAGTCCGTTTTGTCACATTTAATAAAATAAATGTCATTTATTTAATGTCATATACTGGGTAAATTCCGGTATTCATTTTAATTTGTAATCTTAACAATTTTAAATTTAAAAATTTTTATAATTTAAAATATAACAATAGTTTACACGTTCCAATTAAAATTTTACAGACTCAAGAAAAAAGTACAAATGCTTTGAATACCACAACTCTGCCTAAAATTAGTCAAATAGTTTATTTTTAGATTATTACCGGTAACAACAACGGAGGCATATCGGACTGAGGGATTTAAGACAGTATGATCGATACAAAAAAATCTATTGAATCACACTAAAAGATACGAGAGCAAGAATGACAATTAAGAAAAAATACTAGTTAAATACCAGGTTTTGAAACATTTTCTTTAAAACCAAATGCAACTATACATATCAAAATACAAATGTATTAACATATTAGTATATTCAGAATGTCTTAGAAAATTAACACTTAAAGCTGAACACTGCTCGTAAATAGGCACTGCCCGCCATATTTCTCTTTCAGCACCGCTCTCCCTACAACCCCTATATAAGCCACAGACCTCTTAACAGTTCAAAGTATATCGCTGTAGAGGTCTCACCTGTGTGGACGTACATCTTGCCTCGCCGTGTTACTCGGTCACGATGAAATTATCAAGTTTTACGCACTAGTTTCAAGCCAGGAGAGTACCAACATCAAATGAACTGGTCAATGCATTATTTGCAAACATAATATGCACATAAAATAAGAATTAAATGCATAAAAATCCAAAGACAACGAACGTAACGTGTACTACACCTCGGCCACGAGTTTCAGATGTGCAATCGGGTGTAACGAAATCGAAGGGTTTATATACCTGTGTGACTGTGCCTATTTATGAGCGATGTTCAGCTTTAATATGGAATTTCCCTTAAGCATCCTTTTAGCAGGTTTCCCCAAGTACTGGGGGAATTCCTTAGTACTTTGGTAGACCTGTTGTTGCTCTCTATGCCTTAATACATAACCATGCAATAACAAGGTTACATATAAAAAAAACCCAGTATAATATCAGTTGGTCACCATACAATTAAAAGGCAGTCATATAACATCAGTTCACTGTGAACATTAATAGTTTTGTTTTATATATTTTTTTTAAATTTTTTAAAATTTAGATTTGCTTTTGTAAGAATAAAATCTACTCAAAATGTAGCAAAATTTACAATAAAAATAACAAGGCTTTGTAACTTTCATTTTCAAATTTTAAATAAGATGGGGGAACAAGATAGCGCAAATGTCCATTTGGTTTAGTCGTAAAATACAATTTCAAATTTATTTTTTCCAACTAAATATATTTGATAATGTTATAATACAAGTTTACAAAAGCACAACTTCTAACTATATTAAGTTTTGAATATTTTAACAAACGATAAGAAAAAAATCTAAAGTTTTGGTGGTATCGAACCCACAACCTAAAAACCCTAGCTCTATAATGTTACCTAATCTCTGGTGCTCTTACCACTGAGCCATTTCATTCACAACAAAATCCATTGTTAAATGCTATATGCGACTTCAACCACGAATGTACGGACTTGTATTATTTTTCTAAAATCTTCAATTGTTGGGATACAAAATGACATTTTTCAAGTATAGTGGGTCATCTCTCCACGTTTTCGTTGATTGAAATCAGTTTGATTTCCTTTAAGCCTTGTATAAACTATGACAAAAATATGGAGCTCAGACCCACTCTATACAAGAAAAGACATTGAAGTTCTAAAAATGACACTATTTGGTGGTTTTGACACGCATACGCCTGTTTAAATCATTCTATTCCAAATATTTAACATATTTAAGGGATATAAATCGATGTTATGGTAAATATACATTGTTTTCAATTATTTAGAAAGAAATTATGAGATTTGTTGATATTTTAATTTTATAGTATCTTCTCTATCTTCATATAGGCAGTTTACACGCCTTATTCACCCATCTTCTTACAAATGATGCTTTCTTTAGTGTAAAATTGATGCTAATTTGGATTAAAATACAGCCATTGCTAGTGTCCAACAAGTATCATTGCATTCATTGATTCAATGTATCGTATAATCGGTATATCATACAATGAACACAAAAACATACAATTATATTCATACTATCTATAATATTATGTAATTATGTACATAATGGTCGACAAATGATGATGACAATGTATTAACAGGGCCTAGATTAAGTTGAAGGTGACACCAACTATTGGATGTCAAAGCTTGTTAAAATGGCTCCATTACTTTATCCTAAAACATTACAGAACATACTAATTAAATAATACAAGTATATGACAAATAGATATAGATTGTAATTTCACATCATTATAACTTTTAAATCTGAAATCTGTATTTCCAAACACAACATCTGGTCAGGACATTAATAAGATGTTCATGATCAGGCATGACAATAAATGGTTTGGGCTTTTTTTAACTGTGAGCACAAATTTTCATGTTAACAGAATGATCTCATATCTATCTACAGAACTATGATCTAGCTGTCCCAAGTTACCGTTTCCATAACTTTTTAATGATTTTCAACGAACATGACGAAAATACACATATCTGTCAGAGGTACACTCGCTGAACATGATGAAAGGAGAAAAAATCAAAGGAGAAATTTAGGGTTTTTCATATCTTTGAATGAACATTGTAACGTTTGAATGATTCGGTTTTCATAAATATTGAGTAATCAACCAAAAATGTGATGTGATAATATCTTGGGACAGACTATAGATGTGATCACATTTAGTGTTAATGCATGCATCAACAGTACAGTGAACTTTGCTCTTAAATCTATCACTGGTGCAATAAACTTAGCTGTTCTGTCACCCAGGATGATTTGCCTGTAGCAGCGACAACCACAAGCCAATCTGCTTGCAGACAAAGTGACACTGCAAGGTAATCTAATCAACAGGCATACACTCTTATAGGTACTCACTAATTTATTATTCCACCCAGGGCGGTATATAGAAACCAACGCATTGAATAGATCTGTATGTCTATTAACTGGTTTTCATTCTCGATTCTTCGTAATGCTACTTTGTATGTGGGTGAAATATCAGTGGGGATGCATAGCATCAAAGCACCAAATCACACGTCATGCGATCCAAATAAAATTACGCACTCGTGTCATAGATTTTAACTAATGAAAAATTGTTCTTAGAAAATTTTTTTATCTTTTGTAGCTATATTTACCCAAACTTACGTACTAAACTCACACTGCTCAAATTAATAGCACACTATTTCCTCACGTGTTAGCTTGGTTGAATGCATTTGATTTGCCGCTTGACCACTTCTTTTCCTTCTTTGACTGAAGAGTGCGTATTTTTCGTTGGGTGTTTCCTCCCTTGGGCCATTTCGATTAGAAAATGCCAGTTACATTATTTTACATTTTGAGATGTTTATTTTGGTCCATGTTACATACATTGTAACATAATATAATGTAACTTTTAATTAGTTTTTACTCACTATTTCAATTTCCACAAAAAGCGGACTCTTAGTCCATATAGTATAATGATAACATGGATGTACTTTAAAGGCTAATTTTTCTAGTGAACATTAAAAAAAAAAATAAATGAAATTGTAAAAAATTGGTATATTCACAGAACGAGGAAATTGAATGATAAAGAGATACAACGATTAATTTACACAATATTATTATAATAATGAATGTGAATATTCACAAATATGCATAAATTAAAAATAAATTATTTTTTATATATATTAACATTTACTTCGAAAGATGTTCGGAAGATGTTCCGTTTATGCATTTATTCAATATCTACTTTAAAATGTATACATGTATATTGACTACCGATATACATAATGAGATACATATATATATATATATATATATATATATATATATATATATATATATATATATATATATATATATATATATATATATATATATATATTCACGCGCGGATTCGGTCAATATTTCCCGGGGGGGGTGGTGGGTTTGGGGGGTTCCGAAGGGAAATTTTGTTTTCGGGGGGGGGGGGATTCCGAGGCCTATTTTCGGGAATTTTAATGTGTGAAAAAAAATTCCAGGGGTTGGGGGTTCCGGGGAATCCGCGCGCATCACATTTGACTAAATTAAATTATATATATAATAGTCACAATACATTGATTCAGATACATACATGTACTAGCACATGCATAATTATATCGGAGAGAAAATCGAACTCATTATTCCATGTATGAAGGTACAAAACTTAATGATAATTATTTTTCATGGAATTACCATTAAACGCTTCGATAGCGTTCAACTTCCTCTTATTTTTTTTCCCTGATTCTCACCCTAATACCGACCAAGTGTAAAACCACATTGTAAACACTCATTACGATCACAGCAATCGGTAGTATGCACTTTTAGCCGCTATATTCTTATTTTAATCATTTTATCTTTTTATTTTTGTAAATTGGGTATACTACTATAGTGCGAAAAGTACATTATGTTATTGTTGAATCGATAGCGTAAAATGGCGCGCACTTTTTATCCCAAGCCGGCCAGGAAGTGGCGTTCATTGCTTTTGGATGACAAACATAAAGCAATTAAAAACAGAGAAAAAGTCAATGTGTTATGTTGACAGAGGCATTTAGAATTTTAAAACGAGTGGGATTTTATTGTTCACATCGGGTACATTTTTTTTTCTTCATTTTTTAAATAGTTTTGTTGTTTTTTTTATTCTATTATAAACAGGCGGTTGAAACTTGATACGATATATCGGCAAAAATAAGACATTGCAAAATGCCGATCCAAAGACCAAATATTTTTACAATTTGTTCAACCGAATATTAGCCTTTTTTACCAGCGGGTACAAGTGTCCTTTGGTTGTTGACTAAATTTAACTTACTCTCCGAGGAAAACGTAAATGCATCTAGAAATTACTCGGTACATTAATCTTATAGGTAAAACGTACGCACAGGAACCCGAGGTTATATATTTTTTCTCTTAATGAAAAAATATACCCCATCGCCCCATCTAGTATATTTTTCGCGAAATGTACCGACAAAAATTAAAAATTCCCAACGACACCCCCTCCCCCCCCCTTTTCATATGCATGCAATTACAAAATGGTTTATATTCCCTTTCATATGCATATAAGGTACTCATTTACAAACTTATCTTATGAGACCGATTAATTATAATGGCAAAAAACTTGTAGCAAAATTTAGAACTTCTCACTCTTTGAACATTGAAAAAGGCAGACATAATAATACAATAAGAAGATAGAGGATTTGTAATATGTGTAATCAAAATGATATACATGTAGAGGATGAGTTCAAATTTATTTTGAAAAAAATCCATTTTATGAGGAATTAAGAAAGAAATATATTAAACGTTTTACTATGTAAAACCTAATTAATGTGTATACACTAGTTAAGTTACTTAGTGTATATAAGACAAAAGAACTAAATAATTTTGGTAAATTGCTACTGCAAATGACAGACAAAAGAATATTATTAAAGGCTATAGCATGCAAAATCGTTCTATACAATACTTAATAGTCCCTGGAAGTGTTTTCTCTGCATAAAGCATTTATCTAAGTAGATACATATACGTTTTGTAGTAATATAGTCACACGGATTAACAATCTTTTATAGGATTAATACAACAGTATAATTTGTCATTGAAAATATCACAATATTGAAATCGAAGATTGTCATACACAGGACAGTAAAGTACAAAATGTTTTTCATTTTCGACTAATAATTTACAAGCATAGCATATACGCTTTTCCTTAGGGATAATTGGTTTACAATATCTACCTGTTTCAATAAATAGTGAATGTGCACTTATTCTTAATCTTGTTAGCTGGGATCTTTCATGCTTTTTCAAGGAAAACTTTAAGTAATCTCGCAACTTATACTCGTTAGAATTTAATATTTTACTGTAAAAATGAAGTTTTCCTGAGTTAGAGGATGAGATTTTGTTCAATTGTTCAAAGATCATATCAACAAAAGTTTTATTTAACTTAAACCTCAAATTCTTATGGGAAATATCTAAAGATGTTAAGTTTAATTTTTGTTGAAGATTAAAAATATATATATATAGTGTCTGGAAACTATAAATAAATGTGTCAACGCCAGAATTGCGTGTCTTTACATATGTTTAAACATCTGTTTTCACAAATTGATTATAGACATAATCTAGCTACCGTGTTTTACATTTCTATAATTTGTTGCTACCACCAGCCCTCAAGGCACACTGCAAGCATGGGTTGCATAAATTTACCGTAAGTATAGGAAACGAAAAATTCATGCGGAATATTATATAAGGTTCCATCTTTTCGGGATCTAATCGTCTAACGAGTCCCATTTTGTCATGTTACAAGGAACATTCACGGAAACTGTCGAAACCTGGAGATAAACGCTGAGCAGACGACAGCGGGAATGACGGATTCGCGGGTTAATGTGTCCCTGGTGTCCAATGTTGTAAATGTTCAACAAATGGTCATAAATCAGAATCTTGTTAACTGAAACATCTCTCTCTCTCTCTCTCTCTCTCTCTCTCTCTCTCTCCAGATACATGTAGGTTCATATAAAATTGGTCGACATTTTTTGTTTAACTTCGTCCGCGGTCTGAATTAGGTCACTGTAGAGAGTATGTAGGTGTATTGTTGTGTACTTTGAAGGTCAGCAACGGATTAAATTTGTTTTTCCCTTGCTACTTCACTTCATTCACAAGGAATCTCACAACGGGATTTCACAAAGAGGGGATTACAAGCAGAGCTAATTCCAAAAGATCCTTTCTTCAATACACACAAGAATTTAGACTTGAGGTTGAATCTGAAAAACAGATTAAAAAATGTTATGCAGGGTAAATTTACCTGTAAAATAATCTTTGAACAATGTAACTGCATTAAAGACTCAACGAAATATTGAAACACGTATACCCCAAAAACGTTTAGCGGAATAGTTAACATGTTGACTCAGAAGATATAGACTTATTTTAAAAGTAAACATTCTGGCCCCCGTTCGATTCGATCTTAATATGGGCAACATCTGTGTTGACTGGCTAGATTCCTACAAAAAAGAAAATAATAAAACAAACATATAGACGAAGTAAGCAGATGGGGGTTTTTTGCGTAGATTTTACAGAAAGAACCAAAATGATGAAATTGGGTAAAAAAATAACAAAAACAAACAGGAAATGAGGCAGTTGTCATTGGTATTGATTTTTTTATCGTCTCCATTTTGTCACTTTATACAAAGGAAAGGAGAGCGGAAGTCGGGATAAGCACACATCCAGTTTCATTACGTAACCGAGATGGTACAAATCTAAATCGACCGTGTATATGGCGTATTTTCTCCATATATATAAAACTTAATAATAAGATTTATCCCGTTGATGAACTTGAACTCATTTTAATCACCATTTTGACTTTTGGGCAATCCTAAGTGTTTAATGTTTGCATTAATTTTTTAATGAACATTTGGTCCTTAAAAAGTCGTTCAAAACCATATTCTGCTTAAAAGCAATGAGAAAAAGGGGAAGGGGTTGTGATTAGTCTTGGAGTCTTGTTTTATTTTAATCCTGTCTCCTCAATTGTGTTCAGTAAAATGGAGAGAGAGAGAGAGAGAGAGAGAGAGAGAGAGAGAGAGAGAGAGAGAGAGAGAGAGAGAGTACAAGTACATGTTGAATATGTATTAATTATTTTTAGAAGTACTTTAGTACATATATAATATATATTGACTTGTTTTTGTATAGAAAGCTTTATTTGAAATTACGACATGAGCTTTTCACACCTCCATCTGACTCCGTGAACAACTTCGATCTCCTTGTTTTGACAAGTCTGTCTTAATATACTCAGCATCACCGGCAAAAGTCGACATTGACGTCAAGCGGTCCGGGGGCAATTGTAATCAGATCTCTGTAAACAGCTAAAATTTCATCCAGAAAAATTAATAAAAATCAGAAATTTGATCATCGGTTACAACTGTGTTTCGCAGCTGTCTGCTCTTCGGGCCACATATATTTGTTCTAAATGTGGTTGTTTTTAGATATTATTCTATCTACCTGATAAAATTACAATCGGTGATATAATTCTTCTTTTGAAGATGTTGTTTTAACGAGTTCGGTAGTTTGGACACTTATTATAATACCATGGCAGTGTAACCATACTATAAGCTTAGAAATGAAACCATTAATTGCTTCTCTCCCAAACTCATTGTTTTGAAAAAAAATTAAAAAAAATAAACAATGTCAAAAAATATATTGGTCGGTCATCGAAGCCAAATCATTTTTCATTAATTTTAGGGTGACAGGAAGACTTAATAAAGTCGCATGTTTTTCACAATTTTCGCCGGGATATTTGAACTGCGTCATTACTTAAATACACGAGGAAGTTTTTCTCTAGAAAAATCGAGCGCGCAATATGTAACCAATTAAAATATTTTGTTTATGAAACCAATAAGTAAATAAGTATAAAAACTAATAATAAATATATAAGGTTCTTTATTTCTATTTTTTTTTCGGGATAAATCAATTTTGATATGTCTTTACTTCTAGAAAAAAGCCTCGAAAATAAGAGAGATCAATATTCTAAACAAATGTACAATGTACGCCTTTTAAAATAAACATTTAAAAATTTAAAATTCATGGAACGTTAAACGTTTGAAACTTTGACGTCTTCATAATGAAGTGTTATTTGAGCGAAAAATAAAAGTACAAATCTAAATTAATTTCGTCCATATAGTTGAAACTCAATTCACAGTGGTGAAATATGAACAAACAAAAAAATCAAATTGAAATATATCTGACAGCCTAAAACTAAATCTCATATTGAAATATCACTAGTCTTAAAAAATCTCGATTTTCTTTTCTGTTTATTCTGTGTAAAGAACATTTTGACTCGGAATAAAAGGGAAAATCTGAACACAAGAAGAAAGATGAAATGTAAAAAAAAAAAAATTTTAAATCAATTACAAATGATGGAATATTTCGGCTATTAAAACATATCGCAAAGAAACAAGTTTTGCGTAGCAGTCGAAGTTCTTAAGAAGAAGTTTCTTAACAAAAAGGGTACGCATCGTTCTCTTACGTGACCCCCACTAAATAAAACTGACTATAAAAGATTCATCTCGAACTACTTTTGACCTACTCGTTTAGATACGTGACGTCATTGTGTGTTTAGACTTCCTAACCCTCACTATCAAAATCATAAATCTGTTATTTCCCTATCTCGAATTCTCTTTAATGCACACTGCACGCAGATTTTCAAAATTTCGTAAAAATTTAGTTGTAATATTGTTTTTTACTACTCGTTGGATTTCAGCCAATTTTTAAATAGAAGTAAACAAGAACAAGGTCGACTCCGCCCATGCCCATTACGATTGGTTGATGATACTTCTACAAATATAGCGCATGTGTGTGTAGGTTTCATTCATAAAATTTGACGCGCAGCAGAGAACAAGTTATATTACGTTTAGCTGAAGGATATCGAACAGTCTACACAAACACCTGTCAAGTGACTACACGGTTTTTCATACGTGAAGGAAGTTAACCATTTTCTATTGTTTTTAAAAGTGGACATTATAATCCATGGCACTAATGGAAGAAGACATTGAGTTTTTAGAAGATCAAATCGTTCCCGATCAAGATGATCTATTTCTGCCTCCAGCAGAAGTCACATGGAATGTAAGTTATATAATTTTTTTTGATAAACCATCTTTGACATTTTTCATAAGAATATTTTTAACTCTTAAATTTTAATACATGTTAGATCTTGATGAACCAGCTGTTATATCATTATTATATATGAGTGTCTAGATCTTTAATGTATGCAAGCTTTAAGTGTGTACTCTTATCTGTGAATGGCGGAGTAATACATTACCGAAAGCCCCGAATCTATAGAGAGAGGCGTGATTCGGTTACAATCTGGTAGAAAATTGTGTAGATTAGTCCGGAAAACTATTGATTTTTTGTCTCTGTTTTGTGCTAAACCGAAGAGGAAATTGAAAATCGTTACCCTGTACGTGAATGCAAATTGAAATGATCACAATACGATAATCACGCGATATTGTGAATGAACACGGTCGCTGGATACGGGTCATGGAGCAGAATGATCACTATCTTTTTTAGCCTTGTAGTCGCAACGACTGTGTATTGCGAAAGCAGCCCTCGGGTGCATTACTCAGCCTCGATAAAGAGCACCGCGATACACTGCTTTGTACGTGATATGAGAAATGACCTATAGGGGTCGTCTGCCAAAATTCCAATCATACCTGAAGCTATTAAGTGCAGTGTACAAAGAACAATTTATCTTGTAAAATAATAATAACTAAGGAATGAAAGAGCGGGGTTTTAAAAATATCGATGTACTAAGCGTATAATACTGTTCCAAATCAGTGATTTCGGTTTTCAAAAGAAATTTTAACCTCGGCATGTAAATGAGCTCAGCGATCTCATTGGCTACCGATAAGATCTTTTCCATTCATTCAACGTTTCTTCGTTGCCAAGAATTCATTCATAAATCGCCAAATGCGTAGGTGTCTCGTAAAGCTCTGCCGGGCTCTATTGATCTACGTTAACAAACATGTTTTCGAGCGAACGCTAAATCGCGGTTAGTCATCCGTTACTGGATAAAAATCGATTACTGGAAGCTGTTTGGTTAGCGTCTAAATGAAAGGAATAATTAACAGAAATGATTAATACTTAATAAGAATAACACGGTGTGATAACGCACCATTTGCCTTAGCCAACTACAAGTACACAGTAGATATTCATGTATATATAATACACATATTATATTGAAATCATGTTTTTTCTTGTCACACAGGTAAAATCCGTGGATTTTGAGAAGTACCTGCATCTAAATGATCAGGGACCAGCGGCCAAGAAGCTGCGCCGCGAGAGCTCATCACTCGTGGACGAGTTCTTCAAGGATGACAACAAAGACAATCCAGATCTCCATAGCGCCAAGCACATGGTCAACCATTCTGGCTTTCTGGGAAGGAAGCGCTTCATGGACCTGAATAACTTAAGAACCGGACTGTACAACCCTCCAAAGTCCGACGGATTCCGGCGCGAGATTTCACCCCTGGTGGAAGACTGCCGAGAGGACGGTCTGCAGAGATTGGGCCTAATCACCTCCCCTGCTAAGACCACAAAAATTGACTTGAGTGAAACCATGATGGATCCAGCTTCAATGATGACTGGGGGTTTCGCTGACCTTCGGGAGCAGAGTAAACACGTGGAGGATTCGATCTGGGAGGACGTGAAAGACAGTATTGATATGGTGAATTCTAAAGACAATTCGAACTCTCCCAACGATCCCATAGTGATTAAACAAGAAGACTCGGAACTATCATATAAACCAGCTTGCCAGTTTCAAAATTCTAGAATCCCCTCTTTTGAGAACATTTCAGTGAAAATCGAGCCGTCAACTTCTAGTTGTCTTTTGGCGGGCTCCAACTCTGCCGAGAGTTTGACATCAAGACCCAAATCTCTCTCCGTCTCCCAGCAACAAATGATGTTTTCTCAGTCCCCATCTCCCGTTGCCCAGTACATGGCGCAACTGAATAGCATAGCTATGAACAAATCCAGCATGACGTCACCGACGTTTTCGACGTCACCGACGTTTTCGACGGCAACGCCTCCTCACATGGTTCCAGTATTCCTTCCCCCGACCCCACCCAGTTCAGAACCCAACAGTCCTAGTCAAGATGTCCCCATGAGGCGCACTCCCCCTCCCCCCTACCCAGGGGTTCACCAGGGTTACAACACACTTAGCATCCAGCCCATTCCATACACCCCTTCACCCCCGAGGGCATCGAACAAAGTCCAGAAGACTCACCCAGGGTGCTCAACAATCAAATACAACAGAAAAAACAACCCGGACCTAGAGAAACGACGAATCCACTTTTGCGATTTCCCAGGTAATTATTTTATTTCTGTAACATTAAAAAACTGTTAAAGGACAGCTTTCAAAAATGTGTTATAATGATACCACATATAATTATGTTAAGTTATGTAGGAAGAGATGCCAATATTTCACGAGAGCTCGCGATATCAGTAACAAGCTATTAATGAGTTTTAACAGAGCGGAAATGACTTTTTAGGGCTGTCTTTGATTCACTTGCTGAACAATAAAACGGTTTAAATCAATCAAACTGGAGATGCATTTCCGTTGAACCATCTTTGGGGACTATAGAGCGAGAGCCAAGAAATCGATAATTTTCTATCGCAAAACTGTATCTCCAAAAGTACAAAGCGTCTTGATCTAGAGGCATCGATTATTTTTTTTAGTCTACAAGAGATGTTTTATAGGTATATCAAACTAATGTGTGATTTTTTTTCTTGTGTTTTATAGGTTGCAGAAAAGCATACACGAAAAGCTCGCATCTGAAAGCTCACCAGAGAATTCATACAGGTAATTAGAAATTTCAATGTTATTCGAGTCAAAATATTAACCTGAATTTATTTCTTTTTCTGAACTTGAGAAATGTATGACACTGAATGACAACATATATTTTTTTCTTTTACAGGTGAAAAACCATACAAATGCCATTTCCAGAGCTGTCAATGGCGCTTTGCAAGATCCGATGAGCTCACGCGCCACATACGAAAACACACGGGAGCCAAGCCTTTCAAGTGCAAGGTTTGCGACCGTTGTTTCGCCCGCTCTGACCATCTCGCTCTTCACATGAAACGTCACGAGCCCAAATCCAAGTGAACACTCTTCTCTCTCCATCCACCCGGAGAACGATTTTGGTGATGACCCATCTTTGCTTTTTTGGAGCCACTTTGGGTGCGCAATTTGATCGACACTGCCTTGAGTTTACATCTGGATTTTGCCATTTAACTTTTTTTTCTATGGCAGCCAGAGAGTTGTTGGAATGAGACTGGTCCTTTTTAGACACGCCAGATGTCTAGAATTGTGTTGTCAGGACATTGTTCTGAGCGACAGAATGCTAATTGTAGATGGCATATAGACTTGTAAAGAGGCAGCTACTCGATTTGTAGGGGCGAACTGGTGCAGACGGAGACACATTTGCCGTGGAAAGA
The DNA here is from genome assembly GCA_020458035.1 of Magallana ariakensis. Classification (NCBI taxonomy): domain Eukaryota; kingdom Metazoa; phylum Mollusca; class Bivalvia; order Ostreida; family Ostreidae; genus Magallana; species Magallana ariakensis. The sequence continues at coordinate 33,104,099 of CM035815.1, forward strand.
CTTTAAACATAAAAGTTGTTGTTATCAATGTTATTTTTGTTAACATAATGAAGTTATAATTCTGTTATAGTCATTTGTTATTGTTTCTACAAAATATCAATCCAATTACGCACTACATTCTACCGTATGTTTTGCTGGCGTTGACGTATTTGGGCCGTAGCCAATCAGTGCAACGAAGCATGAATAACATTCTACGAAAGAAGCATAAACAGCTTTAAGTGAAATGAGAAATATGTATTGCTTTCAGACACAAATGACTAGTTGAGAATCCCCCTTTTTCTGCTTGTACCAGCCATGTTTCCATATTTTTGTTGAATCTGTAGAAATTCCATTTCCAAGCATACGGGTCCCAGACCAGTCTATATATATATATATGTATAATCGCTTTGTGCAGATGCCTGCAAGTTGTTTTTTCTTGTGAAATAGCCGTTATTTCTTGGTTGTTGTGATATTTCTCTTTCGCCATTTTGTGTTATACATATACAATGTGTATGTCATGTTTCTGCGCTCAAGAACTTGAGAACTAGTTTTTATGAAAATATTTTTTATTTGTATGATTAATGTATTATTTCAAAGTTTTCAATAGTTTATTTCATGAATAAATATTGGAAAAAACGTATAAAAAAACATATTCTTTCTATTTTTTATTTTGTCATTGATAAATTGAACGGAATAATGACCGTCTGATACAGTTCTGCCTTGGATCAATACTGGTGCCATGGGGAAATTCCAGACGTATCCAGACTTGTCTGCAAATATATTACGAGTATTAATGGCGATTCACTGAGCGTGTCTAAATAGGTTGTTGACACAATTTACTCAAGCAGACGACAGTTGTCAAGACGTCACGTACGACTCTTGATGTATGGGGCCCTAGCAGACCATTTATACAGAAATCTTCTCAATGGTTGCCAGCATTGGGCATTGTTCCTGCGATTAGATTAAGACAATTATGATATTGGATATAGCGGTAAGAAGGCCGTCGGCCTAAGACGATGGCGTGATTTAGCAAAAATTGAAAAAAATAAAAGTCCATTATTTTTCATTTTTATCGGGCAAATATTTATTGGGAAGCTTTATAGTGCAATAAATCTCTTGATTGTACTAGAACACAAGAAAACGAGAAAATTATGTCTTAAAAAATACCGAACGGACAAGTGAATGATCATGAAATTATCGACCAGGGGTTCTTGACATTGAAGTAAGCTCAGGAATATTATCACAAACCGGTATACGTTTCGGTAACACAGACATGTAAAAGGACTAGATACACATGTACGTATATACATATTTATTTTGAATTTCGATACTCCACATAAACATAGAATAGCGGGTAATTCCTTGACCAAGTTATGAATGAAGTCCCTATCTATGTCAAAATCGTGCGCCCAGATAAAATGTTGGAAATGATAAGACCAGGGACAACGAACACAACTATATTGTAATTCGTTTTCCAGAAATGGTCCATGTCAAACTGATAAAACTGCACAGGTTCACAAAATGGCTACACAACTTGCGTGTGCGAGTTGAATGTTGAAATTATCAAATTAATTCATTTGTTAATTAGTTTGCTTCAGTTTTGATTTATTTCTTGCGTTTCTGGATTTATGGGACTCTTTCATTTCTTTTGGTGGTATATGGAGTATAAATGATAAACACATATACACACGAATTTATGCCAGAAAATTTCCAATTGACCAGCATTTGGATTCGAACCTAAAACCAAAATCAAAAATGGTTCCTCATCTTAAATACTGTAAACGTATCATATTAAGCGTGTACAATATTTGGCGGAATATGATTTTTCAACAAGTTTGCGTGGATTTGATTTAGCGCATTTCTAATTTATCTACTTATATATTTTACATTTGGTGATGTACTTGATTTAGCGGACGCCGCTTAACGTCAAAAAACGTTAAATAGAATACACAGCCAAATGTAATACGTTTATTCTTTTGTACAGCCCTCCCACCAACCCCCCCCCCAAAACAAAAAAAAAAAAAAAAAAAACATGAACACCTTTGCGCGTCTTTTTGATGAGTTGATGCAAAATCATGTTAATTTTCATAATAAATTTGACGTCACCGGGCGGAATTTTAGCTATCGGTTTGCGCTACTGGTGAATGATAAGGTGTACTGCATGTACCATTCGTAACCCCTTTCTGAACCATCGGCACACGATTGTGACGTCGAGATGTTTTTGACAACCGAAACATGAAAGACCTTGTGTTTTGTCACAACCTTATGTCAAAGTTTTGTATTGCCTCAAGCAAGAAACATCAAGTAAACAACTTAGTCTCTTTTCTTAAAAATCTCATTAAGGTGTCTTATTTTTTTCAAAACAGTAGATAAATATCATCAAGGATCTATGCTTATTTAAAAAAAAACCCATGTATATGTATTTTTAATTATCAATCGTAAGGTGTAGATTTTTGGGAGGTCTTTTCTTGTCATGTCAAAAGGTAAAGTTTGAAAATCTTGACCAGGAATACGAAACTCTCTTGTTCTTAGAAGAAATGATATAAATCTCGGAAAACCCCAAAGGTATTATCTGGTTGTAAAATTGGGGTTAGATTTCAAATATGAAATGGCTACAACGTGTTTTTCGCGTTGATAAAAGCTGGCCCTAGCGATAGGAAAAGATAGACGAGTGTGCCCTTGAAAATTGACGTCAAGGATTTATTTACTCGAGGGAAAACTCAATTGAAGTGAAGATGCATATTTTATTGCTTAGGTTCTGTACTCTTTTGTCAAAATTTTTACATAATTCAAACATCTATGTTTTGACACAAATAAATGAAATCAATATCAGATATTTTATATGACGGTGTCTAATTTTAGATATTAACGTTATAAATTTTGCCGAAAAAGGCCGAGGTATATCAGTAAGAAATATATATAATTTTTACAACCGTAGTGTACTAATACGTATGTTTCATTAACTTTCATTATCGAAGTTGACTACTATCAACTATATATCTCTCCAAGCAAGGCACAGAGAGAGAGAGAGAGAGAGAGAGAGAGAGAGAGAGAGAGAGAGAGAAATTGTGGAGACTTCTCTTTTTAAAAATCATTCAAATTTGTTACCTCTTAAAATAGAATAATAAGATAAAAAGAACTGCTTACAGTTCATTAACACGGAAATTAAATACAAATTATAATGGATGTTGAGAATCCCGCATTTCTGTACAAGACTTTAATGGAGTGCAGAAAGATCAAACAAGATTCAACCGGAAATAGAACACCGATAGCGATATGAAACCATGTGTACATTGTACAAAAATCTGTTCAAATACACGTTTAAGAAACCTTGCTATTATAAGCAACAGACATTTGCATTTATATAATTATTGCCAAAAGATCATTTGAGGCCGTTTGGGGCAATTATGTTCTTAAAAGTAATATTTATGCCCCAGTACTACGAATTCAATGCCATCGTTTTCTTATTTAATCGGTTATATTAATGAACCATACCGGAAATTAGTCACAAAAAAAAATTTTTTTAAGCTATGTCGTTATGCCCTATTTACTAACCATATAATGGGGATTTTAACATGATAACTTCCATCCGGAGGAACTGAAATGAAAAAAAAAATCTAAAACATGACTTATTATAATGCAACCTTCCGGGATGCGAGCCTCATTTCATAACGAACAGCAGAAACCAGCGAGAAAGAATAACTTGTAATGGTAAATGTTTCTCGTTCTTGTACACCTTGTTGTTTTGTTTTGTGCCTATTATTGGCATGTGTACATTCACTTGTACGATGTCCGCATACATGTACGTAAAGTAAATGGCTCATACTATTAATAATATCTACATTTTGATCGTTTTACTTCGTGATTTTTTTTTAAGTTAAAATTTTAAAAATTAATATTCAATGCATATATGCAACCGTATTCAATACCAAACATAAGATTCCAATTTTTGGTATCTGTCTAGCACTATGTTATTGCACAACATCATTAACACTTCTAATGTTGTATGGAATCTCGATTCCATGACATGGAGCGGTTTCGAACCATTCAACCATTTCCACTAGAAACGCAAGTACAGAATGAAAGTGAAACCTCTTTTTATCAAGTGAGTAAACAGAATGAGTATCAAGTATTTGGTTGTAGAGGAATTTGCACTTTGTTTACACAGTATAAACAAGAGCTCGATCTTGATATGGACAGGTGAAGCTCTATGACGCAGTAACACAGAAAAGATACAAAGTTTACTACCTGTTAGAACCTACTGGTACAGACTTTACTACCTGATGCAGGAGACAGACAGGTATGTCGCTGCCTGGCATCCCAGGAACCTAAACACTTTACTATCCTATCTGGTAGTACTAGTACAGTTCAGAATTTACTGTCCGGTTACAAACTTTTACAAATGTGTAAACTTGACAGTCTTCGTCCTACACCAACATGAAGACAACCATGTTTAATACTATATAAAGTATGGCTACAACGACACATTGAGAATCTATGAAAACACCTCGCGCATTTTTGTCATGTACAAATTCTTATCTTAAAGAAAGGACAAGTTACCGTGTCAAATATTTTACTAATATTTATTTCTTTGATAAGCTTCAGATAGAGGAAGGGGAGGGGGGGGGGGGGTATATAGAAAACGAGAGAGACTTTGAATTTGTAGTATAACGTTAATGTAAGAAACAATTTTAAAATGCCAATATAAAAATAGTGATTGGTAAAGATACAAAGAAAGCAGGGAATGTTTTGTATATCTACTTGTTTCTATAGTGACTTCAAACCAAATTCAAAAGTTTGCTAGACACAGATTACCCAAAATAGGAGTTTGAACCTTATTTTCCATGATCATACAGATAATAAATTCTATATACATGTACATTATAATAATGTATATTATATACACTTGACATTAGTTATTTGGTTAAGCACTGAATACACCAAGTCTTACACAATTTTTTTTTTAATCGTTTGCAGGAAAAATTCAACCCCACGGTTTTATATTTCAGAATCGTGCATTCAAAAGAATAATAAAAAAAAAACCCAACATATCCATTAACAAATATATCCATCTATAGCTGTTTCGTGGGTTTTTTTTTTACATTGAATTTTAAATTGAAATTCAAATGAGTTTGGTTAGTTTGATACTTTATACCGATATTTGCTATTTAGAGATTTTTATGGAAGATGAATTTATTCATTGTATTTTCATAAGAATTTTACGACCCATTTTGTTTGAAATTTTAAGAAGAAAAAGAATTATACATTATAGCTGCAGGTTATTTCATTCTATATTATATTATTCGACGAATTCGTTGATCCTTAGACATGACACATTCTGTTAGGCTTTGAGAATTCTCACCTTTTGGCGAACACCTGCGTATATTGAAACAATAGAATATAAGAATGTGTTAATTTGCAGTAACGTAAACATATGGTTTAACCTTTCTTACCACACATAGAAGACACAATACCTAACCGAATACTTACCATTTGCTTTCATCATGATGTCGCTTCTTTTTTTTCTAACATATAAACTGGTATTGTCTTTGTACCATTTCTGGCATCATCCTGTTTCCTTTTTTGCAGTCAGGCGTTCAAGTAAATATATACATGTATGTAATATTCACCTTTATTAATTCTTTCAGAGAGAGAGAGAGAGAGAGAGAGAGAGAGAGAGAGAGAGAGAGAGAGAGAGAGATATGGGGGTGTTTTTAGTGAAATAAACTTTATTTGATTATTGATATTATTTACAACAGTAACATCTAATTTTGACATATTAAACCATTCGTGTTTCTAAAATTTGTTTTATGACCAATTTTAATTTTTATCGACATGCAAGTCATTCCCCACTCACAAACGAAGTAACTGAAATTTATTGCCATTTTAGCGCAATCAGTTCCGTCGTGGTTGACTTCCGGTAACTGCATGCTTGTTCAAATGTCACAATAAAAAAAAATATACAAGTACATTAAAAAAAAATAGCTGCAGGTCTGTAGCTCCCGGTCTGAAAAAATTCGGATGGACGACCTGGGAGCTACAGTTCCTCCCATAGTAAAAACCTACGATTTACGGCGCACAAACAACGGCGCTAGTTTTGGACTGATTAACCTTATTTCCACACAAATTCTGTGAAAACATTTAGTACCATTAAATTTTTCAGGAAATTTACTACTGATATTGTCACTTTACTTGCCTCTGATATTCTTTTAAACACCATTACCAGCCCCGTAAAGTGAAGTGGTGCAGTTTGTTTATATGGGAAAATTGCGACTCTCGATCTCGACGTAAATTAATATACTTCATTTTTCGAGGTCGGTTAGCATGTTTAAGAGAAACTCTGAGGCAAGTAAAGTGACAATATCAGTAGTAAATTTCCTGAAAAATTTAATGGTACTAATTGTTTTCACAGAATTTGTGTGGAAATAAGGTTAATCAGTCCAAAACTAGCGCCGTTTTTTGTGCGCCGTAAATCGTAGGTTTTTACTATGGGAGGAACTGTAGCTCCCAGGTCGTCCATCCGAATTTTTTCAGACCGGGAGCTATAAAAAAAAGAACTCTAAATTCTTAATCAATTGTATGACTTTATTCTATTTTCCTAGAACGAAAGACGATTTTAATTAAGATTGAGATGTCGAAGTTATGATAATTTTTTGATATCACCTTTATTAACAATACTGTTTTGGCTGTCTTGGTTACTGGAGATGTAAAATTGTGCGGAGATTTTTTCTATCATTTTACTAGATGCAAAAAAAAAAAAAAAATAAAAAAAAATGAGGACCTGAAAAAAATCAGCAGAAAATGTCTTTTTGAAAAAATCAATAACGTGATTACAAAATTGGAGAATCTCGCCGCAGTAGGAGACAATTTCAGTGATCTCATATGTGTGGAATACGTGAGTGAATGCAACACTCACTCTAATTGTTTACAACTTCAGATTGATCAAAACAATTAGCTGCGGCTAAAAACGAATCAAATGCTGATCAACATACGGGATTATGTGGACGTCCTTTGTATAAGATATACTAAAGTGGTCTATATAAAAATACATTAAATATTAAAACAAGTGGGTACTTTTTCATATTTCCAAATATAGTCATCATGTTGAGCAAAATAAAGGATTTAACCTTGATGAAACAACGGGGCATTTTGTTTTTTCATCTGTAAAGCGATAATAACTGATTGTTGTATCTGAGTAAATATACGTCTTCAATATTTTGCGTTGCAAACTTGAAACCAGTATTTGATATTTGCGCATGAACAAAAACTTTCTGCTCTGAATTTTACTTCGCTATACTTTTATTTTATTATTTTTTTTTCATTTAACATTAAAAAAAAACTTAGATGGTGGTTACGTAACACGTGCACAACACACATTGACTGTTTTTTTATTATTATTATTTTAAGTAATCACATGTCAGAATTGTCATGTTAATTTAAAGCATGATTTACTTTTCAACCTTAAGATTTATAGGCTGAGATTTTGTAACAAACGCTATGATTGTACTCTGTTTTGACATGTTGGACATCTATTATTTATGTCTTTAGAAGACTAAATAAGTAAGAAAATACAACACAGTATTTTTTATTTTACGAAATGACGAAACAAATTAACGTTGAAAAAGGGAAGCTTTTCGGAAAATTGAAGTCTTAACAATGTTTTTCAATATTTTTTGTTTAGTTTCACTCAATTGAGAAATGACGTAAATGGGTATAGATTTGTTGACATTTGTTGCCTGCACTCTGTGAACCCTCATGATGACATGACAATACAAACATATGAACAGATTGTTATTTTTTTGTTGGAGGGAAAAAATTGATATTTGGCTGACCACGATCGACTTTCAGTTCCGTGAAAATGGCGTGAAATTAGTAATGTGTTAACACGTCATCAAGAATGCAATATGGTTTGATGTTCAAACCACGATAGTTGGTTCTATTTGCATAGCCATTTTCATGTACCTTTTTCTACCCACAAAATCCCACTAACAAATTATTTATCACATTGCAGTCTTGGCTGTGACGTCACGATGTCAGAGAAAAAAAGGTAATGTTTACTTCCGGTGAAATGCTAGCGTCAATATTTGATGTTGTCAAAGGATCGGATTAACAAAAAAAACAACCCCAAAATACCAAAAAAAAGAACAACAACATTGACACTTATGCCTACCCATGCTTAACAGAAATTAAAATAAAAATTCATTTACATAAATTAACAAAATGATGCACAGAACAGATTAACTTATAAATATAATTATGTAATACCGAGAGTCCGAGAAAAAATTATGACAGGGTTTTAAATCAAAGTGTACAATTTCTAACATTAGATAAGAAAAATTTGACATTGATGAAATTTACACTAGGTACATCAATTACAAACAAAATTCATAGAACGCACCAGGAATAATATAAGATTTATATAAGATTTCCATGAAACGTGAGAGAGATGAAAAAAGGAAAAGATGGTTGTTATAAAGAACTCTTACTACAAATACATTATTAAAGACATTTATGTTAAGCTTCTGTCTTAGTTCACATGAAAGTGGATAAAACCTCAATCAAGAATTATCGATAATATATCGAGTAATGAGAGAGATAGAGAGAAGTTGGAGAGAGAGAGAGAAGGGGAGAGAGAAAGATAGAAAGAAGGAATTTTGATAAAAGTCATTGTTCTTGTTGATGAAAAATTGTCACAATAGGTGTTAATCCGTGTCGAAAATCTGCTCTTCATTAATTAACAGTGACAGACTGATTATTTGACAATTCTCACCTCTTGGGATCTTTACAAAATCCAATATGACACGTGCATGATATCATTTTATTTTTATTAATAAATATACGCCTATACTACTAGTATATTTTAATTAAATACAGTGCGGAGAATAAAGACTATGTGTTGCAATAATTACTCTATATTGCCATATGATTAATATATCTCTATGCTTTACAATATTTTTATCATTATTTTTTTCTCTTAGGAACAAACTATTTTTTTAAACTATTTGTTGTTCAAATTTGTTTGCCAATATCAATTTGTTTTATTAAAATAAAAAGAAGACATATATTGCAGTATTGTAGGCGTGCCTGAAGAGGGAGTTCACACAATAAAATTAAACAAAGCCATGAAATAATTTTGAAAATTAAACTTTAGAAGCATTCTAAAAGGAAGAAAATCAAAATTTAAATGCAGATTGATTTATTGACAAAAATTAACTGCCAAAAATGTATTCTCTTTGAAAAAATCAGTTATTATGTCAAAAACCTTTTTTATGAATTTATGAAGCCTTAATATTTGACTGTGATATTGATATATCACAAATAAAGCATTAAATACCAGCTCTTATAGGTGATATAATGGAAAAATATGTTTACAATGTTTTTCATGCATGCTAACACACAAACAAGTGGTCTCTTGAAATTTGACTGCTTGACGTCAATTGCGAAGTCGATATGACGAGAGAGAGAGAGAGAGAGAGAGAGAGAGAGAGAGAGAGAGAGAGAGAGAGACAGACAGACAGACAGACAGACAGAAAGACAGACATTTGACTATAAATTCTATATATCGTTTAAAAGAAAATAGTATAGCATCACATTGGCAAATCATTCTTTGCTTTCTTATCAAATACTAGTAATTGAAAAAAAAAATTAAGCAAACACTTGGGAATTAATCGTGTTCAAAAACTGGGGTTTTTTTTAAGCATGAAGAGAATAATGTAATTCTAAACTACACATCTATATACTATATATATATGATTATTATAATCTTAAACGAGAGTAGTGCTATCGTTTCAGCACGCACTTCTCACCATTTGTGGAAATGTGAGAGCGCCTGTATACGGACAGACGTTATCCCGGTCATTGGAATCAAGAACTTCTGGTTAACCATATTGAAGGATGCTGTATTTAAACAACTTGCTAACTCCAAGCAACAGGTTTTGTCGTTTATGGATTAATTTTCATCAAAATAGGTGACAAAGTTATTATAAAACACGGTGCTAGTTGATTCGCTGTTCCCTGTATATGTATGGAGTATATTCATCTTGACATCGAGGAAGAAATGCCAGAAGCGAGACATCTTTCAAACAACCGTAATCTGCCTTGAAATTAAAGATATTTTGAACAGCAATGTGTCACAGGTTTTTTTTTTTTTGTCCTTCTTCTTTTTCAGAGAAAATAAGGAAGACAGATTTTGCAATTAAAAATCTATTTTGTAACGTGATCTAGTCAAAGAAGTAAAAGGTTTTCAATATAGTTATAAAATACTTTGTAGTGATCAATTTTAAAATATTATTCATTACTAATGCATACATTTATACAATAATACAATTATTTTGCTTTTCTAGTGATTTGTTCAAACAATAAAATGCACTTTTTGATGGTTTATGTGGATATGAAGGTAGTGACTATTGTAGAAAAATACATAACCGTCACAAAATTAAAATCCTGTAGACTGTAGTTTTTTTGTTGTTTTTTTTTTCGGAGGGGGGAGGGGGAGGGTTGGGTTATCAGGTTAGAAAGAAGTAACAGCAAACTATCCCAAAAACCCTAAGTTTGGTGTCTTGTCGAGCTATACATGTAGTTTTTTTTTTTTTTTTTTTTACAAAATGCATCAATATATGCGATCTGGGTATCATAAGAAACCTGTGTAGGCTTTAGCCATAAGGAGATTATAAATGTAAGTACTTCTTTATTTTACTTTTATTAGCTTACATCTTAAATCTAGTTTAAGCAGTTTACTATTTGAAATCTCAACCAACAAAGGTGCCCTTTTCTTTTCAAATCTAGGTCATAAAATATTATCGTAAAATAGAAACAAAAGAACCTTTCCTTTGAATTTAAACTATATTTCAAGAGTTACAAATTCCACTTGAATACCAATAAAGCCCGTCTTTCATTTTCTTAAAAACTTAACATTCATATTATTCCTTATAACTTAAATATTCCATGTTAAGAAGTAAAAAAAAATGATGTAAAAATAACCACGCGAATGTGATCTTAAGAACATATGTTTATCAGTATTTGAAATTTACTAAGAATTTAAACTGAAAATAAACATTCAAAGTGATCATATTGCAAACGTACATGTAACATCAGAGTTTTATTTTCACCTCGAAAGGTTAAATAATTATATATCGTTATTTTTACATTTGCTGCTTATCGGTGACAAGACATCGATTTGGTATGCAGACTTTCAGATAATATGGAAACAAATTACGTAAATGTATATGTGCATGTCCACTTTCATTTTCATTTTCACATACCGGAATACTTGTGATCCTAAATTGCCTGTCTTTGCGTTCATTTGTAAATACTTATGTTACACCTCATATACCAGTGAACTGGTCTTGAGTGAAAAAAATTTAATTGAATTGAAATGACAATTCAATTTTGAAATTCAATGAATTCTCGTGGAAAGCTATATGCGTCTGAATTTTATTGATTTCTTAGATAGCATATATCCTAGCACGTCGTTTATTTTAATCTATTTAGCGTACTTCATCCACTTGCATTGATCTAGACAATAAGGCTGCTTTGTGCTTCATCACTAAGTCAGCATTTTTTTTTATTTAATAAAGTCTGTAATCATCAATACATAGAACGTGCACCTGAATAGAGTGTTTAAAAAAGAGACTGTTTGTAGCAAGAAACAATAATGATTGTTTCTGCAATTATGTCTTTCCTTAACCATTACATCCTTTGGCAACTTGATATCGGAAACATATTTAAGTGTGCGGTCGAAATTGTACAAAAATACCCAACAAAAACTTCAGTAACACCTGTTATCAGACAGAAACTGGTTTTGATAGTACCCATCTTGCCACACATCCTGTTCAAAACAATTGTCCTTGTAAATCAAGAATTACATAAAAGCAGATCTTTTTGCCTCATCCTTAGAAATTTACTATGTGCAATAGGAACAAAGGTGTATTTGAATAAATAAATGCATTTCAAGTATACGATTCTTTATTGTATTTATACAATCTATTTGTTTTCCTTGTTTTGACCGGAAGAAGACTTTTGAAAGAACCGGATGTAGGTTATGTCAATCATTGGAAAGGGCGTTACAAAAAATACCAATAGGATTTTTGCAATATCTATCTATCTATCTATCTATCTATCTGTCCGTCTGTCCGTCCGTCCGTATGTTTGTCTGTCTTACTGTCTGCCAGGTTTAAAACCAATGTTCTTATTTAATCAATATACATGTACCAATATAGCTAATACATGTAATTATTTTTAGTATCAAAATATCAATATACAAACATATATGTACAGGTTAATTGACACAAAAAACTCTCTCTCTCTCTCTCTCTCTCTCTCTCTCTCTCTCATGCAAAACTATTTTTTTCTTCAATAATGAATGAATGGATTCATGCAGTGTTTTTAAAAATAATCAAAATTCAACTTTCCTCTGTTTTTATTTGTTTTATGTCATTTAAGACGGATGGGAAGTTACGGCTATTTTTGTTTCAGCCAATGAGTACAGGAAAAGGTATCCATTTTTTGTTTAAAGACAAGTGTTACTGATCTGCTTCACTTGGGGGCGAAGAACACTGATTTGATATAAATATTTTACACACAGTCATCAACTGTACGTAGATAGGTCACAATCTGGTGTACTTACACGACTGCAAACTACATGTATAAGGGAGAGTATTTTTGAAACCACATTGACTGCCCCGGTACAAAATGATGCACGACCAAGAACTTGTGGGGCAACCCATATACGGTAATATATGTTTGATGGGGAAACACCGTAAAACTTGATTGGACCGCATCGAATAATTCTGACTATGATTGAACCCCATGTCAGCTGTACACGGGATCTGATTTCAGTCTGTATGCACCTTTCTGTTCGACCGGAATTATTTTAGACACAACGACAGCCGCACCTCTTTAAAAAAGACTTATTTTTTTTTCTTTCTTTTTTCCCCCTTACACGTTGAGAGAGAGAGAGAGAGAGAGAGAGAGAGAGAGAGAGAGAGAGAGAGAGCCTATACTAATTCGATTCGTTTGTCACTTTTTCTCATCTTATTCACACCTTAACTTTTGTAACGGCGATGGCAAATGAGTCGAAAATGTAAGAGAAGAAAGTTTGATTAGACAAAAATGTATTATTCTGACAGTTTGTGGTGGGAATTTCGCCAAATATTGAATTTTAAGTTGTGTAATTCTTTATATATACAAATCATGAATATTAATGTTGTGGCTACATTTACCGCAGGTATCAAACGTTCTCATTGTTACTGTAATGCGACCTTGCATGTCAGTACATATTTTACAAATGAATATTGACAGGATTGGGAATTCTCTTTTTGTATGATTATTATGCTATATCAAGGTCAATTTGTCTTCCATGTTGTTCTTTTGGAATACCTGATATATGAGTACAAATACTGAAATAAGTGCCACCATATAGGTATATACATTATATTTACACTTAAAACGCATTTTTGTTATGAAGTGTGCTCAAGGTTTATGTAGTAAGTTAGAGAACTATAACACAGTCGAGGAGGTCAATAGATTAACGTTACGACGTCACCAAAAATGAGCACCCGTTTAATTTGCAAAGTCATAAGCGGAAACCGAAATTCACACTGATGTTGGACTGCAACGGCTGTTCCGCCGATTGAGCAATTCAATTTACGATAAAGATGTTATAATTTACAAATTAGAGTTTAGCTTAACGTGTGGTAATCAATTTGTAAGCGCACTTCCAGCGCGTCTGTGATATGAAAATATGAGCTTGAATAAATTACAATTTTAAAATATCATAAATTATAGGTTTTTTATTGTCCAGATACATGTATATACTGTGACATATAGGGACGGAGTGTGCTAAGTACCTTCAAAAGTGGACAAGTGACCTTGTGATATAGAAATATATTTACATTTGCAAATATATTTTCTTATATGAACCTTTAGAATAGCGAAAACATTCAATTCTGAATGAACTTTTTCATGACGTCACAATGATCATAACACGTGCTTATCGCTTGTCGCTTGGAATTGTAAACATAAAATCTCGGTAATTTTAACAGTTCTGAACGATTTGTCTTTTTCAAACGTAAATATAAGTAATAAACAGCAATGTTAAAAAGTTCACCGGGATATGAAGTTGGTTGGTACGTGACCAAATCTACTGAGAAGCGCCTCGGTCTTCACAGGATTTGATCACGTGACCAACCAACTTCATATCCCGGTGGGTGAACTTTTTAACATTGCTGTTTATTTCTGAAATGAACTTGAAAAAATTATAATTCATAAAATATCGGCTGTTTATTGTCCAGCTATATAATGCGACATTTAGGGACATAGGCCTAGTGTGCTAAGTGACTCAAGAGTGCCGGATAAAATGACACGTGACCTTGTTGATAACACTATAGACGATTGATTACATGTACAATTTTTTTTTAGAATATTGTATAACGTCAATAGCGAACTGTTTGCTTCTGATTGGATAGAGTGTAGCGTTATATATTTATAATTATGTACATATGTTTCAACTGCTTATAATTCATATGAATTTTAGCAAATAAACAATACAATACAAGGTTAACGGTCAGAAAGCTTGACCATGTTTATTTTTCAAATTCTCGATGGGTGTCAAGCAAGATTTTCATTTTTTTAAATTTTTGTTGATAATTCTGCATTTTACAAACAAACAGGAAATTAGAAATTATAAGATTACAGGTAATGAAACATTTAATAAGGAGGTCAAACATAATAGTATTTCTGAAATTATATATTGGTGGAGAGTACACCAGAAGTATACATAGAAACCAGTGTGTGAACTTAGTTTTGAGTTTTCATAATAATCATTTATTCACCATATCCCTTCCCTATCGCACTCTTCAATATCAAAAAGAGAGGGGGTGTTGCCCTACATCTGAACAGTGACTTTAAATGTGCATGATGTTAAACTTGATACTAAAACAGATTAAAACGAAATTTTTAGTATAGAATGGAGACCAAATTCATTTACATACATGTATGTATGTACATATGAGACACAAACTAATTGGGTACCCCATCCAGAAAATATGCTGCTAACGTATATATATATGTATGTTTGTATATTATGATTTAAATTGGTTATCTCATGCATGATTTAATGATTATCATTATGTATAATATTTATGGTTTTATATAACATTGAGACCCCCCCCCCCCCCATTTACCCTTGAACCACATACAATTCTTGCAACATTTTAAGTAGGACTCTTAGCGATGTCACATAATCATCGTTCAGATCATTAAGAAAACGGAATAACCAACTCACGATAAGAATTAAGATCTAAACTTTAACACTTGTCCCGATAGCACTGTAGTCCTTTCCGGTTTCAAAGGTCACTGGACATGATAGCCAACCTGTCATCAAGAGCCTTCTCTACCACGTCATTTATTTACTTTATAGTCCACTACCATTTTCAATTGTAATTTAATTGAACAGAAAAAAAACGAACTCTGAATTTGTAGTCTGAAATTTTCATCTATTCTTGTATAAACAATTCATAAGATTAACATATCATCTCTAATATTATAAAAGGGTCTTAAATTAATTATTATACAGTTACATGTACCATTAAATCGTTAAACCTTTTATTTTTTTCAATTTTTATCAGGATGAATTTGAAACGAAGTATTCATGTAAAAGGAAGTATAATGTTCAAATGCCTTGAATAGGTTTTATGATATCTCTGAATGAATAACTTAAATTTCAAAATCTCTTAGCACTTCCTACTTTGTCCTAAATATCTAACTCTCAGAGTGCCGTGAGTACACAAGTACTCAGCCTGGTCGGGATTTAGCTTCAGAGAATGAAAGTAAAACCTGAAAGCAGATTGAGGTCTGTTCCTTGAATGCACTGAATGAATTTTGACCGTTTTTCACAGACCCAA
Organism: Magallana ariakensis; assembly: GCA_020458035.1. NCBI lineage: Eukaryota > Metazoa > Mollusca > Bivalvia > Ostreida > Ostreidae > Magallana > Magallana ariakensis. The sequence goes on from CM035815.1 coordinate 33,119,980, forward strand.
AAAAATAGATGCTATTGTTTACGGTAATGAACGCCCACAAGTTGCTCAAAATCGGAAAATCGTGGCTGTTCAATCACAGAATCAGAAGGTTAAGACATCACTTCCGCCTGTTCGCTTGAACTAATGCCAGCACTCTCAAAGCTGTTAGAGCTACATGTACATTGTAGCATAGCGTGTATTATTTAATGAAGTTCTCAACTTGGGGATATTTTTTTCTAGTCGGTTGTGGTGTTGTATTTAGCATTTACTCATCAATGACGTCACTTGTACGTACTATTGAATAAAATATGGCGTGGTTGAAATAAGAAACGTCTCGCAATCAAATGACGTTTATTCAATTGTCGGTATTTGGTTTTTAATAATATATTTATTTGTTTTCGCTCTAATGAAACTAATCAATTATTTCATCACGCATAGGCTCGGGGGTACACGTATAAAACTTTTCGTGAAACAATGTAAAGTAGATTTTTTTTTATTTTACTGCTGTCATGCATGTCCTTTTAATAGATTTTCTCTCATGACTCTGAATTTTCTCTATTCACCTTAGCTTTAAATCCTGCACCACGTTATAGAATCAATATTCGCGAATTCGTAGAATCAATTTAAATGCGTCAAAATTCCTTTTACAAATATTTATTTAGAAAACATTTTTATATCACGACCTCGGACATTGTACAAACAAGTTCATGTCCTGTAATAGATATTTATGGAAAATTGGCACTGAGAAATTCTTTTATAAATTCCAACGTGTGACTGCCTGACTGACTTGAAAAACTAAAGTTTAATACATGTATATGTGTCCAAGTATAATTCAAAACATGACAGTTGAAAATAATATCCAAGAACAGTAGATTGATCTATTATGATTGACATATAGATAATGCATGTGTCAAAGGAACATGGTACTATCGGTGTACAATATATATATACATCTACTTTGTTATATTGAAAGGGTACGACGCACTATATCCGTGTGTTTATTCAGATTTTAAAATAAAAGTGTTTAAATAAAATAAGAGCATAAAAAGCAAAACCAAACAACTAAAAAGCGAACAAACAAAACACTACATCCCCCTTAACACCAAAGATAAAAAAATATATGAATATACTCCATTAAAAAAAAACAACAACATAAATTAAACAACAACAAACAAACAATATAGCTTCTATATCTTTTTTAATATTTCTTTTTTTAATTTTTTTTTTTGTTCAAAACAATGTAAATCACATGGGACTACTACTTCATGAACAGACGTCAAACGTGGGTCCCGAGATGATGAAAAATCTTCCGCAAAACAAATATTTTGACATTTGGCGCTTTTTAATGTCGTTAGGAAGTGAGAGTAGTGGGTATGAGTCAAATATGCTACTGCGATTCATTGTTCAATCTCGAGGGTCATTCAGTGCGCTCTGACCGAATTTTCTCAGTTAACGTTCAATAGCCATGTACGTGCATTGTGGTCAATTTGGATCACCGGAAAAAAATTGTTATAACAAAAGAACTGAATAAGATCGAAATATGGATTGAACTTATGAAGTACATGGGCGAGACGGAAGTTGATATTACTTCCAGTCTCGGCGACAGTATAGGGTAGAGGGTCGATTTTGTTGTCAGGATTTTCAGATTGCACTAAATTACACTAAAAAACACAAAACAAAAAGATTTTATCAGCCTTGGGCCATTTTTACGCTTCTGACCGATTTTTCCTGGCGTGGTTGAGTCTAATGATAATTAGAAATCCACCCTGCCCATATGTCAACACTTACACATTTATCAAAGTGACGTTTTCCACCGTGTGGAGATTAGACACTTCTAGTTTATAAGACACTTATAATTACATCTTTTCGGCAATTATTTAAAAAAAAAACTAAAACAATTAAATGAAACGCCATAAACTTTTCAAGTGTTGTTTCATGATGCAAATTTACTGTATCAAATATGTTCTTTTAAGAACATCTCATGCTGACCAAAAACATTGGGCCTCGAATGTTTCTCTACTTCTCCAAAATAAGTGCATTTACTTAAATCAAAGTGCGTTTAACATCCTGGCCTAGCAAGTTTATGATATTTGGAGTAAACATGTCGTGGACCATACTAGTAATCCTACCGATGTCTTACACAATATTACGTAAATCTTTTCTTTGTATGCCTATTAACTTTATATCACCGCCATAAATTATCGTGTAATAATTTGCGCGTACTTGTGTCTGGGTCACGGCGCGCATGCGTTTTTTTTTAACGACACAGGTTAACAGGACTTATATGTTATATACCTTTTCGCCTGGGCGATGATTTTCACCTCGTTTTCGTGTTTTTGCATCCTTTATCAAAGAAGGAGATTTAGTTCAAACCGATAGTAATGACGTTTGTTACATTTTAACTCCTCTCACCTCAAGATGAAAGCACTTTGGTCGAAAGATAAAACAGACCACAAGATGCGATCATCAATTACTGGTCCTCCGTAATAAAACTCGATCTTTTTCTCGGTAAAAGAAAGAATTGAAATTTATCTCGCCTTTATTCTCATGTATCACGTTTAAAATTCAGTCAAAAAACATTTAATCCATCATAATGTATTTTTGTTATTGACATCTTCAAGGTCAAAATTCCTTTATCGCTACTTCATAATGTTTAATCTTAATTTAGTAGCCGTGTTATTTCTATAAACACAAATATACGGTTTCTTCACGAGATGGGAAAAGTGTACTTGATTCCCCCCTAAACTGTTCTGTCAATTCAATGGTTTACCCGCTCAAAGTTCGAACAAATAACTGATCGATTTGTGGTTTGGGAGTTGAGATAAATACGCCATTATGATTACCTTCACAACAATATGCTCTGACATGTACCAACTACCAAGGCTATTTTGGCAACGAGTGGTATTTAAACCAATTTGGTCGGAAAAGTCGGTCAGCAATTGCTCTAAACAAACTCCTCAACCTCCATTTTGGTTCAACCAGGAAGACCGAGCAAGACATGAGATATAATTATTTGAAACAAAATTGGTATAACACATACAAAATGTTTTAAAGATGTGAACTTGCTCTTAAAATGACATTCGTATACTAACTTCTTCCTTTTTAACAGTCGTTTCTAAGAAATCAAAATACACGTGTCAACTTCAGCGTTTACTGAAAACCGAAAGATAAAAAGAGGAAAATCCAAGTTCTCTCTTCTACATTAATTATGTTTACTCGTGACAAGTAAACAAATTATCATCTCACTACAATAAAAAAAAATAAAATAAAAAAGTTTTTTTGTTCAATGACAAATAACAACGATTATGACGCAATGTGCAAACTGAACAAACATATCGAATTTCTTTTTAAAGTTTAAGGTCGTGTGCAAATAGACGTGCCGCATTTGGAATCACCTTCCGACGATGTGCGTCCGATAATAATAATCTACGTAAATTTCGCAATCAGAGCGAAACAAAAATGTAAGGTATGCTTTGCGTTCATTCATAAAAATTCCAATGAAAAGATTAGCGGTACGACAATTCTACAATTAGCTGATGATAATGTTAATCGAGAATTTTTTAATGAATTAATCTTGGTGGATTAAACTGAATGAGTTTTTAAAGAATCCGGGATTTAAGAGCGACACGGATGATGTCCGTTATAGAAACATTAAAAATAAACAGAATTAGCTTACAAGTCCTCAAAGAAAGATATGTTTAAGCATATATAGCATGTTTATCATACACAAATACCCTCTGAGTATGGCCAAGTTATGGTGTTAACTATAGTTCGTGGAGTTGCAATCAATGTAATATACATAATTATATACCAGAAATTCAATTCTATTAACGTGATTAAGGACAAATACTAATCCGGGGGGGGGGGGGTATGTTTTAGCGACCACGATTGGGATTTTATTATCCTATTAATAAAATAATAGGACAAAAAAAAATGAACATGTACCTGGGGCTAAAACCTGGGTACATTTGAAGGGCATTGAATAGTCGAATATGCGTGCCGAACTTGAACTGGGTTTTAAAGTTATAACATTTCAAATTTTGACATATGGGACAAAAACATGATGCCCCAAATCGCCCATCTTCAGATTATTCATGATAACGTAATCATAATTTTGTAAACAGGTAAATTTCGTAATACAGCCGATGTCGTCAGAGTAAACATGTTAGCGAAGAGAGCCGAGTGCAAACGTTGTAGCGATGAGTCAACATCAGACATGCGCAGTACATCTTCCGCCTATAGTCCGTTTCAATTTTTTTTTCTGCGATTGATAATGCGATAGTGACGGGGAAAACCAGATTTTGTGTACTTCGCTTTATCTTTCACCCCAACGCTGAACGAATTTCGTTTCATGGTGGCAATCAATTCTGTAATAATACTTGACCGAATACTGATGGTTTGAAAAAAAATTGATAGGTACATGACGCAATTACAACATACATGTAAAAATAAATCATGAATTTGGTTCTACGTGTAAACATGAAAATGTACTTCGTGGACCCTTACGATCATATGACCAAACATGAGTCAAATCGCTAATCAATATGTTCACCAAGTACAAGGTACAGAAATAACAGCAAGACATTCGAAAATAACAATTAGGAATGCATGATCCCGTCATATATAGACTACTATAGCATATCATTATTATTACAGCAGTAACAAATATATTTGTCATCATGTATATGCAGCTCCAGTGTACTCACTGCTACGTTTTTTTTTTGTAGCTGGAATTCCCAGCTAACATTTACGAGCAGCTGGGTTTAATCATAAGACAATTAATCACCTCTCTACATCACCCAATTCTCCGTCTATAAATCAGACTTATGTGTGTAAGAAATAAAGAAGTGACGGGAGGCGGGGGGGGGGGGGGGTCCCTTGAACTTCCTTGAACGGACATGACAAGTGGACATATGTGTATTACAAAGTGAAAGATAATGTGTCGTTTGTTATGGTCATTCATAATGAAGATGCTCTGAGCCACATTTAATCTAGCCACGCGTGTCTTTGTCCGACAGTGCTGGCATATAAAATGCTATCAAAAATTGAGATAAAAATATATCATATTGTACTTGTTTTACATTATTCTTGCAAATCAATAGGTTTGCGCCGTGATGACTTCTCAAATTGGTCTGGTCTATGAATGGTAAATTTCTTCGATGGATATTGTATTATAGGGATTTTTTAGAGGCTGTTTCGTATAATTATACATGTGTGTGTGTGTTGCCAAAGAATTCGTGCTTGCTTGCTCGCAGATAAATTGCAGACAAAGTGGTGTACTTTTCGCTCTTATCCTCTCAGATGCATATACATTCGATATCCCTTCCATTGATGCAGTGAAATGATATGATAAAAGAGTTTTACTAACGATTAACGCCGAACTATTATTTTAATCACACAATTCTTTAAACTTCATCACATTATGATTTTGGATGCATGAATTGAACTTAAAAAGAATTAAAGGTACACAGACTACTACTAGATAATGCGATATGAAAATCCTACAACCTCAGTTAAATACATTAATTCAATTGCCCCCCCCCACCCCAACACTTGCGCGTAATGTATGTCAAGAGAGTTTTTATAAGTGACTTAAGTGTTGCATGGCTTGTAAAATAATGCTTCGCAATGATCTAATCGACTTAAATTTATCCGACTTTTTCAAGATCGAATTTATCAAACTAAATTCAAAATTACATGCAATTCTAAAGCGCATTCACCACATACAAACATGTATGCTAAATGAAACTTGTACAATGTTTCTAAACGCGTTGCAATCAAATGCCTTAAAATTAATTTCCAAAGCGTTTGTATTATATATGATGTACGTTGTACTTAATATCTCTTCCTACTTTGACAACCCTGAAATATCTCAAGTTTTTGTCATCACGCAGATGTTCTATTTTACAACATAAACAATGCACTTCTGCCCGTCTCGCAGCATGTTTCATTGATTTAGAATCACGATTTCAATATATTTTTTTATTACAATTTTTTAACACCCTCCTAAAATCCTGACTTTTGTTGCTGTTCAAATGACATATACCACTCGCTTTTAGACCTCTCTCTCTCTCTCTCTCTCTCTCTCTCTCTCTCTCAATAGACCCCGATTGTCGAGGACCAAGTTACCCGGATACTCATTAAAAATATAGGTTCACCTTTAAATACCTCATGGATGTGAAGGGTACCTGTTTGTTAAATCAGTGTTTGTGTACTTTCTGAACAAAGAGAAACCACAATTCGGTTAGTTTATCAAATACAAAAGACGGCATACTGTTAATGGCTTCCTAAAGCTCCAAATCTTCAGATCTCAAGGTAAACGAGAATTCGGACATTTTCAACAAAGAACTAGACTCTATAGATCAATAAAAATGCAAGAAATCTCCACATACGCAATCAGGTTTACGTCAGGAAACAAATGTAAACCAATATTGACACTGACAAATCATTTCAAGAAATGCAAAATCAACACTTTATAATTCAATATCTAAAAAATAACTTTGATCACAATGACACTGAACTTCAAAAGTGCAAAGTTGTTCAACCTCAGCAAAATTTCGGTTAACCTGCACTTGATAAAAATCAAGTTTGGGGGAGGGAGTAAACAGCCATTAAAGCGGTCATCGAGTTTAACTGTCCCTGTAAGAGAAAGAAAGCCCTAGTTTAAATTCAGAAAAAAAATAATGTAGTTTTATAATCTAATGAACATCGTTAAATTCTAACGAAAATTGAAGCATAAATTGATGCAGGATATTGAAACACTGTTAGCTTTGAGATTGCTCAAAACTTCTGATGCGCAGATAATTAAAAATATACGTAAATCTTTTTGACAATCATGCATTCAATTCTATAATAAAAAAATTGTTTAATGCAATAAACCCAAATTGAATTTCAAGTGGAAGAATTTGCGTTATATTCAAAGGACCACCACGTGACTAGTTATTTACATGTAAATTGCACTTCCGCAAATTGTATCATATAACAGTACATTATATGCGCACTTAAATATCAAGCAAAACCTGTAAAATAGAGATTGCATCTTCATTATCAATTGTTGTTTGTTACTTGTTGTTGTTGTTATTTTACGTTAGGTTTGTTTACTCTTAATTACGCCACATATTGTTTTTTGTCAATTCGCCTGTATAAGGACCGGAAGCCGATTCAAGCACGGGAACTAGGAAGTCAGATTGCAGAGAGCTGATTCGCTGACAGCAATTCCGACTCGGAAGATTATCTTGAAATCTTAAGTTTGTATTGTCTATTAACTTGTTTTCCTTTTTGAGTTGTTTATTTACGCTCATTTTACATAACACAATGACCAGTGTTGCCCTATTACATGCTTTTGCAGAATAAGCATCTTTACAAATAATTTGTCTGTGTTTACCGCGTACAAACCAAAAGGCTATCATGAGCAGTGACACATACTCAGAACACGCTGTCAAGCCATAGATGCAACTTTCAAAGCTAAACACGAACAAAACAAAACAAAAAACCACGAAAAAAAATATATGGAGACTGCAAACGTTATGTTTAAAAGTACATGTATATGTATTTTGCATATTAGACAATCTAGTTCAAGTTTCGTTCAGTAATAAAAATACAATGTAGGTGCATTAAAGTTAAATTGACTGACTTATTCTTTGAATTTTATAAAAGCTCCTCGTTTGTAATACATGTATATTAAAATATCAGTACATTAGAATACAAAGTAGTTCGTAACTAATCTAACTAAACATATTGTGTTTAAAGAAATTAGGAAGAAGAATGCGTTTTCAAGTAGCATATAGTCGCCCAGAAGTGTTATGATCATGAAAAAAATCCCAGACAGGAAAAAGAGAGAAAAATGTAGCAAAATTATCGAATTCAGAAGTGCTCCATTACGACAAAATTCCTTGCTGGTTTCGGGAGCTGAGTGACAAAAGAAACCACAGGATACATTTATTTATTTGGTCAAAACTTGTAAAAGCCACAATATACACCACTACATCAAAGATACGGTGAAGACGAAAAGCTTCGCAGGAAACGGACCTTGTAATCTGACCTTGTATTTATAAAATCAATTAAGATGGACTTTGGAGATAACGGGCTCTCTGATTGGTTAAGGTCAGTGCGTGGGCGAGAAGAAGTAGCCTGGTCAACAGTCACCAAAGCTCCACCGTTTTCGCAAAGTCAGGAAAAGGTAGTTCCGGTGGCGCATCTAATGAACGCCATTGTCGTTTAGAATTATCTGCGCTGATCAATGACTAAGCCGCCATGTTTCTAATGAAGTCAATATGAAACTTCCGAGTGATGCGGCGATACGAGACCAGCGGGAGAAACAAGAGGGAACTACCAAACACTCGTAAAGTCATTTAAACATATTCTCGCAGAAACGGATTCTTACCACATCACACAATGCATTTAGCTTTATGATTTTCTTAATGTATGTATATCGTGAGGTGAATGTCTTCATGAAATGATATTTTGGGATGTGAGTAATTCAAGTGTGAGTGCCTACTGTAAATGTACAGACAGGACACTTAATATTTATATTTAAGACGAACGAATTTTGATTTTAGCTCATTCACGTATTCACGTCCTGTTCAAAATTTAGTAAGCGGGATTCCCTTGGGCCATTTATTTTTCATGGTTAAAGGAAAAATTGCTTCATTTAATTTTTCGAAATTTTGTTGAACAAGAGATCTTTCATTCGAACGCGGATGTGATTTTTTTCCCACGTCCCTTTCATCGTACATGCACGTGATTGCACGACTTGTCGATCAAGATTTCTGTAGGAATATAAAGAATGCCCCGATTTATATTAACATGACAATTTTCTGTAACAGCTAGCTAGTCCTTCTTGTATGTACACATGTATAATGGTTCCATAGTCAAATCACATTCTAGATATTAAAAAAATCCCAGATTTATTAAGTAAATTATAGCATTTTATACATCTTTATTTCTTCTTTCTCTTAGAGAGGCTGATAACTTTTTAAACTGATTTTAGTTCATTACGTATTCACATCCTGTTATATTTATCAAGCGGGATTCCCTTGAGCCATTTATTTTTCATGGTTAAAAGAAAACATGCATTATTTTGTTGTGATTTTTTCCACATCCCTTTCTTCGTACATGTGTGGGTTTTCACGACTTGCCGATCAAGATTTCTATAGGAATATAAAAAATGTACTTTTTATATCAGCGCGGAAAAAAAAATCTCTTTAACAGTCCTTTCGCGTTTTGGATACACAGTATAATTGTTCCATAGGCAAATCATTAGTAACATTCTAGATATTAAAAAAAAAATCCCAAATTTATTAGGTCAATTAGCATTTTTATTCATCTTTATTTCTTTTTTTCTCTTAGAGAGGCTGATAACTTTTTCGCGACTGTTTTCAAACCTATTGATCAATTTTAATCATGAAAAGCCAATCAAGATATAGCCTTGCTTGGTATTAATGTTGGAATATCAGCTTCCGATAACTACGAATAAACTAAGGTAGCAATGGTTCTAGCTAACAACAGGGGGACCTTGATACGGCATACTCTAAAACCTGGCCTGGCCTGGCCTGGCCCCATTGGCCTGGCCTGGCCTCAAAGTTGGCCTTGCCTCACTTTTGGCCTCAAAATTGGCCTGGCCCCAAATTTTGGCCTGGCCTCAAAAATTGGCCTGGCCTCAAATTTGGCCTCTACAAAAATTGTTGGCCTCAAATTTATTTTTATATTTCTTTACATATTTGATGATTTTATTGATTTATAATTTATTGATTTATTTTCAATGCACATTAAACATCTCACTTGGTGGCTTTAGTGTCTTAAAGTGATAGTCTATTAAAAACAATAGTTACAATTGAAAATATAGTACTAACAATGTATACTTATGACTAAAGGTATGTCAAGTAATCCATTCTAATAGATTTTTATTCAGTCTGTTTTAAATTCTGAAGAACTTAAGAATGTGATTTTGCCCTGCCATTGTATAACCATGGCATATTGTTTTTGCAATGTATTTAAATCAAACTGCTCTCAGGATCGGTCAATATCTATGTAACTCTTCTTTTATCAACAACTTGTTTGAGAAAGAAATAATGGAAGAGGCCAATATTTGTTTATTCTTACCGACATCAAAGGTCACAAAATGTTTTGCTTTGTTCAAATTCTGACAATAACAATTCCCCATAGGAGAAAAATTGTCTCCTAAATATATACAAACAACACATGCATGAAACTCTACTCTAATCAGGTGGTGATGATTAATGACCATCACTGAGTCAAGTTATCGAGGATGCAATGTTGCAGTCGTTCACAAATGCCATTAATTAAATTAGACTGTGTGAAATGTTAAATGACAGGATAGGCAATGAATCTGACCCCAATGTAGCAGATAGCGACAGAAGAGATTGATATCGAATTTCTGCTGGAGAGGGAAATTTGGGCTTGATCAGTGTTGACAGGTAATATAAACAAACTGCAAATTTTAAAGGGCATTACACAGTGATAAAAATTTAATGCTATATGTACCGGTACCAGTTTACAAATGTTTTGGATATCAATCAGGTCAGTCTCTTAAAATGATGTTTAACTTTTAAATGGGGAATGGGGGATGGCAGCTCTTAGTTTTTTGGTTTGGTTTTTGCATAATCTATACCTTGACAATAGTAAGAGCAGTACTGTACATGCATGTCATAGGTATTTTTTGTATGTTTAGACATGGATTAAATTAATTAAACTTAAAGAGTCGGTCACTTGTCATATATATATGAAAAAATCATATGATTATTCCATAAACCTTAAAAAAGCATGGAAATTTCAATTTCTATAAGAAATCAATAAAAATTCAATCTAAATCTAAGAAAATGAGCAAAAGAGATTTTTAAAATTTGAGGCCAAAAATTTTTGTAGAGGCCAAATTTGGGGCCAGGCCAATTTTTGAGGCCAGGCCAAAATTTGAGGCCACGCCAATTTTGAGGCCAAAAGTGAGGCCAGGCCAACTTTGAGGCCAGGCCAGGCCAATGGGGCCAGGCCAGGCCAGGCCAGGCCAGGCCAGGTTTTAGAGTATGCCCCTTGATACAAACTTTCAAAACACGTTGCTTATATGCAAGGACTACCGCTAACATGCAAATAAAATCCGGTTGCATTGGGTCTACAGCAACACGTAGATAAACATAATACGTGGACCATCCTTGAACCTATGAGATGACTTTTAGATAACGTTTCTAAATTCCATAGTTAAATGAAAACCACAGGTCGACAAAATATATGACATTCTTGGCAAAAAAGCAACTCAACGCTATATGCATAATAATTAGCTGTTTGATGGTAAAACATACCGGTTTAGAGTCTGAAAATGACATAAATTTCATTTATCTTGTTTAACTGCTTTAATCATGCATTATTCATGATAATCGTGGAGCTAAAAAGAAGTCGATCACTGTGGTTTTCTGATTTCTGAAAAAAAGGCGGGAATTTTAAAACACTATACTAAAATTAGAACAGATGCATCATGAAACCGACTTGTTCCTTCTTTGGTTTTGTTCTTTCCAACTTCTTGGATTCGCTAGAGCATACTGAGTGGTACATGTACCCCCATGACATCCGCGAAATCTGAGACTAACGAAGGTAATTGATTCCCGACAGTGCCCACTTTATGACCTTAGAATGGCAGTTGTCGGTTTCTTCAACTAAGGTTCAGTCCTCATGTTACAAACATGTACTCTTTATTTAAAATGTTTATTGATATAACTTTTGAAAGAGGGTACTGAAACGCAAGTACTATGCAAACGGTTGAATCTCCGAATTCTTGTATACGTTAAATGTTACATGCTTGTGATTGTGGCTATAGTATCTAGTATGACTTATATTATGTATGTCAAAGCAAACGAGGACATTAAGATAACGTTTTTTGATTCCATATTTAATTGAATGTAATGACAAAAATACCAATTGCCGACAAGATATGCAACAATGGCAATAACGCAATTCTAAAACTAAGTATTCATGCACAATGACTATCTGTTTGATAGTTGAACCGGTTTTCATTCTGTTCATTAGCAATGAAAATACGTGTATCTGGATCGGCGAAAAGTCGGTCTCTTCATGATTTTTGAGATATTGCGGTTTCGGATTCTTAGAAAGAATGGGCGTGAATTTCGAAATGCAATTGTCTTTCGATGCATATCTCCTTGTCATTCAAACTCGCACCGAAATAGATGTTTTAATTGTTGCATGAATGTCGCCTCTTTCTTATTTTTATAAAAAGTGGTAACGTTAATCATATGCACCTTTTGTTTAAACGCATGTAAAACATTAAATATTCTCTCACATTCTATCTCTCTCAAGCATACACTCAATTTTGTGCCAGTTTATAAATAATTTTTGACCGCTGGGTTTCCCGCTTTCCAAAAATAAGGTAAAAATACATCAACATTGTTTGCGAATCTCGTCAAATATTTGCGGTTTTTGTGTTATAACGTTTGATCTAGAAACTCTTTGCGACCCTTGCATAAATACACTTCTAACAGAAGGGCTCTCTACCTCTCTTCCAAACATCCACCCTGGCGGAGAAATAGTCTCATTCATACAATATGAACGAGTTCCCCGTTTTTGTGTGAAAGCTTTTAACAATTGGATCGACCGATCTTTATCAATGAGAATTCCCCAGCCATGAAGTGTATTGATTTGATCGCTTGTGCCTACGCATAGAACCTCTAGTAACAATACAAATGAATGCGCGCATTCCAGAGCGGAACCTGCTTTTAACCTAATTAAGAATATCAGGATTATCGGAGTTTTTTTTTAATACTATAAATGAATTACATAACCGTTCCCTCCGTGTTGAGTAACTTTAAACTATTTTTTTTTAATTTGAATAAAGATATATTCTTTCCAGCCGAGTAGATAGGATGTACTAGTACATCTATAAAATCTTGAACATTCATTCATAAAAGGCGGCGCTTTTTGTGTGGCGTTCATTCAAGGATTGAGTTGGACAGTGACAATGGATTAGTAGGTGGTCGAACAGTTCTGTGTCAATAACCAAGAATGTTGGAAATGTGTAATAAAATACGCAAAGAAGAAATACCTGGGTTTGATTTGTGACATCATAAATAGAAAAGAAAAAAAACAAGCAAATAAAAGATACTACCACACAGAATATCACCTATAAATTCATTTTATAGAGTTATTCCTGTAGTAGTATTTAGGGATTTCTCTGAACGAAAGTGAGTAGGTACTTGTGAACTCAATTGCAAAAGGCATGTCTGTCGTGAAAAAAATCGAATGTGTAGTGACAATGCTACATAAATACCCATTACCGGGTATCAAATTGTTACACCACAAAGCATTACAGCAGCCGTATATAACACAATTAATCTACAATTACCACGTCATAACTACACTATTCCATCGGGTGTTTTTTGTTCATTCCGGCGTATATTTTGCCGTCTTGTTTATAAAAAGGACTAACACCTCCCTAGAAATTCATATTTTCTTCCCTCCATATCACTCCTAAAAACTGATATCCGTTACTATAACGAATAAAATTCTGCGAATATTTTCTCACATTTTTGGGGGGTTCCTGATTTCTCTGATTTCTTTTAAAATACATTTGTTTCCGGTTGACGCAAATTTTCCCACTTAGTTCATGTACACTCTCTGATTTATATCATAGGGTGTAATATAAGCTTCATGGACTATGGTCTATTTTGTAGGCTTAACCCTCCCCCTTTCCCCTTCAACTCGTTGAGCAATTTGGATATTGCAGATATAATATGTACTTTAAGGGTAAGATGAACTGGGTGTTTAAAGTTAAGATTTACATGCAATAGTAATGAATGAAAGATGTCTACAGAATCTCTCTCGAACTTGGACTCGAATTTGGTGATAATTGTGGCTTGAAATTTCTTTCATTCATGACATTCCTTCATAAAAGATAAGCACACGGATGTAAAGATTGTCCTTTTATCCTGCATATTCTAGACAGTTTACGCAAGATAAATTATTTTTTGTATTATTTTTTCCCATGTTTGTGTTGGCATTATTCCAGGTTAACCAGAAATACGATCAACTTGTGCGTGGATTTGAAAAAATAATGAGACAACATATACAGACCAAAGATTAGGAAAACTATATGCACGAATTGTAAAAGTGCACTCAATCACCCTTTAAAAAAACATCCTTGAGACGAAGACTGGGAATTCAGTTAATGACTTTTTAGTACTCAGATACGGCGCAGATATCTCGATGAGTGTAGCTTTAGTATGGAGATTGCAAAAGGCTGTGTGATTCACGACACGCTACATCAATTACATGCTTGTTATCACAACAATTTCATGAGGAGAAATAAGATAATCCGCCGGTATCTTCATGGCCAAAATTGCGTGTATTGGTTACATAAAATGCTTGGCGTGTTCGGTAATTATGTGTTCCCACAATGTAATAAGCATGCAGACATGCTTATTGTAAGTTACACTAACTTACTAACTGTTCCATAATGACCTGATCATGATAGATAGGGTTGAAGAATGTCCCAAAAAGAATCAATATTTCAAATGCAGGCGTCATCAAATTAAATTTAGTCCCCTTTGAAACCATAAAAAAGATATCGCCGTGTAAAAGGTTTTTTTTTAAACGTCAAGAAAAGAATAATCGATATTTCAAATAGAAGCGTCACCAAATTCAAATTTAGCTTTGAAAGCAATGCCTAAGTTGTTTGCAAGTGTGAAATGTTTGACTACTGCTGCACGTATGTTATCGTGCTAACACCGACTCTGGTTTTTGAGAAGATAGTCGTGATGCACACGATTGAAGGCCAATGACTTTATTCTAAATACAATCTGTAAATCTCAATGTACATGTATCTTTCACGTGTATTTGACAGATTGATTTGAGTATTTATATTCATTTACGTCCATAAGTTTTCCTATACCCTGATTTGCTAATGCATTTTACTATTGTCAACATCTATTTGACAATTAGAAGTTTATTAAATTGATAAAAACCTTAAAAACTATTGATTTTCATTAAACAAAAATTATTGGAACTACATGTAAAAGTACATGAAGCAAAATAATAAAAGAACAAACAATCAATTTTTAAAAGGGTTTTATTGGATGGAAGCAAAATCAATTTTTAGATGCAATACCAGATTCCGTGAAGAGACTCACGCTAAAGTACTCGGAACCATAGAGAAGTGAAACAGTTCAAACCGCATAATCTTAGTGATACCCGATTAAATGTACATGGCTTTGTATGTATTATTTATAACTCAACTATCATAAACTTATATACATGTATTATATTTGTTTAACCTAGCTGATTATAGGGCATTGACATCGATGTATGGAGTTCATGACTTTTAACATGCAAGTGAACCTGAGTTCACATCAAATACATGTACATGTAATTCACAAACCACACGCACGACAATAACATGCAATATCATAATTAAATGCAAGTGAATTTTTTTTTTTAATCTTCTGAATTTTATTTTTTTCCAGGGGGAAGGGGATTCAAGTTATTACTATTCTGTTTGTCATTGGAGTCCAAGGCCTATTTTTGGTTATTTGGTACTATGTAAATTTAGTCTTAAATACTCCTTTGTAGATTCGCGCATGGTAAAGTCAGAAAACATATTTATTTACATAGAAATTCTTTTATAAAACATGGATGTTTATGACAATCTAAATAATAATATACATGTAGCAAATTAACCAAACTTATCTGTTCAATATCAATTACTGTTTACTGTGGTTATAGGGTTACATGTACATCTATCTAATCAATGGACTTATTTAAACGCTTCGTCGTTGTTATTTCAATAAAAAAATTCCCCCCCCCCCTTCCAAAAGAAAAACCTCGATTTTTGTTTTGCAAAAACATATGCATACCGTTAAGGCGATATAGGGAAACAATGGATTTTTTGTACGAGAAAACAAGGAAGACTTTTATATTGAATGGACGAAGCAACCTCGATAAATGGGGTTAATAATATGATATACGACATCATTGAAGCGCCAGACTCAGCAGACTTTGAAGGCAGCGGACACGGAACTAAAAGAGGATATCTGTCATCAACCAAATCAAGGTTTTCGGTCGACATCATGTGTAGAGGATAACGTTACGGAAACCAGAACTACTCGCGTCGATTTTTTTAAAAATAGAATTTATGACGTAGTAAAAGTTGTCGTAAACAAATATTTTTTAATCCGTCTGCAAGTTAAAAACAACAACAACAACAACAACAACAACAACAACAAAAGCAACATGTATAGATGTACTTTGTTATTTATAAAATTACAAAACTCTATCAGTGTTTGGATTTAAAAGGAAAAATGTTTATATCCCCCTCACTTATAGGTACTAGTATCTAGGAGCTGTATGTGAAAAGGGAGAGAAATGTGATAAACAGAAGTGTTTTGAGCTACCAAAATTTAGGTTAGTTTTCGCTCTTGGTCCCAAACCTGCTTTTTTTTTAATTATCAATAAAAAAAAAGCATGTGGACAAATTTTTACATATTTGCAAACCTTGTAACCCTCAGAAAACCGGATCTATATCATCGCTGTTGCTTGAGTTTATTCCCTTTTGCCCTACTTCAAACAATTAATCAAATAAATGTTTTTTTCCATTTTCATGGCTTCTTTCTTTGACTTAATTTGATTCAAAATTATAATATTTTTATAATATAAATCAAAGTATTCTAATAATATAAGATATTAATATGATGATAATTAAGTAATCTCACAAAACGCTTGTACAATCTGGGCATTTTATATAATATAGTTTTTTTTTTTAATTTTCCTGTAGAAATCATGAGAATTCTTTACGAATTAATTTTCTTTTTTTTCCCTTTAATTTGTTCGTGTCAAGGCTGACTCTTCGTAGCAAATCATCTTAATTTCTCTTTGTTGTTGGCTGATGCAGACGGTGCTATAGATTATAATGATTCTGATGAAGTAGAATTACGATCGCGGACGCGTTTTCCATACAAGATCAATGAATTGGGTTACATGCATGTAAACCGTGGCGTTTTATTAACAGTTTTTTATAAACACATTTAACATTGATTTACAAGTCAAAATTTAAAGAAATGCAATAATTTTCAAGCAATACGATTTAAACGAAATAGCGACAAACGCATGCACATTGTTTTAAGTGCAAATTCTTGTCATTAAAACGGTTTAATTAAAGTGAAGATGGCTCTAGATCCGACAAGACAAAAATGTACGCTAAAACAATCGTATGTCGAGTGATATTACATTGAAATATACATGTATTAGGCCCATGTGCGGATCCAGACCTTTTTGGGGGGGTGGGGGGGGGGGAGGTCCCGAGGCATATATTTTGCGGTAAATTACTATGTTTTAAGAAATGTGAATTTCTCAGGGGGGTCCGCACATGAGGCCTATTTATAAACTTTGATCAAACAATTTGAAGTCATATTAGTAGTGACAATGCCATTTTCATGTTCTAACCAATTAAAAGATTCAAAGAGTTTCAACCAGCAAGTATAAATTTTAAAATCACACGAACAATTAAAACCATAGCTCAATGTAAATACCATACTAAAACAAACGAATTGCCAGTGTTAAAAACTATTGTGGTTAAATCAAAATATTAATCAAATATTTTTAAATAAAAATAAATAACAAAAATAACAAAATAAAAAAGTATGCCGCCTTTTCAAGATGGCAATAAAGTTGAAACCCATTCATTAGAATTAATCAACTGAATGGTTGTTTAAAATATTTTAATTACATAAAAAAAATATAAAAACAGTCCAAATGATTCACATTATTTTGTATCTTAAATATTTATGAAAAAATCCTCTGTGTTATGGAAAGGTTTGTTATAACTGATTTTTGTTCAGAGAATGAATTCATTTATCAAACTAAAATGTTTTGAATTTGATGGATAAAGAGACACAATATCCGTCTTCCTGTGTTTCTGTATCATACAATTTTGTTTACAGCAAGAGTTTTTAATAGAGGTATTTTTATATAATTAAAACATTATTATACTTCAATATATATGCCCCCACCCCCCTTACGAAGAAGGGAGGGCATATTGCTTTGCTGCTGTCTGTTTGTCGGTCCGTCCACCAACAGTTTCCGTTCATTTTCTTTGCAGAGTTTGCACATACTGAAATGAAATTTATTAATATACATATTTATCGTAAGAATATCTAGATCAAGTTTGATTTTGGGTACGATCAAACAATTTTTGACAGAGTTATGTCCCTTGGACCTCGAAAATTCCAATTATTTGCAGTTTCCATTCATTTTCTTCGCAGAGGTTGCACGTACTGTAATATAATTTGGTATACAGATTTACCATAAGAATATCTAGTCTAAGACCAAGTTCGATTTTGAGTACGATCGAGAAATTTGTGACAGAGTTATGCCCCTTGGACTTAGAAAAATTCCAATTATTTGCAGTTACCGTTCATTTTCTTCGCAGTGGTCTCCAAGGGAGGGGGCATTAAACATCTCTTGTTCAACTTGTTCGTAACGCGCTATTTGGCTAAAAAGGTGAATTAATCACAGGCACCCGGCTTTACATATTTTCCTCACTATAAAAAATATACCCCTATCTAATACAGGCACATGACGCTATATATTTATCTCACAATAAAAAATAAAAAAAATAACCCCTTCCTAATATTATTACATGTAGGTAGGGGGTATAATTTTATTGTAAAAAATTATATAACGTCAGGTGCATGTGGACCTGCCGTTTAAATACACTGGATGATTTTGTACAAATGTTTGTAATTTAGATAATTTCCTAAGTAATAGATAGAAAATTGAATTATGAGGGATACACATGTCAACAAAATTCCCTTGGAATCTTCAGGACTTTTAGCAAGTATTTTCTCTGTATTTAGCGTTGAGCCTCAATTTGGTTTACAATTTATTGAGATACACTATTGTGTTTTTACGAGTGATCACTGTAATGGTGACTATTATATTAGCTTTAATTAAGGATAGAATGACCAAAAAAAAAAATTACAGAGGACTTTACTTCGACCTTTCGTTATAGCCTCTGAGTAAGAAATTTAGTTTCGATCATTGCACATCCTTCATCTTACAAAAAATCTATGAGGAAGAATAAGCTTAGGAATTTCAGGCCTGTGGGAGAAAAACTTGGATCCAGTCAAGGATATTATACAGCGATCTGCTGCATCTACACGTGACCAAGAAACTAAATTTAGTCATTGCATATCTCTTATCTACTGGCAGCCGTTTGGTAAAAGGTTAGCTATTTTTGATCAAAGAGGGGGAGGATATGGTCCGGATAGAGATTTTTCACTGAGGTCTGCTGTTACCTTGACCTATAAATGTTTCATGCAGTGTTTTTGCACAGCTTCCCTATAGGCAGTCTTTTGGTAAAGTCTGAGCAAGATTATGCCACTGGGAGGAAAATTAGGTTCAAAATTGATTTCTAAGAGAACTTGTATTAATTTATATTCATTGAATATTTCAGTATATATATTCAGGTATAATTTTTCGATTTTTATGTTTAATTTTTTTTTTTTTATAATTACCAGATGACTTAAAATATATTAATGAGCAAAGGGAAGATACAAATTGATGATTCCAGAGGTTTTAGTTGTTTAATTTGTTAAGCTTTTTTAGTTAAGATTTTAAAATTGAAAAATTTAATTAACTTAAAAAAACCCATTCTCACTATATTTCATTAAAGAGAATTTTAGATGTTATGTCATCCACTTTTGACATTGACCTTTTGATATAAAAATCAATTGAACTTTTCTTGAGACATAATAAATTATGTTTTGTTTTCAAACATTTCATGCCAAGGTATCAACCGTTAACCTTCATGTGATACCAGTATCTTCTCAACATAGCCTGGTTCCGGTCTACCCATAATACTCCGTACTGTGCGGAGCATTATGGGTAGGCCGGAACCAGGCTCCTTCTCAACATTGCTAAAATATGACGAACAAACCCAAGTTGATCTTCTTCCTCCTTCTTTAAAAAAATATAGAATTCTGTAAAGTTTTCTGAAAGTAAGATTCATGTATATAATTTCATCAGCATCTTCAGCTGTCAACTCATTTGTTATTACAAGATATTATTTTTTTTTAATGTTTAAAGTTTAATCAAAGTACAACCCCTGTCCCATCTCTAGAGCGCTAGATGGTCGCCTCCATAATAGACTATATTTAACTGTATCTCCTTCGGGAGAAGAGCTTTATATATATATAGAATTAAAGATTTAGGAAGATCTCTAAGAAATTAAGATTTTCTTTACACAATAATAGTTAATAACTAAATAAACCATGCCTAGAATTTTAAGGTAGATCTGATAAATAATTGGTTGAGCAGCCACCCTCCTCAGAGGGAAACACAGAATCCAGAGGGTGCGGTACATCTATGATAAACTATGGGCTCCTTATATGGTTTTTGTTTTTAATTAACTTTGGGAATTTTTTAATTAACGTAACACTCCTAATCTCAAATATGAACTTAAACAAATTGTTATTAAATCGTTAATTAATGACATCATCAAACGTGTAAATAGCAAATTATACAATTGTTTTTAATTGTCGCGCACATCAAATAATCACCTTCGCAAAAGCTGATATTCTTGAAAACTTAATATTGTGTCTCAGCTATTGATTTTTCCGCATTTAAGCTGTTACAAAAGTGGTTTGTTTGACTTGTGCGACAATACATGTAAATAACATTTATATGATTTGTCAATATATACTCGTATGACGACGTCGTATTAAATAACTGAAAATGTTATGCAAAATATTGTTTTGTGATTTTAAAATAGATATAATCGGTGTGGCTATTCTGGTTTTAGTCTGGTTTTATGTCCAGATACATTTAATATGATACAGTAAGCACCTATATTTGAGGCTCCAAATTTTATCTTTCATATGAAAGTGTATGATACCTGATATACATTAAATAATGAGATACACAGCATGCACAATTTGCAAAAGAACTACAGATGTTGTCACTAGTCCCAAACAAATGTAACTGGGGAACCAAAAGTCTGTATCGCTATCTGTCAGTCTGTCCGTCCGTCCGTCTGTCTGTTATCTGTTTGCACGTGGCTTTCAATACGTTTTTTTTTTAGTTTTGAGAATGAATAAATTTGAAACTTGCTGTGGTGATTTATAATGAGAAACTACAGATCACGTTGAAGTTTTGTTTTAAGAAAAAAAATCATAGTAAAACGACAGCTTTTTTTATCGGCTTCGTCAAATCACTTATGAAGGTTTAATTTTGCAATTATTTTCTTTCCTTGCAACAGAGATATTAATATTGAAAGGGCTGCTTCGCAAGATAACATCAAATTTAAACAATTATTTTCTGTTAAAATAAATTAGAGTTTTTGGCGTTTATATCGTACAGCCACCATGTAACTATAGTAATTCACATGTACATATGAATAATCTAGTATAATCATTTGGGTGATCATTTAATTTATGTCCATATTAGGGGTTAATCTATATGAAAACAACAAAAAGATTTCGTTGTCCGACGAAATAGCAATCCAATTATTTTATATGTTTGTTAAGAAATTTAATTAATTCAGAAAACAATGCAGCATTAAAGTCCAAATTAGAGCAACCCTGTTTATCAAACAACATCTGTTTACGTAACTTGGATACAGTATTCGTTAGTGATTCTTCTTATGTTTTAGCACCTAACAGTTTCAATGAAAGAATTCACAATGCAATGTAAATACGCAGAAAGATATTTACAAGTATATGCTTTTTGATGTTTCAGCAGCAACGCATCAATAATATCAACATATTCATCGCTGAATTAAATCTCAATAAAAATTACTAAAAAAACTGTTTGAATATCCATCTCATTGACACGAGGACAGTAAACAACCAATGTCGCTCTAAATACTCTTGAGGAACGAATGCAAAGATAAGAATATTAATTCAAATCAATGCTTAACGAATAAGCACAAGAAGAAAAGGCAAAGATAGTACTTTCAGGAGACCTTTGTGCGTTCTGGAATTACAAAAACAAGGGCAGCAACTTGAAAAATGACAAGACTACGGGACCAGACAATATCCTTGCAGAAGCGCCTGAGGCGGACAGCAGTGATCCGTTCAAATGAATGGGACTTATTGGGTGAATCTAGGTGAACGTGGAGGGAACCATCAAACTGGAAATATTGCCACTTCGTACAACTATCGAACATAAAATACAAATACTAGTACGTGTGACAACTATACTGGAATACTGCTGCTTTCTCTTCTGTGAGTGCTCAACAAATTCGTATTTCATCGATAGAAGTGAAAATGGACCTTAATATTTTCTTCTTGCCAACCAAAAATACATTAGATAAAACAGATCAGCTGCTGGCAAAATGCTATTATCAACACTGCAATTTTACATTAGAACAAGCATTCTGAGAGCATTGCATAAACAATACTTGTCCTCTACCGGTACCACCAAATTTTAAAACAATTGTCGTTTTATGTGCTTATTAGATTTCGGAGATTGTAAGTTATTACAGAAAATAGTAATTTGATCCCCCCATCGCCCCAAAAAATTAGAAATAGGAATCGAGCGAACTTATATAGTGCTTTAGTTTTTGTTTTTGCTCTTCAAGATGTTTTTGGGTAGATTTGCCCCTTCCTCCCACTTTGAAATCCGGTTGCAATGCCACGTGTTTGCATTCATTAGGGTCAAGGGAGTGGAATTTCACAGAACATATGTTGTTTTGCTTTATTTTTCAAAAAAATAACTGTTTCCACGGATCTATTTACACTTTATAAATGATGTCTACGTGTTATTCGATTTCTTTACAAATAAAAAGGCTTCATTATGCAATTGAACAATAATGGATGTAGATGAATGTAGTGGGAGGAAGAAAGATCATTGGTTTTCTAACGTCTTAAAGTTACTTAAGTGCGAATTCAAAGAACCTACACTGGTCAAAGACCTCTAACACCCACCATAGAGAAGCACTCAGAGTTTTGCCTAACTTATCCACTACTAATTGCAACCCTAGGTGGTCATCATGGAGCTGACTCTTTCCGGTATAAACACTAGTATTTGATTTACACAATAATAACAACGGTTGTGATTTTTTGCTTTGAATATTTGTTCTGTGTGTATCTTTCTCACAGACTCTCACACACAGCATATATATATATATAAAATGCAATAACTCTCAAATTGACATATACCTGCTCATAGTGAATAATATAGATATACATAAAGCACAGAGAAATTCACCTTATTGGAGCTCCACCTCCGCCCCGGCCGGGGCTTGAATTCACGACCTCTGGAACCCATTCTCCTAGCAGTGAGCGGCCACCGCGCTAACTGAGGGAACCTAGCGCGCTGGTCGCTCACTATACGGTCGTTCGAGATACAGGTGGAATACAGTTAAACGACAATATGAGAGGATCTCAAACGACCGTGTAGTGAGCGACCAGCGCGTTAGGTTTCCTCCGTCATCGAAAGCAAGAATTTTGTCTTGTCTAGATGGCCGAGTGGTTAGAGTGGTGGCCGCTCACTGCTAGGAGATTTGGTTCCAGAGGTCTTGATTTCAACACTGGCCGGGGCGGAGGTGGAGCTCCAATAAGGTGAATGTCTCTGTGCTTTATACATGTATATATATAGGATATAGTCATACAAAACAGGGAAATTCACTATTTTGGAGCTCCACCTCCGCTCCAGCCGGGGCTTGAACTCACGACCTATGGAACCCTATAGCCGATTGGTTAGAGTGGTGGCCGCTCACTGCTAGGAGAGTGGATTCCATAGATCTTGAATTCAAGCCCCGGCTGGGGCGGAGGTGGAGCTCCAAAATAGTGAATTTCCCTGTGCTGTATGTATATCTATATCGTTCACTATGGGCAGGTATATGTCAATTTGAGAGTTATTGAAATGTTTGTGCTTATTAATATTATATGTATATATCTATGCATTGTGTATAGTTTCGATCCTCACAAATTGTCGTTTCACTGTATTCCACCTGTATCTCAAACGACCGTGAAGTGCGCGGCCAGCGCTCTAGGGTCCGTTCGTCATCGAAAGCAACTTGCTGTGTGTGAGAGTCTGTGAGAAAGTGGTGTTTGTCACAATTTACGTCCATGCTTACTTTCCATACATTTTGTCTTACGTTTATAATGTTACTAATTTATTGTCAGAGTTGCTTTCCATAGTTTAAAGTTCACTCAGCCGGTTTTACTTGGCGGGTTCTAATCCCGTGCAATTAAGAATTCAGTCTGGGCGTAGCAATTGGAGAGAGCGGACGTTTTCAACCAGCTCCCTCATTTCATTTCTTCATGTAACATATTAGTTATGACCAGAGTCCAACTATTCTGGGTAAGTTTGGTTTTATTATTTTATTGAGAATTGAGACGGATTTAACGCCGTATTTATTCCTGAAATGGCCAGATAACCTTGTTTTATATTTTCTGTGAGTAATTAAGAAGTATTTGGAAGTAAAGTGTGATAATGAGTATTTGCTCGTATGAAAACTATTTAGTATAAAGTAAAAGTATCTGTATTGTTGTAAAAATGTGTGGTATGTATTTATAGTGTAAGGCGCGTAGTACTTGCCGTAAAATAAATGCATTTATGTAGTACACAAGTATATTAAAGTAAAGTAAGTGTACGAGTCTAATGATTGTTTTAAAGTATATGTAGTGAAGTAGTAAAGTTATGTACAGCCAAATGTGCAAATATAAGTGTAAATACAGAAAAATGTATTGAGTAAAGTAATGCGCAGTAAAATGCAAGTATGGGTAAAATAATGTTATCTGTGTATTTATCATTTCATTTATATTTCAGATCCCTTTTTGTGAGAAGTTGGAAATATAATAGTCTTTGTCAAATTAATACCTAAATAAAAACCTTGTGAACCTCGAGAGTACTATTATTTTGGAGCCGCAAAGTCACCCGGCGACAGTGTTCTGTCTGTCTGTCTGTCTGTCTGTCTGTCTGTATACTATAAAAATAATTTAAAAAGAGACCCTGAACACCCACTATAGAGAAGCACTCAGAGTATTGCTTAAGTTATCCACTACTCCTAATTGCATCCCGATTTACTTAAAGTGAAGTTACTTTAAATTGGTTGGTATAACCTTACTATTAGGCCTTGTATGACCTTGACCTATGAAATAAATATTTTGTTCAAATTCACTACACACCATTTATTCTAAGAAATTATATAGGTTTATAATATAAACCAGACTGGATAAAAGAAAGAGAATAATTATATACGGTCCGGAAAATATTTTACACATAGGGCTGGTATGACCTTTATCTTTGATCTAGAAACTTGGTTCAAGTCACTGCAACTCTTTTCATTAAGGCCACAAGTGACGTGGGACGAATGTACAAACTGACCAATATAGTGCTCTGGCAGAGCGGGGTCCTAAATAATTAATCGAAAAAAAAAATATTTTTCATTGCGAAGCTAACAAGCAAATCTATCCTCAAAAGCGTAAAGAAACCATACAAAAGTGCTGAAGTCGGATAGACTGACAGTAAGAGGGATAGACAGAGAGGGAAACTGTATCTTCTCCGGGTATGAATATGAGATTTTTTTTACACCACATAAATATGTTTACACTACATTTTTATTTATGATGATAACGTTATTGTAGCTAGATAAACACTTTCTCTTGTTTATAAATTGCTATTTACTACACATTCCCAAGATATTTTTCTTTCCAATTTTATTTTTTGGCAAAAGTCTGCATTGTATAGGAAAAGTACACGGATGTTGATGTTAAAATTTTCATTATTACTGGGTATAGAATTTGTTTTCATTTTGCAATGCAATATATGATGGTCGATTTTTGCAATGCTATGTTGAAGAATGACTGCATGCTTTCTGAATCGGTAAGAGTCATCTAAGAACTGGAGAATGTCTGAAGCAGGCAAAACATTTTCCGTCTAAGACCTACATCAGCCACAGACGGCAAAATTATGTCTAATGTTGCAAGATGCATCGTTTTCAAAGTGTTCAGACATTTAAAAACGGAATTTAAGGAGATTAATGTTTCGGATTGTGGTTTTCAAACATGTTTTGACTGTATGTCGACTTAGGTTGCGTTGAGGACTTTGATGAAGAGGAAAAAATGTACGTGCTGATTGTTGCCTTTCTAAGAAAGACCAACATACGTAAATTTGGTAAGTGCTTACTGCGAAATATTTTTGCAGTACCGACAAAATTAAGTTATCGAAAAGATGATGTTAACTCTTCATAATGCTTTTATGTGGATGAGATGGGTTAGTCTCAATAAACAATAATACACCAATCGGAGGGCATGACCAGTAAAAAAAACTTCCCAGCTTATGAGTTTCCAAAACGCTCCCCTGTCCATGACCTAAAATAAATAATCAAGCTTTTTGGCAAGGGTTTTTTTTTTTGTTTAGGTCTCTAATCAAGAAGTCAGTGTTTGAGTATTAGGTATTTTCTGTTGCACAAAAGTCAACAGTTGGAATGTTAAATATTCTTCGATGTTAAATTTACTTAATTCACCGACGATTGAAGTAAGCACACCTACATGTATAGAGCACTGGCCTATATCTTGACAAACAACTAGCTATTTAATTCTGTATACAAAATAACCAAACTGCAAAAACCCTTTTAAATGTTTCGCAAACATCCTTATTTGTTGTTTGAGTGGGTAATCATGTTTTGATACATTACGGTAAAAACTGCAAGGTGTGCTGCCCAGTTCTCCTCAATGTGTAATAAATAGCTCTGCATGAGACTAATAGAATCACTCATTATTACGAGTGTGGGATAGTGAAATTCCACCTAGACCGTGAATCTTGACCCCGAGGTGGAATTTCACTATCCCACACGAGTATATAATGAATGATTATTTTTCTCGCATTATTTTACATTTAAAAACGATGTCTGACAACTTTCTGTTATGACGTTAGAAAATTTACGTTCGGTTTACTCTTCCGCGTGCTTCAAATAGTGCAAGTCAAAATAAGAGCATACGACATTTTTGTACAATAAAAATACGATAAATTGTTATTAATTAAGCAAATCAATTACTTAATGGATAATCTCAATCAATAATTTTGCATTTTCCACCAGCAGACAACGTTTGTTTACGTTTTAAAGTGGCGTAGTGATACACAGTGTAAGACAGAAAAATCTCACACTGCTGTCTCACACTGGACAAACCGATCTCACACCGGTGATAATGCGAGAAAATAACATCTCAACAAATCACAATCTAATTAAAATTAGATGTTAGATCCGCTCGCTTACTCGCTACATTTCCGTCTCCGAAACGATTGGTCACAATGTTGACGCAAATTTGACCCCTGACGTGACCCTCTATGGGATGTTGTTAGATGTTTGTGTAGCGAGTAAGCGAGCGGATCTAACATCTAATTTTAATTAGATTGAACAAATCATTAACTTTCCGTGGCGGCACCTTAGTGAAATGCTCGTAGTAATTTACAGCGTACAAATTACATTAATTCAATAACATAATTGTTTAAAATAAATTTTTCTTCTTAAAAATGTTAGATGTATGGTTCGTTTCAAATGTACATAGACCTGTGGTTTACGGCAACCCCCAAACATCCTCACACGTTTAAATAAAATTATTTCCAAAAAAAAAAAAATGAATTTTACCATTCATCCTTCTTTATTTGATGCTTTTGGCAATTTACATATAACATGTTACATGATCGTAATTAAAGAAATAAACAAGATATTTTCCGTGCAAACAAGAATACATCAAGTAAGAATACGCTTTTTTTTATTTATTTAGTAAATTAGCATTAATGCCATAAGTTGGAAATTTTGATGTCATGTTTAAATTTAAATGACACGAAGGATACCACAGAAACATGTTTTACTCTTCTAATTACGACAAAAGTACAAATTATAGTAAGAAGAGTGGTATACTATACTTTTTGGAGATTGCAATGTTGATGAGAGTGCACAATATTCTCTGTAATACAATTTCAAAGCAGTGTTTTGGCCATATTTTAGAATTTTGAATTACAAATCAAAAACTGGCTCTTTAGCCAAAATTGCAAATGCACTCTTTTGTAAGACAAAAATGTTGCTAACGAAAACAAAAATAAATTATGACAGTAATATCTCTGTCAATTGTGTTTATTAAAAAAAAAAAGCAGTATGTCATAAAATTAGGGTGTCGCATACATCCTTAGGTAAACAAAATATCTTTATTACTTTCGCCAACAAGCGTTTATATGCATTTATAGTCAAATTCAATTTATCAGGAAAGGTGTGGAGTTCATGCTGCACAATACTGAAATAGACAAATAAATGTGTTTCGCAACTTTTGAAATCATGAGACTGATAAACAACTTCTTCAATGAAAAGAAAATCACCACACGAAACAGTGACCTAGAATGTGACTTAACGCAATGCTTCCAAAACATGCACTTATGTACGATATCAAAATAGGTAATAAAAATACTGGTTGCATCAGATTTGTTTTATTTGATTTTCATTTACAATTTTGATTACCTTATGATGGTCTTAAGGATACTTTGACACATGATAATTTTGGCCTTAAAAAAATCCAAATATTTTGTTTTAATAATATTTTAAGATGGAAATGATGTACATGTACTACGTTTGTTTACAAAATTAACTTAACATAAAGATAAAATATTACCGCTTTATTTCGCACCCCGTCCCCCATCGAAGTCGAGGAGGGTATCATTGCAATACGACTTTCGCATTCACTTAAAAAAATAGTTTTCTAAAATGTTTAGGAAAATAAAAAAAATAAAAACATGTGACATATATTTTCACTAATATTTCTAAAGTTTGTTGTGTTTACAATCGATGCATAAAATGCGAACTAAATAAACCCAAGCAATCGGGGACGCAACCAAACGGTTCCCTTTTCGTATCACATGAGCTTTGTTTTTTGTGATTGTGTTACCGTACTATTTTTATTAACCTCAAATATCAATTGCTATCTTCGAAAAAAGACATTCTTTTTTGTGTTAATATACTTATCTAGGTAAAAGGCTTAAATCCTCTAATATATATATATATATATATATATATATATATATATATATATATATATATATATATATATATATATATATATATATATATATATATATATAAAACCACAGGTAGTCTTTAGGAAAAAAAACATGTCTATAGTAAAGGCAATATATTTTAGTATTTAAAAAAACACACACACCATTACAACGTACTGGGCCAAGCCCAAGTATTGACGAGTATTTGAAAATCATTAGTAGGAAGTTTGTTGTAGATACTGAGGTGCTCAATTCTCTAATCTGTGTAATTATAATATAACTCTGCAAAGACAATTAATAAATTATTCAGAATGATCAAATTTCATCTAACTTACAGGATTTTAATATTTTTCTATGATTCTTTATATAACTCTGTTACAATGCGTGAATTGATTTTTTTTAATTTTGCGATATTTTCCTTAAGTTTATAAACTTGTAAAATAAATCCTCATTAATAAATTGGCCAGAGAATTGCTTTTTATTTATGTCGTCTCTTTTATTAGAGTGTTTAATAGTGTAAAAATACCGGTTTTTTTACTTTTTAAATCCACAACTATTGCATTAATTTTTTCCATCTATTGAAAAAAATATGAAACATATTACTGCTATGTAGGCACTATATGCAACATAACGGGGGGAAAGCACAAACTTATAATTTTATTTCTCCAATGGCAACCCCCCCCCCTCTCCTGAAATATTCAGAATAGAAACCATTCTTTGGAAAGTTTAAGGCAAAAAAAATATGAAACAAATATAATTATTATATTCATTAACTACTCCAGGTGTAAGAAAAGTCTATGTTGAACAAATATCTTTATTTTTCCCGCCTACATGCGCTTATTTTCAAGGTGAAATACTGCCTCTCAGAAAAAGGAGTGGGGTTTGTGTTGCAAAACATGCATGGAGTAAGGATTTACTATTGTAATATACAATGAAGTAGTGATTTATATAATTATTCATTTGCTGTGTTTCACAGAATAATTAAGAACGATGATGTTACATGACCCAGAATGTGGGTAGTTGTTGCATTGAGACAATAACATGTGGTGAGAAAACTATCAGGGTACTTAGTATTACTCTCCTTCATGATTTTGATAAATAGTTGCAGACCTTAATTAATTGTTATTACTTTTCGTCTATTATCGATCATTAATGAAAAATAGAAAAAGTGTGGGAGTGAAAACAAAAGACGACAATTGTTAATCATACACGAATGTTTTACAGGTATTAGAACCGTAATCGATCGGAAAATGATTGAGAAAGACACGAGATGTTAATAGTACATGTAGCTACTCTAAACCCTAATAATGTTTGAATGC
The DNA here is from genome assembly GCA_020458035.1 of Magallana ariakensis. Lineage (NCBI taxonomy): Eukaryota > Metazoa > Mollusca > Bivalvia > Ostreida > Ostreidae > Magallana > Magallana ariakensis. The sequence goes on from CM035815.1 coordinate 33,150,285, forward strand.
CTTGATAAAGAATAAATTCTGGTCGTCAACTTAAAGTACCCCACTACACCCAGACTTATACTTTTTAAGACACTTCGTCACAAGATGGCGATTTAAATGTTTAGTTAAACTGTTTATATCGTTCTATCGTCGTAGCTCAGTGGTTAAAGTATTGGGCTTCTGAACCCCAGATCATAAGTTCAAATCCGTCTGGAGCTTTTGTTCATGTTTACTGAATTAAATTTTCGAAAATGTAATTTTTCATCCAAAATTGCACAATTTTTCCTATTTGACTTAAATACTTCTTATCCATTATGATATCTATCATAATCAAGTAATTTCTGCTGATTTAAGAAAATAATTCAAGGTGTAGTGAGCCACCTTAATCAACTAACAAGAGGGTGACAAACTGACAATGATATTTCTCACCAAAGATCATTCGGGGCGTCCGCTATTGACGAAGGAACACGTGTTTTCTATTGTTTACATCTGACATTGGGCAAACTCAGTTTTTTAAGCTTTCGTGAATTTTTAATATTTACAACCTACCTATGAATGTTTGAAACATCTCTTTTGCTTTAAAGAATATGAAAACGGAGATATTGTTTGAATGAATTCCGTTGCTTATGGATGCATTCATAAGCATCACTGCGAATGTTGGTCATGTCTCCTTTACTAATTGGTAACGGACCCGATGAAATTGGAGCATGAACAATTCAGAAAAACGGTTGGTTTACAGCCATTGAGACGTGTACGAGACATGACGTGAGTTCCAACAATGGATTTAAATCCGTATTCTTTATTGTTATATATTTATTTTTTCTAAGAATAGGGATTCGTGCTGTAAAATATGCATGATGTAGACTATAGTACACTACATTATATTGATATTTCACGGCCAATGAAGATAATTAAAATAATGATGGAGCAACTGACTTCACTCGATAGGTAAACACCTAACGATACAATGTACATGACCCAGAATGTGGGTAGTTGTAGTATTAGGACAATGATATGTGGTGAGAAAACTATTAGGTTATTTAGTCCAACTGTTATTCATGATTTTGATTGATAATTGCTGACCTTAGTATTTTATTTTGATTTTAAACAATAGGTTAAGAAAGCGATTAATCAAAATCCGGACACATCTAGTAGGAAATGAAAAAAGACAAGATGACAAAGATGTTTTTCACTAAAGACTCGGCCCTTTTGGTGAAGAAACACGTGTTTTTCTTTGATTACGTCTCGTCAACATCTGTTGTTGTCCGTGACGACCGAGGTCTTCGTCGGAAACCTACGTCCATCAACGTTAACTATCTTCAGATATACTCATAAGAGTTTCTTTTTAGCTTTTGTGACAACATAATACTCAGAACCTACCTATGAGCGATCGAAATTCTTTAGATACCGGTATTTGAATATGAAAATTGAGATTATATGTTTAAAAGAATATGCTTTTGCTTATGGATACATTCATCAGCATCACTACGATTGCCAATGGGTATGTTTCCTTTATAAATGGTTGGCTGAACCAATAAAAATGGAGCATAAATTATTCATGGAAACGAGAAAGTTTAGAATGTTTGCTTACGATCTGTAAGCGTGTACGAGCCATACCTTGGGTTCCAACGATGGATTTGAATCCAGATTCTTTAGTTCAGTATGAGAACACCTAAATACGGCCACTGCAACTGCTTATTCTGTTTCACTTTTTGGACTTGGACTAAAACTAAAACTTTTCTTATCATTAGTACACACTTCAATATATACTTAAATTAAACAATTGGTGTTTTAATTTATTTAAACCATAATGAAAGTAAATTAAAGATAAATCTGGCTTGGTAAATATGGCTGCTTGCAATTGGTTTAATGGAATTAAAAAATAAATTTGACTTTAGAATGGCAACTTTAAATTTCTTGCTATTCAGAAAAACAAATTCGGATCAAAAGACAGAACTAAACCGATTGCCCTACAGAGATATACACCCGGGATTGGCGATTTTAACAGTTTTAAAATGGTTTGTTAACGTCATGTTGTGAAGATTCGTCATAAAAGGTTAAAGTCACGGGGTTTCGAGGACCCTTAAACATAGGTCATTTACGATATATACACCATCAATAAGCTAGACAACACATAAAAAAACCACTTTGTTCGCAAATGAATGTTTTATAATACATGTAAAAAGATTGAAAAGAAGAGAAAACAGTGAAGATTTTTTAATTTGCCATAAGTAAGCATCAATTAATCGTGTTCTGATGTGTGACATAAATGGAAAAAACGTTTATGATCTTATTAAAAGAGCTCTGTTCCTACACATAAGCATTTCAACAACATTTTTAACCTTATCAGCAATACCGTGATATAACATTATAGTTACAGTATCAGGTAGATAAGGTTGTGATTATTTTTAAATACCTAGACTGGCACTTGCTAAGAATTTTCTGAAGAAAGATACCAACTGCAAAAATCCTTTTAAATGTTTTCGCAAACATCCTCATTTGTTATTAAAATGGGTAAATATGTTTTGGAAAGTAAATATACAAACCTAAATGTGCTCTAAGAATTTTCTGAACAAAGATACCAACTGCAAAAATCCTTTTAAATGTTTTCGCAAACATCCTCATTTGTTATTAAAATGGACAAACATGTTTTGGAAAGAAAATATACAAACTTAATTGTGCTCTACCCTACCCCAATTCTCCAAATGTGTGATAAATAACTTTAATTTGGCTAAGACAATAACATCTCAATTAATCATTAACTCACATTGGTGGCACCCTAATTAAATATTTGGAGTTATTTCAACATACAAATTACATATTAATACGTTTTACATTTACCCCTCCCCCTAAAAAAAATAAATAACAAACAAAAACCCAATAACCCCAAATCCAAACCCATTTTCAATAAAAAAAAATTTAGATGTTAAAAAATCAAAAACAAAAATCATTGATTAAGCGTCAAATTTTATTAATGAAGTTAAATCATAGTACAATATATTTTATGCTTTCAAGGTTCAAGATACCTGCACACCCTTAATCCACTGATAATGGTGAAATGTTGATGTCATGTTAAAATTTGAAAGACATGAAACAGTTGAGAAAAAAAAGTTTAACTCTTCCGATTACAACAAAATTACGATTATAGTCTGGAAGTGGTACAGTACTTTTTAAGATTCCAATGTGGTTGAGAGTACCTAATATTCACTCATATAAAATTCTAAAACAGTGTTTTGGCCATAAAATGCATTTTTTAAACTTCTTAACATAAAGATAAAATTTGTTAAACCCTATGTGATTTTGAACTCATGGATTAAAAACCAAAAACTGACTCTTAGCCGAATGCACTTTGCTGTAAGACAACAATGTTGCTAATTAAAACAAATACTTATTATAGATTATTATTTATTTAGTAAAGTTGTTTATTTCAAAAGATAGGACGTCACACCCGGTGTCATATACATCCCTAATAAATTAAATATCTTTACTTGATTAAGCGCTTACCCCCATTTCAACGTCAAATTCTATCTAACAGAAAAGGAGTGGAACTAATGTTGCAAAAACATGAATAGAAAGTTATTTATTTGGCATATATGTGAATGTATATCACAACTTTTAATATCTGTATGTCTTCAATAGAAAGAAAACACCACGCAAATTCTATGACCTAAAATGACAATTTGTAATACTTACTAAAATGTATACTTACATGTATATTTAGATTAATCAAAACAGGTAGTAAGAATACTACATGTAGTACTATACATGTACAGGCCCTGCCGTCACCAACTTCCTCAAGTCAATACTCAGCCTCAAGTCTGAGTCTTTACCTCAAATTCATGCACTTTTCCTTTAAGGATTTGAGTTGAGGACTGAATTGAGTGATTTGAAAATTTTGGCGACGGCGGGGCCAGGTATCAGATTAATTTTTATTTCTAATTTTCATCTACGATTTCAACTACCTAATGAAAACCTTTATTATAGTGCGCTTCATCTGATTAGAGTTTATTTTTGTACCCTATGCAACATATCGAGATTTTGCATTATTATAAGTATAACTATTGTCATTAAAATAAATATTAATTGTTCGATCAGAATAGCAATGATTAGGATTGAAATTTGGTTAAATTTGTGTAATATAACGCTTTTGTGTAAAACAAAACATTTTTCCAGTTTCTTTGAAAATTATTTAATTATTTGTTATACTCATACATGTAGATGCATTAAAACAATTCGTTGTAGTACAATCAAATAATGCTTTGGTGTGTCGAACCACGTTAAATGTGTCATCATATGGACAGAAATCGCAAGTGCGTTTTTGATCATTTGCCTTCCATAAGATACATAATGTGTGTACCGGGATTGGAGGGTGGGGAAGCTTCTACGGGGAATTAGTGTGCAGGATCTTCCTCAGCTTAGTTCTACTCTATAGCGTGTTTAAAAAGTTATGCTTGCTGTCAGTTTGTCACTATTTATTATACATAATAATGCATATTTATTTTCGCGTAGTGTAGCCCCGACGCCATAAAACTTAGACGAGCTCACTTTTGATCTAAGCCTCACTTTTACAAAGAGAATATATATTGGAAAATTGAGACTGACATCAAAAGTGAGCACCTCTAAGTTTTATGGCCCCAGGGCCTATAACAAATTTATATAGCGTAAACATACTTTGCCGAAATAGTGCACACCCAGTGTTTCGACAGACAGGCCTGAGTGTACTTGTAATACTATATATTGTATTGTCATGTGTCCATAGAGTCGAATACAGAGACATCCTGGATTCAGACTAGAATAATAATATTTAGCTTGCCTTATTGTTTTCAAAGTGCAATATCGTAAAAAAAAAAGACAAAAAGAAGTATTTTAAAAATTGTCTGTGTCTGACTCTTGGTCTTCGGAATGTGTTTTAAAAGCTGACACGTTTATACAAATACTTAACAAAAATATACGTAAAAACAATTGTTAGTCTTGCGGGAAAAACATGTCTAATGCAAGTATAATATATATTTTAACAACTTATTTACAAAAACTGGTGTTAAGAGAAAATTTATGTGACCCTTACAATTTTCAAAGCCAAGTATGTACGAGTAATAAATAATCATGATTTGATTTGCTGCAAAAGATGATTTGTTCAATTATCTTATCTTTGTAATTATAACTTTGTCATCTTTATCTTTGAAATCTTTGTAATTATAACTATGACATATTCATCATGTTAGAAATCTTCTGCTTAAACTGTGCAAAGTTTGTGACCGGTCCATATCTTTTTTATGAGAAACATTAAAAGTTCTTACTTCACACAAAGATTGCTTATGACCTGAGGGCATGTCATGATTTTCAACCAAGGTCATTCGGGCAAGGTCAAGGTCACTGGCAGTACAAGTGCAAAATTGTGTCCGGACCATATCTTTCTAATGGAGAAACGTTGGAAGTTCTTATTGCACCCAAAGATTGCTTATGACCTGAGGGCGTGTCATGATTTTCAACCAAGGTCAAGGTCACTGGCAGAACAAGTGCAAAATTCGTGTCCGGACCATATTTTTCTTATGGAGAAACGTTGCAAATTTTTACATCACACAAAGATTGCTTATGACCTGAAGGTGTTTAATTACCTTGACTCAAGGTCATTTGGGCAAGTTCAAGGTCAATTTTTAAAAATGCTTAATTCCTCTCTGTGTCATGTTTTGTATTATTGGAAATGATTTGAAGCTTAAATTTGACACAAGCTTGCTTGTGTCAGGCCACATCAAATTGATTTTTAGATTCTCATCCCCGCCCGACATTTTGAAAATGGCCAGCCCTGATGTACATGTATTTCTTTAAGCAAAAAAAAAATTATTGTGTGGAAATATTCGAAAAAGATTCCGGCTGGTATACCAAAATTTCAAAACATTTTATGGCTGCTAGACATGTGGATTATCGTGTTTTTTTTAGGTTTTGAAAACTTTAAAACCATATTTTTTTTCTTAAGCTTATTAAAATATATTTTTTCCTGCAGCATTCAATTTATCATAGCATTGATCTTTTTGTATTATTTTTGACGACTCTATTATTAGAGTGTCTAACATTGTTTTAAAAATCCAAGCTGATTAATTTTTTTATTTCCATAAATAAACAACTCACCTTCAACTGTTGAAAATTAAACATATTACTGCAACGCAGGTAATATATGTACATGTAGCTTGGGTCTTAATCGGAAAAAATTGCAATACGAACATAGAACTATATATTTTATATTTGCAATGGCAAAAAAAATGAAGTAAAGAGAAGAGAAATCATAATTTGGAAAATTTTAATGTTAATGGCATAAAAATATGAAAGAAATCTTATACTGTTCCAGTTAAAGCAAACTAAGAGGAAATTTGTCAAGATTCTACGTCGAACAAATATCCTTATTTTCTCCCCTACAAGCGCTTAGTACATGTACTACTTCTTAGAAAGAGGAGTGGAGTAAACTATTAGTTATTTATATATTGATGTGATACACAACTGCCTTCACTCAATATAATAGGCAAACACCCGATAATGCATGTACATGACCCAGAATGTGGGTTTTCGTTGAATTAGGACAATAACATGCAGCTGTGGTGAGAAAACTATCAGGTTATTTACTACATTCATGATTTTTATTATTAATTAATGACCTTAATTTATTGTTGTTGTGTTTTGTTTATCATCGATAGTTCATGAAAAATAAACAAAATGAGGGGGTGAAGACAAGAGATGAGAATTGTAAAACCATACACATATATACACACAATTATTAAAGCCGTAATTCAAATAATGATTTTGAAAATTTGGGAGTTAAAAGGCATGAAATGTAAATAGTAACAACTCTAAACCCTAGCCTTAGCGAAAACTGATTGTCAACATACTAATAAAGGAAATGAAGAATGGGTGACAACGATTTTTCTTTATAGAGATCATCTGGAACGTCCGTTTAAAAGTCCCTTGGAAAGACCTGTCCCTATGAACGAAAGAAGGAAGTCATTGTATTCCTCTTTTAGGGAAAAGATTTTTTGGCATTTTCAAAGAAAAATCTACTCGATGGTGCAGGTCCATGTAATAATTCTAAAAAAGGTAAAAAAAAATATCCAACTGTTCGAACCTTGACAAAATAGTTCCATATGGATACAGAAATACTTATGAACAGATGATTGTGTAACATTATTGCCAGTTATTAATTTGAACTTTTTTTTCATACATTTCACTTTAAACAACAATCTGGATGATGATAATCAGGAGGCCCCACCAAGTCACCGCAGCAGAAAATTCATCGTTTTTGATGAATGTTTGGATCAGCTTCTCCAGTTTTGTACAATCAGTGGGAGAAAATGTGACATTCGAAAAAATGTTGTTGGGACAATGTTGGTTGTTTCTAGAGTTTGTGTCTGTGGGGAGGGTTTTACATGCATATTGGAATCACAATCCTTAACTGGATCAATGTCCACTGGAAACTTGGTCTTGTCAGTAGCAATTTATTTAGTGGCTGTAATATCCAGCAAAGCTTGGTCATGTTTCAGCACGCCAATGTATCCTGTTTCTCTGAGAGGTTATAACATACAAAATAGTACTAGCTATCCATTCAAAAAATATATTGTTTGGCCCTTGCATTGAAACAAATTGTTATTCCACAATGGTTGCTCTTCAAACGACGTCTGACAAATTATATACATCTATTGTCTTTTTGCATTCACTCAAGTAACAACGTATTTCTTTATAAAAAAAAGAGGAAAGTTAGAAATGTGTGTAAAGTTTTCGGTTTTTATCTCAGACAGTGTAAATAAATAATTCAATCTATTTTCATTACATTCTTGTACCATTTTCAATTATGCTATTTATATTTACTCAATCTATCGTGTTACCCATGATGCCTAATGGGTCTTTTGTTTTAGCAGCCTATATCCACTAATTTGAATAACTTTGATTCTCGTGAATGTTTAAGATTATATAAATACATTTCATTCTAAATTCACCACATTAAATCTATAAGTATTTTTTTCCACTTACTTTATCAAGTTTATAACCTATATAAAATTATACAATAGTTATTTTAACTTTTTATCCATTGTATATTTGGCTTGGGTAGGCCAATAAACATGTGATTAAAATTTTAGTTTTCATAGCAGGATACTTTTAACCGCTGTTAATTTATAAAAAGGGGATTTGTTCTTTCAAAAAAATTGTACCATTTCCTCAACGTTTTGATAGTGAGTCATCTAATTGGCATCTAATAGTAGTACGTCTCTATATGAAAAATACAATCTCTATATGAGACGTAAAGACCGTCATCTGAGTACCATATCCTATATATACACACATCAGGAGTCTACTATTTGCATTTTATCTTTATAAATTACCTACAGTTAGCTTGTTTTGTAAGAAAACAGATATAGCTACATGTATGTCACAGATATAACAAAGTTTTTAGGGTCCCGGAACTTATTTCAAAATTCTACGGATTTCAAAGACTGTTTAAATTATCACTCTATTTAACAAGAGACAACAGCATAGCCAAATAATACATCATTTAAACTTTGCTTTAATTTTTCATAGCGCATGTGGCTAGGTATATTGTCTGGTACGATGTAGATATTGGACAATGTGATAAGATTCCACATTGTTGGGTCACCAAACAACATTTTATGCGTCATTAAATCGGCAAGTAGTATGTTGGGTTGGTCGGTATCATGCTATTGAAACATTCAATAGATATATGTTTAATTTTATTTCATTATATGTACCGGTATTTTTATACTTGTAATATTATATTATAGAATGAACGTTCTTCAGTTAAATGTCAAAAATAACCGTAACGTTGGCTACTTGAACAACCTGATGGATTCCTGCGCTTGTTGGGATTTTGTCAGGTTACAACCATTACACAGTAGGAAAATGAACCTGTACTCAAATGCCACAATTTGCCACTGTCTTATTTATAGAGAGCTACATTTTTTAATACCTGCACGGAAGTATATTACAAGGAAATTCTTTACAATCCTAGGCCCCGTGGATTTTGTTAAAAAAATATTATTTCACTGCTCAGATTAATGAATGGGGATTATGGAGTAATTAAGGCCTACTTTCAACTTTTTTTTACACGTGTTAGGCAAATATTTGCAAGGAAAATGCTATTTCATAAATTGCCTGGCTGCTAGTGAGGAATATTGTGTCATACCTGTTATTCATTTTAAGGTAAAGATGTTCTTCAGTTGAACTCTGGAGATAAATTTTTGTAGATTTTTTTATATTTAGAAAATCAATTTGCAATTTCAGAAGTGTGGGGATTTTAATATTAAATTTGATTTAATATTTAGGCACTGGGTTGTATATGTGGAAAACTGCCTATACGTACATAACCTAATAACAATAGCAAAGTGTTGTTATGTATCAAAGAAAATCGCGCAGAAGTTCTTACCTTTTGAAAACTTCAAAGCAACGTCACGCAAACATTTTTGGAAATCTCACAGCAACGGCAACATTTTGGGCAAAATGCAGTTTTGATTAAGGTTATGTTATTTCAAAGTAAAGAATATACTTGGTTATCGTTAAAAACGAATACTATTACAGTAATATAGAAACATATACATCTAAAAAATATTATTAATTCAATATTGCCTTAAAATTATATTCAATTCTTCCTTTTTTTTAAAGCGTGTACCACAACAACTTTTCTAATTCTTAATGACAGACACATAATATCGGTTAAAAAATCGATACAAAGCGTTAGAATTTTTTATATAATGATACTTTAAAAAAAATTCCTTTAATGTTATTGTAGAAACACTTTGGCAATATTTGTATCTAAAAATTTGTAACTGTGGATTTAAAAACTGGCATTTTGCTTACCCTGGTTAATCTGAATTATAATATTATTGTTGCTCTTACTCATATATACTGGACCCACAAATTAATGTTATTTTACCTTCTTTAGCCTCTGTTATCATGGTAACGGGACCAAACAGCAACAATTAGCTTTTTTTACTATTCAAATATACATGTATTTAACTGTAAAGTGCCATCATATTTTGGTATTAACATATATTAGTAATTTATCATAAACAGGGCTTCAGAATTGTGAGGGATAAAAGAGACATCTTTTAATTCACAACCATTTGTTAATACTGGACATACTTCATATATAAAAATTGCTTAACCCAGGGGTCATTTCTTGATAGGGTGAATTTAACATTTTACTAAATTTGTCTTGCTTGGATCGAACCCAAAGATCACAAAGCAGACCGTAAATCAAGTTGAAAATTTAATAAACAATATTTTCTAAAAATGACATTACTTTTAAAAAACGTGATAGACAATGTTAAATAACATATCAAGCTTAAATAACTTTTAATCATAAGCTTTATCAATAATTTAAAGTATACATATAATAAAGAAAAAACAACCCTTTATTTTTCAAAGAAAGAACGTATCAGGTTTCGAATAAAGCTTTATTGTCTTACTTCGTCATATTTTCCAATAGAGATTTTTTTTATTTAAAGTATTGTAGAAAGCTTTTATTAGCGTGTCTGACACATAGCTTCTTGTTAGCACGAGGTATTTCACGCGGAATATATTTTAAAATAAATTCCGTTTGAAATACTTAATAAAACATTTAAGTTAAAATCAAAGAAATTAAGTCTGAGTTTAATTGCATTCTTCTTGCTAAAAATTGTTATCTTCAAATCGGAAAGCCTCACCAATAACAATATTGTAAAAGTTTTCATTTTTTCGGTTGTATAAACAATATGCAAATGGTTTAGTTTTCCGTTTGTATTGTACAATTTTCCATCTGTATTGTATATATTTACATTTTTATTTTTATAAAACGTAACATTTTTATTTATAAAATCATATTTCTGCTTTTGTTTCGAAGTTCTCAATTGACCTTTTTAATAAAATAATAAAATTCTTTATTTCTGTGAGATGTATTATGTGTTTTTGTGTACAAAAAAAAATATACACTGTAGTATGATTTTTATAACAATTATCATAAGTTTAAATGTAATTTAGATCAAAATTTCAATGATTGTTAAATGGAACTTGGCCTATAATTCATTCAAGAGTGGAATCAAATATCAATTTCAGTTCCTTTTAAATAAGATACTAGATGATGGCCCGAGCAAGCGCGGGAAATAGCACTTTAAACTTTAATAAATGGACTTTTATGTTGAACCGGAATTTTTTTTAAAAAATTTGTTTGTAAATAATGACCCTAAATTTTTATTATCATTTTTTATCTTAACCATTTTTTAAAAACTGAAATTAAAAAGGACCTGACTGGATATTTAGAGGTGGGGATAGGGAGAAAAATCTGACCTGAAATAGTTTGTATCAGGCCTACATTCTTTTTCTTGCAGCTGACTAAGAAATTACAAACTTTCTTTTGCCTTTTGACCATTTGTCCCTTATGCAGTTTATTGTTGCAACTGAATTATTTTGCATTACTAGTATCTATTGTATTGCGATATACAGTGCCAAAAGCCACACGCATTGGACAACCACAATCAAATACTCCCTTTCTCTCTAAAAAGCAAGATTCTATCTTATAAACCTGACTTCTACCATATTAATCATTCCACACCAATAATCTCCTGATGTCATCAGGTGTACTATACACCTTGTAAAATATTGACTTGACATCATTATAATTATAAATTCAGTAGCCACTCTCTTCGAACAGTTTCTTCATTAGAATACAGCGAAGATCTACGCGAATCTTCCATCTCCTTTAGCCTGTCGTCTAGGATTTGAACATCAACACATATACCCTGCGCCTGAAAACGATTAAACATGTTTCTTTTTTTAAAAAGATATTTTTAAAACAAATATTAGTTCTTTGTTGTAACCCAGATTAGCCCCTTTTCCCCCTGACAACCTTAACACAAGACTAGATATCTCGCAACATTCAACTCAACCAGAGGCTACCAAAAAGGCACTAGGAATATGTATTGAGCACATGTGCACGTATGAGCTTGTTGTGCCTTCAGTAGTGATAAAACTAAAAATACTATATCAAAAGGAAGAAACACATAGATGTTCCTTATTATTTATCCTGCGCAAACATATACATATACCTGCTGTTTAAGGGATTGGACATCGTGCAATGTGACGCAACACCACACCCCCTAGTCTTTCATTGAATTAGAATATGTTGCCATAAAATCAACAATATGGGGACCGAATGCTTTTTCAACAATGCCCCAAGTTTTCACAGCCAGCACTGACTCAGTTCTGCTCGGAGGTTCATCAGCCTCATTTAACTTTGAGGGAACATACTGTAAATTCAACTCAAATTTCAACTTTAAAGTCAGAGAAAAATACTTATTGTAATACAATTAAAAGCATTACTGTTACTCCCCTGGTTCTGCCTATGTACAACCATATTATCTGCCTTTTCATGTACTCAAGAATTTGCTATATCTTCCCCAAGAACCAATAACTACTTATAAACAGCATCTGCCTCTATTTTAATGAATAGGTCTTTGATTACTTGTATTCTTTTCCCAAAAATCACTAACATCAAACCTTTTCTTATTCTGCTCAACCACCGCTTCATACTTGTACAGACATGGGTTGAAGGACAATACAACCTGAGTATGGCGGTCACTTCTACACCGACAAAAGCCATCCAGGAATTTATGAAACGCCAATACTCCAATTCCCTATTCAGTTCATCAGTCAAATACACAAGCTTACTACCGTTCACAGCTTAACCTCCCTACACAACAACTTACAACCCGGAACTGTCTCGCCCTTTAATACACACTTACATGTACCATCACCCGCTGAAGAGTCGCACTAACCTCTGTGAGTTTAGAATAGACGTTTTTTAATCTGCAAAGGTTAACTTTTCGCATTCTGGTAAAATAGAAGCCTACCTTTGGGAATCTATCAAAAATCCAAGAAACTTGACACATGTTGATGGAACAAAAACAATTCCCTAATGCCAAAGTATAACCTAACCTTGTCAACACCTCAACTAGAATGTATGCAACCCTATAACTTTCTGATAATGGGTCAACTGCTTCTAAATCATTTGCAATAGCTAACCTATATCATCAATGTACTGAACAGTACGTAATGACAGACTCCGCAGTTAGGATCAATCTGATTAAAATAAGATCTTTGATCCGCTCCGACAAATTCGATGTCGCTACTCAAAGTAGCGACATCGAATTTGTCGGAGCGGATCAAAGATCTTATTACTCAAAGTAGCGACATCGAATTTGTCGGAGCGGATCAAAGATCTTATTTTAATCAGATTGCAGTTAGGATGTCACAGACATTTTTAATGGTCTGGTTAAAATATCGTGATGCCTTATTAACCCAAAGGGAACTAGTACTGCTGTATATATACTATTACATGGTAACAATTATGGTGGAACTACTTTACTTAGCAACCCACATGGACATTGTCCACTAAGCCACCCGAGTCCTCGGGTTGTAAGATCAGGAACCTCTATTAAATGTGTATAATATACAAGCACTCAAGTTCTACTAATGCATTTTAAATGTACATTCTATCTATATCGAGAAATGCCTGTACGTAAGGGGTTTGCAATGAGTTTGAATTTGAGTTCTATAACAATTGGAACAATTTTTAAGTCATAGATTAAGGTAAACGCAAAGTCCTCTGAAACGTTTTTAATCCTAATGTCCATTTTATTCAGCGTGGCATTTTGAGATGGAATATATCAACGACGTGTATCAAGTATTAACAGCGGGGGAATAAATATATGTTTCATTTTTACAATAACAGTTCTTCAAGATTTAGTCTGCAAAATAACATGAAAAAACTTTGTACAAAAATGTTCCAAATGAAGGCAGTAAATATGATAAAAAAAATCATCTGATTATAAAATAAAGCAAGATAAAAAATATGTATTACTGTACCGAATACCCTTTCCTTTGTCCTTAAGAAAAGGTTAAAAAGGGATTTTACCGGAAAAAATAATTATATATAATAGTATATTTTTATAAGCTGTTATGTTCAAAGTTGCTAAGATGAGCGTTGTTGCACTAAGCCCTCTCGCAACTTCTAAAAAACACATAAAGTGTTTGTGGGTTTTTTGTTTTTCTTTTTTTCTTTTGGTGGTGGTGGGGAGTTCACGGGAGATTATATATTATATACGAAGTGTTAATGTATAATTATCTTTTATTTCACGCGTCAGTATAATTATAAGATTTTATTTGTCGCACTGTCTGTGAACATTTTATATACTGGCACTGTACCAGTTATCGGCTAAAATTTAACGATTTCTTTTCGTATTTCCTTATTTCTTGATATTTTTTAATAAAACTTGACATACTTAAAATGGTGAACTCCTTGTTTATGCAGCTGTTAGGTTAAATCATTATTGAGAACCCAAAACATTTTGTTTGTGTGCTTTTTAGCACGCCCCGAATTTGCCGAGTTTTAACGAGTTACTGTACCAGTTATCGGCTTCGCGATAATAACATAGTAAAATCCCTGTACATGTTGATTTGATATTCAACAAAATGTATTTTGAATTATGTCCCTTTTGGGGTCAGACTAAAGGTCGTAGGGGTTATGAAACATAAACAAAACTCATTAAATAATTCGTTTGTTATCATACGGTAATACGCAAAATCGTAGACTATTCAATGCATAATATTGTGCAATCAGGCGTTCAACTGCGCTATGAATCTCTCAGAATTAAGTGAATTCCTTTTGTTTCTATATGATATATGTAATGATATTATATGTCAAATCAAAGAAGGGAAATAATAATGTATCACAAAGGGGTTATATTCTATTTTTAACATATTACGTCACTTCCCCCACTGCTGAAAGTGCAAAGATGTAAATCAGCGGTAAACAATGATCGTTTAAGCTCATGTTTAAAACATATTCAAGTAAGTTTTCAAGCAAACTTACTTTTCTTTATTCAAAACAGAGGACTGAATTAAAAAATCTCAGATAGTCGCGTGCTATAAACCCGAACTCTCAGTTTAGCCGATAACTGGTCTTAGCCGATAACTGGTACAGTACCAGTATGATAGCAAAAAATTTATGAGTTTTAATCTAAACATGAATACCCTTTCCTTTGTCCTTGAGAAAAGGTTAAAAAGGGATTTTACCGGAAAAAATAATTATATAAAATAGTATATTTATTGCCTGACGTCATGTGCCTGACGTCATGACGTCAGGCATATCATTTAAAAGTTCCCTTCTCCGAAACAGTGCAAACAATGGAAGCCAGCAATATCAAGATTTTTCACAAAAAAGATTAACCGTTGCATGTTTAATGTGTCAGCATTTGTGCATTCACAAATAATGAAAATGTTATGTGGGATGTCATAACAACAATGAGCAATAGTATTAAAGTAAAATGACTATTCACCATGCATGTGTGTAATCCTGATATAAAAAGAGATTAGCCATATTTGAGCGGTGGAAAGGAGGGGAGGAGGGTCGCAACAAGTTGTTACATACTGTCTATTACGATACAGTGTAAGTAATTGGTGTTGGATTATCATCATTACCAAAGAATGAACAGTTTTTATTAAAACAAATATATATTCATATAGCTGGAATGTTTACCTAAGAAACTATATCGCCGAAGCGGGATGTGACCCGATTTTCGATCAATTGGGCGATTTCATTCATCTTGAAAAGGGTACATCATTCGCGTGTCTTACTAAATGTACATTAAACAATTACTATAGCCAAGTGTGTGTGTTAATTCAATAGATTTCTTCCAAAACATTCGATCCAAAGTATAATATATGTAGTTGTTACAAAACATATGTCAACAAAATTATTTGACCCACTCCTCATGGATCATTGCCAATGGATGAGTTCATACAAACCATCGGGTCGAGATCTCTGCCGTTACGCGAATGTAAAGCAGGACTTCGCGCCATAAAGTCTCATTCATAGATTTTACGCGCCGATTAGTGGACGTGTCCAAACTGGGGTCATGAGAATACTCCAGAGCACACCGGGTGTACACATTACAGGCACGTAACATCGGGGAAGGGGGAGCTGCCCCCCATTTTTGCAGCAGGCACTTTTCTTAACTTGATACTTACATATTAAAACAACTGGAAATATCATGCATTCCTCACCCCCCCCCCCTTCACTTTTGTCGCAGCATGTAGTAAATATGAAACTGAAAAAATAGGAATTCTAATTGAATTGAAGTTACAATTAGGATTTTCTTTCAAGATTTTGAGAATTCACCCTTTTTTTAATTGTTTGTCAAAATGTTTTGCATAAAGCCGCCCCAAACACTTTAAAAAGCAATGCTACGTGCTTGAATATCCTTTCCAATTTCCTATGTTTGGAATTTTTAAAAAACTGGTTTTGCATCTTAATTAATATAACAATACAATTATTAAACATTTACTGTTTTATCTTCCGCTTTCAAGCTAACATGCAATTATTTGATTTATGCACATTCCTAAAATGATTTGAATTAATGAAATAATTTAATTTCAAGGGATATACATGTACCTACTAGATTGAAGAAATGACTGAAATTTCTTTTAAATTTGCACGTTCCGTTTTTCAAAAGTTATGATCAGCAGCGAAAATTAAAATGCATTTCTTGTAAGAAAGCCGAATAGATACATGGATGCTTCCACTGAATAATTTTGTTTAGTCAGGCAAGCTTTTTGGAAACCTATTACTTGTACAAGTAATAGCTTTCCAAAAAGCTTGCCTGACTAAACATATTTATTTCATTGCAAGAACTTGGTTAGTTATATGAATTTTAATCTGTCTTTGATTTGTAGTTCGTTCTTCTCGCAGTCTTCCAAATGCGCGTCTCTAAAGTTGGACTGTTTCAAATTGTCTTTACTAAGGGGTTTTTTACTTTAAATGAATTTTACATGTTATTAATTTTGAACCAAAAATATTTTGCGTACATGTAATTTTCTCTTAAAACTTTATTTGCCGCCAACAAAATAAAAATATAGCAACTAAAACTTAATTACGAGCACAATACAATTTTTAGAATAACGCTTAGCTTCCCATCATGGATTATTCCACTGTAGTGGCGCGTAAAAGTATGGACTGGTCCTAAGATTTTGACAATATGGCGCAGAGTAGAATTAATCCTGTGCCTCCTTTTATGCAGATTGAAATTTCCCACCGAGTGCATCCATATCTGTGGAGTCAATAAAACTGTTTTTTTGGCATTTGTTTAGTAACAGCTTTTACTTGTTATAATTATATTAATTTTACTTAGTTTTGCAAGAATCAATCGATAAGTATGCACTAATTATTTACATTGAGTAAAACACGGAAGTTACACCCCTTTTACAATGAATGAAATCCATCAAAGCACAGTAAACGACCATGTCCGCTTCGTTTCTCTAATGAATATTAAGCTAATGTAACAATAATTAGTAAATACTGTAATACAAACTGGCAATTTTGTTTACATTTACATTCTACCGTGTAATATTATAATCATTAAGTATAACTTGTAAAAAATTGCGATGCCCCCCCCCCCCCCCCCCATTCACCGTTCAAATGTAGGATTGCACACGTGTACAGTGAACTTGCTCAATGCTGCTTTTTACATCCAATACAACAGTTTTGGTTTTTTTTTTAAACAAAAAAAAAATAATATCAACCGATGCATGTTTAATGTGCCGGCCTTTAATTGCCTCGTTAGGTAATAACTTGTTGTGATGACACCACCTCCCCTTCAACCGTCCAAACAGTGCTATCTTTTAAAAAGCTTTTTAAAAAGCTAAGAAAGTCAGCCAGCGGAATTTTACTTTTAGGGCAAAAGTGAATACACAATCTTTTAAAATACTAGGTAAATAGTTTCCAGAACAATATAATAATATGCGGGTGCCATTTAGTTTGCAGCCTTATTTTTATGGCTGTACATGTAGGTGACGAGATAAGCGTGTAGCGGTTAACGACTGCACACCTACTTAATACTTATAGTTGTAATTTGTTGACATAGCTCTCTGATTTTTATGGTTTGGTGGCAAACTACTTCCAATATATTTACTTTTCAATCTCACTAAGAGAGTTGGGAAGATACACGCGGAGTCCGGACTGTGGCTGCAGACGATTCCCAATGACAGTCTTCCAATACATTGATGCGCAGTTTGACCTAGAAACTGACCGGTTTCATATCGTCTTCGAATATTTCTAACACGAACTGTCTAATTTCTTCCCAGAATTCCAATTTACGCAAGCGCAATTGAAGTTTCATCCTAACTTACTATAGTCAGCCCGAATTACACACGTGCACAGTGAACCTCTTTTTTGCTTTAAACACTTGCTTACTATTGCTTAATTGTTACATCCATTATAACGTTTTCGTTAATTGCGAATTTAAAGGTCGTCACATTATTAATATGCATTGATAAATCTTTTTTCAATGAAAAATGATATTGCTAGCTTCCATTATTGACTGCACTGTTTCGGATGTTGTAACTTTTAAACCTTAGATATGCCTGACGTCATGACGTCAGGCAATTAGCTGTTATGTTCAAAGTTGCTAAGATGAGCGTTGTTGCACTTAGCCCTCTCGCTACTGCTAATATTCAAATAAAGTGTTTGTAGGTTTTTTTGTTTTTCTTTTTTCTTTTGTGTTGTTTGGGGGGAGGGGGTGAGTTTCACGGGAGATTATAAATTATAAACGAAGTTTTATTGTATAATTATTACTCAGCCAGCGGGCTGACTAATTAAGTTGGGATGAAACTTCAATTGCGCTTGCGTAAATTGGAATTCTGGGAAGGAATTAGACAGTCCGTGTTAAAGAAATTCGTCTTAGTTATGAAACAGTGGCCATGTTCATGAAAGTATCTTAAGATCTATCTTAAGACATGTCCTGAATTCTGAATCGCAGATGTCGTGTGCACCACGCTAGTTTGGCGATACGATGACGTTGAAGCAGTACTGGGCGCACCGCTGGACGTCTTGGTCTGATGTTTTGCTCGCGCAGACGATTACGCACAGTTCTTGAACTAATTGGTCGAAGCCCTGGAATGCTACGGGCAGTCAAACTTGCTGCCTGGAAACGATTTCTCAGATGCACAAGTCTAATGTGGTTGTCCTGTTGACGTGACGTCACACGAGGTCGCCCAGAGCGCGGTCGATCCTGGGTGTTGCCAGATTGTTGAAAACGTCTCCATAATGACTGGATAGTGTACCGATGAACTCGTGTCCTGCTACGGTATTTAGTGCCATTCCAGCTTGCAGCATCCCAACAGCACGATTACGTTAGTTTTCGTTGAGTCGTGGCATGACATAGGGATGAAACTAAAGTGATTTCCTTAACAAAAAAAGTTTAAACAAATCCTTTACAGTTCTTATTCCAAACAGTATTGGCCCGTAAAACTCGTGCGTACAAATTTTTTTATAACTTCAAATAAATCTTTACATAGTAAAGTTATTTTTTCACATTTTGGGGAGGGAAGAGCAATAAATAAATGATTAAGTTTTCGCAAAATAATAGTTTTAACGAGTGTAACTCGGCCAATTGGTGTGAGTATTCGTCTATTTCATTGTTGTATGAGTGATTTAATTTTTAGCAGAATAATATAAATTAAATCGGTAATGTTTTTTTAAATTTAACTGAAAAATGAATTCAAAGCAAAACAAAAGTTGTTGAACCTCAATACAGTTTCCATCTAGTATGATGGAAGACCTATTTTGATAATTTTTTAGAGCCAATCCAAACAATTTTAGTTTTTGAACAATTTACCTTTAAACCAGTATATTTTTAAAAAAAAATATAAGTTATCAAGAGCAGGAAATGAAAAATATGTTGAGCAGTCAAGGTTTAGCAAAATATCGTCCGCATATTGTGAAATTTTATGTTTTTTTTTCATTAACAAAAATTCCTTTAACATTATTGTTTTGTTTTATAAGAATAGATAAAATTTCTGCACAGAGCAGGAATAAATATGGGACAATAGGATCACCCTGTCTACAACCTCTTTCTATGCTGATTTGTTCTGATAGATGTCTACATTGTAAAACATATGCTTTAAAATTTGTGTTTAAAATCTTAATCCAGTCTATATAGTTTTCCCCCAAAATAAAGTAATTTGAAATCTTGTATATAAAGGACCAGGAAATTGCATCAAAAGCTTTCCCAAAGTCGATCAAAACTAATAACCCAGGTATATCATTCCGTGTATGCCAATATGTCATAAAAAATCTTGTGTTTTCACCAATATATCTACCTTTCATGAATTCCGACTGTGTATCAGAAATAATCAAACTGACTGCCTAATGCCTTCAATGAAGTAGAGAATGACAATTCTGTTACATTTACGGTGATGTTTTTAATTGTCTTTTATTTTTAGTTATCCTGTACTGGACCTCTAATCAAATTACCCTTTTTGGTACCCCCTCGATACCTGTATATATCCACCTGAGTTTAGGTTTTTGGCCTCTTTGGTCCGGGTAAAATCTACTTGCACCCGAACGGTTACCATCCGATATTGTCAAAAACAATACCATTATCGATTGTTTAAATTTTATAAATACAAACAATAGATATAGAAAAATTATACTAAATTTTATAATGCACAGTTTCTTTTTTCCGCTAATATATATTTGAGAAAAACTAAATGCATGGTTATGATGGCCACGAAGCCCTCTACATAAATGTGAAATACATGACCCCCTGGATCAGGTGATCAGTCCCTTAGGTAAGTGACCACATAGTGAAAATGTGAAAAATGACAATAACAAGCTGTCAATCATCTCAAATATCCATAAAACAAAATTCAAATTCAAAGCAGAGCAACACGAACCTCTAAAAGATTAAAGGTAGGATCAGGTGCCTAGGAGGAGTGAGCATCCTCTGCTGACCGGTCAAACCCGCCGTGTGCTCTTTGTCGTAATCGGGGAAAAATCCTGGTAAAGTCCGTAGATAATTAGTTGATTATTTATGGTCTAACAATTGAAATGAAAAACGTCAGTCAGCATGCGATCCAGTGGAAGATTGTATTTGCTGACAAGGTCGTTGAATCGACCATAGAACTTACGAAAAGATGACTTCGAACGATACTGTTGATAGTCCTGTTTTATCAACTTGTTTGTCAGTAGCTTGCGCTTGCCTCGCCTTAGAAACTGTTCATACGAAGAGCATGCCCTTGAGTATCGAATTAACTGAGAGACAAAAACACCATATGCAGGTATATTTCTACATAAGTAAGGAAAGTTGTCTATAGAAAAATTGAAGTCATCACGTTTATCATAAAGTTTTGTTTTTAGGTTACCATCAATGTCCATTTCCAGTAAAATATCCAAATATGAAACAGATGACGCAGACTTTGTAATATCCATTGGGATATATTGAGTCGAAGTAATTATGGAAATAACGATTGTTTATTGATAATACGTCGTCGAATGTTTATGGTATGACTGAATGTTGAGTTGAAGGCTACAGCGAGTGATTTTTTTTTTTTATAAATTCTGCTTCATAAGAATACAAAAATAGGTCTGCTTACAATGGGGCACAATTGGTACCCATGGGAATTCCAACAGATTGTTGGAATACATGTACTTGATTTCCAAAAACTACAGAGATGATGTCTATCAGAAACTCAAGCAACTTTTTAATGTTAACTTCAGAGTACTTGTGTGTGCAATCAGAATGGTTTTTAACAAAATTATTTTTTTAGGTTTCCAATGACAAGGTAAGCATTTTTACGACTTCCATTTTTATTAAATCAAAAAGCCTAGATCTTAATTTGTCTTGGGGAATGGTTCTATAAAGCGTTTAAAAATCGCACGTTTTGATGTTATTGATTTTGGTAAGATTTTGTGACCTCTAAGTTTCTAATAATTCTTTAAAGTTTTTTAGTATCCACATCTGATTCACACCGCTTCTGAAGTATATTGTTGTACAGTACTCTTGAAGTTTCTCTTTCACTACTGTAAGAGTTTTAGTAAGAAGTAAAGAGAAAGGTTTGGTAGAACATTTACTGGAACCTGCTATAAATCTCTGTTTATGAGGGCTGTTTGTATAACATCGTAAAATATTTTTCTTCTCGTGTGAGATCATCGTTAAATATTTTTCTTCTGTACTTTCACAGTCGTGGGAGATAAAATAAATGCATTAATATTATGTCCATGATGTTCTCCTCTTAAATTGTGAAATTTACTGTCCGTGGGGTAGGGTTGAGGCTTTTTAGTTTGGAGGGTTGACAAAAATGGCTGTTCTTGCATCTTGAATTATTTGATTTTTGTGCATTGTAAGTTTGTAGCAATAAACTTTATGCATGTTAAGTGCAATATTAATGAAACTGAATTTTATAAAAGATAGACCATTTAAGTCCTGCATGCAGGTCTCTTTTTACCAAAAGTTTACAATTTTCGCCTCCGGAGATAGGCTAATTTAAAAAAAATTGATGTTTGAAAACTTCAAATAATAAAAGTAATGGCAACAGTCAGAGGAGTTTCGGATTAGGGTTTAAACTACAAAAGCTAAAAATGCAAACATGGGACTCCCTGACAGGTCCATCTATGGGCTATGGTACTCTGGTGACCGTCAAGGCCTGTAGGCCTCTTGGTTTTTGTTTAAAATACGATATGTGAAATTCAGTACAAACATCATATATGTAATCTTTGCGTTTGTTGTCACACAATACCAATTCTCAACAATGATCATGTAGTAATACCTACCAAAGCATTTGCACATTCTGATAATATATAAACATTTTATTTAGTATTTTACTGATTCTCCTGTATTGTCCTGGGCGACACTTGATGGCATTATTCAAGTTTAATTTTTGGTACCAAGATATAGATGACATGCGCGAACCTAGAAGGGGTGGGGGTCGAGGAATGGGGGGGGGGGGCTTGAAATTCCAAATTTCTTTCGAAAATATGCATCGTCATTCAACCCCCCTACCGAAAACTTAAATTTCTCTCGGACCTCCCTGGAAAAAAATATTTGGATCAGCCCATGGATAACAAGGAGTTATGTGTATATTTTAAGATCTAATAAAAGCAATATATCGAATACTTTTGCGTTTCGCATAAATAATTTCAATCATTTATTCAACTGCTTTGTTATGGAAAAAAAACGGTGTCATATCTTACTCTCGTTTTAAACTACACCTGACATCGTTTATCAAAAACACGACTACGTAAAACGGTACTGCCAGAATCACAGAGGATACAGCATACGGTCGAGATGTGTACCATCAACCAACGTGGCATTCTCGCTCTAAATATTTTGCAATTATCTAAATATAATTCACTATATTTAGATAAAAATCAATGCCGGACGAAACAGACATCCTTATTTGGTTTGGTTAACCAAATTAGTTGATAGTAAAGCATAACATCGCTTCCGGTTGTCTGAAGCATGGATCTGCTTTGAACATGATTGATCCACTTTCTATGTAAATAAGCCATCCGTTCGGAGTTGATAGTTGTATAAGAGTCTTATCGCTTGTTCGTCTGAAAATAAGAAGAGTTATTTATAAGCGCCCGAGGTGTCTTTTTCGTTTTTCAGCATGCTCCATCGTAAGATTTTTTTTATGATCGGTTGATAAACGTTATCTTTGTTTCTCGCCAAATTAACAAAAAAAAGGTAATCCGAAACTGATTTTTTGTATCATTTATAAAATTGAATTCTTATTATAAAATGAATCAACTTTAAACCATGTGTCTATCTGTCATAAATTTCAATATCTATAATAATGGCTATAAGACGTACAAAATCAATATCTATATAATATAGACTCCTGTCAAAACGCAAACTTACATATGTACCGGTATATCTTTACACTTTTTCATAAATATGATCCAAAGGCAATTGACAATGAGGAGAGTATGTATGAAATAGCATGTTTCTGTTTTACAATTCTAATCGTTTCTATTAAATTAAAATATATTTGAATTAAGGCAATGATCCCAACCCTTTCAAATTTAAGTTTATCGACTTGTAGACTAAAGCTTTAATACCATAATTTATTTTTAATCGATTGCGTGGTGAAAAGAAAATATCTCTTGATATTTATGAGGCACGTTCGTCTGTATTTTATATGCATAATCATAAAATGATACCAGAAACAAACAAGATATCTAATTCAAAAAAAAAATTATTGAAGTCCCCAGTCAGGAAACTATAAATTAATTTGATTTTTTTTTTTTAAAAGCCTTTTACTTGAACCTCATTAGTACTGTCATCATCCGTATCAGGTATCAACCTTTCTATTTCGCCTTTCCTATAGCAGAATGTCGGCGTCCTACTTTTTCATTTAGGAATAACAAGTATCTAAAGTGTTCTTCAGGGAGACAATCAAAATATGCTAAACGGTGTTGAATACATCCGAAAAACTAGGTAATGAAAGCGAGATAACCATTTATTTAAAAATATTTTCATGTTGTGATATTTCATAACATGAGTCCTTGAACTCTTTCACATGCTATAATATTTTAGTTTTCCTTGCTAACCGGCAAATTTGAAAAAAGGCATGTATATCAGAAATTGAACATTCATATTGACTATTTATATGTTACTGTGACGGGTATCGAAAAGGGCATATCTAGTCATTTAAGAATTTGTCTTCATCCTTAAATCGTCCTGTTTATGACAAAATATTATACATCGATATAAAATGTAAACGTCGATTTGTTAAATAAACTGCATTAAACAATTTATCAGTGAAATTTGAAAAAAAAAAAAATTAGAAAATTATCACAGCAAATGAAATACAAAAAGAACACTTTAAAAGGTGAAACATCTTTAAAATATTAAACCTATTATATGTATTGCTGTCAGTGAACACATGTATTTCATATTTTCGTAAAGCAAAAGTTGATATACTAGTACTGTTAATTGTTTTTTTTTAGAAAACTCTCCAATGCATAACTAAAAACTAATCTTAAAAGCAGCTATATCAAGAAGAAATCTCAGTTAAACAGTTGCATACTTTTTTATAGGTATTATAATGTATTTTTATCATAGATTAAAATACATTATATTAAAATGCAAGAATATGAAGCATTTCGAGCGTTCACCAATGTTCAAAAATAAATCCGTGTCCTTGTAACATGATATGTAAAAATTGCTACGCTCGCATTTATTTTTCTTATGATATGTTTTATATTAAAGTATTTCCAAAATTCTATTTCCTATTAAACATATTTGAAAAAAAAAACGTTTAGAACAAACAAAAAGCAAATGCATACATAATTTAAAGCGACTTTACAAACTAGCTACAAATAGTTGTAGATAATAAAACAGTGTTACATGCCATAGATATGAAAATACTAGCGAATAAACAATTATGTACAAAACATGTTAATAAATAAGAAATTACTAGCGATTAAACAATTATATTTACATCTACCAACTTGAAGTATGATTCCCTCTATATCTTACGGAAACTTTGGTTAATTCATAGCTTTATAGAGATATCGACACACCCAGTTTATCGATTGGTCAAAATCTACAGCGACTGAAACTGACAGGAAATTAACAGGGCTGAAATCTTCACGCCCCGTTTATCGATTGGTCGAAACCTACAACGACTTCAGAAAAATCACGGACTGCACGAAATTATCATAGTATACGATTTGGCTGTTTCTTTTATCTAACCTACTGATGTACATTAATAGTAATTTAGTTAATTAAACTTACTTTTTACAATTAATTAATTTGTTAAAAGAAAGATGTAAATATAAACATTAAAAATGCTTTCTTTGATGATTCATGCGGGTTATGAAAATGGCGATCATTGCAGAAAAAAATTACATAACCCGCGTTAGCGGGTTATGTGTTTTTTCTGCAATGTCGCCATCTTCATATCCCACATGAATCACCAAAGAAAGCATCTTATTGTTTAATTGTTTACACTATCATACTTTATTTACAGAGCTTTCATATACAGCTCGCTTAACACTGCAAATCTTCTTGTCACCAAGCTGATCTAGAGCATCAAAAGCTTCGTTGTCCTGGGCAAGTTTTTGTGGCAAAGCTCTTCGACCGTAGGACAAGGAGTAAAGCAACCTGTCTGTAAAAATTGCATCATCTTTTCGAATATAGGTAAAGGTCTTCATACACCTTTTTACATCATGAGGGAGATTATTTTCCGGAATATCCTCCAGTAAAATCAGGATCAGATGACGCTTTCTCTCAACAATACTTTGCTGAAAAGCCTCTTGAAATTCCCACATACAAAAATGACTTTCTAGAAAGTTCCTTGAAAGAATTATTATTGTGTGTTTGCTATTTTCCACGCATTTGACAATGTTTTCCAGAATTGTTTTTCCTGCAACAAAATCTTTGTGATGCATACAAAATTTAAAATGTGCGAGTCGTTTGTGTTTGTTATATTCAAACGTCCTGTGAACCCAGTCTTTATCATCATTGCTGTAAGACACAAATGCATCAAACATTTTGTCGTCGTACATCTGGCTCGGCTGACAAGGAAGGATGCAATGGAAACGAGTAAAAAATAAAATTCGAATTTCCCGCCTGTATTTCAACATGATTACAATGAAAACGAATATAATAAAAGAAAACACACACAGAGCAACCGTAACTGGCATCAGTTCAAAATCACAATTGAGATCATAAATACTTAGACTCCTTAGAAATCGTCCTTTTACATTTTCAGGATGATGACACTGCAGCTCTCTAAGATACTGATAACGCCTGTATTTTGTTGAATTCCAATCTGTTTCTTTTATATATTTCAATACATCTTTCATTTCATCTGTGCAACTACAATTAAAAGGATTATTGTCCATCTTTACGAATATTCCCTTTTTCTTGATAATTCTTTCAAAATTCCGAACAGAAAGTCTGCTGATATTATTATAAGTGAAGTCAAATGTCACAATAGGAACGTGGTGGTTAGTCATTTCTATATTGTTGGTATGAAAAACGATCTCTTGAATGCGGTTGTATGACATATCCAAGTACTCCAACTTTGGAAAGTACAGCCACCAGGTTTTGAACTGTTCTGGTATATAATAAATGACAGAACGAGAAATATTGAGGACTCTCAAAGCTGGAAATCGATTTTGCTCCGTCAGTTGTTCCGCATAAAATCTCGATTTCGACCGAGTGACAGACGTATCGAGTAAATGAAGATTTGCAAAGTGACATTTTTGGGATGATATCCTTCTTCCAATTATAAAATTAGCGAAAATCGTTCCAAGCTGTTCTCTATCCTTGTCGACAACGTCATTACTGAATATATATGTTATATTCCGCTCAATTTTGATCCTCAAAGTTTCGTCATCCCCACATTCAACATTCTTAGGAAGAATGTCCGACTGTTTTCTATAACTGTGTATCATTGACTGAACTGATAGCAAATACTTTATATTTATTAATACGTACTCTTCAAGTTCATCAGGAAAATCGTCTAGGGCATAGTTAAGGTAATCAGCATAGTAGTCAGTGGCAATACAATCCCTCACACGTAATTTGCGAATGTTTGTTGCTTTTGCATTTAAAGGCAGAGATATGTTTGCTCCATTTTCACAACGTACATTAAAACTGTATTTCGCATCTCTTGTTGACACATAACTTCTTAGTTCCGAGAAGTTCCATCTTCCGGAGCTAGTAGAATTTATAATACATAAGTAAGCATATGTTGTAACAGTGTTTTGAACGGTTTCACTTTGAGTACAAAAGTCATCCCAAGATGGCGGAAGATACGAATTACCTGTATCCGTAACGTTCGAGGTAAAATACACGGTTTCAGTTAAGCGCTGTGAGGAAACCAAATCAAGTCCATTGTGATCTCGAGGCAAAACTTTGTTTTTAGGATATTCTTGGAAAGTATCGTTTGTCGTTGAAAGTGCGAAGTTAATCAGATAAATTAAAAAAGAAAAGAAAAGTACAGCGCCGAAATTTTGCATATTTCAAATAGAGAACCAACAATAAACTCCTTTCACTAATAAATGCGAATTCTAAATATCCATGATAGCCATATTTTTTCGTTGAAAGGTCGATTTTAAGTCATTTTTCACAGCACATTAAGCGTGTGTTGTCAAACTTGAAATTGAAAAAAATTGACGAGGAAATGTCCTGCTGTCGAGTAATTAGTCCGTGTTTCTACGCTTGAATTGTTTTCTTCATGACATTTGTTTTATTACCTTGTAATCTTTTAAAATGAAAACACAACCACGCGTGTTAACACAGCCAACAATGGTCAAATTAGTGCAGGGTCTTGTCAACAGTTCTTAACGATGTGTTTGGTTTGAAGCACAACTAGCAATAATTTCATTTGATTTGAATCAAACAAATGCAAGTAATAAATTTTAAAAAGATTTCAAACACTTGCTTTCTTTTGATTGAAAATTTTAGATAACAAGATCTTGTTTAGAATAAGGAAAATGTTGAAACTAATAAGTATGCAGTTTCTTGATGCCTTAAGCTTGTGTATGTAGAGAGGTCGCTTGTGTTGAATTATTACCTGCTGTTGACGTTTTATAGGATAAAACAACTTAAATTTGATGCGGAAACATTCTTCGTGATAGTAATTAGTTTGAATTTATATATTAATGGAATCTATTCTTGTCCAATCATTTTAATATTTATCACACCGAGCAACAAAGCAGTGGTGAATTTGTAATTAAAATGATTGTCGAAGGTGTTGTCTGTTTTATATCACAATTCATTTCATTTAAAGCAGACAATATTCGCTATTTACAAACTTATACAATTAGTATGCCTTATCTAAATTTTTAAATGTCAGAGCCATTTTAAAGTGCATGTTATAAACTGTAAAAGATGCGTGACATTTATGATCACCAATGATTATAATAGCTTAACACTGGCCACTGTTTCTACAAGTATATAATCATATGCAACAAATTGGATCCAAACTCTTTATCCAAAAAGTGATCAATCTATATTTTCCATATTATCCATAAATATTTTGAAAATTTATATTAAGAATGTGTTGAATTGATCATATGAATAACGAAATTTACTATAAGTGACATTTATTTATTTTCGCCAAAGAAAAAAACAACAACAAAACAAAAATGTCTTCAGCTTTACTATGTCAAAAAAAATAAAATTCATATAAACATCCACTTAATAAAAACAACATAAGTACAAAATTAAAGTTCCTGAGTCTAGAAAAAAAATGTGTATTTCAAAATCAAATTTGAAAAAGTCAATCATTTGCTTCATGTGGTGCATGTTAATTTGATTACTCGTGTCGATTTGATTGTTGAGTAATAAAATTTTAGGTCAAAACATTTTTAAACATGTTATTCTTGTACTATTGTATAATTAAACATAACTTATCGTCAATATGTTTAGTGGCAATTACTGTCCCATTCAAAATTCTGCTTTCATATAAATCTGCTGTCATTAGTCAAACGAGATCATGAGTAATGTGGAGACACGCTTCAGCGCTAGGCAGGACTATGGTTATAATGTTTCTTCAGAAAAAATCCTTGGCGTTTACGATTTACGTACCCTTAATCATAATTCACACATATATACATCGATCATTATCAGTTTAGCAACTCCATTGTCTATAAATATGATATATAATTATAATGGATTATTATATATGGAATTAGGATGCAGAGGAAATTGAAATTTTGCAACTATATCATTTTTTAAAACTTGTTATCATTGCTGTGTTTGTACTAAACATTAGTTTAGTAGCGATGACATTTATATACAAATCAAATAAATCAAGATGATTCGCCACAAGTTAAAATATATCGGCTTATATTAATGACTATGATAAACAGTAGTCGGAAATATATGCCTTTCGTATAAGATTAATTCACTAAATAAATTAAAGTTTATTCAATATTAAGCTCTACAAGTAATAATTTTTAGGGGATTTTATTAAAAACTTATAATTTTAAAGGTCCGCGAACGTCGATTTTAACTTTACACTCTTCGAGTGCTAATCACATATTTTAAGACGGCCACAAATTAGTCAGAAAGTATTTTAATGATATCAGCGATACATGAATTTGGGAAAACTGTTGCACTTTGATTTTATATATCTTTCCATTGCATAGACTGTTAGGTTCAGGTTTATCCATTTCTATTTTACAAGAGTTTTTAATATGATTTAAACTGCATCGTCTTTATACAGAAGAATGTGCCGGAGTCTTCCTAAGTAGCATTTCTACAAAGCAGTTTCCAAAAACTCAAATATATATCATATACATGTACAAGTAATTGTGTGTGTCTATATATAAAGCACAGAGAAATTCACCTTGTTGGAGCTCCACCACCGGGGCTTGAAATCACGACCTCTGGAACCCATTCTTTTAGCAGTGAGCGGCCACCGCGCTAATCACTCGGCCATCTAGGCAAGACAAAAATCCCCATTGTTGGTAAAACGAATGGAAAGGACAACGAAAGTTACAAAGTTAGAAAAATTTGAAACGAAAAATTATAATTTCTGGAAATGAAAAAACGATAAGAAGATATTTATATATTATCACAGAGTGTGTTACTACTTATTTTTACATTGTCTCCACTATACTTTTGCATGCCTTCTGAATGCTTATATATATATTTTTTTTTTATAAATCATGTCAACATGCTAAATAATTATATCAACATGCAATATACTATACTCTGTCCCAAGATATCCTGGATTCACATTTTGCTTAATTACTCAATATTTATAAATACCTCAGGGTTTATTCAAAAGTATGAAAAATTTCCAAGATTTCTCAGTAGAAACGCCCCCGTTAGCTTATCAGGTATCAATACACGGCTAAAAAATGTGATGTCTACGGAGATTTTGTATTGCAGTAAGCCCGGATTATAACGTTGAAAAATTGCGCGAGGTATTCCGAGTGATTCCGAATGGAGAAAAGATGTAAACATTCCCCATTATAAATCTCCGTAAGAAATCTATTTTCGATCCTGTGATTGTTTTCGAGTGAAAAATAATAATGTGTCAATGAAGATATCTTGGAAAATTTCCCTTTCATCGAATTTAATTGCACTTCTTTCACGGGTATGTATATTTTTATTAAAAATCGATCAAATGTGCTGCATAAATATCTTGGGACAGACTATAATACATGTATGTTGACAAAATAGAAAAATAGAATATGGTACGAATTTTGATAAAACTCAATCACTAACCACATGTGCCAGATTCAACTTATTTATATCGACGTGCAACATAATTCATTAAAAGCTTGTCTCCTCTCACTTTTCGAGGTAAACTACAAAAACCTTTGAAATAAAAAAAAAACAAAACTGAAGTCAATTATAACGTCACATAAATCTTGATGTCATATCTGAAATAAACGGTAGTTCATGTTACGTCACAACGGAATAATAAGCAACATGTCTATGTAGAAATGCGAGATGTTTTTAACCTGCAACCTCCTTTGCATATTTATAAACCTAAATAAATTGCACGTTTAACGTTATATACAAAAGTTGCATGTCAACATATTCATTTTGCAAGTCAACATAAATATGCTGTATGTTGACACTTAAAGATTGCATGTTAACATAAATAAGTTGCATGTCGCCATATATATTTTTAATTGCATATAAATTTGCATATCAACATAATCATGTTACATGTCAACATACATGTAGTTATCCTGCATGTCGACATAATTATCTTGCATATTGACATGGTTTATAAAAAAAATAATTGCATTCAGGGGGCAGAAATATGATTCATAAAAAAAAATACCACGAATAACAATCTATATGTATCATTTTTTTTTCTATTCATATATATTATATGCCGTTAAACTAATTTAGTTTATTAGTTATTTTAATTAAAATGTATTCTCGTGGTAATTACTTTTGGAAAGATTGTAAGAAAGGTCGGATTAAATGATATTCTGAACAAATTAATTAATATACAGTAATGGATTAAAAATGGATTTTGAACATTTTAGACACGATAATGACAAGCATTTCCATCAAATATATTCGACCAGAAAAAGAAACTTTGACCGTCACAGCTAATTTCCCATCGTTCGTCACCTCTGTAAGACCCAGTCACCGTATAAAGATGTGTAGTGAATACAAATAGTCATGATGTTTTGCGCAATAGCAGCGATAATCAATCTCGATAATTAAACAATTTTCAAACGCAAATTTAAATAACAGGATGTCCCATAAAATGATTCCGTTTTCTCTTTGTTAATTTATTAGTTTTGAGTGTATTCATTTAACAGAACATAAATGCATTTTCATAAATGAAAATGCTGTAAATTTTCACTCAACAAATTTCACAAACATTCATAAAGTTTTGATAATGTGAGCGTTCTTTATGAAACACAACAAACTTCAAGAGAGTGTGTTCAAATGACGTCCTTTTTTTATCAATGACAACGTCAAGTTGATGGGTACAATTCCTCACAACAGCCACTGTACATATCCCGATTTCTTAAATCCTCTTACTATTCGAAGAATCTTTTGCTTTTTGAGTTGTTTTCCCTGGGTATTCTTTTTGCATACCATAACTGACCCCTGAGCCATAAAGCTTAAGGAAAAAGGCTTTTCTGATTTTCGACCGGTCAAAAGTAAATTTGATTAAATGTTCATTAAATCAAGATGAAGAAAATAAGAATATCACATTTTTCTTTCTTTCGTACAACCATACAATTTGACATTGGAATAGTAATCAAAGTTTAGAATCTAACAAGGACTATATTTTTGGCGGAACAGTGGCGTAAAAATATCACGTTTTTGCAATTCAGAATTGCAGTAGATTCATGAGTCTATTTCACATTTTTGACGGATTTTTTCAACTATTGTGAACTGATGATAAGGTACTTGGATTTCAGAATAAGTTTTTAAAATATGATTTGCCTATCATTTACATTTTTATTAGCTTTATAAGTGGTCATTTTATCTATAGATTTGTGTGAAAAAAAATCATTAAAATTGGATTTTTTCTCTTACTAAATGGTCAATATATTAGCTTTTCTGTCAATTATATATACTTATGAAAGGTCTTTATAATATGTAAAAATCAGAAATATTTTAAAATTGGAAGCATAAAAAAATAATCAAAATATCTTCAAAATTTAAGAAAATTAGAGGAAATGCGGGCTAAGCAATATCAATTTTAGTTTAAATATTATTTCCAATTTAATAATATAAGCTGATAGACATTCTTATATTCTATCATTTCATTGAAGAATAGACACTTCATACAGATGTCTACATAACTGCAGATAACTACATTTATTTTTATCATCCTTTAAGTTGAGGAAAAAGGTAGTGACCTTGACCTGACCTTGATGCGGAAACAAGAAGGTCAAATTTGATTAAAATGAGAGAATCATTTGGTTCTATGAATTGTTTGACTGTGTCAAAATTTAATGAATTTCTTAAAATAAGAAGGATGTCTGATAACGAGAAGAGTCCTTCCTTAAACGAACTAACCTTTGATCTTAGTTTCACTTTTCCGCTTAATATTCCTTTTGTTAAAGAGAGACTTGGGTCAACAGTGAGCTCCTATAAGTTTTATGGCCCCGGGGCCAGGAGTCTTTGTTTTAAAGGGGCATAGTCACGATTTTGGTCAAATTCTATTTTCCTGTTTTTATTATTTAATATGCTTTAGGAATGCATTAATTGGAGAGTCAGTAGTGAAGTTATAAGCAAGATACAGGGCTCACAATTCTTCGTCATGTAAACAAGGCTCGTGCCCTGTTTTGTTTACATTAGTTCAATATACCGGTAAAAGTTCTTTTTTCAAGCTGTTTTTCCCCACCTTCTTAATCTTCTTATTCATTTTAAGCATGAATAAACAGATCTTAACGTTTACCACATTCATTGTCGGTCTAACACTTGAGCTTTCCCTTCAACGTTCAAAATGTAAACAAAAGCGTTGGTTACATAGCAAAAAAATTGCAATCTCTGTAACTCGCTTATAACTCAACAGGAATGACACTTAAATTTTGGTTCCCTATTAAAAATGCCTTATTGAAGCATTGTAAACATTAAAATCAGGAAAATAATTTTTGACCAAAATCGTGACCATGCCCCTTTTAAACAAACGATCTTTGTTTTCTTGTCAGATTCATTTAGAATTAAATTATATTCAACCAAAGAAATTCGATGCAATGGTGTGTTAATCGAATTAAAGGAAAAGAACGTATTTTCCCTGACCCTTTTTGGTGGGTAAACATTAAACAACTTTACTTTTTACTGAGTCACAATTCACAAGTTTTTGCCAAATAGTGTTTAAATTAAACAAATGTTGAATAGTATCAAATATTATGGAACAACTTAACTTGTGTATAACACTATTGTATTTGAACAGCCTTTCGTTCATTTCCATAAATTAAAGTTCAATAATATATCAGATGACAGAGGCTTAACTTATGTAATATTTAAAACAAATGTCAAAATTTCATTTTGTAATTTTAATTCATACTTACATTGGGTTTTTTCCTATAAGACATAAAAAAAACTTATTATGCATATATCTATATTGTTTATACAGGGCTTCCACTTGGATGACCAACAGGCCGCAGGAGCTTTTGTTCTCATGTACCGCTCCAGATCTAAAACAATTCATTTTCAAGAGAGAGAGGACGCGTTTATTGGTTTATGAGATAAATCAGAAGAATTCGGCCAATGATATGGAAGGGAATGACTGCAAGTCCGTATATAGCCACAATATCACAGTATCTGCATAGAAGCACAGCAATTCGCCGATGACATTCGGTCATTTCAAATTTTTGTAGCATGAAAGAGTGACATGATGATGGTAAAGGAGAATGTAAGGAGGAAGACATCTTGGAACAATCTTGTTATGGCATATATAGGAACACTATTATTCTTTATCATTGTACCATCTTCGAACTTACAGGATATGACGAACGTAAACTAGTCAGTCAATAATTTTTGTTTTCCGTCATTTTTTGACAATTTTAACGCGACCAACGACAATACATGTATGTTCATAAGATTGATTACATTTTGACTCCTTACTTCCACGAACCTTTGCCGCAAAATCAACTAGCAGTAAACGTTATTTAACTGGTAAAGAGGTATGTCCCGTCGTCCATTATTAACTGAAGTTTTCGGAGAAATAATATCCAATATATGCTCACCAGAATTTGCTTTTATGGTGGCAAAGCTCTGCCACTGCTAATGAATTTTTCTCTCTCTCGTTTTCAGGAAATAATAACAATCATTCGGATCTCATAATTAGTTATCTTTTTGTAACTTAACTGTTGTTAGAAAATAATGGTGCTTAGACTTTCTCATTTTACCATTGATTATTTTATCAGAAGTCATTATAAGCTAAAAATTACCAATTCTAGTGTTTTATAAGTAATATTCGTTTTTCTGGACAAATCATATGAGTATGCAGAAATATCACAAATGCAATTTATTGGTCATGTAGCATACATGAAAAACACAGCATTATTAGATAAGTGTAGATATTTCAACTTTTAAAATTTTTAACCTGAAGAAAAACACGCGAAAAGCGTACAAAAATTATGTACGAACATTTGAATTTGCAGATGGCTTAGGAATTGAGTTGCATCTACATTGAGGCTTCAGTGAAAAAATGTGTTGAATCTAGAATGAGGATTGTGTTCTTCAGTTGACGGGTTATATATATATATATATATATATATATATATATATATATATATATATATATATATATATATATATATATATATATATATATATATATATATATACACAGTGGGGCCTCAGATATCCGGACGCCAGATAACCGAACGCTTCAGTTTACGGACGATTTTATTTGGGAACAGTTTTTTTTATACGTTATTTTGTCTCATTTATCCGGAATTCCGCGTTCCGGATCCGGACGGTCAGTTTTTACCACAAAACACTGATTTACTACTAATCTTGCTTCATTTAACCAGACGGTAAAATTTGATTATACCCCGTTCAATACAAAAGGTTACACCTGTCAATTGAGTTTCACACCTTTTTTACGTGCTGGACCCCCATGAGTAGCTTGTATAAACACTGCCTTCCTAATATATATATATAGGAAGAAATATGTAAGATGATTTGAGATACTGAACCAAGATGCAATATGGCGATTGATTACTGCAAAAATAATATTCATCCTGATCAATAGTGTACTAGTGTACTAATAGTAAGTATTTCTTTTTTTATTTCTTGTTATTTGCGCATTAGTGTTGTTATAGAACGTGCTATTAATAACAAAAACCGAGTGATGTGAAGGAAATTACAATTAACTTCAAGTGGTATAGAGGAAACATCACCATGAAACTTGGTGATTCATGTTCATGATTAACAATTTCAGTGTGTTTATACCATTAGTTTACTTTGTCTTCATATAACTTTCTTACTTGTAAAAGAATAAAGAGTTTTCCCTTGTTTTACCGTTACAAGATTTATATAATTCAACAGAACATTTTTAAATAAAGTTTGTGTTTTAACGTTCTCTCGACCATGTAAATTGCTAGATATAAAATGTACATTACTTAAGATTTTAAAGTGTCAAACTCATTCATAAATTTCTTCAATTTCCTTACTTACATCACACGTACAAACGGTGTATGTAGTACAGCATACGTACAATGTATTTGTTGTAGTATTTGTTGAAAGAAAATTGATAACCGTGCGGGGTTCTTTTTTCTTACCTAGCCACATAACCTTTAACAAACCTTTTTGTAAATTCTGTCGAAATTTAGTCAATTTTCACTCAATCACTCAATTTTCTTTTCCTCATGTACTTGTTATTGGTCATCTGATGGGAGGAATAGCTATCAAAACAAATACCATCCCATTTGATGCCCTCCAGCTCCTCAACACATTGCGAGTGGTTGGGATCAATCTGGGTGACATTTTAAACATTCTGCTTTCTTCCATAATTACCATTGGAGCCCTTATGTAATGTCAGGCGTCTTCGGGTGTCTAGAAACCTGTTTGGAATGCAAATGTTTAATGATTTTAGTTAGTATTATTATTTTAAATTTACAAAAATTTCTTTCTTTTTTTAAAAAGAGGTAAAAAAAATTCTATTAAATTTAAATAATTTGTGCAATAAAAGTTCAATTAACAAATTACTTTATTGTTATTTTCTTTGAAAGTATGCCTTATTGATGGTAGTGTTGTTTGTCATAGAAGTAGGAATTGTATTTTTGATGTTCAAGATTAAAGACGTGGTGAGCAGATTTATCAAATTTCATTTGTTCATTTCTTCCCCTATGTTAACTTTTATTTTATTTTTTTTTCCAAGATAAAATGTTAATGAGACTAATAGAATCATCGCATTTGACGGGGTTGCATTGATTTATATATAGTTTTGTGCCAAGAACAAAGAAGAAACATCTTCTAGACTTCGTATGTTATGAAAAAAGTTTTGAAACTTGACAAGGCCATAATGGGGACAATACATGTAGCATCAATAGTAGTTAAGACTGCGGTTGTTGCATGCTTTTTAGTATTTTTCTTTTTGAGCAATTTCAAATATTATGATTTTTTTTTCAAAAGTTGTGAAAACAATGATCTTAAATCGGGGTTCTTATATTGTGAAAGGATTTGTTTTATTTACTGCTAATGTTGTTGAGTGTGAATGAATGTTATGTTTAAGAAATGTAACTTCTTCTTCTTTTAGGTTTGCTTTGATCGAATGGAACATATATAATGCTGACTTATTCCAATTCAATTTCTGGAAACTTGTTTGCCGTAATTGCCACTCAGGATGTTCATTAAATGTGTAACGTAAGCATAAAAAATGATAATTTTAAACGTATAAAATCATAATTAAAATAAGTAAGTTCAAGGTTATAGAAAATCCTTAATATTTATTGAAAGATTTTAACCTGAATTTATATATATATATATATATATATATATATATATATATATATACAAAATGTGTGCTATAGATATATTTGTATTTATTTAAAAGTTAATAATTATTAAAATATAATGATTAAAATCAACTATATAATATATAATCAAATGATTCACCTTTGTCTAGATTAAGTGTTCGTTTAACTTTATTTTTTTTTCAGATGTTTGGTTCTGGTACATCATTGCCCTCTACAAATCTAGAACTAGGACAGAGTCTTTACCAGTGTGAGAAAACTGAAGTGCAGTCACTTAAAATATAGTCATTTCACCTGAAAACCAGTGTGTTGACGTTAAACTTCTATATACGAGGGTTGTCCAAAAAGTTCGTGGACACATGTAATTTTATTCAAAATAACGGCGCCATTATCAGGCAAGTATTATAATATTTTAATATAGAGTATAATAGTGTATATGTATAAAAATCAGAGCAATGTACAGTTTTGTATTGGAGTACTCATTATATATACATTGCCTATACAGGCCGCACGGCCCAGTCTGACGTCGAGTTATCACAACGTTTCTATAACGTCGTAGTCCTAGGTTTACCTGATAGTAATATGCAGCATTTACGGTTTGTTCAGAGGGTACAATCGCATACTCCATCAAATTACCGCTTGTGCCACTTGGGGATAAGTAAACTCGAATTATTTCGATGTTTTTCCTGTTTCCTCCATCGTTTGTTTTGTTTCTATCGGTGTTTTACCTCAGTCGAAACAATTTTATGATGGCGCGCTGTTCCGTGCGGTCAGCTGACGTCGCTTTTTCAGACATTTTTAAAGTCATGTTCTTGCCGTAATATCTTTTAAAAGTCCTCTGCTAGTTTGAATAAAGCTTCAAATGACGTATGAAAATGACGTATACCATACAGGCTACATCATGATAGAAGATTATGAAGTTTTGAAATGTTTCATAAAAACTGTAAATATTCATATCTAAAAACTCAGTTACAAAGTTTGGACAATTTTTACACTGGGCCGTGCATACTTTCCGCGACCCATTGATTCATTAAACTTTTAGTTTATTTTGATGGAAAAAACTCAAAACCACTTTAATTTGATTTGAAATTTTATGACAAGGATTTAGATATACAATTTGTATATATAAACCTATTTAAAATGACAAAAACGCCATTGTCCACAAACTTTTTGGACAACCCTCGTACATGTAAGAGTGATAAATATAATAACCAACATTATTTATTATTTCGAAAAAATTAATCTTACAGTCTGTATCTTTTTTTAATCTTTTAATGTAAGTTATTTGCTTCGTTGTATTCGTTTACAAATAGGAAAGTATAACATTGGAAAGTGATTGCATGTTATACAGTTTTATTTTTTTTGTTTTCTGCTAAGTCACGCTTTAGATGGTAAAATGAACGCACTTTATTATTTATATTGAAATGAAAGGTTTGAAGTGACGCTTGCAAAAATATGAGATCGGATTTCTTTCATACCTTTAGGTTTTTAGGTTTCATTTCAAAGAACAATCATTTTAGAAAAATTGAATTTAAGGGTCCTACACACGTTTTGAAAACTTTCTGCATATAAGCCCAGACTTATAAATTACTGAAATATATACATTTCTAGCATGTGTTTGACTTGAAAATAACATAAAAAAATTCAATTTTAGGGAAAATCAATTTTCAAATTTTACCGCTATTCATAAAAAGAAAGGTTTCTTTAATATTCGAACTCTGGGACCTGCGGGTCAATAGAATGAAGCTACATCAATTGCGCTACAGAGATACATTGTTCAAATTTATATTCAAAGTACTGGCAGATTTGAGTAATCACAAATCTGGATATTTTTGTTAACATCATTTTGCTTACTTATCTTTTAATTATTTATCTTGTTCATCCTTGAATACATCTAGCACAAATATTAAACAAGCATTCTGAAAGTATTGCATAAGCAATAAACGTCCCCTACCGGTTTGTATTATTCTATGAAAGCTTCCAAGCACACAACTATTTCAGAGCTATTGTAAACGAGATGTCATGCTTTAATCGGAGATAAAAGAACAGAGGAAATTAAAACTATATAGTTGATGTAGAAATTAAATACAAAATAGGTAAAATAATACTCTTTATTTCATCTCCTGTAATTTCGCCAAGTCTATTCTGTATTCGCTGGTAAAAATTTGTGAAAACAATGCACTGTTATGCACAATATCATTTCTTACCGTCTTCTGTACCCCGAATCAAACCAAACAGTTAAACAGCCCAACCCGACAACGAACCCGATTGTGATAATACAAAAAAAAACCTGCCGATTAAATTTACAACACAATGCGTGACACTATTTTACAGGATTTATTTGTTTGTTAGAAATGATAAAAGGAATGGTACAAGTAACGCACAATATTATTACTGACTACATACTGGCCTCGTTTATTCAATACACACCGAACCCGATAACGAACCCGAACATTAAAAAATTGGAATAAAAAAATTAACTTTCTCGAAAATATGTCAACCAGACGCTACAAAAGTGTAAACTTGATCTGTAGTTTGACATTTTGAAGCTGTTCAGCAAGTTTCATATTATTCCTCAAATGCATAAAGAAAAAAAAATGTGTGGAAAATTGAAGTGGGACAGACAGACGGACTGACGGACGCAGAGGAAAGCTATAGTCCCCTCCGGTGAAACCGGTAGGGGACTAATAACATAACCTTTACAATTAAATATTTAAGTTCTGGAAATTTATTATTATATAAGTACAAACTGTGACTTATTTGCTGTAATATTGTATTTGTTGTTCAAAATGTAGGGAGAGGGCGAATTAAGTTTTTATAACTTGTGCCCAATCTCATTGTAATACATAAAGCAATAAAATACACCAAGATTTGGAGATATAAACTTTCATAATGGGTTCAAATCGCCATGTTGTTACGTACTGTCATGAAATACATTAGAAGTTGCGGGGTTTCGAGGATTTTTAAGGAACATTCTGTATTATTTTTTGTGTCGGCGTGTTTGATAGCGTCGACTGATTTGGACACAGTAGCCCCGGGTTAAAGTCCGGTCTGTCGCTATCACGGTAACATTGTCACCCCTGCGAATGTTATTGTCATTTAAATTTAGACCATGTGGTATTATTTTACCCTTTCAGTTTCGCAGTAAAAATCGCGCCTCGTGTTTATATTCTATTTCCTAGAATCTACATGTAGGTACTTGTAATCAAATATAAAATCTAGACGTTTATTGATTTTATACTTTATCTTCATTAATTGGTGGATAAAATGAGTTCTAAAAATAAATGTGACAATAGAAAATATAAAGTTTTTTTTGCTGTTGCAACAATTAACATGCTAAGTAGCGATCCACCCTAAGGATTAATTTTCGATCTGCGCCTGACTTAGTAAAAGCATCACTAGTGAAACAGACTATACCATTTTATGCAGAATGTTACTTGAAAATGGCTAGATATACTAAGTTTTTATACAAAAGCATGAAACATGGCTTTTGTTTTATCAAGCAACCCAATGTTTACATTTTCAACCACGTGTAGAGTGGTTGAAAACGAACGATAACTCTTTTCTGAGTATCATTGTTTAGTTTAAAAACCGCTAGTGATGAAATACGACATACATCTTAGTAGATTTTCATGTTTTATCATAAATCAAAGTAGGATATGATATGATAAACGGCCAGTATTTACGTATCTTAGTAGATTTTCATGTTTTATCATAAATCAAAGTAGGATATGATATGAAAAACGGCCAGTATTTACGTATTTTGATAATATTATCCGAACACTTATACTTCCGCTCGAATTTTCAAAGGAAATGAACAAATCCCGGCGAATTAAGTCTCGTGAACTTTCATTCGAACATTTGCAGGGGTGATTGTAACCTTGGGCAAGTTACTTTACTTTACTTGTGCACAATCTCCACCCAGGGGTTAAAATAGGTATCTGGCACATGAGACGAGCCGACAACAGACACGTGACATAAGTCACCAGAAAAAAATTCAAAATGGCGGCGGTCGTAAAAATAACGACAGAATAAAGGCATTGTTTACATTGTCTGTTCTATTTTAAATATTTTGGAATTTCCCTACATTCCTTCTTAATTTTCGGAAGTTACACTGTCGTCTGCATTACCTATAATAGATTGTTGACAGTGTTAATGATGGCAGAAAAAACGAAAAAAATTGAACCCCGACGTGAAAAATATAATTGTATCGATGAGGAATCAGGGATGTAAATTACTGCATATTGCCGATACACTCAACATTCGTCGTGGACCAGTTCCCGATGTTATAGTAAGATTTAAGAAAAGGGGCAGCACAGAAAACAAACCTCGAAGCGGGAGACCACGGATTCTTGACCAGAGATGAAAAATCTTTAGTGAGGCTGGTTCGGACAAACCGTAAAGTCCCTTTGGGTAATTTAACCAATATATATAATCAACCCAGACCCAGACAAGTGTCTGAACGAACTGCACAGCGATGTCAGATCGACAAGGGCATCACAGACGTGTTGTAAAGAAGAAAGTGAAAGTGAGGGAAGTTAACCGAAAAAGAGACTTAGCTGGTGTAGGGGCTAATTCAGATGGAATGTTAATGGTCTGTGGAATAAAGCCGGGTACAATAAAATGTTTACTTATTTTTTAGAAGAGATGATGTAAAATATATTTTTCATCTATTTATTTGATTTATTTGCACTCACTGGCAGTATATGACGTCAGAAGTGACGCTATTTCTATAATTCAATCAAAATCAGTCAAAAATTGACATTTTTCTTACCTTTTTACGAATGGGAAATATAGAGCGCATGCTTGAACAAGGAAAGTTTTTTTGTCACTTATTAGTCTTGGCTAGATACATCTCTGATTAAAATATTTTGTTTGTTCAAGCATGCGCTCTATGTTTTCTGAAAGAAAAACTGCTTAAAAACAAGCTGTTTTATGCTAAAAATGCAAAAATGGCGGGAAAAGGTTGTCTTTACGATGTCATATTTCTAAATTATGGGCACTTAAACCAAAATGAACATTATGTAAAAACATCACATATATATCTGTTCAATGAAAACAAAGAATTATAGTAAAATGATGATGTTCATTTTAGGGGGCCATATTAGGCCCATATCATATATAGTCCTTTCTTGTTTCAAGATGACAATGCCCCTATACATAGAGACAGAGATGTTGAAAATTATAAGACTAGAAATAATATTAATTTCATCACCTGGCCGGCACAGTCTCCTGATTTGAATATAATGGAAAATGTGTGGTTAAAACTTAAAAGGCGATTACGGTGTCGTGCCGAAAACATTCGGACCGCTGCTGAAATTTCTCAAGCGATAACACAGGAGTGGCAAGTTTTGGCTGTAGAATATATCCATAGCATCTACAGATCGTTACCAAGGCGTATTAGAAAAGTAATCAGGGTGATAGGGGAAATGACAAAACTTTAATTAGTACGAGACCCATGTATTATAATCGTAATGGATACATGAATGATTTTGATTGACACGACAATAAAAACACTTAACTTTGATGAATGCTAACCACATGTATAGCATGCACATAATATCACTTAAATTGTGAATCAAAAATGTACACATATTAAGTATCTGTTTTAGAAAAGGTCTAATTACATGTACAACAGCTTACCTAAGTGCATTTACATCAAAAAGTAGAGAGTAAAAGGAAATACATCATAATAGCTCGCGAGAAAACCACATTGTTTAAGAGTATCCCTGGTTTATCAATACAGCAAATAGACTGCTTGTATATGTACAAACTGTATCTCGCAATCCTGTCACAAAGAGGTGCAGTTGTTTAAAGCAAAGATGTCGGTTGAAGGGTGTGGACGTTTCGGGAAAATATTCTTGATTGTTATCAACATTTTATTCTTTGTAAGTAATGATCATTTAACAAATGTGTTCATATGATAAAACCCTTCTAAGGTAAATAAAACCGATTTGTTGCATGTTTAAATTCATAACAAACATCAATCTGAACAATCTATGAAAGTAGTAGCGATATGCGTGGAGAAATTAATGTATGTTTGGGATGTTAACAGCTTCTTATGAGGGCCAAAGTATTATTTATGTGATGCAATGAGATACCATTATAAATAACCCAAGGGTCCTTGGGTGTGGTTCGGGTGGTATGGTGTGTATATGTAGTGAAAATATAATCTCGCACATCGCACATAGTTATTACGTGGTACATAGTACTCCATATGGATGTTAAAGACACAGAATCGTATTTTGCATCCCACTAAGGTGCAGTTTCCAGCTTTACGACTACAATTGCCTATACAATTGCCTATAAAGTATTTTTTTTTAAAAACAATGGGGTCTTTTGTTAATAATTTAGAATAAGAAATTCCATAGGAAAGTGATAAACTCCATTCTAAATTGCTAATAATTGATTATGTAAAATAAAGTACTAGTAGTCTAAATTACAGCTTGTTATCATGTTAATATAGGTGTGTGTAATTTTGTTATCTTCTCTAAAATTTCATAGATTCACATTTCCTTTAAAATATGAAGTAGGTTTTTGCTTTCTATAAACTTTTAAGTCAAACTTGTGTTTCAGTCTTCACTTTATTGTCCTCCATACATTGTTTCAGTCTTCACTTTATTATCCTCAATACATTGCTTCAGTCTTCACCATATTGTCCTTCATATTTTGTTTCAGTCTTCACTTTATTGTCCTCCATATATTGTTTCAGTCTTCAATTTACATGTATTGTCCTCCATTTATTTTTAATTATGTTAATGACTGGTGACTGACTCTCTCTCCGTTACACACGAGGGTTGTTCAATATTCAAGTATATCGTACGATGCAGTATATATCTCAGAAGCATTCCACTCGAGTAGTAAAATTAACATTACATTCCTTCAAATTCTCTGCGGTTTAAAATACATAGTACCAATCTCTGAATCTTTTTTTCTGAAATACGTCACTGTAAGCTGATTAAGGTAGACGTCTAAGGCACTGAATGATGGCTAAGCCAATGGCACGCCGGGACTTGTAACCATGACCAGATGAGAACTTTTTATGCTGTAGAAAAAGAAGGTAGCATGGGGCTAACTAACTGTAGAGTGGCTGATGAGTGTTAAGACGGTTACCTTCTCTAACTTCAAAAATTGTTTTACAAGCTTATATAAACGTTCTAGATCAATATCCCGAAATAGAC
The DNA here is from genome assembly GCA_020458035.1 of Magallana ariakensis. Lineage (NCBI taxonomy): Eukaryota > Metazoa > Mollusca > Bivalvia > Ostreida > Ostreidae > Magallana > Magallana ariakensis. The sequence continues at coordinate 33,195,201 of CM035815.1, forward strand.
GAACTTGCCTATATCCTGATAAGGCGTAGTTTATGATAATATTGATAATATTTCTTGAGTTGTTTTAAAATCATTCATGTATCTCGGTAATACCGATCTGTAAAACTTTTGCCAGTCGGCACCAGAATATGCACAGCTATAACATCACATAAGTAGAATATGCAATAGAGAACCTTCTTTGCGCTTAGAGTTCTTTTGGCAAATACACGCTTTTTTTCCATGTTTAGTTAGCCTTATTTTTTTCCAATTTTTTTTTACTGGTTCGAATTAGTGAACACATGTTTCTTTACAAGTAACAAGCAAGTTGTCTAAAGTCTTTGATTTAATTTAGGAAATATGTTTTTTGCAATTACTATAAAGCGGTTTGTACTCTACCTGTTTTTCGTCATCTGTCAATATATGCGGTATCCATCTGCAGAAATCTTTCGAATCTTTCGGACTTTCAAAATACCATTCAAATGAAATATGTCATCACTTTCAATTAACTCAATTTTGCGACATTTATCTTGTCTGTTACAGTTCCAGGTCGGCCAGATTTTGCTGCATCTTTGACAGACTCTGCTCCAGTCAGAAATTTCTTTCTCCACTAACGAACTGTCTCATAAGATACATTACAACTGTTGTCAACGATTGGCTCTCTTGAAACGACTTTAAACTTAAAACTATGTAGAACTAAAATGCCTTTCTAATACCGTTTGAAAAAGTATTGAATAGAGCTATTCAAGAGTTTCATCAATTACGAAATCTTGCAGGGCGTTATCATGTGAGCTACAATACACATTACTCATCGAACAGCTCTCGTATACGAATGGGAATGTTCCCTTTTAACCGTCTTCATGGATTCGGAAGAAACTCATTTTAAAACAACAAGAGACAACAAATTATTATTTAGAAGCGCAAATGTTTCTCTAAGTTTATACATAGCCGATAAGCCAGGGCGGGGAAAATGTACATTCGAAGATATCCTTTTAAAAATCTTTTTCTTGTTGTTGTTTTTTTTTCAAACAAAGATTTTTCTGTCCTTTCCTAAAACCATTTTCAACTCATCACTAAATATGCCATGACACCAGTTTTCCTTTACAATCTGTCGTCTGAATTAAGATTGTCATTTCAAAACACGGTGTCAGATTAGGTTTAATATTCTGTAATATCTTTATAACAAAACCCTTTTTGCATCTTTCTTATAGTTCTGTTAGACTCTTTATATGCTAAAACTCTATTAAATGAGTTAAATCCGTAGAGTCAGACGTTTGTTTTACTTAAAGTACTTTACAAGATGTAAATATTGTTTATCCTCTAAAACACCGTTCAATATCTTTTTGCTGTTTATTTATTATATAGAATATGTAATCAAAAAGTGTTTTCTTTCTCGTGTCTCTGATTGGCTGTGCTTTATAGTTACTCGGAATAGTGCTGATGGTAGCTGGAATTGTTTTGAAATTGAAACAAGGTAACGATGTTTTGCCTGCATTGAGGATACTTCAAGAGAATGCTACTACTTTAGAGCAGACCATGGGCAATATCTCTCTGTTGGCGATCGCCATTGGAGTTCTAGTTGCCTTTGTGTCAGGCTTTGGGTTATTTGGAGCAGCGTGTGAGGTCAGATGCATCCTAGTTACAGTAAGTATATATACATGTCATTCATACTTAACGTTTATATGTACGCGTGCATGCATGCGACTTAAGGTTTTTTTTTAAACATTAAAAAATTATGGCGTTTCTCATCTAGATATGCAATGCATTAGTCATGCCTTGTTCTTTTATTTATCAGTATGCTGTGTTCGTTATAATTCTGTTAGTCATGGAAATTGCAGCAGTTGCGTTAGGATTCACGTTGAGAAACAAGGTATTATAACAAACAAATATGCTTATATTCGTTATAAAAGAAAAAAAGGAGAACAAACTATGAAATATTTTTATAAGCAAAATGGAAATATGAAGTTATTCTGACATTGTCATGTATTTTTTTAATTTTTTGTAAAACTGTAAAAAAAAAATTTGAATATTTTTTAATTCGAAATTTCCATCCTTGTGAATGTTCAAAATAAAATATTTATATAGGTTTTTTATCATAATACTCAGATTATTTATTGGTAAGATTTTAACGTGAATGCCTATGATTTTGAATTTGATAATACTTTGTTGAATTTTTTCATGTAATATTTTAAAAGATAAATGAAAAAGTAAAAGAAGAGATGCTAAATCTATTAGAAGAAAACTACGTCGACGACTCTCTAAACAGCATTAATCCAGTCTCCAATGAATGGAATCTTCTGTTTTTAAATGTAAGTAATTTTACATCCCCAGTGAAATGTCCAAATGCTAACCCTCTTTTATGCGCTTTTTTATATTTCAAGCTAAATTAACTTCAATCTACGAAATGTTGGTCTGTAGAATTACTAATATTTAACCAAATTCATCTCCAGTCTGCAATAAATATTACGATAAACATTTATTTGTCGTCACAGAAATACTTCCTTATCACTGAAAATGTTAATGAAACACATATTTACTTTAACCCAAGTATTTTACGCATCATTTTATTCGAGAATGGCCGTTTTAAACATAATAGTTTATTTCCTCATGCAATGAGTCATTTAATTTTTTTTCATACTTTAAACGCACTTATTCCTAACGACAAATATCCACAAGCAGGGGTTCCTTGCAGTTCTCGTGGATATCCATCGAACGCAGATGAAACTTTGGTTTGCATATTGAATTACATGTCAATTTGTTTTTGTACCTGTTCCTTATTGTCTTTTGCTTTCAGTTTAATTGCTGTGCAGTAAACCCTGTGACGGAAGTAAAAAATGACTTTGATAAAACCCCGTGGTGTACAACTGAAGGTGAATGCCATGACATCAATGCGAAGATACCAAAGACATGTTGTGTTGGCGTCAATGCTAGAAACTTCGAACAGGAAGCACCGAGGTCCTGTTTCGTCCACCTTAATACCGGCGACTTTAAAACGACGGTATAATTTTACTTATGTTTGATTACAATTTGTAAATATTTGTCTTGCATATTTATTTTTCGAATTTACATATGCAAAGCAAATAACCTATTATCCAGTTTCTGTAACATATTTGAAATAAAATCCCGAATTCATTAGCCAATTTATTCATGTTCCCATATATTTCAATTTAAAGCAATTACTTGTGATCATTATCATGTTTTTATTGTTCATTGCTTTGAAAAGCAAAGTACTGAAGTACTAATGGGAGTTGATTTTATCGATTTTGATATATTTCAAATTATCGATATGCAATTTTGCAAGGCAAGTAGTTTCTTAGCTTAGCTGAATTTGAATTATGTTCAACCAGACGCTTGGCTGTCTCCATAAATATCCGACCAGCAGAGAGACTCTGCTTGTCGGTGATTTACGGAGACAGCAGAGCGTCTAGTTGAACGAGTCGACTATATTGAACTCTGGCGTAGGAATACATTCTGCTAAAAAAAAATATTTAAATTGTTCGTACCATTTAAAATCTGACTATTCTCAAGGTATTCACAAATGAGTTTCGTTGAAAAACAATGCTTCTGAATACATTATATGGAATTTTTCGATTATTTTCAAGTACGAAGTCTTCTCAGCGGTGATGATTTGTATTATGGTCGAAACACTGTTTCACTTCCGGTTTTCCAGAGTAACTGCACTGGAGAGTTGATAAAAATCAACTCTCAAAAAGTATATTTCATTTTAAATTGTTTAGAGATCATTTAAAGGTATATGTGGCGTATTTGGAGTAAAATTTTTGACATGAGTTTGAGTAAAAAAATACATCATACTTCTTATAATTAGACGTTTCACAAACTCTAGGCCCATAAAACATGTTCTGTCTTTAGTTATTTGTCTCTAAACTTTGCTACACGTCTGATGAATATTAATATAATCCGCCATTCATAACGCCACTGCGCATGAGTGCGGGAAAACCTGGCATTGAAAACACGATGGAAGAAGAGTTTGTTTACAAATTAGAATCACGTTTTTCATGTCTTAAATTAAATAATTCTTATATCAGATGATACTCGAAGCATTATTATTCCGATATTCATTATTGTAGAACGATATAAATTGTGTATTAAGTGTAATAAAGACGAAGCACGATTTTAGCACCATCGACACGGTAAACATGTAAACGGAGTAAATACCCCTCTCCATGAGGGATGCATGTACTGAGAGTGTGTATTTATTCTTTATTCAAAAATTTCTCTAAACGAAAATCCAAAAAAAAAGACACGGGACACATGGAGCACGAACCTGACTAGCAAAACCCCTACAACTTCATCATGGAAACTTAAGTTTAATTCGGCTTTAATTCTTGTTCCATCAATATACATGGTCTCCGATGACAATCTCCCCTTTGTTCATATCCTTATCAGTCTGTCTCTTTTTTCTTTCATTGCCAAATCTGTCAAACTTAACGGTATACCTATCATTCTCGTCGTCGCCATTCCTGTTGATAGACCAAGATGGATGTCACGTGACCCATTTAAGGCGGGGTTATTCAAATCTTTTGTATTTTTTACCGTGCCGGTAAAAATTAAAAAATATTTTTTTGACTTCTTATATCTTTGTTATGCGATTGACTTATAAAGCGTAATTTGTGTGAAAGTCCTATCTTTAAGTAAAGAAATGAAGCAAATAATCAGATCTTATTATTGTTATTCACTAAAAATACGCCACATATACCTTTAAATTTACAATGTGGCTAATTTCTAAAAAAAAAAAAAGGCTATGTCGAAAGAAAAATTCCTATAATCAGATTTTTTTTCAAAACAAATCATTTCTTTTGAATAACTTTAAAAAACACTTAATGAATGTTTTAGTAATACATGTATATCATCAGCCAACGCGAAAGTTAAACTTCAATTGGCACGGTGACTCAAAGTAGATGTTTTACTTTCCGATTATGACAACGGAAATAAGAAGAGCTACTTAAAATTTCATCATACGGAAGGTTTCACGCGTCATAAGTTATCACCTATCAATTTACAAGTCATTAAAACCCATCCGGAAATTGTACACGTAAACAAACCGAGTTGTTTTATACATTAGTTTAGTGTCACGTGATTGCGATTTCTGTTTAAAAATAGCGTGATTGACACACTGAAAAAATAATTTGAATTTGAATCTATGTCTGTGGTAAGAAATATGCATTAATAGAGAATACATCTTAATAAATATATAGTTCTTGAAGACATCATGAGAGGCTTCTGGCTCATGATGTATGCCATGCTGCAGTATTTACATTCCCTTGCGCTTGCGTGGCTATGATGCGGAAGGAAAACTCAATATTTTCGTGTTGGCCCAACGCTTATTTCTATTATACTTTTGAACACCGTAATTTTTCGAAAGTTCATCTTTTCATATGATATATAAAATATGTGGAAATCGTGTAAAAATTCGATATTTGCTAAATCATGGGTTTGTGCGTCACCATGTCCCTTTAAAAAAAGCAACTTTTTGCAATCTGTCAGTTGTTTCGAAAGAAAGTCAATTCCAGTGCTGTTAGAGGTTTTAGCAGTCAGGGAACTAAATCAAATAAAACGAATACTGTAATTTTAGTGTGGTTATTTACGCGTGGGGGAAACTTACAGTAGTTACGCGAAAAGCTTAAAACCGCGTAAAATACCACCGCGCGTATTGTAAAAATTTTTTAAAAACTTTTATTAGTGTGTTCATTCACGCATCAGCGTATTCAGTTCAAACGCGTATGTTTGACTATAGAAAACGCGTCATGAATCACCAGCGTTAAAAGCCACGTTTATAGTTAGAACAGTTCATTTACCGAAGCGTTTTATGCATGACCGATTAGGTTTTTAAAAAAATCACATATCTATTAAAACGAATGCACAACGGGTGATATACTGGAAACAGTTGTTGAACAGAAGACTTACAGTTGTTTCGATCAGGTCAAAGCGAAGTTTATGGCCGAAAGCGGTCTGGTTTCGAATTCGGGTCCTACAAATGAAAGCTCGTCAACTGCAATAATACTGCATACATGTACAGAACATTGCAATCCTACTTTAAGCAGACACTTTCCAAATTTTGAACATTCCAGTTAAGAAGAGGTTATGAAACTTCCCTTGGTATTGGCAAAAAGAGAGAATCAAAATGCATACAACTGTTGAGGAAATGATTGGAAAATTGTTAAAAGACGTACCTTAGTGTGTTCTGGTAAAGTTGTAATTTAACCTTTGATTGGAACTTCGTATGTCTATTTACAGGGTTGTTTCGATCGGATTAAAGAGTTAATCAAATCAAACTCTGTCGTAGTGATAGCAACATCACTAACGATCATGATAATTGAGGTAAGCTGATTCATAAATCTATGAGAAATAAGGTATCGTATCTAATTAAAAAAGTGATCGTATAACATAATTGAATTATATTTCTATTCTGGCGGCATAAAATATTTTTTTGATTTATTTTTACGAAGTGTATTGATATATATAATAATGTGTTCATGTTATAATTATTGCAGAGAATGATGTTTGTTTCTTAAACATTTTGGTATTTGATACGTAATAAAATGCAAAATGGTATATAAAGTGATGTTAATGTTTGGGTTTTTTTTATCAAGATTTTAGGTATTGTGTTTTCCATCATCCTGTTCCGACAGATTTGTCTTCAGAATGTAATAACATGATATGATAAGTAACATGCATGTCTTTTTCCCAACAGTAAAAACGCATCATAACCCTTCAGATCACGTTGTATTGTCCCCCCTTTTTTTTTTTACACATTTAAGATCGATTCTATGTAAGAATCAAAATTCGGTGGCCACGCATAGTCACGGATTTTCTTCATACTTTACAATTTGATAGACTTTGATGAGTTAAAAAACCTAACACCATTTATTTGTTGCTGTGTGGTCCCGTTGCCATGGTAACAGAGGGTAAAGATGTAAAAATGGCATTTTAATGCTAATTTGAGAACATATTGTGAGTAATGTGCACAACAAGGGGTTTCCAGAGAAGAATATTATATTCAAAATAGTTGTCATTTTTCAAAAGAAAGAAAAATATTCATGGAGAAACACATAGTTTTAAAGCGTTTCCATGGTTACTAAACAGAAATTTAAAAATCTGTTTTCTTAATTTAATTTGTATAAAAAGAGCAAATCTAGGATTTTTTTGTAAACGTTATTATAATTCTGCAATTAAGAATTTATAAATGAAAATTTAGAACCGTTGCTATGGTAACAAGCTTAAAAATAAGGTAAATTATAATATTTTAAGGCATATTTGAATGGATATTATTCACTTAAAATGAATAAAAATATTAAATCAGTTGGTGAGAAATAATCAAGTATGTCCTAAACTTTAATGACATTTGAAAAAAATCTGACATTTTCTAAAAAAAAATGCCGTTACTATGGACTTTTCAAAAAGTAAGAATATCTGTGTGATTTTTTACGCAACTTAATTTTCCATAGCAACAACACTTCTCTGTTGCATAACAAAGCTTTTGGTGGTATATAATAAAAAAATAGATATATTTTTACAAGTTCAAACTAAAACAATTGCCAAAAATTTCTAAAATCAGGAATTAAAGCATATCAAAATTATCTTTAATTTCTCAGTTTTTCATATTTTTTGGCCTTGTTGCCATAGCAACGGATGTCAATTTTCATAACAAAATTGATATTGCATGGACATTGATTAGGATGTAAACATTTAATGGTTTCCCATTTTGGATTTTTTTAAAAACCGCAAAAAACTGATTTCAAAAATTTGTAACGGTTTCCATGGTAACATTTTAAAATTATTGGTTTCTCCATCAATTTTTTGATATAATTAAAGAATTGAGAACAGGACAAAGGCTGTTTTATGTCTTTTATAGTTTACATTAGTGGGCAAAACCTTCTAATATGGCTTCAATGTAGGTAAGTTTTGCTATTTTTCCATCTTTAGCCTCGGTTACCATGACAACGGTTACCCCCAGCAACCAACTTTTAGTGGTTTTTTGCGTTTTACACCCAGGTGTGTCCATGTATGAAATATAAGGAAAATTGGTGACTATGCGTGGCCAGACCCTTTTATAAATCTTTGATTCTTACATAGAATTGATCTTAAGTGTTTTTGTTTCATGCGAAAGCTATATTTCAAACAAATCCGGCTAATTTTTTGGGGTAAAATCATTGTAATACATAGTCGTTAAAACTTCATGATACATTTGCTTTTGTATGTTTTAAGAACGCAAATTAGTTTTTTAAAAAGGTGGTTTTGTATATAGATTATCAGCGCAGTTCTCCTAAAATAATTTGTAATTTTTTTAGTCATATTTTAAAATTATGTTGACAATTAATGAATTTTAAAAAAGTAAATTTTTGACAGCAATATCAAACAGAATATTAAACTGTCATTTTGCACTTTAGAAAAAAATGTATATAAAACTTTGTGCTGTCAATCCAATATTTTAGTCATGAGCTTGCCTTGTTATTAGATCACCTGAGCCAAAGGCGAAAGTGAGCTTTTCTGATCACAATTTGTTCGTTGTCGTCGTTGTCTTCGTTGTCGTCGCTGTCGTCGTTGTCGTCGTTGTTGTTGTAAACTTTTCACATTTTCATCTTCTTCTCAAGAACCACTGGGCCGATTTGAACCAAACTTGGCACAAAGCATCCTAAGGTTAAGGGGATTCAAATTTGTTAAAATGAAGGGCCACGCCCTCTTTCAAGGGGAGATAATTAAAAATCATTGAAAATTTGTTGGTAATTTTCAAAAACCATTCGGCCAGAAAAGCTGAAACTTGTGTGGAAGCATCCTCAGGTAGTGTAGATTCAAGTTTGTTCAAATCATGATCCCCAGGGGTAGGGTGAGGCCACAATGGGGGGTCAAATTTTTACATAGGAATATATAGAGTAAATCTTTAAAAATCTTCTTCTCTGAAACTGATCAGCCGGAAAAGCTGTAACTTGTGTGGAAGAATCCTCAGGTATTGTAGATTCAAGTTTTTTCAAATGATTATCCCCAGGGGTAGGGTGGGGCCACAATGGGGGGTCGAATTTTTACATAGGAATATATAGATTAAATCTTTAAAAATCTTCTTCTCTGAAACTAATCAGCCAGAAAAGCTGTAACTTGTGTGGAAGCATCCTAGGTAGTGTATGTTAAAGTTTTGTTCAAATGATGATCCCCAGGGGTAGGGTGGGGCCACAATGGGGGGTCGAATTTTTACATAGGAATATATAGAGTAAATCTTTAAAAATCTTCTTCTCTGAAACTAATCAGCCAGAAAAGCTGTAACTTGTGTGGAAGCATCCTAGGTAGCGTATGTTAAAGTTTTGTTCAAATGATGATCCCCAGGGGTAGGGTTGGGCCACAATGGGAGGGGGGGTCGAAATTTTACATAGGAATATATAGAGAAAAATCTTTCAAAATCTTCTTCTCAGAAACCGATCGGCCAGAAAAGCTTTAACTTGTGTGAAAGCATTCTAGGTTAGAGTAGATTCAAGTTGGATAAAATCATGATCCCGAGGGGTAGGGTGGGGCCACAGTGTGGGAAGGGGGTCGAATTTTCTCATTTGAATATATAGAGAAAAACAAAATCTTTTAAAATCTCCTTCTCAGAAACCGATTGGGCAGAAAAGCTGCAACTTGTGTGGAAGCATCCTCAGGTAGGGAAGATTCAAATTGTTCGAATATGATTTTGACAAATTTTAATCTAGACTATTTGAAGACTGAACTGACTAAAGTTAGAGCTCTTCTAGACAATTTGTGTTTTAGAAAATTATTCCCATATATTCCTATGTAAAAATTTGGCACCCCCCCCCCTTCCAATTGTGGCCCCACCCTACCCCCAGCCCCCAGGGATAATGATTTTTCAGGAGTAGGGTTGGGCCACATGGCGGGAGGTGTCCAATTTTACAAAGGAAAACATTTAAATTGTTCACAAAATCTCAAATGTTTTAATTTATATATGGTTTTACTTATATGTAAGCATTTTGACATATTGTTGATTCTTTAAAATTGTTTAGACTCTGGCCCCAGGACAATTCTTAGACCTCACAAGGGGTTCAAAGTTTGATGTAGGTTTATAATCCATATATAAACAGTTGTTTAAGTCTGATCATCTTCTCGAGAACTGCAATGCTCAATATGTGATATGACTGTAAAATCACCCTGTTACAAAGGGGCTCAATGATAAACATAAGAATATGCAGAGGAATTTTTTTTATACAGGATCTATTATACGACATTGTTCAGATATTTTTTATATGACTCTATAAAGCTGATTTTATTATGTCTGTTGTTGCTCAGGTGAGCGATGTGGCCCATGGGCCTCTTGTTTGATTTAATAAGATTGCTTGCATTTTTTTTTAAATGAAGCTGATCCGTTATTTTTTTATCAGAATAACTTTATTTGTTATTTTTGATTTATATGTATTATCTATTTTGTTTTCAAGTACCATTTTTTTTTATCTATGAATAACATAATTGAATATTAAAAACAAGGTATTAAAACGTATCTGTAAATTTGAAATGAATGTTATATTTTTTTTTCTCATTGCTGTAATTAAAAAAACCCTTAATAAAACTTTGATTTAGAATGTATCATTAGTTAATTATTTTTTTATTTATGAATTTTTTTTATCTAAATAGAAGAAAGTAGATATGGGATTTAGGAGAAATAAAAACGTCACATTCTCTTTTTCAATGCAGTACGATTCAAACTAAACTATAAACTCTTACTGTAATCAAAATCGGGGTTTTTTCTGGGACCAATCTTCACTAAATCCACCGCTCTGATCAATCAAAACCAGTAGTTTTTTTCTTCTTTATTCATTATATGCAATAATATCAGACAGACGAAAACAATTTTTAAGAATATAAATGGCAAAAAAAAAATCCATCTCCACATCCCTACGACACAAGAAGAAAGACTGATATTATCAGTGATTATGTAATACTTGAACAGGTTATTTACCTTCTCAAGACAACTGAAATTATTGCGTTGTACACTTTCTCATTTCTTACATGTATTTTCAATAAGTCCATGGACAGTAAAAAATGAAGAAAAGTTTTGTATGAAGTTCACAGACAGCCTTAGTTAGCTTAAAACAACTATCATATACATGTAGTGTATAAAGCGAGGATATCGATGTTCGAAACCATCAAGTGTCCATTGATAATTTTGCAATATAACATCTTTTTCCATGATTAGTTTGCATCTTACATGTAGGTATTTAGAATGTTTCCATACTTACTTATCAATAAGTGAAATATGCTAGACACAATCTTGTTGCGAGTAACTAGGAAGTCTTCCGTCCAACTTTAAAAGTACCTGGACAGTGATATATGATCGTGTAGGGTGTATATTATTCCTTTATAGAGCAAGTCACTTATTCTTGATATCTCATGTCATTTAAGGTGGCTCCACTTTCCGGTATATATATGGTTTCTTTTCTGTATAATGATTTTAGAGACGGATAAGCTTTCAGTTATATTATTGTGTATGATTTTCTTTTTTTTGGGGGGTGGAGTGGGGGTGGAGTGGGGGTGGGGGGTATATTCAGAGAAACTAGAAAAAAATACTTTTAATGAAAACAAGGCATTAAAATTTGGAATAAATCACTGCATAATGTATATGATAGTCTACTAACACATGTCAAAGAGGGTTAAATATTTTGTGTATGTTTTAAGATAAAATAAAGTATTAATGAAGATTAAAATCGTTGTTTGTTGATATTTTTTAAGTCCGTGTATAAGATTATTTATTGTGTAATATAAGACCTATTCTGTATGGAAACACAACTGAAAAAACGGGTTTTTTGTGTGTTTCTTTGTAAAAAAAAAACTTTTAAAGTAAAATATATGGGGTTTTTTTCTGTAAGTAATATAGAAACCTTACAGAATTATACATTGTTAACATATGAAACCTCTGGGTCCTCTACATTTGACTGCCATAATGCTGTTGTTGAGTGTAATTCTGCATTCTTTAGACATGGCTAAATTGATTTTTGACATGTCATTGTACATTTCATTATTATAAAAACGGGTCGAAAGGACAACACTTTTTAAAGAATAAGAGTCGTTGATGGACAAAATGGAAGATAATTTTCTGCATTAAATTAGGCTGGGTATTCTTTTACAGCTGTTATATCTGGTATGCTAGATTACAATACAACCTTTTATCAATGAACAATCCATCTATACTTATAAAGGCATTTTGCAAATAAACTACAAAATGTTTGCACCAGAGTACTTGCTTACACCTTTGGTATTTCAACACATGTGTGATGATGTCCGTAGGGTATAACTGGATTTAAACTGATAAGTTATTATTGTGAAATTAATCAAAAACCTACTTTCATTTTCAATAAACAAGCCCGAAATAGCAAAAATGAGAGTAAGGTGGTGGACACGCTTTGGCGGATCCAGGTCAGGGATAGTCTCGATCAAATATATATATACTTGCAATGAAATAATATTGAATGATAACGTAAAGAGTAAATATATTTACTGTGAGCCTATTTAGAGAATACAGAAAAGTTATGATTTGACGAATGTTGAATAAATAAAATGAGTAAATTCGTTTCTTTAGTGGGCGATATTAGTTTTTGATACTCAGTCGCTTGCGAAGCACGACCTCTGGTGAGAGAATGGGATAGAACTTTCCAGAACGGGGTAACCAAGAACGCGGATTGACTAATTAACGAAAAGTGTAGGACGAGTTTATCATGCACCGCGGGCAGATACCTTGGGTCGGACTTCGATTAATACAAAAAGTTAATAAATAAAATGGAACAATTATTGCGACTATAGTATTAATGGAAAGAACTTTCTAGAGCGGGGTGCCCAGAAACCAGGTTGACTAATTGATATCATGGCGAAAAGTGTAGGGCGAGTTCACCATAGGGCAGATACTTTGAATCTGACAACTTTGGTTTAAAATATGCATGCAAATGGATAATATTGCATAAACTAGCGTGTTTAAATTTCATACATTTTCATACCACGACAGATTGGTTGTAAACCTTAGTTAGACATTAATTTGTAAACATTAATAAACATATTACATGTATTCTTCGTCTTTATGGATAAATGCTGTATGCATAAAACGGGGAAGTTTGATCCCCCCCTCCAGATTGTTTTTAATCTGAAATTCTTATTCGGGACAGTAATAGAAGTTATATTGAAAATTGACCTAAAGAACAAAATTTAGAGATAGATACACTAAATACCTATTATTCACTGGTTTGAAATAAATACAATAAAAAACAGTTTGTTTTTTATTTCAATTTTAAAAAATAAGTTAAGGAAAAAATCGGACAAAGTATATACGGAAATGAAAAAAAAATATATGGTTCAACATATTTAGCATTATATCATAATTAATGTGTAAAATGTTAAAACCCGCGCTTGCGCGGGTTATCATCCAGTATCAATATATATTGTTCGTTTAAACAACCTGTTTCGATTAAGGAAGAAGTTGTTTTTTATGCCAGGAGCTTTCTTCCGTATTTCTTTCGAGAGATAAGTCTAGGGAACCATATCACAATGGCTCAAGGTGGATGTAGTAAATTTGGCAAAGTCTTTCTTGGCATAATCAACCTAATTTTTCTCGTAAGTAATCTTCAAAATCTTCATTTGTTTTTAATTTAATATTAAATTATCACTTAGCAAAAATAAAACTTCCAATTAACGAGGTGTAAAAGTAGATAAATCCGAAAGAAAAGTAACGACTAGAGATTATACTTCTGCCTGAAGTTCCTGGTCTCATCAGTCTCAAAATATAGTATTTCTTATTTATTCATCCATGCGAAAATGTTACCGTATTTTATAAATCAACATTTAAGATGTTTGTTTTTTTTTTGGGGGGGGGGGGTATTTTTTTAGTTGTTAAAAGATGGAATATATCCTTACTGGTTTATATTTCAGATTCTTATATAAGCTTTAGAACACGAAATACAATCCCTTTATAACGAAAATAGAAAAGAAGGCTATTATTGTTTTTAATTTAACGGCATTGAAAGGAAAGAGTGGATCAAGATTGATGTCTAACATTAGTTTCTTTATCATACCATTTCATGAGTATGGTACAGTTTTCTTATATTAACATTTTTCAGTGTCTTTGCCTGTGATAGCACTGCGTACCGATTTTGTACTATACAATCCAATAAATTCCAATGACGTATAATTGGGGCGCAAGCGGGGTTTGCTTATTTATATTCAAATTTTTAATCGTACAATTTCTGAAAATTATATAAATATAAGAAATAAGGAATTTCGGTCTTTATTGGATTTGACCCCGCCCCGACTGAAATTATCACCTCATAATACTCAAAGAATGATTCCTTATTCCTTATTTACGTGTAGCTATTGAAACAGTTTTATTAAAGTAGAGAATATTTAAATACTAGTTTTCCAGCATGGTGAGAATGCGGAAGTTGTAGAGGATTAAAAAGATTTTTGTCACCATATGATTTCTTTTCTGATAAATGTTGTCTTGTCTCTGTTATCCGACTATGAATTTAAAAATTAATCTGTTGGCATAAATATTCATGAACTAGTATGACCGTGTGAAAGGCATATATTGTGTTTGTGGGGGGAAATGCAGTCTTTTTAGATAGTTTATTTTTTTTTTAAATAAGCCTTTCATTTAAAAATAGTTATCAGTTTGAAATCAGTTTAATTCAACGTACATTCTTCTATTATTTTTTTAACGAAATGAAATTTAAGGATTGCTTTATAAAGGAGTCTTATCACTTCACTGATCTTCTAGGTCAGCTTAGAATTACGTCTACCGACAACTCGTTCCGAGTCGTTAATCCTGCTTTATACATGTAGTTACTGTATCAAATTCAGAGCTTGAAATTTAACATTGTTCTAAATTGCAGGTATAAGATCGAATAAACTATTCTATATTTGTACATAACATATATACACATGTACATGATATTTTTCTTTCATTTTTGAACACCCGTTTTACTAAAATAATTACCTTTTTGGTCATGCTTAAAATAAAATGAACCAATTTTTCCGTTTTGTGCAAAAAATTACAGGTTCTTGGCTTGGGACTCTTGATTGCTGGAGTATTGGTGAAAATAAACGCCCTTTCCTCCGATGTGACACCCGCTCTGAACAGCGTGGAGGTAGCTGGATACAAGCTAGGAGACCTTGCCAACAATCTGTCCATTGTTTTCATCGTGATTGGGGCGTTCATTGTGTTGGTGTCAGGGCTAGGGTTGATCGGTGCTTGCTGTGAAGTCAGATGGATGCTTGTTGTGGTACTCATAAAAAACGCATTTTGATTTCATGAAACGATGTGCAAACGATTATTAGAAAATGAAAAAAATTGATATTTTAGAATATTGGTTTTCTTTTTTGCAAGGAATGTCATATTTTAATACTTGCATATAATGACAGGCTTTAGATATAAATATCGTACAGAATAAAATTTAATCATCACGTGACTTTAATTTTAGTATGCCATTTTGGTGCTGATTTTGCTCATTATGAAAATAGCAGCAGTGGCGCTGTGGTTCAAAATGAGGGCCGATGTAAGTAAAGATATTTACTGTATTTGATTCGCGGAATTAATTGCTCTTTACATAATCTTTTACTAATACCATGTACTGCATAAGTCTGTATTGCCCTTTTATTTCCGTCCGCCATTGGACAAATATCATTGATTGATTGATTGATTGATTGATTGATTGATTGATTGATTGATTGATTGATTGATCGATCGATCGATCGATCGATCGATCGATCGATCAAAGTTACTTGGATGGGAACATTTTCAGAATGATTTCGGTTGAATATCTAAAAGACTTTAATTCAAATTTGCATAATTAAACTCTTCTTTCATACAGATCAAACTAATAAATTAGTTTGATTATTGAAGATTAGTTTTTTTAATGCAGTGTGTTGCTTTTTGGTTTCTTACATAAGGTTAAACAAGTTTTCTTTAATTTCAGTTTGAGGAAACCGTTAACAAGAAGTTAATTGACTCGCTTAAAAGGGATTTTCAAAATGACTTTCTTAACAGCACGAATAGTATCTCAAATGCTTGGAATTACGTCTTTTTGACGGTATGTCTTTACTTTGAAATTTGAAAAAATACTAAATGAAATGCTTACTTAGACATACATCAACAAACCACACGATGAGTTGAGTTTTGCGTTTGTCTGAGGCAAGCGTTTTATTTCCGTTCGAAAATAACATACCATCCTGCATATATACCAGTTTGATTGCTGTGGAGTTAATCCTGTTATCAACAAGACGGACAACGACTTTACAACGACTCCCTGGTGCACCAAAGACTCAGGCGAATGTCATCGGATGAACGGTACTATGATTCCCAGGACGTGTTGTACTGGGGTGGACCAATCAAATTACATAAATGCAAAACCAGTGTGTTATCAAGATGTTGTTAAAGGAAATTATAATGAGAAGGTAAAAAGTCTGGATTAGTAAACTTGTCTTTTTAACAATTGCAATTAATATATTTTCTTAATGTTATCCAAAAATGTCACCTCCATGAAATATATCAATTTCAAATGCAATACTAATTTGATAGGTGGACACAAAGATATGGTAAAATAAATGAAAATCGGGATCGAAGTATTTTATATATACCCATTATATAAAAAAAAAAGACTTGCATTATTATGATATCTTCATATCGAATAGTTTTAATTTTCAGGGATGTTACGAGGCTGTCAAGGATTTAATTTCCACATACGGGACTGTGTTCATAGCCCTCTCAATAGTGGTGATGGTTGTTGAGGTAAAATAATGACTCCATCTATTTTCTAGGAATAATGAAATATCAATTTTTCAAAATAATGATATTAAATATACTGTCGGAAAAACTGCCCTGCCTTGTTTAGACCCCACCCCCGAAAAAAAAAAAAGAAGAAAAAAAAATTGTAACTACATGCAGTAGAGAAGACCGTTGTTGTTAAACATTTATTTTTAAATCCGTATACCATATTTTAATTTAATACACTGTCCTCTAATTCTATGATGATTCTTTAATTATTTTGGGTTTTTTATAGCTCTTTGCTGTATTGTTTGCAATTCTCATCTGCCGTCAAGCTGGTTCGGATTCAAAGTAAACCTAGGAACATCCACAAAATACGGATCAGGAAAAATCCTGGCCAAGGACTATGGTCATAAAACTGATTCCAATAGTTTATATCCGATTCCATCATTAAACTGTATGCATATCAAGATTTGTAAAGATTGTGTTTGTAGTTCGACAATTATTGGAACTGTGTTTACTAAATCTATTGATACATCGTTATTTTTTTAAAACTTAAAACCAGATGGCTTTTTTAATTTTACGTGACTTCTTTGTATAACACTTTAAAATGTGATGTAGTACATTGTCTTTAAGACTGGTATTATGGTTAAAAAATAAAGTTTCATTTTGTAACTGTTATTCTCTGATTGTGACACATTAAAGATTATGATACAACAAATATAAGATACACTGTGATATAATGATTTTATACCTGCCTTCCGAAGATATGACGCAGTTTATATTTCGTCTGCTTATCGTAGTCAAATAAAAAAAATCTTCAAAAACCTTGAATCAAGAAGGCTAGCTCAAACATACTTGAAGACAGCTATAAGTTGGTCGTAAATGTAATCTTTGTGTGTGTAGAGCGACAAGCAATTGAACAATGCGGTGTTATCTTGCTGTAATTTAATTCTCCTTCCTCATTTCAATGCGTTTTTTAAAAATAGTAAGGGTAAACGTTTGTGTTAAAAACGATGTTTTTAGAAAACGATTTATCCAAATAAGTTTTAAATTCGTGTGTGACTGGTATTTAAATTGATTCATTAAAGCCGAAAAATGTTTTGCGATTAATGTTAAACAAATGTGCGTGCAAAAATAATCATTGTTTTTTTTTTTATTAGATTCCGTTTTGTTTAAGATATGTTATGTGATCTATTCTATTGTAAACAAAAACATGGCACAGTCCATGTTTACATTACAAAGATTGTCAGCTCTGTTTTTAATTTATTACTCGCCAACTGACATTCAAATTTTCGCTGTTAAGCATTGTAATCCTTAATTGCTAGTAAATAAATGGAGGAAAACTAGGTAAAGAAAGGGTTTAATGTCATGGTTATGGAAAATCTCTAACATTTTTTGCAAACTGAATTTGAGTCGAGCGAGCAGTTTGCTAGTCAGGAACTTTGTCTGTGTAATAGCATGCGCGGATCTAGAGGGGGTAGGGGGTCCCGACCCCCCCCCCCCCCTGGAAAATGAAAATTTAATAAATTTACATAGTAAAATTATCGCAAATATGCCTCGGAGCCCACCCCCACCCCTCGGCAAACACAATTATCCTTCGGACCCCCTGGAAAAATTTTCTGGATCCGCGCATGAATAGTATGTTTATACATATAAGAATATGTATTGTTGATATCTTTAAGATAACACAACAATTAACCTCACCATTTTTTAGATTTACACAAATGAACAGTTTACAAGCGCTGCGGAGCTGCAAGACAAGTTCAAAAAGCTCGTGAATGATGTTTTAGGTAACGGAAATACCGGATGTCTTTCTTTCCAACTTAATATGTAAACATGGGCACTTTTGTCTGACATAATTTTTATTAAGAAAATTTTTATTAAAGGCATGTGCACACTCTAGGGCGAGTGTTTCAAAAGTTAATATTTATGATTAAAAAATAGCTGGTTTCGATGGTATTTAATAAATAATCAAATCAAAAGAACATTGAGATATTTCATACAAAAAAAAATAACAAAATCTGAAAAAGTTTATGCTGTACTACAAAAACTATATATGAGAGAAATACAAGTGTTTCGTTTTGGGGGGAACATGTTTCCACAGGAAATCAGCATCGTGGTTTGAGAGCAATTTACTTTGTCACGCACGGAAATATATGCGAATATGTCAGTTTGTTTGGTTATTTCTATGACGTTATAAAGTATCCGCGGTTTTTTTTTATTTATTCAGTAGATATTTTTCAGTCTTCTTGCCCCCGACAAATGCAGATTGATGCAAGCATAGCGAGAATCTGTAAAAGAAAAAGAAATGAAATGTAGTCAAATTAATAATTATAAGTATTTAGTATACGCATTATATAATAATTATATAATATATACACAATTTCTTCGAGTGGTTATAATGGGCTTTCTTATTGAAAATTTCAACACGAAAGTCAAGGATTTTCGAACGATTAAAATTCTTAAATAGCAATAAGAATACGCCTTCTGCAAATTTGTTCTAAAAATTATTACACGATAAGCACATATCAATCACTTTGTTAAAAAAAAAGAATTGATTTACATCAAGATTTTAAGCCAAGTTTCCTTCGCCATAATTTCCTTTACACATCAAAATTGAACTGACGATTGCTAGAATCTGCAATAGAAATGATACATATGTTATAGTAGTGTTATATATTAGAGAGGGGTATATAGTTAGATGGCTATAACCAAATATTGATATTATGGTGTTACTTAAAAAAATAAATCTGATCAGCTTGCTTTATGTTTACAAAAAAAAAATATAATTTGCTATATTGAAGTACTAGATATAAAAAAAAAAATGCGAGTGCTATTGAAAACATGCAAATTCCAGTAGAAAGACTTTGCATGTTAAGATCTTGTTTTCTTATGAAAAATAATGTACTATTCTCTTCGTTGATAAGATCATGCTTAGTCAATATGCTTTTCTCTGAGATCGATACATCCACGGATTGGAAAGTGTTCTTGGTCATACAGCTTTTACCCAGTATAGTAAGGTTTTGAAAAAAAAACCCTGGTAAAATTGAACTTATTATTAATGTTCAAATAGAAATATATTTTATAAAATCTTATAATTTTTTTTTTATTCATAAATAAAAAGACCATGAATGTTTGTATAACACATATTTCCGTGAAATAAAAAAAAAAGATTTTTTTTTTTCAAGATTTTTCACAATACGGTAATTGTAAAGCGACCCAGAAAAACATTGGCTATAAACTGAAAGAAAGACAAATAACACTGCGACATTTAAGTTCGAGCACGACTTTCCGCTTCTCTTTCGGTTAAACATAACTTACTTTTGTTTTTACTAGTATATTTTGGCAGGACGTTTTACTCTGATCCTATCATGTCAACCTATATGTACACATTGCTCTAGTTTTCTTATAACTGTCTCTCAAATCCCATGGGAGAATGATGGGATTTTTCAACCAACCTAAAATCCCATGTGAGAAAAAAATCTTTGTGGGATATTAACTTCTACGTGATTTTTTCTCCCATCATTGCAGTTAATAGGATAAATAATTCTCTATTAACGAGGCTGGGGGTGACTGCCATTTTAAAGCGTTTTTATCTCTACACAAAAAAGATTTTCACTTTAATGTTCTATAACTCTTACTTTGTACAGAATTTGTCTTTTGAAAGAAATGGATATGATGGTATTGAAACATTATTTAAAGAGTCAATTGATGGTAAACCAAGGGTTACAAGATGCAAAAAAATAATTTCGGCTGTTTTTCAGCATTTTCTAACTTTTCAAAGGGAGGAAACTTGTAAAACTCCAAATATTTTGTTCAAATATTTTCCTTTTATTTTTTTTTTAAATTTCACCATCGAAAATTTTTTTTAATGCTCAATCTTTATTACACATGCATTGATTATTATTATGTTAAAATTTGGAAATAATCTTGTGGCTACTTTTTTTTTTGTTTTACATATTTGCATTTTTGTGACATATATATTTTTGGTAAAATTGTGATATTTTTCTTTATGACAAATAATGTTAGGTTTTTATTATTGAGTTAATTTTTTGTGATGTTATTGGTATGTTTTTTGCCTTTATCTAAATTTCATATATTTTTCATAATTTTTTTTTACATAACGTGCAATTTCTTCAGATGCAATACCTGATAAAATTAACGATGATTGTGATGTGGTCTTTCACATTAAAATGTAAATTAAGATTACGTGAAACATTTCTGCAAATTTTGTGAATTTTGGAGAAATTTTTTTTGACCCCCCCCCCCCCCCCCCCAGCCTCCTTAATGCAATCCTCTTTCGACGAACAATGTGTTTAGGTAAAGGGATTAGTTTTATGATGATAATTCAAAATTATACTTGTTTAGATGCAGATTTCCCTAAAAGAATGCAATATTATAATTATATAGTCCTCTACATACAATATTTGAATTTAATAAGTTGATTAGCTGTTATATGTAATATGGCATATATAAAGATGTACATGTACATGTATGACTTTAATGCAATTGAATATCCCTCATTGGATCGTTTCGTTAAGTCGTGCAGTGAAAAAAGGAATACTATACCTCGATGATGATAATAGTAATCCCTACACCAAGGAAGACGTTGCTGTACCTTGAGGTATCGAATTTGTTTAACAGAGCGTCATAGCAGCCCTATAACAAGAAAAGAGGGATCAACAGACCATTGTTTTGCCTCAGGCTAAAAGTACGCAACGTCATTGGATAAAACGCGTCACATGATGCCCGTCTACAATTCTAAAGTCGTCAAGACGGCAATATGTTGACCGTAACATCCTTTTCCTTATGAAATTATTTTAAATATATACTATTTAAAGGTTAGGTCCTTGTCAGCACAGAACATTAGCTTTTTACTGACTGTCTACGGAAATATGTCGGTGTTGGTGGCTTTGTCTTCTATGAACTCTGACAACCTGACATATTTCCGTAGACTGTCAGTAAGTAATAATGGCATCATGTACATAATTACTACCACATTGCACTCTCCTATTGTAAATTTCAATTTACCGAAATTGTCATGTTGTAATAGTAGAGTATTTACAATCGCAAGGAAAATTCAAAATTTACAACATGACAGAATATTTACTTTCTTAATATAACATGCATGATGGGTTTTTTCACACCTTATTTATAAAATCTTTATGAAATGTGCTTTATGATAAAGCAATAAAAACTAGCAATTATTTTTTAACCCAAGTATGAACCATAGTAACACAGAGTATTTCACTAGGTGAAATTCTCTTCAACGATTTATTTTGAGTGAAAACAAAGAAACTGTTTTGACGATCAAAAAGTTGCATAAACGGAAGTGTCAAATAAAGACGTCCGTCGTCATTATGCGCCGTCTGCGCTTTCAGGTGTTTTTATGTTGCATAAAAAATTTATACATGTATTTGCATCCAAGAATTTGATACTTGTTAAGGAAATTGAAAATTTTGTTGACAAAACCGGAATAACCCATTTCGCTGGACGACAACTTTTGCACCAAATAAACATCCGTTAATTTATTAAGAGGGGAAAACAGGAAATTGACTTGATAGAATTGACATTAATCAAACTATATAGATCAACAAATTTGTCATCTTATGAATGATAGAGAAAATTCTCAGAGAGAAATTCTGAATTTGGGTGGGGGGGGGGGGGGTGATTTGTCTGTATAAGAGCATTGTCTTTTTTTTCTCCAATTGTAACGCCTTTCCATGCGTGTGCTACGATATTAAAATTAATTAAATGAACTATAATTTTGAGAAAGCCACAATTTTGTTCTGTGTTTATAATGTTTTCACCTTGGAACAATGAAGATTCATCATACCAAGTCCATGTTTTCGTGTTGCATGTATGCATATGTTGGGAGTGTAGTCTAAAATTGAGGATGAAATTTAGACAAACCGAAGTGTAGTATGTTCCGGTAGCGACGTTGTCTGTACACGTTGTTGGTGCAGTGTAGTTGGAAGCGGTCACTCCAATGCAACAGGAGGTTGGGATCTTCTTCGATCCTTTTGATCCCCAGTTGGGTGTATTGGCAAAGTCACCGGCACTTCCGTTCCTCACAGCGTTCACTCCGCAACATTTCAGCTGTAAATAGTGATCTAGTCTTTACCAACACAAAGATATTATTTTTGTGAAAAAAAAACAACAATAATTTTATATACATGTATAATCATAAAAGTTATAGCAAAGGTTTAAAAGAGAGCATGAGTTTATAATTTAAAGACGATATGGAGATGTAGTTGTCCGTCCGTAGTTGTTGAATACAAGTAATGGCGACATGGAATCAAGGGGGGGGGGTTGCGACGTACTGAGAGAAAGATGTAGTTCCATCCATTGCTGAGTTGGTTTGATCCGTTCAACCTATCCTCGCGGAAGTTAGTTCTTAACGATGTCGTCAACTCGTCCTTTACGACCGAGTTAAGCTGAAAGATATAAGTATGTGTAATTACCAGTCTACTAGTTAAATTTGTGTTTTCATAATTAAGGTAAGACGACACGTTCCTCGAGCATCTTTTTTGTATTACCCTGTAATAAAGAGTTCCAAAAGAAATAATCCGGGTTTTCACCGAAATGGGTTTCAAAAATTTAATTTGCAAGAAAGCTTGTCAAAGTAGAATAGTTAATCAATAACAATTCCTGGAAAGGTTATATAATATTAAGGAACTGTCGTCTGACCTTAAATACGAGACATTCGGTGAATGACGCTTGTTTGTGATCATACCTGGTTTTGCATGGTGAACCAGAGGATAACGACGACAATTTGGGATAACAGAATCAGCAACACGATAATGGCGTACTGAAAAATAAATTGCAAAATTTACTTATGCATTATGATATTACATATGAATAACTTCATTAATCTGTAATTCTATAAGCCAAAACAAAGATCACGAAGGACACGTTTTACAGTTATTACTGTGAAACAACAGGGCCGTAGTGAGATTAGAGAATGTGCAATTTTCAACTTCTTTTTAAGTTGTGCTATGGCAAGGGTATCAACACCACAATCTGTTTTGATACTAATTTTAGTACACACCTCTGTTTTCAATTAATGTTGTTTCTAACGTTTTGTCCTATTAAATTAAAACTTCCCATGATAGCCGTGTTTAAACAGATATTTGTTTGTTTTTTAATCTTTCTGTCAATTAGAGCTTGTGTGGCAAATTAAAACGAATGCGATTTAACATTTTTCTCTGAATACAGTAGATAGTACTTACGATTGTCAATAAACATTTGCTTTTGCAGCAGGCTCCCATCAATCCCAGCACTGCAACCAGGAATACAAACACCCCAACGATGATGAAGCCGATACCGAGGTTCTTAACAACGTCACCAAGGGCTATTCCCGTCACGCTGACTTGGTCCAGAACCGGCTTAATTTCGTCGCTCACAAAGTCAATGTTGGTTTGTAGGACGATTCCTGGGATGAACAGCCCCAGGCCCATCAACTGAAATCAATAAGAATTTTGAAGTCGTTATTGATGATATACAGCCCTAGACCAAAAATGTACTGTGGAATTGTTCGAATTCGTGGTGGCTCGATTTTCGTGGATTTCATTGGTCCTCTCACCTAGAAATTTTCATACTCAACGAATTATGAAACAAATGTACATTCAATCATTTATCATAAAAGAAAGTCTCCTAATCTGTAAAAAAAAAAACCGTGACAATTCACGAAAATTGGCTCCAACGAAAATTATTAATGATTCCACAGTAACGCAAAAACATTACCAAAGGAATGATATGACAATCATGTTAAATATTTTCAGATATAGATCATTGAAGTTGAACTGATCATTTAAAATAAATTTATTAATAAACAAATAATTAGTTTAAAAAGTTACCAAAAACACTGTGTTGATTATCACAAGGATAAACTGCCCCATCTTTCCTCCACAGTCCAACCCCATTTTGAATTCTGCAAGAGAAAAAAAAAGTATCTCAAAACCATATAAAACGTTTCATTTAATTAGATGAGCATGTATGTTTGTTATCTCCTTTTTAAAAAAACAAAACAGAAGAATACCACATTCACCTATCGGAATTCTTTGTTATCAAATGTTCATAAACTGTAGGTATACCTTCGAAGAATACTTCAAGTGTATACTAGTCAGGTCAAACTATTAAATCAATTAGATTCTATTTCGTCCGGGTTATAAATCGCCTCTGTCATTGACATACAGTATTGTAGAGAAGGATAATCCTGAAGTTTTCTAATCGAACAACCGGACCAGAGGGAATCGGCATCCTGATGAAGTAATGTCCGAATTCCAGATCCGCCATTTTAAACGGAGCTTGGAACCAGGATCTTAAATGACACAATTCCAACCAAATCCTCCTCCCATCGTTGTTGCCACAAATACATACCCAGAGACCGAGATTAAATGAATTTCTCCATCAAACCTGGTTCCCGGTTAATATTACAGCAAGATTGTTGATTTTTTATAAGGATGCATAATAACATCATTGTTTCATGTCCAAAACATGAAAAAATTACGAGAAAATTTTAACTTTAAAGTTGAATAGGTAAAGGTTCTCGCTCAAACAACAACATTTGTATAGCAAATTATTGTGTTTTCTCGTCTGCATAAATACGTTTTCATAATTAATAAACAGCCAAATTGAAAGGTAAATAATATATATGTAAGGTACTTTTCTATTGGGTAGTTTAAACTAGTTTATTTCCTTCAACGTACTAATGTTTTCGTTCCTCCTTTATCCTGGAGGATAAAGCAATTTATATATTAAAGTATAATCGGAAACGTTTCAACGCATTAGTCATTTATCATGGTATTACTAGTAGTACATAAACTATGGGATACTAAATGATAATAACACTTTTCTATTCTTCTATATTTAAAAAAAAAAAAAGATTAGGTCATCTGATCCAGAATAATGTTACATTGAATTTTTGTAATTTAAAGAATTCAAAACTATATATAACAATCTAGATTGTGTTAGATAGTTTTGAATTCTTTGAATTACAAAACTTTAATGTACATGTAACAATAAACACATATTTATTGGATTGCACAGCTCCTGAACTCCTACTTGTGAAGTACATGCAATGCCAACTATGTATTTTTTATCCGCAGTATAGATGTATTTCTGATTTTAACATCAAACAAACAACAACAAAAACCACTTCAAATATAGTGAAGATTTTGAAACTCTCTCTTTTTTCTTTCAAAAAATATTTCGTTCTTTTTTTTTCTATAAGGGTATGAAGAAAATGAGTCTGATAAAATCTACTATACCATATAAATTATCCCCCATTAAACTTTTAAAAAAACTATAATTATGGTCGATTAAATATCAGGGAAAAGAGAAATATAGAGAAAATAGACCTACCTCTTGTTCAGCGACTAGAATAGTAAGCTAATGTGAAAACAGGATCTTGTCAATGCATCACGTTTCCGGGGTGCGCGGCTGACAGACTATTTGTTGATATTTAGTATTACATGTATGTAATACTACGCTCTCGAACAAATCAGTACCATTCATACAAAAATTATCATGCTATGTAGCATTTGATTAAAGTTTAAAATGTGATTAGCAATTTTTTTTATATTCTGTCTTAATTTTTTGTTCTGTTATCTATTGGGTGTGAGTTTAATCATAAATTCCTACAAGACAGATCACTTCTACCTAGCCCACCTAGAGTTGGTGCGTCAGAATGAGCCATTTTTCTTATCTTCAATGTGTACCTGTAATTGTTTGTACGATTATTGAACAACTAGTAATAAGGACAGTTGAAAATCATTGTTAGGTGCTTACTAGTATTTATGCACATGCGTAAAAGGTCGAGTGAAAAAAAATCATTAAACTGAAAAAATATAAATGTATATAACTCAGCTCCTTTCCCTTGCAACTAGCTGCAGGTCTGTAGCTCCCGGTCTGAAAAAAATCAGATGGACGACCTGGGAGCTACAGTTCCTCCCATAGTAAAAACCTACGAAAATAGGCGCTAGTTTTGAACTGATTAACCTTATTTCCACACAAATTCTGTGAAAATAATTAGACTGATATTGTCACTTTACTTGCCTCAGAGTTTCTCTTAAACATGCTAACCGACCTAGAAAAATGAAGTATATTAATTTACTTCGAGATCGAGAGTCGCCATTTTTCCATATAAACAAACTGCACCACTTCACTTTACGGGGCTGGTGATGGTGTTTATCAGAGGCAAGTAAAGTGACAATATCAGTAGTAAATTTCCTAAAAAATTTAATGGTACTAATTGTTTTCACAGAATTTGTGTGGAAATAAGGTTAATCAGTTCAAAACTAGCGCCGTTTTTTGTGCGCCGTAAATCGTAGGTTTTTACTATGGGAGGAACTGTAGCTCCCAGGTCGTCCATCCGAATATTTTCAGACCGGGAGCTACAGACCTGCAGCTACCTTGCAACCAATAGAAAAAAAATAATCTTACTGAATTTTACAAAAATTTTGTTTTTGATTTGCTTTGTTGTTGCTATTTTGTTATTCATTTGTCATGTGTTTTGTTTTGTTGTTGTTGTTGTTGTTATTTGAGTTTATTACGTGATTTGATTTGCTTTGTGGTTGTAGTTAAACGATATTCCTAATCACATAATAGCCGTCTCAATAGAAAGACATATACACAGCAAACAGAAAAAAAAACATTATTTGCAATGTTTCTTTACATGGCAAACAGGAAACCGGAAACATTTTTTCAGCTGTTTTGAATTTGTATATAAAGGAAAATATTGCCGTTTAAAAGAAAGATAAACTTCCTTTTCGTGAATGCAATTAGTAAGATACGTGGGCTGTTCAGGTATGCAAGCACAAACAGAGCCATCCAGCGACACGCCATCGTAACAGTCACCGGAAGTAGTTATCCATGACGTCACACTTAATTCATATTATTCATGTCCGGAGATAGAGTTTCCACAACAATTAACATGAAGATGAAAGTTGTAAACATAAAACAAAGACGATCCTTGATCTTCATGGACGCTGTTTGATCTGCATACATGATCGAAATGATGCTCAACCTGGGAGTCAAGCGTTTTTAAAGATCAAGAAGTTTGCCGTAGACTATCAAAAGTACAAGGTGAATGATACATGCGCGGATTCAAACATTTTTCCAGTTGGGGAAGGGTCCGAGGGACTTGAATTTAATTGAGTCCCCCCCTTTCTATAGTTCCGCGCATGTGATGAAACAATACTGCCCCATCCATGGTTTCTGTGATCTCCTCTTTGGTTTTCAAGAATAACCTAAGGCTTATATCTTCAAAATATAAATTAACATCAGACTTAATCTTGATTTATTTATCACTTGTAGAATATGTTTCCTTCTTTCACATTTACAGGTAAAAGATATATATATAATTTTATGGTAGTACATACAAATAAATGTATATGCAAAAAGTTTGTCTTTGATAAGGTATTACCATGTTCAAAATGACTGGCCCTTATGCTACAGGGCCCGGTTTTTCGAAAGGTGGTTAAATTTAACACCGTGTTAAGGTTAACGACATGTTAAATCCTAATCAAGTGATTAGCTAACGCAGTTGTTAAATTCTGTTGATCAAAAGCAATTTAACGCATTGGTTAGCTATAACACTGTGTTAACTGAGTTAACCACTTGCTAATCACTTGGTTACCCATAATTCATTTCTACTTCCAAATATAAAGAAAATAGATTTTGCTTTGGGATTTCAATAAGTTTGAATTTAGTGAAATATTATTAATAGAATTATATGTTGAACATCTATATCATATATATTTCCTGTGTTCCATTTCATACAGTCTGCAATTTTTCCAAATCCTTTCTTTTCTTGTTACATGTAACTAGTGTCTATATAACACTGTTAAAGTACAGTGTTATAGCTACAAAATATCATTATAAATTCCTTTCAATGTGTATATTAATACAGTACATGTATATATCATAAAACACACACCAAAGGCTCAAAAATTGTTGTAATTATTTTATAAGGTTTAACTTACCTGTTTACGCTAAGACACTTTAATTGTCTTAGAATAAGAAAACATATGCAATTCTGACAAAAAGTATACCCCAAACTGTCAATTCCATTGAGGTTTAAGAAATATATTGACATTTAAGTGAACCCATCATTTCTACATACTTTTATTACTTTATTTAACATAGATTCATATGGTTCTCCTTCAGCAAAACATCTCAACTTATTCATTTAGAGGTCAATTGTTGTTCAAACTCATTAATTAAGAAACCTTATTCAATACTGCATGGTTCATCATAATATAATACATAAAAGCACTACATCACTTAGAAATACTCTTGCATGCATACCCTCCTCCTATGTATTGATTTTCATAAAAAGAAGTGGTTTGAAATTTTTCACCTATTATTATGAAACTTGTGTCAATATCCTAGAGTCAATTATCAAACATATTTAAAAACAAATATCATTGACACTAAAAATTGACTTATTTTGATAAATTGGATGAATTGTAGCATTTTTAGGGACAAATATACACGTCGTCCTACATGTGATTTCTTGTTTCCATGAAAAAGTAAGCTTAACAATCATATTTTATGAATTATCTTATTTATTCTGGTTTCTATTCCCTTTTTAACCATGATACAAAAAAAATAAGACCTACCAGTGTGATGTCTGCCTTTAATAATTGAAATAAAATTCAAATACACCCACGTAGAAGGAGACAGATAAAATCCACAAAAATGCTCAAATTTTACATGTTTTTCTACATATTTGATGCATTAATACAACACAAAGGTACAAATATGTTGTTTTTTTGTTCATTTCAAAAGTATTTATTATGGCAGATTCTATTTTAATGTAAAATATACATATGTACATATCCTAAATGCATGTGTACTGTAAATTGAGACATTTGGAAGGAGTGGGTGATTTTTCAACTATGTAAATGCATCTGTAAATTTCACTGTTAGATGGGAAGGAGGGCTAGGTAAAAACTAGAATTTTTTTACATTTGTATTCAATGTTAACTGCATTTGTCTCCATAGAAACTTCAATTTGAAAGAAAAATATGCCTTTAAAAAACCAAAAGGGCTTACTAGTATTAATGCTTATTTTTAATACAAGGACATATGTTAGACAAAGACATATAAAATAAATGTAATATAAATATTAAATCTAACATGGGTAATTATAAGAGAATAAGATTTCTTGTTACATAACAATACAAGTAAAAACTGTGATGAACAAAAATTGCATCATCCATTATATACATGTAACATTCTGTGTATAATTTCACATTTAGATGAAAATCCTAATTTACTTTTATAAATGTACAAATATAAAATAGTCAACACACTGTTTTACAGAGATATAGAGAGAGCGAGAGCGAAAGATGTCATTGTATTATAATTTAAGCTTTTTAGGATGTAGGCATTAAATTAAATGTTATAATGATTGTTCTCTTTCTCTTGGTGCATGGTGTTTGAGGTTTAGAGGTTGGATGTCATCAAATACTCTTCTTTCTCTGAGTCTCTCCAAGTCCTTTACAAATTAATGCATGAACAGTGCAGGCAGTTATAATTCCTGTATCATGCAAATCTGTGAATTAAAAAGAATGGGATGTGAAGTAAAGACAAGTATAGTGCTATTTTGGGACTGAAGTTCAAATTCATTTCAAATATTTAACAGTTATGACTACAAATTTTATTGAAAATGGACATAATTAGAAAACATGGACTGATTTATGTATATGTACCCTGTTGTATGCATATGAGTCTAATGCGAGTTACATGCATATACATGCATGTAAACATTAAGCAAAGCAGCTAGTTCATATCCAAGTGACATTAAACTTAGAAAAGGATGTCTTAAATTCAGTAATGGCGACTAATCAGTTTTGTTGACTGAGAGTACAGTAAATGTAATAATAATTCCCCTAAAATTTTCAGGGATACACTGTATATTAAATATCTATTTTTGAAGCATATATGTTTTGAATGCTCTGTTATATATTTTTTTGTGAAATACCCTTATAATTGAAAACTTGTCAAGTACTACTACTGAAAATACCCAAACTTTAATAATTAAAGTTTAAAAAAAAAAAAAAAAGTCATGCATATGCACACCTTATGCATACAAAGAACCTCTCAAATTTCACTTCTGGTATTGGTATGCATGTTTGGTTACATTTCTCCTTGACTGCAGTTTGTGTGCCTCATGAGACATGGCTTTGGGAGAATTTGGGAGAATTAGGTAGCAAGCATAGTGAGTGTCACCCAGCAGAATACTTTTTTCACAACTTCCATGTTCTCCTTCTTCCAAATCTTTAAATCAATAATTTTATATATAAAATACAAAACAAACAGATTTTTTTTTAATTATAAAGATACTTAAAACTTGTCAGAAATACATTAATTAATAATGTAAAATACATTTGAAATAGATACACTTAAAATATGTGCATCATGATTTGGATCTGCCCAGTGAAATGAAATAAATAAAGTCAAATTTAAATATCACTAATTTAATTAAATCAATACTGTATATGGAGTTTTTAAAATTAAATGCTTCAAAAATTTTATATTGAGTTATTCTATAAAAAAAGTAATTTAAAAAGGGAAGATATAATATGAAATACTTGTACATAAAAATCATACAAATAGCTCCAAACAGATAGTTTTAGTATCTTTTCATTGCTTGACTGTGCATTATATTTATTTAGACGTTTTAGAAATAATCATGATCCACCACTTGCATTTTGTCAAAAGGGAGATAAATCTTAATATGCAGTAACAACATTGAAAATAAAATTATGCTAACATGTATTTATCAAGAGGATGATAATTCTTTTCTCATTGATGTTTTGAAAATTGAAGGAAAAATTTTGCAATGTTTTTGTACTAATAGTACCCATTTCACTAATAATTGTGGAAATTTTTGTTAAATGTCTTAAGTGACAACAACAATAAAATCAATGTGAATGCGGTTGCTTTTAACGTTAAAAGCACATGTATCTTACGAATATATTCCATATCGAATCAAATGTATGACTTTATATGATGAAGTATGATTAAAGATAAATATCACAATATTTTTTAATGTATAGTCTTGTATCTATTTTGTGGAAATCGTTATCACCATACTGATAAGGTCACCGTCATTGTTTTCCGCCTTTTGGTTTGGTTATTTGTCGTCATAGAATTACGTACATGATGCACCCGTTTTGCAACGATGATGTGCTTTTTAGTATATACTAGTATATTCTAAAATAATAACATGTATCCCATTTTTCCGATTCCTGTCAAACGATACTGATTCTCAGTATCGACAGTGAAATGATAGGAACCTATCCGCCCAGACATTCACATAAGATGAAAAAAATATTTTACAGAAAATAAACGGAACAAAAGTATCTATTGGTAAGACATTCATGTATTCTGGAAATTATTTGATGACCTAAAGCCAATTAAGAAAATGACGTTCTCGAATTTACTTTTTCATTAACACATTGTAAACTATAATACTAGCACACAATTAACCACAGTAACACTGCTTTTTTGTGTCACATACCTGATTCATGCATAAATAGGCTCTCTTTTTTTAAGAAAAGAAAAAAGATCAAATTTTGGAATCGGTTTTGTGTCTCGATTGTCCCTATCAGCCAAAAGTTTTGCTTTAGTCCATTCCTCCAACATGATTTCATTTCCAAGGACTCTTTTTGTGGGATGTGAAATTACCCTTATTAAAAGTTCAACTTCACTTCGTAATTAAGGTTGTGTATGATGTGTGTTCTCGTCTCTGTTTCTTGTTAATTAATTACACAATTAATTGTGAATTATCTTAGACAACAAAATATAGGGATTCACAAACTCTTTACAATTTTGTTTAAGATGTTAAAATACTGGTCAGTGGTAAAAATTTTATTTTATATATTTTGTTACTATTCAAATGTTTTGTGGTAAATTCGTTTAATATTGATATACTATTATAGGTCCAATGTCATTTAAAACACCTTAAACTGTTCATTGGTTGTGTTGGTCATCCATTATGATATATATAATTCAGCGGAACATGTAAACAGTTATATGGCTGATTCTGCAGAAAACTCATTATCCTTCTTGCAGACGATCTGCTCCAAAACAAACATTACCCCGCTTAATTACACAAGTGAATATAGAGAGACGTTTCTTTGCATCCGAAAATAACGCAGGCGCAGCAGCTGTGATTTTTAAGTAGACACTCGGTGAAAGTTTTTTTCTTCATAAATTTACGTATGTTTGCCTGGTATCTTCATTACTTTGCAAAAGCCTTCTGTAGCAGCATGGCGGATTTTTCGAAGTGGGCGCAGAGACACCTGTCTAGAGTTGAAGAGGACTTCGAGGAAGTTGACAAAGATAAGAGTGGATCTCTGGACTTTTCCGAGGTCTACAATGTGTTGCAAAAGTCCGGTTTTAAAGGCACTCAGGACGAGGCAAAGGTGAGAAGAGTTGAATTTATTACCACTCCCTTGAAAATTTTCCAGGAATTCGTTATTCCGTGTATATGTTTTTCAACCTTTTAAATGCGGATTTTCAATATTTGTTCTTTTATATTATATTTCAGAGAATTTTCCAATCGTTAGATGTAGACAAGAATGAGAAAATATCAAAAGATGAATATGTAAAATCAATGGCTAAAGTTCCAAAAATAGACTTCAAGTGGGTATAATTTTTTTTTAACTTCAGTGAACATATTAAAAGATTTTTTAACTGATTTATATTTCCATAAAAGCAGAAGATATTGCTAGGCAGTATCTAGCTGCAGACAAAAGTTTCCACGACGAATCGACATTCTGTATCTGTTGCTCATCACTTTCTTTGTGAGCGGGGCTTTTATTGTGCATCAATGTAGAGATTTTGGCATTTCCCGTTGTTTAGTAATCAAAGAATAGGGAAGCTATTTCATTCATCACATGTACAGATTCGTGTGCATTGTCGGCAACATTGTGTCGTTTTTTGTTTGTATTTCAGCGTAAATAGCATACATATCTTGGTAAAGAATCAACCACATTTACAATAAAAATCCGAAGAAAATAACTGTCGCTTTAAATATCTTTTTCATTGCAGATGAAAACACCAGGAAGTACTTTATGGGTGCAATATATAACCAATACATTTTAATTATCTTTGCATAACCTGAATGGTTTATTTTATTTCAAAGAGAAAACAGCACAGCCTAAGAACATTTTTTTTTTCATTGCAGACAAATTGTTCTGAGACGAGCCTTCAAGAAGCTAGATAAAGACGGAAGTGGTTTTCTGACACGTGACGAGATTTTGGATGCAGCCAGTAACGAGGCTGAGCTTGACGTGTCTGCTGAGAAGATCTCAGACATGCTCATCTATCTCGTGAAAGACGACGACAAAAAGGTCGACTTCCTCAAATTTTCTAACGTCACCGTGTTTTATTTAACTACGCCTATATACAAACATGAAATTTTATTTTTTTAAACATATTTTATTTGACTACCGTAGCTTTATAAGCAAATTGCTATTTCTATTTATTGTTGTTCATTTCTGCTATAGCAGAGACATAAATATGTTATCTGGCTATAGTTTTTAATCAACTCGTTCCCTGACAGATTGATTACGAAGAGTTTTTGAACATTTGGAACGTCAAATCCACAACTTCCGCCATGCGCACTCTGTTTCAAAAGCTGGATACAGACGGAAGCGGGAAAGTGGACCGGAAAGAGCTCTTAGACGGCCTGCATAGAGACAGCGAGCTTCACCTACAGGCGCCCAAGATCGCTGAAATACTCATTAAATGGAGCAAAAACCATACAGGAGCTTTGTCTTATGAGGAATTTCTCAAAGTGTATGAAAGCGTGTGATTTCTAGTAAGAACTCATTAGGAGACATCTTAAAAAGTGACAATACAAAGTCATTGTTGTTGTTTGATTTTTTTAATTGAATGTTACCTTGGTACTAGTATATATATATTCGTTGTTTATATATTTATACAATGTATAAAATCGTAACACATACATGCAATTTGATATTTTCTTTTCAAAGCAATAAAATGACTTTCGAATAAAATTTCATATTGTATATACATTGTAAGAATATGTATGAATTATTTTTTTTTTGTTCATTTGGGAAAGCTTTGATTAAAACATTTAGTTTTTTGCCATTTTAAAACATATCTATCGATCACAAACATTTCTTTGAATTTACAAATCCAAATTTTGATAAATTTTACACCAAATAACTGAACGTACTTTGAAAACTCCCGCAATCCGACTCTTCCGTGCAGTCGCCCATTGCAGTCATGTCTATTCTTATTTCTGTTGACGTATCGCTATCCCTTGTATCTTCTATGTTTTCGTCGTTCTCCACTAAAACTCTTTCCTCTATTTGAGAATTGAATCTTAGTCCCCTTTCTAAATATGGATCCGATTGTGATCGAGACGATTTCAAACGCGTGAAAACACGCGGAAGGCTTTTGAGACGTTTCAGTGGGGGCCTCCTTTTCTTCCGGACCATGTTAGCCTCGCTTTCCCGCGATAGCATAACCGGAAGTGCCATCATATTTGCTAAGCCTCTTCCTAGCGCACTTCCGGTGTCTCTGTTGTTTAGGGATTTCCATTCAACGTCCATGCCCTCTAGCGTCTTGTACACAGCACTGAGGTCTCGCTCCTTTGTAAACTTTCTTCTCGTTTTTTCGATATCGCGTAGGAAATAGTTCACTTGTTTATCTTCGTCGTCGTGATTATTAGAAAGTCCGCGAAAAAATCCCAGAATCAGGACTCCAAAAACAGCGCCGCCGTACACCATTACTACAGACACCGTGAATTCCATGGCGCCCTGTGCATCCGCGTGTCTGTCATAAACATTTTGCGTTGTGTTGGTCACATTCTCCATGTCAGGAAAAACCTCGCTGCAGCCTTAAAGTTCCATTTCTTATCGTATTTCAGGACCTCTATTTCTATTGTTTGAAGAATGGACGGGTCCTTATGAGGGTCGCGGCTCAGTAATTTTTTTTCTAATTACAAACGCGCCGAGTGTGTCTTTTAAGTGTTAAATGAAATACATTATTCATCCACTAGTTATATTTTGGGCCAAAGTGAGGCTTGACTTCAACGTCCTAAATGTACAAATCGGAATCTCCAATGCAAAACACAATTTGCCCTCCTTCAATTATAAACCTTGTCTAGGATTTCGGGTTTATTTTTGATACGTGACGGAAAAATAGCCAGCTACTTTAATTCCGTATATGTTAAAGTTCATTAGTTTTTATAAATACCTCGTCGAGTTAATCTCGATGAATGAATAGGCAGTGTTCCATAACTGTGAAATTTAAAGAATTAACTTGCATAAACATGTAAACTTCATAACAAAAGGCTTAAAATGCGTAAGTAATTGGTGAACATACATGAATTTCATCTCGCATAAGTAACGTAGGGCACAAAATATCATAGCAAGCATCGTTTCGTTCTGTTTCTCATGCCAGTGTTTAAAAAACACAGTCATTTAAATTTCAATACATTGTCAATAAGTTTGATGATATTGTGCGCACCCAACTGCAAACGCATAAAACATATATATGTAAGGGGGGAGGGGGAGGGAGCGTTTCAAATAAGTCTTTGGGTGTGAAGGGTGTTCGGATTTTATTGCTAATCAGGAGCAAGATTTTTTTGCTGTTGGTTTTTTTTTATGTAATATTGAAAATAAATTAATGGCTTCTGGGTTTTTTTTCTTAGGCCGCAGAGTTCTCGTTTTCAAAAAATAAATTTGAGTTGGTTTAGAATATTTTCTGAATGCGAGAAGCTGTGCACTCTCAGATGACACGAAACACAATACAATCTACACATTGAATTCAGAGCTCTAATTCCATTGGACGTTAAGTTGATAATATTGAATGATATTAATTAAAGTAATCAAATACTTTGTTTTGAAATGTTTGCTTTTTAGGCCTAGTTAAAAAAAAAGACTTATGTTGATAAGTATTCAGTACTTCGGTATTCTGTTGTCGATGAACATTTTCCCAGGTGGAAAATAAAAGGTGCATGTCCTTAACTTCGTATATGAAAACTTTACATGGGATAGTTTTCATAGACTAACAACCAATAAATGCGTGTATAGAATTACGCCCTCAATTAGAAAAAAAAAACCCTAGATATCCTAATCTAAGTATTATAAAATCTAGAGTACACGCTCTTGCGTGGGTACATGTTTAAAAAGTGACACTGTATATTTATATCATAATTATATACACATATGAATTATACTGAATATGGACAAAAAGTTTTTAAAAGAAAATGAGTTCGCAAAATTTCTTAGACAAGAGGCCAATAGGCCTTAACGGTCACCTGAGTACCATAGCCCATACACAAACTTGTCGAGGAGTCTCATACTTAAAGGAACCTAGACACGATTTGAGATCAAATTTTTATTTTTTATTTTTTATGTATAAAATGGTTAACTAGTGCATTTTGAATAGTTGACCAAAATTTGAATGTTAGAAGTCAAGTAATAAGAGAGATACAGAGGTTAGAATTCATTGTTAGGTAAAGAAAGCTTGAGTCTTATATTTGTTTACAAATAATGTAAAGTAAGGAATTACCATTTCTTTGACAAAATGACTTGTGGTAAACAAGATAAACTGATTCAATCTGTTCATAAATAATATTATCAACAGAAAAAGCAATATTTAATTGAAACTTATAGCAATAAAACACATATGTAAACAATAACAAGACTCGAGCTTATTTTACAAAAGAGAAAATTTCAAACTCTGTATCTTGCATGTTACTAAATATTTGACTTTCAAATTTTGAGGGGGCATTAAAAATACCCATATTAACCATTCTAAACATTAAAAACGGAAAAATAAAATTTAAACATTTTGAGCTCAAATCGTGTCCAAGTCCCTTTAAGTAGAAAAATTATAATACATGTACTAGTATTGTAATGATGACCACCTCCATGCCTGAAATCTTTCAAAAAAAAGGACAATGAAACCTATAATTTTAGCGAAAAACTTTAAGATTATAATAGAGTGCATGACCTGATATTGAAAAGGTAAAATACTGATAGAAAATAATTTTCCCATATTTGTTAACTTTAAAGATAGGTTTTATGTGTATATGTTTTCATAGATAAACTAAAACAAGATGGCTAGTATACGTGTTTTATTTAATTAAAACAACTTCCCATACCCTATCCCCAGGGGCAGACAGAAATTCTCCCTGTGGGCATTTAAACAAACAAGAAAAGCTTTCAATGCTATGAATTGATTCTCACATTTTCCGTTTCAGCTTTTAAATTTTCAACATTCATTGACTTTTGATCACCATCTGGCATTTATACCCAAATCATTTTACATGTACTGCTTATCAGTGACTTTGGTTAGCCAACTATTACTTTACTATTAACAAGTCTATTTGTTTATTCAGAAAGTTCATCTGTTTTTGTTTCAAATTATAAAAATACTTGCATAACTCTTTTGATCATACATTTTTACTTCTTAATTACATTATATTCGATGATAAATTACTAAATATGAACAAACAAGGGAAAATAACTCCATTATGAACAAGCAAGGGAAGATAACTCAATTAACTGCCTGAACTCTTTCCAAATGCTTTCACAATATCTTAACTTTGATAGATAGCTTCTTTCTTTTTCTTTTCAAAAAAATGTGAATTTACTCATTTCTTTCATTAAAATTCATGAGCAGAATACCAGTAAACTATTTACTAGAATATAACTATTTTGGCCCCGTCCTAGAGTCAGAACCCCTACCTCGGGGGGCATAACATTTATAATTTTGGTAGAGGGCTTCATGGTCTACAAAATTATGAATTCAGTTTTTTCTTACAGGTGTGTGGGAGTAGAGAAGATAATTTTTAAACATTATATGCATTTACACTATACATCCATTTTGGCCCCGCACAAGAGTCAAAACCCATACTCCAGGGGACATGAAATTTACAATTTTAGTAGAAGACTTCCTGGTAAAGTGGTTAACATAATTATAAAAGATGTGTGGGAGAAGAGAATCTAATTTTTAAACATTATATGCATTAACACTATATGGCCATAATACCCCCTACGGCCTGAACCCCTGACCCAGGGGTCATTAATTTCACAATTTAGATAGAGGAGTTCGTGGACATCATAACCATGCATTCAGTTTTTTTTCCACATGTGTGGGAGTTAAAAAGATTTTTTAAGATTTAATGCATTTTCACTTTATGGCTGTATTGGCCCAACCTTAGGGCCTAAACCCCTGTCCCAGGGGTCATGAATTTCACAATTTAGGTAGAAGACTTCATGGACATCACAACCATGCATTAATGAGTTTTTAACAAATATATATGGGAGTAGAGAAGAAGATTTTCTAAGATCTAATACATTTCTACTATATGGCCATATTGGCCACACCCTAAAGTCTGAACCCCTGACCCAGGAGCCATGAATTTCACAATTTTGGTAGAGGGTTTCATGGACATCATAATTTATACTCACATGTGTGGGAGTAGAGAAGATTTTGAAAATTTGGCTTTTTCTGCTTATTTGGCCCCGCCTGTGGCGCCCCGGGGGTGGTAGAGCCATATATTTCACAATTTAGATTCCTCTTACCAAAGAGATGCATCACACCAAAAATGGTAACTATTGGCCTTGCAATTTTCAAGAAGAAGTTAAAAATGTAAAATTGTTTACGCACGACGCACACCCGCACGACGGACGACGGACGCACGACGACGGACGAAGACCAATTGCAATAGGTCACCCGAGTGACTCGGGTGACCTAAAAAGATGTAATAAGTTTAAGGTACCTCGCCGTATCAAAACTTATACTTTTAAAGACACTACGTCTCAAGACAGCGATCTTTAAAGTGCTTTGTTGAATTGTTTGTATTTATTGAATTACGTAGTTGCATATCATCATTGTTCAGTGGCAAAAGTATCGGGCTTGTAAACTACAGATCATAATTTCGAATCCGCCTGGGGTTTTTGTTCATATTTAAGCCTACTGAATTGCATTTTTGAATTATAATTATTTAATAGATTTTCCTTTTTGTTCGCCTATTTGATATATATATATATACTTCTTATGCATCTGTATTCTTATCTGTCATAATCAAGTATTTTTTTGGTGATTTGAGAAACTATTTCACGGTGTAACCGTAGTAAGCCACAATAATTATAAAAGTAATGAAAAGGTTTTGTTAAACGCTTGAACACAGTACAAACAATAGTATGTCATAATTAAGGTACGACAACCCTTTGATAAGGGAGATAACTCCCCCTAGAATAATCACTAAAATATTTTTTTTTATAATGGATGAAAAAAAAAATACGCGATTTCTGTCAAATTTAACCATTCGATTAACGATAAAATGTTTTATTTATGTAAATCTATAATTAGTTTGAATTTCCAATCGAATAATTATTTTCACCTGAGCAAACCAATTGCACAGCTAGGTTTGGATGATGAACTTAATATCACGAATTTGGTAATAATTGAACTACATATAGGTCATATTATCAGCGAAGCACGATTCTCGTGTGTCTTATCGTGTGTCTCACCTTTCTATAAACTATCCTCCATTTATATCCATTTAAAGATATTCCCGGAAACATTATGAAGGGATTTCTGATATTTTTCGCGGTTATTGGGGTTTTGGGTAAGTGAAATATTTACTAATTTTTTTTGGGGGGGGGGGTATTTTTTTGAGGAGGTGGGGTTAAATTAGTTAAAAAGTAACTTTCTCCTGCTAAAAGCGAAAAAATTATTTTTCTATGAACTAAATGGAAAGCACACTATAAAGTGTTGCATATTGTAAAAGAATATGAACGTATTTTTACAAGTGTATCTTGCATATCTGTACATATACAGAGGCGAACGACCTTTTCAACATTGTTAGATCATATGTTTTTTTCCGTTTGATTATTGATTTTGCTTCTATCTAGTAAAACTGTTTACATTCAAATGTGAACAACAATTGGGAATCTTCAAATAAAGGAGAAATACTCAGTAGTTGTTAATATAGCGAAAACAAATCTAGCTATGCGCAAAAAAAGGTCTATATGCATTGAACATCACATAAGCAGCTAGGTTCGTTCTTAATTTTAAGAAACTGGTTGTGCTTTACGTTATAACAAAATACCAATAGATAGATAATTACTGTAGATCGAGCTATATTGTATAGATAAGTATGGTTGATATCTTATATAGCACTGGCCATGGCTGAGAGATGTAGTCACGTGGAGACCTGTAAGACAACTCTGTGTCCAAATAACTCCACCCATCTGTCCTGTCATAGTGGCCGGTGTACCTGTGACGCTGTCCAATGTAAGTGAATGAATGAACGAACGAACGAACGAATGAATGAATGAACGAACGAATAAATGAATGAATGAATGATGAACTAATTCTGTAAGACAACTCTGTGTCCAAATAACTCCACCCATCTGTCCTGTCATAGTGGCCGGTGTACCTGTGACGCTGTCCAATGTAAGTGAATGAATGAACGAACGAATGAATGAATGAACGAACGGATGAATGAATGAATGATGAACTAATTCTGTAAGACAACTCTATTTCCAAATAACTCCACCCATCTGTCCTGTCATAGTGGCCGGTGTATGTGACGCTGTCCAATGTAACTGAATGAATGAACGAACGGATGAATGAATGAATGAATGAATGAATGAATGAATGAATGAATGAATGAATGAATGAATGATGAACTAATTGATTAATGAATAGAATGATTTTTTTTTAAATCGATCCATTTCATTTTATTTCACTAAAACATATAATTGTGTCTGAGGTTCAATAGACAGTACATGTGCATACACACAATTATTAACTTAGTAATCATTCAGATATTTATTTGTGCATTAAATAGCCAAAACCAAGAACAAAGTCGTATTTTTCAACTATGAATCTTAGATTCGCTAAGTTCATATATAAAGAGTCCAGAAACAAACAAAATTTTCAAATTTTCAAACTTCAAATTTTGAAGTTTAAGGTAGCCAATGTATAAAGAAAGGATGTTGAACAATTTTTAATAATTTTAAAATTAGTTAAAGATTTACTGCAAGATAATGATGAAAGTGAAATAAACCAAATTCACATGACTGATCACATATAGGAAGCCGGTCATTCTGCACCTAAAACTTTTATCTTCCCTTAATTAATGCATCTTCGCTAGCCAAGGGTTTACGATCTACTCCGCTCGTCTACATAGGAGCGGAGTATATCGTAAACCCTTGTCTTCAATGTAAAATTCAAGGTGCAATTGATTGAACAATAATCAAAATTTTGAAAATTCCTTTGGTGGGGTAGTTTTATTTTTTATTATACTTCCATGTTAAATACTGAAATCTGATTGGTTTAGACGCAGTTGACAATCCGTTCCCTTACCCTCAGTGTTAGCAACACGCTTGGCAACGGGCCGATAGTATATAAATAGTGCCTGTTTGGGAGGGTACCAGTTGAAATTGACACCCCGAGAAAACCATTGTCAACCGACGCGAAGCGGAGGTTGACAATGGTTTTCGAGGGGTGTCAATTTCAACTGGTACCCTCCCAAACAGGCACTATTTATTTTATTATACTGAATGTCATAATTTTTATAGCAAATTTTACTGCTTTTATATAGAAAAGACGTGAATTCTACGGCGAACCGTACGCGCATAATTAACGCGCATGTAACAATTCGTTCTATCGGCCCGTTGCTAAGCGTGCGAGGGAGAGAGAACGGATTGTCAACTGCGTCTAAACCAATCAGATTGCAGTATTTAACATGAAAATATAATAAAACGAATTGTTACATGCGCGTAAATTATGCGCGTACGGTTCGCCGTTAAATTCACGTCATTTCTATACAAAAGCAGTAAAATTTTCTCTAAATTTAAGACATTCAGTATAATAAAATAAATAGTGCCTGTTTGGGAGGGTAACCGTTGAAATTGACACCCCTCGAAAACCATTGTCAACCTCCGCTTCGCGTCGGTTGACAATGGTTTTCTCGGGGTGTCAATTTCAACGGTTACCCTCCCAAACAGGCACTATTTATATAATATCACCTGGAAAATAAATATCGGACCATTCATTTATTAGGTACAAAATTTGGTCGTTATACATTGAATACCTTAATTTATGGCACGCTAAATCACATGTACGTCATGACGTAACTCAAATGAATAGTTACATGTAGGATTATCGATTGTAAAACAAGGTTTAGAAAATAACTTTTAATTTATGTAAAGGAGAAAATCCTCAAACTGTCCATTCTGTGAGAGAAAGAACTGTTCGAGGCCTGAAGGGCATTAAAACATTTTCTCTATTGTTAACTTAATAAACTGTCTCAGGTGTTGGCTTGAATGATTGCTAAGATTATGTAACTCTATTGATTGTCCATTTTAAAAACAACAACAAAAGGGTTGAAAATAATGGTGTATTGTTGAACTTAATGGACAGTGCCAGGTAGTTTTATATTTAAATGATACCTAAGGTGATTTCTGACTACTCCCTGGGTAAAACTCAATGAAAAAAGATGTCTTCATCAGATGGAGAAAACTATTGCAAACCATAGTTAAGGCGTTTATCTGTTTCATATCAGCAAACATTCGCGATGGCAAAATATAATTTGTATATTATAGTTTTACGATTTGTTTACAACGGATTACAGTTGTTAATTAAAATAAACGACGAAAGTAAATTTTAGTTTACGGTTTGTAAACAATAATTACAGATATTTGAGGCATCGAATTCGGGAAATTATGAAAATCACATAATCGGATACTTAATTAGTCTAACATACGAGTGTGAAATACAGTTTGTGATGATAAATTGACACAAATGTAAATTTTGAGTAGAAATTAGAATTAATGTTGTTTTATAAACATTTTTTAAAAGAAGTTAGAGCTATATACAATTTACAACCGAAACCTGTAATCAACGAATGTTTGTTATACTATTTCTTTACATATGTGAATCTATTGATTGCGGGTTTTACAGACTGAAGAAATGTTAACCTTTAGTTAATAACTGTAAAAAAAAGTTTTACTGACTATAATTGTAGTTAACAAATCGAGAAATGAGTTTTTGGTCTTATAAACCTGCTTTATCAATATGTAAACTACGTAAGCTCATTTTTATTAATTGGCTTGTCATCTTCATTTCTTTGCTCGGACTACATAATGTATACGTAATCATTGATTTACAATAAAACTGTTATATTATTGCTTACAAAACAACTTTTAAGAAATTTGTAATGCCAGTCCCCATAGACTTGACGAAATTGATATTTTTTTCTTATTTTGTAGCATGCCAAGATATAATCGACTGTGCTGCAATAGGCCGCTGCCATGACAACAATATGCACTACCACTGCGTGGACTTTGTGTGTAAATGTATCCCTGACAACATCGGGAAATAAATGTTCAAAGTCAATCACGTCTGAATTTTGTCAAACTATGCAAAACATGTCAATCCATTTTTGAATATCGTCATGGCCTTCTGAAAATTTCACAATGGAATATGTTACATTTACACGTTTTACTATGAAAAAGTAGGGTTACAAAGAGTTTTCCTGAAGATTAAATGATCTTTTAAAAGGAAAAGAATATCTATAGCAGGCCTACCATATGAGCTATTCATTAATCAACTTTTCCAACACCAAAATAATATTTTATAAAGTGTGCTCCTAGACTTCCAATATTTCAATCTTTGTCATTAATAATGACAGAAATGTGTTATGGGTTCAAAAGGTGCAGGTCTGTAGCCCCCGGTCTGAAAAATTTTGGTAGACGTCCCATCCGATTTTTTTTCAGATCGGGAGCTAATTCTGTGTCCACCTGTACTTCCATCGGAAGTTCCTAAATGTTTTATCTTAAACATTAATTTTTCGGATGAATTATCAACCTTTGAATGTCATAATGTAAACTTTTATCTACAAAGATTTTAACCACCTAAAATACCAAGAAACAATAGTAACTTTACAATACAACCATTCAACATCGGCTCTTTATTTCCAAATGTTTACATCAATCATTACTGTGAACAGTCCATTACGTTTAATACTTAAACCAATG
The DNA here is from genome assembly GCA_020458035.1 of Magallana ariakensis. Classification (NCBI taxonomy): domain Eukaryota; kingdom Metazoa; phylum Mollusca; class Bivalvia; order Ostreida; family Ostreidae; genus Magallana; species Magallana ariakensis. The sequence goes on from CM035815.1 coordinate 33,239,979, forward strand.
TTTTACCACACATTAAAGTTGTGATACTTCATCATTCATAACTTTTTTCACATGATAATACAAAATACACCATATTTGAAACAGAATGATAAAAAAGAAATACATTTGAGGCTTGTTATTTTCATTACAAAACACCAAACGTAAACATATGCTTTGTCAATTATTCAACAGCAGTTAAATAAATCTCGTCTTTAAAAATCAATGTCTAACAGTAAAATTTGACCAAAAATTATCAAACAAGGTGCTACTGAGTAGTTCTTATGTAACATGTTTTTTGAGTAATTCAGCTCATACTTTTCTCTTTTTTTTCTTCATAAACATCTGTACAAAATCCCCAAAATATCTTAGGCAATTCACATTAAATGAAATATCCTGAGCTATTTTTTAAACAATTATTTTTTATCAAGACACAAGAACCTGGCACATATATAGTCATTCTGTTTGTCAGTGCTTCTTAACATATGACGAGACACTTTCCAACATAAATTTGATAAATAAATGCAATTTGCTACTTTTTAATCAAAATAGAAATAGAATTTCCTAGTGTTTCATGACCTAAAATCATTATTTCAGTCAAAATTTCAAAGCCAGAACTATGCAATATTCCATTTTTTTTTTTATCACAATCGCAACAATTCTAGGCCGTTCTGGAAAGTTTTTTTTTTTTTGAGGTTTAATCTTGAGAAGGGTACACTACTCTAATCGTCCACTAAATCTAGAGTTTCCAACTCGTCCTCCACATCGTCAATGTCATCACCACCGAATAAATCCTCGTCGATCTCGATCTCTGCACCATTCACAGTGGCAGCCATTGCAGCCGCTATTGCGGCATCCGTTTCCGTTGTTGATGGTTCTTTCGGAGGTAATGCAGCTGCTTCGTCCAGTTTCTTAGCTTCATCTGTTCAGAAAGGCAAACAATAATATAATCCATTTTATATTATCTTTTTGAACCCATCATATAATGCTCTTGACAATGCATGTAGCAAAATTGGGTGATCTTTCTTTCTGTTTTCAAATAAAACCTGTTTTGCATGCATTTAAGGTGGAATAACACACCTGGAAAAAGTCACTTAAATTAACAGTGAATTATTTGATTATGATAGATATAATAATAAATAAACTGTATATTCTGGTATGTCAAATAAGCGAAAAATTTGCAGTTTGGGGATAAAAAATGAATATCAAAAAATTCAATTCAGTCATTACTTGTATTAGCAAAACCCCATGCGGGATTCGAACTCGGGATGTACGGATCACAAAACCGACACTTTATCCACTTGGCTATGGAGTAAGTTACATGTTGCTGTCGATTTAATCCTTTTAATAAAACGAATAGTCGTTTCAATCAGAGGTCAGCCATTTTGTGACGATGTGTTATTCCACCTTAAATACATTACTTGCATGCCATGAACAAAAGCTGCTTTCAGATCAAAAAATCAATTCAATAAACAATGTAGCTTAGTTAGTTAAAGCCCTACTGACCCATAATCACAATATTCATAATGCTACAGCATTTTGTGTCACATGACCTTTCATTGACATCTCAATTAAATAGAGATCAGAATTTCGATGCATGACCTCAAGAAAGATCTTGATCTTACCTGTTTCATTTGAGCCTACAGATGAAGGCTCACCTCCGCCCCTGGAGTTGACCTCGAATTGTCGTTCTGTTGCCACTGTCCCTGATCCATCGGATTCCCGGGCAGTTGACATGATATAGTCAAGGTTAATATCAACCACCTTTGGGCCACTCTCATCCTTAAAATAAACAAATAATATTAAGCATTAAAATTTTTTCACAAAACTCTGATGTAAAAGACCTAAATTATGAAAATTAAAATTCATTAACTCCATAATGCACCATATAAAAATCCTTCACAGAAGTATTTTTTCTATTAAACACCATTAAAAAAAATCAATTAAACATGCATGCAAAAGTGTGTAAATGTGTCCGTTCAGCCCCCATTCTCTGTATTTTACCTCGTCGTCAGAATCGCGTTCCCGTTCTATAACTCCTTCTGCGGCCTCATCATCATCCTCACCCACCAGGTCAGGGTTAAACTCAAACATCTCTCTTCCACTAATCTGAAATTCATCATCCAACATATTCAATTGGTTGTGCAATGGAATAGAAAATTTATACTAAAAGAATAAGACTATCTGATATCATCTTCATATAGCATTAGTATGATTAATGGCAGTTCTAAATTTTTTCATGCAAGAAACATTGAATGTAGCAAATTTAAACGTGGTATTTAAGTTTGAGGAAACCTTTCATTATTGTCCTTACACATTAAAATTATTGCCAATAGAGCTTTTTATGAAGATTTTTTTGAAAATGTTTTCTTAAATGTGTACTGAATGATAAACTCGGAAGTATGTCAATACTTACTCCAAAAGCCCTGCCAGCTTTGTAGTCAGCCTTCTTTTTTTCTTGGGCGGCTTTAGCCTGCTCAATCTTTTCTTTCCTCTGTTCAAAAATAAATTTGAACATTACAAAACAACATCAAAATCAAAGGCATACATGTCTAAATGACTTACACAAATCAAAAAAGTGTACTTTAATTCATAATGCATATATCACGCAAAATGATATGAAATTATAGCCCTTAATTATAGCCTTTTGATGAGGTCAGGAAATGGTTTTACAGACATGATGAGGGTATACTGACCGAGGACATAGTCCAAGGTTGATATACTCTTATCAGGTCTATAAAACCATGTATTGAGACCAATATCAAAAGACTATAATTTTTTTATTATAATAAATCTAAAACTAATACTGTAAACGTATTACATTTGGATGTGTATTCCTTTTTAGCGTTTTCCGCGGAAGGCCGCTTCGGCCAAATCAAGTACATCGCTAAATGCCATTCCTATATGTATTAGAATAGGCACATTCAGAGATAAGCTAATTCAAACCCACGCTAACTTGTTGGAAAATAATTATTTTTCACTTAATATCGTTCATGCTAAATACAATACATTTACAGTACTCTTCAAGGGTACAACAGTAAAATATTTGGTTTATAATGATATAATAATAAATTGCCTTATTGTACAGATTACCATTTTTATAAGAAACTCTAGTAAAAAGAAAGTCTCAATCATTAAGAATATACATGCATCTTTTTCACAACCAACATGAAGTAATACTTATCTATATATCTTATCTTTAATAGTTTACCTTTCTTTCTTTCCATTTCAAGAATGATTCTAATGTGACTTTTGTTGTTCCCCCACCAAGTGCCGCTCTCTGTGAAAAAAATTAATTCAAGATAGTAAAAAACATTTTGTTTAAAAAAGCATTTATGAAATCATCATCATCATCATCATCATCATCGTATATCACCCACCCTTTCATATATGTTGCTTTTGGTACATGTATTTGTTTCCCAAGTTGTATAAAAAAAAATTAGCATCAGTAAATGTTTGAGAAAAGGAGAAAAATTGATCAGAGGAAGGTGATTACTTCTTTCTCTATAAGTTCCTCTATCGTGATTGTGGATCCTTTGTCTTCCTTCTTCTGGTCTTTTTTCAAAACAAAGCCTGTCAAAGAGGAAGCAGTATTGTATCTCGTTTTACTTAACCGAAATATTAGATCTCTCCTTCAAATAATTCAGTTTTCTTCCCACAGAGACCCTGGGGATAGAGCAGTACCTGGGGGCAAGGCATGGCGGTAGTGACACTTCTTTCCTCCATTCGGACACTCCCAAAACCAACCATATTTACTGGACTCCACAGCTTCCAGGAAAAACTTGCATATCTTGTTTTAAAAAAAAAAAAAAAAAAATTATCTTAAAACGTAATTATTGTACAATAATACAAAACACTGAGATAGAGAGAATCGGTTATACTGAAAATTTTTTTAATGATATCGTTAAATGTAAAAAAAAAAAAAAAACACATTTATAAGATGATGGATGGTCTTGGCATTTTTAGACTATATTATTCTCCTTCAGAAGAAAAGCTCTATAGAAAGATAGGAAAAAATGAAAATCTTTACTAGATACAAGTATAAAGCTAAAAATTCTATATATAATTTTTTTTGAGTCAATTAAATAGATCATTAGTGGACCAACCAGCCTTCTAAATATATACAGGTACAGGTAAGAGAACTTTTTTGTTTTGTTTTACTATTAGTCAAATAATACATAGAGCACATCATGTACTTGATGTTAATCTCAACTTACAATAGCTGTTTTGGGGAGAGTTTTTTCCTGTTCACCATGTTTCTTGTTGACCACATCTCTCAGCTGTTCTTCGTCCCAATTCTCCATTGTTTCTAAAGATAAAACACCACCAGATATATTCTTTGCATAAAAAACAATCCTACTCAGCTAGACAATTCTGTTAATTTGTCAAAATAGACTGTCTCGTACACTGTAACTGATATGTTACCAAATATAAGCATATTCTGTCTGCTATATTACAGTGTATATCTGTCTTGTGAACATACCATCTTTTTCATCTCTGGAATCGGAATAAATGTTAATCTTCTCTCCTTTCCTCTCAATGTTCAGATCATGAGAAAATTTACACTTGGCTCCTTTTGAACATTGTCCTTGTTTGAAGAATGCACACAACACAGATTTGGGATCGGCACCTGATTGAAAATGAAAAATTTAAATCATTACACAAAGGTTCAATAAATTTTATTAGATTTAGTTTAATAATAATAAAAATAAAAGCTACCTTTCAGTTAGGAAAACAAACTGGACATCGAGTATAGATCAACATAAAATCAAAATCTGAGAATGTTAAATTTCTAAAACATATGCAAGCTCCAAGAGCAGTGCATGTGAGATGAGAAAAATGTATAATTATGTTTTTTTGTTAATTCTACCTTTGGAAACTGTTTGTACAGGCTTAAACAAAGTGCTCAGCTCATCAGCTTCTTTTTTCTTATCAAGTTTCTTCTTATTCTTGTCAGCCTCTTGTTGTGCCTGTATGTATACAATACACAAACAGTTTTATTATCCAAATTTCCCAAGTTTCAACAACAACATTGATAAAAGTATCAAAGTTGTAGCAGACATTGACAGACTGGTTTGCTGAGAGAAACATCCAGGATGGCAATGTTCAATCTAAGACACCTTAAAATTTGATTGCATGTCATTGAATAAAAGTAACATTGTGTGAAACTTCAGACTGTAATAAGCATCTAAAATGCTTACCAGTTTACTTGCTTTTTGGTTTCCAAACTTGACTTGCTGCGTAACATTTTGGATGTACTTCTGTTGTTTAGCTCCCTTCTTGTTCTTCAAACCAAAGGTCTTGTCCTAATAATGTAATAAATCATTGTACATGTATTAGTTTATTAAAAAAGTAATACAGATTGAGCGCAGCGAGAGGCAGGCGAAGCCTCTCCTTAAAAAAATATCTTTTAGCTATCAATAATAATTTCCAAATAGTTTCTTTTATCTTTAAATTAGGTTTTAATAGACCAATATTCAAATTTCATCATCTTTAGAAATTTTTTAAATTTTTTACAGATTCACTTATTATATATATTAAGGGGATGATATTAATAAACTCTGTATTTTTTTTAAGTTTCCAACAAATGGATTATAACAGTACTTACTGTAAAGTGTAAACCAACTTTTATTCGCAACAACATTATTTTGCGATTTACTGGTTATGAACTGGTTCATGATGGCTAATTTTCGTAAGTAAATTTCATATTGTTATTATAATCATACGAAAAAAGGCTCATGTGCGACAATAAATTTTTGCAACTACGAGGCTCTCACGAAATTTTCTCACTTGTGAATAAACGTTGGTTTTCAGTATGTTTACATTGTTTTGTATTAATGGCTGGCAAGTAAATGATGTTAATATCTACATTTCTGCATCAAAACAATCTACAATTTTCTCTTTTTAACTATGCATATTTTTACACACTTTTTTGTGTGTTTGTGATGGTGTTTTTATCACAAAATTTCACATCTATTAATCTGTCCCTATAAACTTGTGTTTAAAATAAATGTTTGATGGTGGACTCATAATCTATCATTTTTGTTTTGTTTGACTAGGCACCCTTCTTTACACACGTTAATTACATGATTAATTTTCTTTATAAATAACGATATGTGAATTCAACTTATACATGTACATGTCCAGATGAGTTTGGCTGAGATGTCTATATACCGAGTAACAATAAACAGGTAAACAACCGATGTTTATAGAAGTTCAATTACTTTCGGGCCACCATGTTTGTTTATACAGGGTGCGACAAAAGTCCACATTTGAGATACTGTGAAAGTCTTGAAAAACCTCACATCTACACTGCATTTTGGGACTAAAAATGATGTTCGCTAGTAATGTAAGGCAGAGGGTCGCAAGGTTTTCATATATAAAATTACCTGCTTTGGCGGCCTAATATGGTCACATACGACATAGAGTCCCTTAATACAGAGAGTTGCTAAGGCAGTCTAGACTGTTTATAACTTTCAACAGTGCTTTAATCAAGAAATATGACTTAATTGTTTCAGGTGTATCTTATTAAATTATTAGATGGAAAATAAAATCATTAACATCAAGGAACCGATCTATTAGACACTAAATAAAGTAGAAAAATTTCAATTAATCAACATTATGAAATTTATAAACATTGAACATGGCCAAAATCCCGCATTTGCAGGAATGTTTTTATTAATACTGAAAAGAGGAAGCAGGGGGTAACCCGAATTACCCAATTAAATGACAGTATTTACAAAAAATGACACCTGAAAATACCAGAATGAAAATAAAATCTACAAAAATGACACTTAATGTTTATTAAAAAATTGTTTTTCACCACAAATATACTGAATTATATCCATAAATGTCTTTATTAGTAAATAATTGGTACATATAATTGCAAGACGGAAAATGGTTAGATAGTTGGAAAATTATGAGATATTGTAAAAACATGCAATTAAAATTCCTTGCAAATTGATAAATGTATCGTTAATTAGTAATTTCTAATTTATATTGATTTTTCTTTTAAATAGTTAATTTTATTAAAGTTTTAAATCATTATTGTCGTTTTAAGAGTTATTATTCTTTTACTTTCAATGAATACGATATCATTTTTGTTTGGTTCATAATGAAACATTTAACTGATCATGAAAAACATAAACGTATAATATAATATAATATATATCACCATTTTAATGTATTTGAAGTGTCATATCTGTTGATTTTAGTGTCATTCCGGTAATTTCAAGTGTCATTTCTGTAAATCCTGTCATTTCGGTAATTCGATGTACCCGGAATCAGGTACTTATCTTCGGCTATTTCTGAAGACAAAACTAGTAAGTTTGACAGATGAAACATGACATCATAATGTAGACTGAGCATGTGACGTTTAGTTTAACTTTGGTTTTTGATTTGAGTAGGCAGGCGAATCCTACTGTGTACGTTTAAAATAAATTTTGTTCTACAAAAAAATCAAACTGCACCATGTTAAATTGTTAAATCAGCGCTCAGACCAACGGTCACACCGTTTATATATAAACTTCTGGTATTAATCCCGCTTTAATGTTCATGTTATTATTTTATCAAATATAAATACCCAAAATAAACTCGATGGATTATTAATCTATAGTAGTGGTCTTTGAGTTTCTGTATATGAGCCGGACCTATGATATCGCGGTAGTTAAATTAATTTGTTAAAAAATCTATTAATATGCATATATTTCCAGAAACTATGTTATTATGAATCTCCTATATATATATATATCAATGGCATGTACATGTGTAATTCGAACTCCCATTGACAAGTCTGACACAAAGTAAGTAGATTTACCTCGATAACCTTTTCCTTCTTCTTTTCGACAGTCTTTTTGCCAGGTTCATTTTTCTTCGGTGGCATAGTATTTTATGAAATTTGTGTTTCTTTCTGTGATTTATTGCAAAAATCTGGCGAAATGTGGCTCGAGCCAAAATCGGAAGTACAAATCTGGAATACCGATCCCGATGCAATACCCCCCCCCCCCTTCAGATTTTCATTTTCGATGTTTATTTCATTTTGCCTTGGGATACTGTATACTCTTATAGATTGACATCTAAATGTCATTCATTCGAAGTAGAGTGCTTATATTTCTATTGCTCATATTATTTTCATATATGAATTACTTTTAAAATAGTCAGTTTATAACAATTTTTTTTAATCTGCCCCCGCCCCGTTATTTTATGTCATTTCTTCTCTAATTTCCCACCCCAAAACAACCTTAGAAATTGTTTGTTTAATCTATCTTAATCTCCCAGTGGCTTTTATAAAAATCAATTCGGTTTTTAGATATTAAATGATATGACATCCGTTTTAAGCCACGATCCGGAGCCCAAAGTCTCTCTCTCTCTCTCTCTCTCTCTCTCTCTCTCTCTCTCTGCCAAATTGAAGAGGATCTTGCATATTGACCGATGCTTACAACAATGACTATAGATGGTTTAAGTTAAAACTCTTATGCAGCTTTGAAAGAAAAAATATAATGTTCCTATATTTACCGACACTGGAGTTCTTTAAACATTTATAGTTTGAAGAGGGCGCGAGCAAACAATTATTCTATAATGGTAGTCCCATAATTTTATTTTTTTTAGCCTCGATTCTACGAGAAATGCATCCGTTTGAGGTTCTTGCATCATTACCTAAATACATGTAACTATGTTGACTTTTCTGTCGCAGTTAAGACCTTTCTTTGTCCTTGTTGTTGTTGGCAAGATTTAGGATCTCTTGGAATTTGTCTAAGATGGAACGAACCGCTAGGTCATATTACAATGGAATGTGGGCAAATTCAGTTGGATCTTAATGAAAGAAGCATAAGCAATAGATTGTTCTATCAACAACATCAGCAGAGGCAGCACGTGCATGCATCGCGCCAATCCGAAGTACGCCAGGCTCCGCAATCGATAACTATATGGAATTGATTTTTGTATCTATTGCTCTCGCTGATGGAAATTAATGTTTGATGTTTCAAAGAGCCTATACCTGATCAAGGTGGAATGGTGGGCAGTTGTTATTAACAAATCAGCTTTATTATACAGAAGATGCTCCTCGCCGTCACAGAACGGTACGTAACGTTATTAAAAGTTCTAACCCCCACAGCAACGTCTCGTGTTCACACACAAAGCAGACTATAGCTACCAGAAGCGCGGGAATCCACAGGATAACACAGGGTGTGCTTTTATTAGATGCTATTGTTTCTTTTTCTGCGCCGAGAGTATGGCATTAGATTAATGAATGCAATCGTCTGCAAGGTAAGATAGCAATTCATCTACTCGCAGTGCTCTTATTATTTAAGTCACATTTTATACGTACCGCATACTAACGGACTAAGGTGAAACCACTCAAGTTACCAGTAACTGACTAATTAACGTACAATTCGGAGTATGTTGGGTATTTTATGATCGTTAAACGTATTGTCTATGTTCATTCATGTATTGTTCATTTCCCAAGCGATATCTGTGTACATGTATATTATATTTTTCAATCGTGAAAATGACCAATCCAAAGCTTGGCAGCTCGTAATCACGTTTTTTTTTTTTTTTGTTTCTTTTCAGAGAACATGATTTGAAACGTTGACGTCATAACGTGTTATTTGAGACAAGTTCTGCAACAATGAATATGACAACACAAACTGTGTTAACGGATGCTCAGGACGGAATGACAAAAAGAGAAGACAACATGACCAAAGTGCTGGGAATTATGGCGCCAATATTCGTGGTTGTTGTGATGTTTGTTATTCTGCTGTTTTCTTTTTACAACTTTCACAAACGATTACATCACAAAAAGAAACATCACATAGACTACATCAGAGCAAACCTGCCATTGAAGCGTCCAAGAATTTCTCCGCCCAATATGAACACGTTCAACGCGTTAGATTGGAAATCGCGTGTGATGCATGGAAAGGAAACTAAATCTTTTCCAAAATTTTCATATTCAAGCGTTGCGAACGAGGATGTTTCTGACGTTGACACCGAGGCCCCGGATGTTAATTGTGCAAGTACTGAAGCAGAAGATTGTAGGGTGACGATAACAGATAACCTTGACCTTATGAGTTCAAAAGTCAAGAGGTCTTGTGGTTCTCGATGGAAATCTAATGACAAATTCGACAAGTATTTCTTTGAACTGGTTCCAACAATTTGTCAACCAGAATCGGATTATCTGCCTGGTGACGAATTATTTGGAAAATACCTCAACACGTGACGTTTTCTTGAAATCTAAACTCACTTATTGAACCAATTGCTATAGTTCAGAGATCATTCAAGAAGAACAGATTACCTTCGAATTCGTTGGTTCAGTCCGAAATACGTCATTTGCAATTTTGTCCCGAGTCTGACTGAACTATACTTAGAACATTTGCATCTTTGACATCATGCTAGAAGCGGTGAAAAAAACATGAATAGGATACAAATTAAACCATCTAGGGAAGCCAGAATTATGATGGTCCACGCAGATGAGATTACAAAAAGAAAATGGGATTTATTGTTAAGACTAGCTTCGTTAGCTTGAATTATATTAAAATGATTCATGTTTAATCATGAAGGAAACTAAGGATTGTTTTTCCTTTGCGGTAACATATCAAAGTGAATAGAAATGATCCTATGATATTATACTGCTTATACGGAAAGTTGCATTGCAAATTGTCTAATGGTTGACGTCATAAGTGAGGAGAAAGGGCTTCAAATGTCGGCGTTCGGGGATCTAGCTACCACCTCACAGGAACTCGGCCAGTTTGAAGGTTTCATTCGAAGGTTCTTAGTATCGACTGCTTCTCTAATGAACACATGCATTTCTACTCCTTAGAACTTAAATAGCTTAAAAAACCACTAAATTTACTAGTAAAACTTCTCACAATAATCATCTTGGCATAGTAAAACTCCCTTATGTTAAATAATGATTGGTTTAATTCCATAACAAATAGTTAAGATTCATCAAAATCGTCTTTGCCTTTACAAGAGACAGTCAAATAGCTATAAAATGACACCGCCATAGATCATGTTTCATGTCGTTTTTAACCGGGTTTTCCAAAGGAAAAATCCGGTTATTGAAATGGTGAAAATAACGGGCGGATGGGCGGCTGCCAAAAGGGTACCCCTATTGTACGGACAACTCCTCCTACTGTTTTCAAGATAGGAAGTTGGTGTTTCGCTGATCGATTTTCCATATATCAGAGATGTACATATTACTTGGATTTTGATTTTAAATAATTTATAAAAAAAAAATAAGATAAAATAAAAGCTTTTAAATTTAGTCATTTCCTCACAGAATATTGCACAATATATTGCATGACAAATGGTTAAAGATACATTAGTACATGTCAGTGTGACAAAAATGCTTAGTATGGACATGTTTATACTGGGTGTTTACTGTAAACAAACTTTAATCGACGATATATAAGGACGAACCATGTGTAAACTGACTATTTGATTCTGGAGAATTCAATTTTAATAATATAACAACATTTACTAATAATCTCCACTTTGAAGAGGACCTATTTATGCGCATCTCCTTAATTTGAATAGACTTGCAAGACTATATCCTAAGGATACTTTGAGATGGCTCTAGAAAATAAGATGCAAATGTCAAGAGTTTACGACAACGACGGACACCGTTCGTGCAAAAATTAGTATTATTATTAAAGGACAGGAAATACTGTTATAATTAGTTTTTGATTGAGATTTATGTAATTGTTTTTATAAAAGTGAATACTAGTAAGTATTCCTTGTATCTTTTTTCGTTGGACTTGGAGAGTGATATATATTTCATTTCCTCCCAAAACTACAGTTTTCGGGAACTATTACTGTATTCTTCATTTGTTTGATTTTTTCGTCTCAAAATTTTTTTCGTCGACGTGAACAGGGTGTACTGATATCAAAGTTCCTATAGAACTTTTTTTTCATAGCAAACGGCATATATACACTTGGTATATATATAATAAAAGTTCTATTGCTCAAAAATAGAGGGACACCTCCAACCCTTATTCATCCCCCAACCCACCCGCACACAACCACGGCGCTTTATGTCTGTTTTCTTTTAGTCGCGATCGTTGTTTAGAGTCCTCTCAAGAATCCGAAATTTTTTGTCACGGTGCAGTCAAAGAGACATATGCTATTTTAAAACTCCAAAGTATTTGCATGATAGTAAACTGTAGACATATATTTTATATATTAGCAAACACCATAAACAGATCTGTTTCTGTCATTTCTATATGAGTATATCTATTTCTGTAGATATGTATAGTTTAATTCAACAAGCGCCATAAACAAAATCTGTTTCTGACATTAATTCCAAGCAAATCAATGGTCAATCTATAAAACTACAAAATAAAGCTTCTGCGAGTAATTGTCAGTGTTAGGTCACTGATAGCATCACATAGAATCTCAAGAGTGCGATTGTCATTAATTTAGATGGGAAATCCGAAGCATCTAGTGCGCATGCTTGAAGTGATGACGAAGGTGTTTGTCAGACACTTTCTGGAATTTAAAATGATCTTAATCAATTATTCATTTATCGAAATCCTCAAATATTACTGTGACAAAAAACATATGGTGAACTAGATGAAACTGCCTCGATCCTGCTATAGAAGCATTTTTTCACAGTTACCCTCTTCCGGATCACTGATTCCAGCATAAAAAATGCATTGACATATGTAAAAATACTTTTACAGACGCCAAATGCTTTGATGTCACAGAGAATATAATACTAGTAGATGTTACATGTTCGTGTACTTAGAACCATTTTAACAAGAGCTTGGACTTTTGGTAGTTGTGTCAAACAGCTATGTGACGTAGGCCTGTCTATTTCATTGCTGGCCACTTAGATATGGCTCTTTGAAATCAACGAGATATTTGTCTGGCTTTTGAGCTAAGACTACGCAATCGGTGTATATTTCGCTTGAAACCAGCGTCATTTTTAATTTAACTTGTTTGACGCAAGAAATAGATAGTTACGTCCTACCGAAAGTCTAAGGTCTTGTTAAAATGGTTCTATTCACAAATTGACTATAGTTACCAATAATTACGGAGGAAAGCAACATGATTTTTTTAAGCACGTGCACTGTCATATTTCAAGCGATGCTAATTTTCAAAGGATAATAAATGGATTCGAACCTGTCATAGTTTAAAACCATTACCCTGTTGCATTGCTCGGTAACTTGTTGTATGGCTGTATGTAATTTCAGGGAGTTAATTAATTATGGCTAGGCCTTAAATCGAATCCACGTCCAATTCATCTTTACATAGACAGTTGTTCTGCCTCTAAGCTATCCAGTTTAATTTTCCCGCCAATGTTACCCAAACCACAACAGCTACGACGTAGCCTACGTCATCTTTAGAGTTGCAATGTCTTTGTTGCTTATGCGTAATAATTTTATATATGTTTATTCAAGCACTGCACGCTCTTACCATCTCCCCGTTTTTCAGACTTTGGAAATACACTGTTTTTAATGTAGTACCGTGCATTGACCTTGTAGATTAACAGAAAACACGAGAAAAATAAATGCGCAGATGTTATGAAAGGGATAAAAATGTGAGAAATGACAAATTAAAAACACCTGTTAAAACAGACATCAGACAACCGAAAATTCCGAACGTAGGCGTTTGTTTATGTGATTAATATTTTACTAATGACTGCCTAAGCCATTGATTATTGGCGAACAGCTTCCGTCTATGATGAGCTGCATTTTAAAGATTGAATCTATTTATAAGCGAGAGTTTAACAATCCTTGTGTAAAATATCACATGCATGCAACTTGTCGTAACTTTTTTATAATATAAAAGACTGTATAAGTGCATAGAATCCCTTCAGCTTGTTCAAACCCCTTATTTTCTTCCATTTAAGGAGGCCGACTTTAGTTTTCATTGCGCATGTGTTTGCGCATTCTAGTCATTTAAAAAATTGAACACAATAAACAAAAAGGAAATTTTTATTTTTTAAACGATTTTTCCGTTGTGCGGTAGGGGAGCGTTGCCATTGCACTGTTATGACGTTATGATAAAATGAAGCTTTGTAGGAGTACGTTATTAGAAATAACATAAAAGAAAAAGTAAAAATTGTATAACCGTTGAAATTTTATATTCAGAATAATGCGATCCTCGAGGAAATTGTCCTTATTTTTTAAATAAATCCATTATACCAATCTTCATTCGTAATGACCCAAATATATAGCAAAATTTGGTGCATTTTAATATTTTGAGATGGCCCCCACTAAAAACCAGACGGTAGAATTTAGTTTTTTTTTACATATAAGGTAGGAAATGATATTACTAATCATATGTAACAATTTGAGAAAAAAAAGCTATTGTAGTATTTTTTAATCTGCTTTGATGTGCGGAAAATGACAGTTTCCTATATATTCTTATAGCAAATGTATCTATTTTGAGATGGTTCCTAAAAACCAGATGGTCGATTTTCTTGAAACTTCGCAAATGAACTAGAGTTGGTTTACATGGCATAGGGTTAAAAAATAAAGAGTTTTGCTATTGTAGTTTTTTCCGCAAAAATCCCCAAATCGGCCTCCTTAAATATCAATATCATTTTCTTCCTTCTCGCCAACTTTTGAAAATCGTGCAAAAAGAAATCAAAAGAAACTACTCGGTTTAATAGAAGTAGAGTTGTAATGATCTATTATTTATGCGTACAACATGGTCTTTGATAATCATTTCAAAGGAAAAGTCTTATCTTTGTTAATTGTTAGGATCAAATACAAATAGTAGTTTAATCTTTGTTGATAATAGAAAAAGAAAACGAAGCCTTCATTGCGAGGAAAAAAGGAACGCCAATTGCCAAGAATTGAAACAATGTTTACGAAGGGTCAATTTTATCCAATCAAAAATCTGTATTAATCCACGATGGCAGCCATGATCAAGATGCTAGTACTGCATCTTTCATAAAGTAGGCTCTGGAGCATAACTGCATGTGCGGATCTAGAAGGGGGGGGGGATCAATGGGTCCGGACTCCCTCCTGCAAAATTCAAATTTCTTAAAATTACATTATAAAATACCAAATATATGCCTCGGACCCCCCCCCCCCCCGGCAAACTCAAATAACCGTCAGACCCCCTTACCCCCCCCCCCCCGGAAAAATTTCTGGATCCGCGCATGAACTGTATTACGATATTCCTATACGCTGACCCACCTCGCTATGCTATGTTTTAGTTGCATCTGTAACAATTTCATTTAAGCCATACAATATGTAATTTTAACGAACGCTTAATTCATATGTAAATTTCAAGCGAAATATATTTTAGTATGCCAAGCACTGAATTTTTTATATCTTCACTATTCTCAAAATGTTAAGAGACACATAAAAGAGCCAGGAAATATATATATGTATGGAAAATAGTAAATGAATTAGTTATAGGATGGAAATGAAGGAGAGCTATTGGTGTCATATATATGCATACTTTCAATGAGAGGATTCGATCTCAGCGTAAGTACACTAATACAGATCGATTTTTGACGAGTGGTATGCCAGTGCTATATATTTCTTTATGCATAGCTGGTTTCGCGTTAATTGTGAATTTTTTTTAGTGGCTACACTAAAAAAAAGCACAATCAACGCAACACTAAAGAAACCACAATTAACCAGAAACAAGCTATATGTATAAAAATTAAAAAAATATATACCACTAATGATCTTTTAGTTTATACAATACATCAACATATAATTTAAAAAATACATGATGAAAAAATAACCCGGAAATTTGGAGGGGTGAATATTGTGGGGGTGGGGGGTGTCCCGTCCCCAAGCACCTGTGATTTGATGAAGACGGGATCTACTGTTCAGTCATTGGGTAATGGATATGAATACTTTGAACGCATTGACACTCGTCCTGTCTTTGATGATTCATGTGGGTTATGAAGGTATAGCGATCATTGCAAAAAAAATAAATACATAACCCGCTAACGAGGGTTGTTTATTTTTTCTGCAATGATCACAACCTTCATAACTCGCATGAATCATCAAAGAAAGCATTTTATTGTTTATATATTTACATCTTTCTTTTAACAAATTAATAATTTGATAGTAAAAAATAAGTTAAATTAACTAAATTACTGTTAATGTACATCAGAACGTACGTTAGATAAAAGAAACAGCCAAATCGTCTCCTATGGGAATTTGCGTTTGACATCATCGTGATTATTTCGTGCAGTCCGTGACTTTTCTTAGGTCGCTGTAGGTTTCGACCAAATGATAAACGTGGCGTGTAGATTTCAGTCCTGTCAGTTTCAGTCGCTGTAGGTTTCGACCAATCGATAAACAGGGCGTGTAGATTTCAGTCTAGCTGTTTCTATAGAGCTTTGAATTAACTATAAGTTTCCGTTAGAAATAGAGGAAATCATACTCGGTAGATGTAAATATATACATATATTAACAAATTATACCTAATTAAATCACAATTTCTTCACAGAAAAGATATACATGTGCGTGTATTCTAGTATTTAAATCATAAGCTGGGTAGGGAAAACGACTGATATCGTGAGCCAGGCTTGACGCGGAGGCTCTCTGTGTTTAAAACAAGCCCACAGAGTCTCTTAAAAATGTAGTGTTGTACAATTAATTGACTGTAGCACAGTTGTCCCAAAGGCCTCGGCGAGAGACAATCAATATTAGATCACACACTAACACTATATTTCATGCCTTTTATTTTATCGGTGATTGGTGCACCATGTACTTACTTCTGGGTCCAATTTACATTTACAATGTACATGTGTATACATGGTGTTGGGTTTATTAGTCCATATAGAGCTCGTGGCTGGTGGCATGTTTGTTTGTTCTTTCGTGTAAACTTCGTTGAATTTTTTTTCTGCACGAAAAATATTTAAGGAATAAGGAATCATTCTTTGAGTATTATGAGGTGATAATTTCGGTCGGGGCCCGAAGGGCTTTATGATAGATTTGATCACGCCCCGACCGAAATTATCACCTCATAATATTCAAAGAATGATTCCTTATTACTTATATTTACATAATTTTATGCCATTGTACGATTAAATATATAAATATAAATAAGCAAACCCCGCTGGCGCCTCAATTTGGCGTCATTTGAAGTTATGGGTTATATAGTACAAAATCGATACGTAGTGTTATCACAGGCAAAGACACTGGAAAATGTGTGTGTGTGTGTGTGTGTATATATATATATATATATATATATATATATATATATATATATATATATATATATATATATAGTAATGGCAATGAAATACACACAGAAAAAAAAATGCAAGTCGATTTATGTAAAAACATTCGTAATATTACGCGACAGTATAATATTTTTCTTTTTCTTTTTTATCTAATATAAGTTGTTTTGTTTTTTTTTTTGAATTCGTAATATTACGTGACAATAGAATATTTATCTTCATTTTTTTTTAGAAAGCCCTTGAACATCAATTAATAATAAACCAACTGATCGTCACGCTGAATAGGAAGTTCCATTTCAAGAAAGTACTTTAAATAATAGTATGCACCGGGATTTGGTGGCCTTTTACTTAAAGTCGAAAATAACATATTGATTCTAGTCCGCGTTAGATCTTCCAATACACATTTCAATAATTAATAATTATTATCTATAGCTCGCCAATCTTAATTTAAATAAAAGCGAGAGTGGCAGACACGAATACACATTATGCTAACATTCTCTGATGCAAAATTAATACAATCTATATACTTTTGAAATAGCCTGTTGACTCGGCCATTCCGTTCTTATGTTTTATTTGTTTATTCTGAATAAAGCGCATCAAAAGACAACCAATATTCAATACTATTTCCACAAAATTACCTCATTTCAGAGTTTTTCCCTTGATTCTAATCAGCTTTTGTATAATTGTCTATAAGATCGATTTTTTTTTTTCAAAACGCAACGTTTACATTTTAGAATGGTTGTTGCATGTACATGTATTTCCCAAAACAAAACAAAAAAGACATAGTCCTAGCCAAAACATTTCAGCATTTACATGTACTTAATTAATTCCATTGATCTACATAGATGATATTATTTTATTTATTTATTTAAAAGATGAAGATCCGGGGGGGGGGGGTCTTCTCTAGCCAAAACCCACTCCGCTCCTCTACAGATAAATATACTCACTAGCTAAGTAGATGATGATTGCTAGCAGTAATACAGTGCATATCTGTAGAGGCGCGGAGTGGATCTTAAAACCTTGGCTAGCGAAGATGGGGGGGGTTATGTGTTTGTCTTGTCCCTCTTTCCGTCTATCTGCCAAAACTTTGGTTGTAACTATCAAACCATTGGCAGGTTAACTCTTTAAGTTTGGCATGCTTTAAGTCTTAATAACGATATGAGTTTGTCTGCATATTGTAACAGAATCTACATTCACCCTTGCTACATGTGAATTTCAGATTTACAGTGTGCTACTTTTGGCATTTGTGTTTGTATAAATACATGTAAATCTTGTTTTCAAAACTTGAATTTAATGAAGTAACTAAGATTAGATTAGATTTAAAACTCACAATTAAGGACAATCTGTCATCCCAAAAACTGTAAGATTTTCCCCAATTCTACAACAAAATATTTATCTTTCCATGTAAATCTCCCAACAAAAAACGAAAATGTTTTACACTTTGTCTTTTTTTATTTTTTATTAGATCAAGGAATTATGCTTCATGTGTACATGAGATAAATAGGAATGTTTTTTTACAGTGGTGTATATATGTATGGGGTTATCTTTTCAACATTCTCAATATTAAATAATGTATATGTACATGTATAAGCATGTCATAAAGCATAGAAGTATAAAGTACATATGATGTCTTGGATTGTGTAATATAAATAAACAATATATTTTTCAAATATATATCAATAAGATAATAATAAAGAAAACATGTGAAATTTTAAGGCTCAAAATATATCAAAAACACAATTCATAGAAACTGAAATTGTTCAAAATGAAATCATGAGACTGGTGTTGCATGCTGGGAGGGACCTTGGCAGTGCATGCTGGGAGATTTCAATGGGTACTTCTATAGGATGATCTGGTTCTTGCAGCTTCCAGATAAAGACTTGTCTGGTAACACCATGGCATTCAGTAGTATCACCTCAGAGGGCACCTGAACATTGCTCCCTATGAGAAGTAAGACAACAGGTGCTTGAAGAAATTCTTGACAAACACATATTAAGCAAAACAAGTTATATCACTAAATCAATAAACAATTTTCATTGACACAATGAAACTCACCAATGACAGTGATGGATGGATTGAGTTTTCCGTCTGGACTAAAGGTGTCCTTGACATCAACCTTGGCGAAAGGTTTGTTTGGGTTGGGGTCATTGGGCGTTCCCTCAACTCGAGTCCACATTCCAATGGTGACATTCCAACCAATCACACTGTACAACACACAGCAGTGGTCCTACAATGATAACAATAACAAACTGGTCAAGTCTGTTCTATTTTAAAATACCAGAGTGGAGATGATCGAACCACAATGTGAAAATGTCCCTGACTGATAACAGTTACTGAGAAGTTTTATAAAACTTTAAAGTACACTGTACTGTACAGCTTCCATTCATTATGAATTTATTTCGCTATTTTTCAGTGAAAATCTGTTTTGCAATGACTAATTTTCATGACCAAGCCTATTTAGGTATAAATTAAATTACACAATAAGAGACATTGGTTGGTGTCAATTTAAGAATATTTGCGACAAGGCTCTCACTGATCTTACGTTTTCTTGCAAGTAAATAAAAATATAAGGATTATATGTTAAATCATAAAATGAGCATTTTCACTGCAGAATTTTTTTTTACATTTTATTTTTCCTACAGTTTTAACTATTTCTACAACTCTTACCTGAAGGACAGCACCCTCTAGGACAATGGACTCCCTGACCCGGGCACCTTCCCCGATCACAGCGTGCTTGCCAACACTGACATTAGGACCAAGCTACAACACAGAAGTGTTAGATTTTTAAGTATATTAAAATACAATGCAAAAAAAAAATTTAAATCAAATCTCCATGTACCAGGGTATATCCAAAAACAGGTAGAGAATTAAAATAATTAATTCTAAGAACAAAAAGCTCAGGGTTGACATATGTAATGAGGATACGTTCCAATAAGCATCCTCAAACTTCCATTGGATATTTTTTGTATGTGTAAGCCTAGTAATGTTTTTTTGAAATTTTGACAATAGTACAGATAGTTCTTAAACTGTATATTCGCTATTGTACACACATCTGCGTGCATGCACACACTCACACACGTTATATGCATACCACAGCTGTAGGGTGGACGTCTGCGGTCGGGTGGATGTAGACATCTCCTATGATCTGAGGTTTGAGTTCTCCATTCCTAGCCAGTCTCTCCTTGTGCCAGTTCTGGTAGAGAGCCAGGTAATGTCTGTTGGCATATATGGCAGCCCTAAAATAACAAAATATAACTGTTCATGATACGAACAGCTTAATCTGAATCATCTCTCATAGCGATGTAGAGAATCTCAAACTTACAACAAATTTGGGAATGAAAATATATTTGGTACAACTAAATTCGTGTAAATTGACTTCAGATTTGTCAATTTCATCAGATATCCATAAACATGTATTATAAACTAATAACCCTCTACTACCCCTAGGACACACCCTTTTAATCCATTTAGCAGTTGACACCTACCCAGAGGTTTTAATTTGGCTCCAGAACCGGTCTGTATGGTAGACGTAGAGTTTCCCTGAACCAGCCATGGGAACAAAGATGTCTTGCTCAAGACGAATTGTCTCCTTCATCTGCATGTTTGGATCACAGCTAAAATCAAGTATAAAAAAAAAATGATTCTCACATATTACACAGATTAGGTTGGATGACACATGTTCTAGGTGACACAGATATAAGTAAAGTTTATCACTTATTTTTTTTTATATTTCCTGTAAGCTTAAGTTTCAGTTGACGCTTAATTCACATACTCTATAACAACAACTACTAAAACATGTTTAAAAGAAATAAAGAAACGCATTAAAGAAATGTAAATCAAAACTTTCTGGCAGGGAATTCATTAAAATATTGTAATAAAATAAATATACACACTATGATGTCTCAAACCCATCGAAAAAGTACCCAGTAGCTTAGAATTTATTTCAACTATCGATCAACTATCCAATAACAATGGGCCACATGATTTAGGAAATCTTCTACCATATTGAAACATGTACCAAACTACATGTATTTCTATAATACTGTACAATATTATTTGTTGAACTACCTCATAGAGATAAAACATTGGCTGCATATCCTAGCTATTGTATAACATTGTAATGGCACAACAACAAATTGAACAATGGGGAGAGTAAGATCTCCCGATGGTTAGAACATTTTGACATGCAGTTAGGTCTGTAATTCCATAGCCCACTTCATGCATCTGAAATCTACAATCACCTGTAACATATTATAAAAGAAAGAACAAGGTATACCAGTATCAAATCAAAACCAAAAATATTCTCCAATATTTCCAAGGAACACAATTTATGGAGCACAACTGGTTATTAGATTCCAATAATTGATACATACATACTAAGTAAACATTGCATTCCCTCAATATGTCATTGAGTTGATACATGTATTCTCATTGATATTTTGACATAAACATTTTTTTCTTTAATTGCGCTTATATTCTTAATCTTAATTTGACCTGATTTTTTCTCTCATATATATGGCAGTACACATGAAAAGGTTGTTAGAAAACACGAATATTTGATCTTCATGCTTTTAAGGGTGCATGTAACTTCTCAATTTCCCTATATTGACAGGACAATTATCAGAACAGGGAGATCCATACACATGTATTTTGACACAACACCAAATAAAAAGAAATCCTCATACTTACTCTCTTTCATGCAACCTCAAAGTTAAAATTTAAGAGCAAAATACAAAACCAAGATGTCATAAACACATGTACATTCATCAATACATACTGATTGAGAGAAAAGATGGTTTTGAACTTGGTCAAAAAACAGAAGCATTCTATGAAAAACAGGACAGCTAGAGTCATATCTCACAAAACCAAATCTTGGTATTGTCTGCGTACAAATAGCCCCTATGCCACGGCACATTGTCACTCTTCAGTGTCGGCAACAGATTTACCAATTTAAGCCAACAAAATCATGCAGAATTACCCAGAACACCACCCATTTCCTGCCTGGTAACTGAAAAAATTCATCCCATTTTATGCTAAGTAAAGCTAAAATAATGAGAGAAGAATACATTCAAATGCATGTAATGTGATTAAGAAAGAAATTCACTAAAAACAGGCAAAGCTAATCAAACCTGAAATTCAATGAATTCTGGCATCTTTGTCCAAAAACAACTTCATGTGTAGTACAAATGTACTTAAAATACATTGTACCGGTACATTAATGTTTGTTTTTCTCGGATTTTGATTTCAGATTATAAGAAGACAACACCATACATTCCAAAAATATCATAATAAAGGCAATATATTGAGCAGTACCTAAAATGCATTACAAAATTGAGTACAGAGTTTAAAATAATCTAGAAAAGATACTGATTATAATGAGCCTCACTGCTTATTACCCTTTACTAGTATGAAATAGCATATCTATATTTCCCTTACTTATAATTATCCTCCTGGTTCTTTTTAAAGATTTTTTCTAGGGTACAAAAGATGTCTGGTGAGAATAGGTAGACTCCACAGTTAATGGTTGTACTGATGAAGGTCTCTGGTTTCTCCACATAATGTAAGACCTACAATGAATGCAGTAATTGATTAAATAGAGGACCTGCTTTTTCATGCATTATCTAATTGACTTAATGCACTACTTTGCTTTTCAGTCTATAAATTTACTAAACCGATATACAAAAAGCCTTTAAAATATAAATAATGTACCTCATGAGTATTCTTGTTCTCCACTATGCAACCATAATTAAGTGATTGTTGCCTTGTTGCCTGCAAAGGAGTACGTGGAAAACTTTGAAAAATTTCACACACAAAGAGAGAGAGAGAGAGAGAGATAGAGAGAGAGAGAGAGAGAGAAACAAAACACCCATTTCCCAACCCAAATCTCAACCTCAATTGCCCCCCCCCCAATTCTATGGGTTTTATCTCTGACTCGTACCTCTGTCCCTAGTACTGTACAGTGGGATCCACCCCCTTTCTGCACTGTAAAGGACAGCATCTCCTTGAGGGGGAAATCTCCGCACACGTCTGAGTTCATCACAAAGAAGCTGTCAGGTTTCCCGGCCAGTATCTGGTCCCTGAAATGATACAGCCCGCCTGCCGTTCCAAGGGCTGTGTATTCCTGGAGGTATCTAAAAGAGTACCGTAATAAAGATGAAAATTTTTCTCATTGAATCCTTTAAAAATAAAATTATAATATGTATTTTAAAGCATTAAGGTACCTTGCTATACTTTATACTCATTACATGGTCTTTTCAGTAGTTATCGTTAGCTGCCAATTCGAAGTTAAAAAGAACAAATTAAACAAAGGTCAATACTTTAATGTCTTTGAAGATTTTTCAAGGATATAAAAATGGCAAAAGTTGAAAATTATAATACAATAAAGTTTTCTTAAAACTTTCATTATTGTATAGAGGAATATTTCTTCTAATAAATAGGTATTCAGACTAAACATAATCAACATCAAGGTATTTTTTAAATGAAGCGACAGTGGAAGATGTCATTAATTAGTTTAATTTTTGAGTATTTCTGATTTGCACACATTTCAATTAATATGTCAATCAAGAGCATCAGTTATAATAGAATGTAATGTATATGAATGCGTGACTTTGAATCTTTATCAGCAAATAAAGTATCTACCGTACGTATATTGTCATCAGTTATAATAGAGTGTATTTGTCAATACATGTACATTGAACATACTTTAAATTTTTAGTCATGTAATGTATCTATGTATTGTCACCAGTTATTATAGAGTGTACTTATCAATGTATCAATGACATCAGTTTAGTCCTGTGATGTATATAGATCTATATACTGTCCTGCGTAAACAACGTGTTTTCTTAATAATATTGTTTATTTGATTTTTATTTAGACCATGCCAGGAATGCTTTGAACTCAATCTATCATTATGTACATGTATATACCGGTATATTTTTTGTATCCAATTCAGCAAAATATTCTGGGTTTTTTAAAAATTCTTTGGTTCTTTAAATGTATTCTCTCTACAGGACTTATAACAATTTATTTCTACCTGACTTGGATTTTGAATTCCTGCTGAACATTGCTGATAAACTTGTTAAGTGCATCATTAGGCTGATAAAATCCTATCAAGATCACCTCCTTCATATGTGGCACCTACAAAATATAGACAGAACCAGTTTTTTCAGACAAAATTTGTAAACTTTGAATGTTTATGTGTAATATCAATGATCATCAACGCAGGGGTGTTAAGGAAGCATATGGGCAATTTAGAGTCTTATTTAGACTGTTATATTCAAAATCGTGAGATTAAATAACTGTTTTGAATCAGATCAAAAACTTAGTATTATCCTTTGAAATGGATGTCAATGCAATAAAATCGGGTAGTTCATCACTGCCACATGGGTGCACTATCACGTGAAAGCTATAAATAGCTTATGTTTACTCCTTAACATAAAATGAGATAGAACAACACTACCCTGCGGTTTCCACAAAACAAAAAACCTATCAAGTGAAGGCGAAACATCTCAGTTTTATCAAAACCGCTGCTAGAATCCTATCGTCTCCTTAAATAGATAGTTATTCATCCGGTTCTCAAAAAACCTTCCCAACTTTTATTCAATTTGCACGGAAAACGGTATGTTGCATCAAAACAACACATAACACAGGATTCTAGCAGCTCTTTTCAATTTAAGCATTGATCAAACTATCGATACATGTAAAATTGGAAGTTCAATATATACGGGGTAATGTTGTTCTAGTCGGATTTTAATATCATAAACAACGACAGAGGAAAGCCTGGCCAAAAAATAAAAGCCAATTTACATACCTTTTAGCGAATAATTGATTAAACTAACATCCATCCCAGTATTCTTTTGTTCCATTCTCAATGAATCACACCAATTTACTTTATTTAAGTTCTTAGATTACTTATATTTTGAATCTGTTTACAATGCTTTCCGATCAAATTTACACGACATTCAACTTTCAGTCATGACGTCATCAATTTGTAAATCTACGTAATACAATCTAATTGGTGATGAAAATTGTCTGCAGTAATTTTTATTTGTTTTTGGTCTACGTTTCGTTGCTTAAATATTAAAATATGTACATAATAACTAAGATTTGTGATTTCACGAAATTACATATAACTCAGATTTCATATGCTTCCTTAACACCCCCGCGAAGTCTGGAGTATGTGTATATTGATATTATCAAGAGGGGAAGTTTCAGAGTCTCACAGTTATATTTAATATACAAAAATTAAATACATGTATATAAATATAAAAGAAAATGTATTGATACCGGGTAATCTAATATTTAAAACTAGTGAGTACCTAAGTCATAATCTACATCATAATTTATTTTTTTTGGAGGGGGGGGGGGGGGGGGGGAGAGTCTTAATGAAACTATAAGGGAATTTTGTTATTGTGTTTTTTACCAGAGATAAACTTCTAATTTGTTTTTTTTTCATTTTCTAACTAAATAAAACATTATTAAATATATTTAATTAAATTAAATTAAAGTAAAGGGATCGAGAGAAATTAAAAAAAAATATCAAACGTACACATCAAAATTACCTAAGTTTCTATTTTTAGAAAATAAGTACCATCATTTCTATTTTAAGAGTTCATTCTATGAAACTCCAGATTGAACCAGAAAAAACTGGTTTTACCAGTGGATATAAGGTAAAAGATCAAAGAAAAGTTAGAACAGATGTCAGTGAGGTGAATTGTCACACCAGGTAAGTACATCTCACATGCCTGGCAGGTACCAGTATACCTGATTGACACCTGAGTGACAATTAACCAATCTACCCAGAAGAGTAAATGAGTTAATCCACTGTCACACTTATAGTATAAAGACTTATAACTTTCTAGATTTTGATCACAAAGAAATTAGAATTGGAACAGTTCACAAGCAGACATGGCCAGAACAAAACAGACAGCCAGAAAATCTACAGGAGGCAAAGCCCCCAGAAAACAGCTTGCCACCAAGGCAGCAAGAAAAAGTGCCCCTTCCACAGGTTTGTTTACCATTTCTGATATTGTTCATTTATGTGTAGAGAAATTTTTTATAAGTTTTGTAGGGATTTACTATTTAAAATTATATAATGTAAACCTGAGACATATAACTTTCATCCCTGATGTAAACAAATTATTTGATTAGTTGATGGGTGACAGGTTAATTTTTTTTTTACCTCACCATAAATTCAATTGAATTAAAGCATAAATTATCCTAAAATCAATACACTATTCAATCTATCCAAAACATGATTCAAATTAATTTTTTGAAAGAGAAGCAAAAAGCCTTTGACAGCCAATTCAAAGAGATGTGTGAATACCTATGGAAATACATGTATGTTTAGCTAATGTACATATAATAAATTGTTTTGTTTTCTTTAAAATAGGGGGCGTTAAGAAGCCTCACAGATACCGACCCGGAACTGTTGCCCTCCGTGAAATCAGGAGATACCAGAAGAGCACAGAACTTCTCATCAGGAAACTCCCCTTCCAGCGCCTGGTCCGTGAGATTGCCCAGGATTTCAAGACCGACCTGAGATTCCAGAGTGCAGCCATTGGGGCCTTACAAGAGGCCAGTGAAGCTTACCTGGTTGGTCTGTTTGAGGACACAAACTTGTGCGCCATTCATGCCAAACGAGTCACAATCATGCCTAAGGACATCCAACTAGCTCGACGAATCAGGGGCGAGAGAGCATAGGGGAGTGAAAGTAAAGCATGCTCTGTTTGTTTTTAAAACTTTTGTGCTGTAAATTTTCTTAATAAAGAAACGTGACTTTTTTTGGTTTGTATTGATTTCTCGGGGACGAAAAATCACTGAGATTGGTGAAAATTAGTTTAGTTCTTACCTTACTACATGCTTCAATGTGATGGTAAATGATTGGATACCCAGCGACAGGAAACAGAGGTTTTGGGAGTTCAAGTGACAAAGGCCTAAAACGGGTACCTAAAAAAGATGTTTTTAATTACCTGGTAATAAAAATATGAAATCTTGTTGGCATACAGTTTTAGTAATTTCCTAAGATAAAACATTATATTATGGTATAATTCAATTTCAATACCAGAAGAGCATTGCAAAGTGGAGCATCCTTCTTGGGGTTGGAAATATTTTCAAATGTGTACCAATACATGTATGCACTAGCCCTTAGACACTCGTCATAGTTGGCTCTTCATTTTGTAAGATACTGTAAATTCCTTAACTACTAAGTACTTAATTCCGCAATTCCACTGTTTTGTAACAAATCACCAGAATGTAAATTTGTGAGCAATTTTTAAAAACGATTTTATATAGTTCAAAATTGTATGAAAATGAAAGTGAGAGTTTAAAAACACAAGGGTCGGTTCTCACTGTTTAATGCATATATTCCTTCCACATGTTTAATAAGAATTTTAAAATGTCAATACATGTATTGTATACCGGATTACTGGTATACATAAGTTCATATAAAGGGAGGGGGAGGGCGAATCTCAGCTGAGATTAGGGGAGGGCTTCCCAGACATCTCAAATCTGTTTCTTCATTATTCTACAAACCCGTTCCATATTCCATTGAAATCTTGCATGCAGTTAGCTATAAAAGCAGTAAAATATCTATGTTAAAATTCATCTCCTATAACACGAAATCTTTTGGTTGATGCAACTGTTTGCAATCTGTATCCTGTAGCTATGTCATATTTTGTTCGAATAAGTCAAATAGTCTTAAGAAAATATTTTCAACAAGCTAAGCAGACGGATACCTTACCATAAAATATATAGTTTACAAAAATGCAATACCTTTCATGGGCCCACCAATTAGAATTATTGTCTTAATCATGGTTGCTAAATAAGAATATTTTGCGATACACGTCAAAATTTTAACCGGAAACTCAAATATCTCGCGAATATTAAAATGACTATTGACAGACTCTGGAATTCCGGTAAAAGGTAAGCGGCGTTGGTTCATTTATTAAAGTAACAATGAGATAGGAATTTTAATGTTGTGGTAGATATTTTGAAAAATCATCTTTGCGAAACTGATATGATGAATGAACTGTTTATTTTTGTTTAAATTTTCATCAATTTGATTCACGAAACGCTACAATTTTGGAAATGTCATTGAGACAGAGTAATGAATGTTATTTATATATATATATATATAATGCACCAGACGTATGTTAATTTCTAATTTAGACGTATACATTAATTGCCCAGGGCAAAATTCAAGGTGTATATTTATATATGCACAGATGACACTTTTTACAAAACAAAATGGCAATAGAGGGAAGAAAGAGGTATGAACATTGAATATCTCGATTTGAGAAATGTTCTTGATTATCAATATTGTTGGTTACAGAACAGAACAGAGGAGTAGGAAATTATTACAATAATTAGAAAAAGATATGCCAATGAATAATAGAACAATTAGTAAATGACCTTGCTCATTCAAATGATATATGATATATAATGACTATACACATGTAATTCAGATAAGAAGAAATCAGTACGATGCATAAAAAATGTATGACTACTATAACATGTATAATGTTATCATTTATAAATGTTGCACCGATAGGGCAAAAATCTGAATCTATAACAGACACTTCACTTTCATACAAAAAAAGTGTGTGAGGTGGGGTGGTTGTCCGTGATATATATTAGTTATTAGTCCCCCCCTTAACCCCCCCCCCCTCAAAAAAATGCAGATTTTTCAACTTGAAAGACCTTGTCTATATACAATAGTTATCAAACCATATATTAAAACCAACAAGATATCTGTGAGCCAATGCTCACTAGTAGTACCCCCGTTCTGATGTGAATATGCAAAATAAGCAAAGTCATCATTTAATTAACAGGAAGTTGACGTCCGATTGGTACAAAAATATATCCCACGATACGACATGCCTAAACAAATAGTGTGTTAAAATTTCAAGCATCTGGGGTAAATAGTTGCTGAGAAATCTGAGATGAAAATTTGTTTGAAAATTTAGGCTAAAAATAATCAAAGTCGTCATTTAACAGGAAGTTGACGTTCGATTGGTACAAAAATATATCCCACGATATGGCATGCCTAAACAAATAGTGTGTTAAAATTTCAAACATCTGCAATAAATAGTTACTGAGAAATCTTTGACGAACATTTGTTTGAAAATTTAGGCTAAAAAATAAACAAAGTCGTCATTTAACAGAAAAATTGACGTTCGATTGCTACAAAAATATATCCCACGATATGGCATGCCTAAACAAATAGTGTGTTAAAATTTCAAATATCTGCAATAAATAGTTACTGAGAAATCTTTGACGAACATGTTTGATAATTTAAGCCCAAAAAAAAAAATAAATAAACAAAGTCGTCATTTAACAGGACTGAAGTTGACGTCCGATTGGTACAAAAATATATCACACGATATGGCATGCTGAAACAAATACATGTAGTGTGTTAAAATTTCAAGCATCTACTATGAATAGTTGCTGAGAAAAATGCGACAGAAATTTTTGTTACGGAAAGACAGACATAAGGACAGACGGACAGACACACAAGGGTAAAACAGTATACCCCCTTATCCTTCGGAGCGGTGGTATAAATATATCTTTAAGTAGAATATAAAAAATTATATGAAACCCGGCCATTATAAAAAAAAAGTTTGTGGGGGGATTCTGGATTGTTTTGTGCCGTGTTTACAACGAATGAGGGACTGGATACAAAAAGTTTGCGACTTCTTTAACTGAACCAGTAAGGGACAGTTAGAAAAAAAAGTAATACTTTAATTATACCATGCATCCGTTTTTATCCAAATTGGGGAACGGATGGGTAGATCGGTTAATCATTTTCACAATATATTTGCATGCAAAGCCTTATTCTCTTTTGAGAAGTGGACAGGCATAACCTACATCCATGTGGATGTAGGCATACACCCATGTGGATGTAGGCTATGCCTGTCCACTTCTCAAAAGAGAATAGCAAAGCCTTTATTGACGAATTTTCAAAATTCATAACGCACGTCTAATATTTGGGAAAAGGCAAAAATGTTTTTCAACTGATATCACTTCTTAGGGACAGACTTTGTGGTCAAGGATGGCCAATTCTGCATTTACTACAGTTAAAAGTGGTTTTTGTTTTACGATTTATGTTTTCAAATCAAAAATTCTACCATTAGATTTTAATTCCATTCGTCTTAGCATTCGAGCCGAACAGGGGAACACGAAGTCCTCCGGACAAAAAGATTCTAAGAAACCGAAAACCGAGGCAAAGTCCACACTGACGAACCAAGACAAAACGTACATCTCTCTCTCTCTCTCTCTCTCTCTCTCTCTCTCTCTCTGTACTTTTTTTTATATTTACGTCTTCTATGGTTCGCTACTTATTGACACACCGCGTGTACATCGATTAATTCATGCATATACCATCGTCGCCGAGTTCAATACTGGGACGTATTAAAAATACATGTAAATCTCGTGTGCACGATAATGTGAGGTCCATGGTTACTTTTTCAGCGTCATGTCAACATCTGTATTTATTGTCGGCATATTCTTAATGTTCTGGGAGGGACTGAAGGCCTGTCAGCTTCCCCAGGAGAACTGTCCCCCAGGCGCCACCTTGACGCTGACCAGCCCCGGGGGAGGGGCGGTGTACAGTAAATGTGGGGACACGATCAATAAATCGGCGGCCAAGGAGGCTCCCATGGTCAAATTTCAAAATGTCCAGCCTGTAAGTATGCTTTAAAATATGTTATCTAAAACGCTAGAAAAAAGTATTGATTATTGATCAGAGTTTCGCCCCCTTTTGGCGATTTTGTTTTTGATGATAAAATTGACATTTGATATGAATAGCTATAATTTGTATTATTTATTTAGAATAATAAAATAACGCAAATTCATTTTTGAAAAAAATGTTTAATTTTGTTCAGTACACTTTTTTTTAATTCAAAAGAATTTCAAGTTTTCATCACATTTTCTAAATTTTATCCTTCAATTTTAAATTTGAGTTGAACTGAACATAATAGAAAACCATTACATTCCTATTAGCTGCATTTGCGGGATGACACTCAGATTCCTAAAATAAAAGATATATGAATCAAGACATCCTGATTAATTTTAGGACAGTCTTTACACTTTGGTTATGGCAGACCCCGATGCTCCATTCAAGGACAACCCCACTCAGAAATACTGGCTGCATTGGATGATCACTAATATCAAGGTATCCCCCCAATCTAATTAAAATTAGATAAAGTGTAGCAATCTATTAGGAGCAGATCAAAGATCTTATTTTAATTAGATTTGGTAACCCCCCCACCTAAAAAAAAATTCATGCACACCCAATTGCAAAGTAAAGTCTATTATTTATTTTTGAAAATAAGTCTTTTTTAAAAAAAAAAGGTATGTGTTAAAAAAAGAGTGTTAAACTTGATGATATATGTTATGTTAATGCATTTAATCATAGGTAAATTTTACATTTGACAATTTCATGTTCATAATATAAAGTTCCTCTTTTCTAATTTCATTGATATATAGGGTTCCAATCTGATGAATGGAAATTCTTTGGGTGGTGATGTAGTGATGGGTAAGGCTGTACACTGAAATTTCAGATCTCATGGTAAAATTACTGTTTTATAAACTTGACAATACCATGTACATGCTAGGTACCAATGCACTAAAAATTGTATTCCATATTGATTGTTATACAAGACTCTGATCTTGTGTAGCAATGAAGCAAATCAAATATCTGATTGTAATCTGACAATAAGGCTGGAAATCTGCTTGTATATATATAATAATCTCTGTAATAAAATATATTAGTCAGGACAGAGCAACAATACTACCTAACCAGGTAATTTTATTTGCTAGTTTTTTTTTTCCTTTTGGAATACATGTACTCATGGTGGAAAGTAATAATTAAAAAAAAATCTTGTTTTGATTATGTTCTTAGCGTACAACCCTCCGACCCCACCTGAGTCCAAGCCAGGGACCACTAACCCTCACAGATACCTGTTCTATCTACTGGAGCAGATGGACGAGCCAGACACCTCCCTGGTCAACACAGAGTGGAGGGGGAAGTTCAAATTGGACGACTTTGTCATCAACAATGGATGTCAGATTGTGGCCTCATTTCAATATACTACATGTTTCTGAATAAATCCACAGCTGAAAAAAAGGAGTTGTTTTTTTTTTTTCGTTGTAATTTTTTCAATTAAGGAGGCTGGGTGGTCAACAAATTACCCATCAGATTGACCTTAAATTTTTTGATACATGTATGATTTATTTAGCTAAAAACTACTATTTAATAGTAAAAAAAAAAAAAGTAAAAAAAAAATCTGTGCATTTTAGCTTTTTCATTTGAGTATTTTCCTATATCTTGATACAGAACTCTTCGTCTAAAGGAGATCAATAAAGTCTAAAAATGGCAACAACCATCAAGCCCTCTTAAGTGATAAATGTCACTACTAGATCAGCCCCCCCCCCCAACTTCCCCTTTTGCACCATGAAAAAGCTAGATATTCTCAGTGTAATATGAAAACAGAAAACTTCTGAATCAGTTTTTATATTTATTTGGATTTATATGTAAGACATCAGTATATAACAATAGCAAAAAATAAAGAAAAAAAAAATAACATTAATATCACAAACAAAAGAAAATTGCCCCACAACCTACACATTGGATTTCGGGAGAAATAAATAACATGCCTTTAATATATAAAGCTTAAACAAAAAAATAGCATGTGAGATCTGTTTAAAATACGGTAATTCACTAACAATTGCATGAGTTATTTCAGTGGAATGCAAGATTTTGTACAGATTGATAAACAATCTTGGAAAAATTTGATATTCTGAATCAACTACCACTTCAAAAGTGGTTTGGGATACAGAGTATTATATATTACCTAAAATTTAATATATCGTATACAAAAATTCTTGGAATGCTATGTTAATACCCATAACTTTAGCATATTGTGTTTAAAAAAAAAAAAAATCCTCGGAATGCTATGGTAAGTTGATATTGACAAAAATGCAAATGATAATGATTTTTCGGGGAAATGATACTTTTTCAGGAAAATTTTACAGGCAGACACTTGTGTTTGATTTCTGATTATTATAAAAGTTCAAAAGTCTAGTCAATGCTTATCAAATTACTAGGAAGAAAATTAAGAGCTCAAAGCAAAGACCAATGTAAATATAAAATTGAACAGTCTTCCTATACGCAATGTATGAAAGAGGATGCGTAATATAATTTGTATATTGCACTACTAAACACAGAATTTGAAAACAACAAAACACATAATTCGGATACATTCTAAAACATCCTAACACCACACACAGTTCAAATGAAACTTCACCTTACACTCTTGAAATGCAATTAACGGTACATGTTTCACTTAACAATAAATTGTTTTTCTTTGCTACATATCGATGAATATTGACTATTTTCTATTTCGTTATTTCATTATAGACTTTTTTCATTAAATTCTTTTTTCATGGGTCTTTTATGTGTAGATATGCACATAATAATCATTTCATATTCAGTTTCATAATGATGTCTGCTGCATACCCGTTCATGAATTGGACCTTTTTGGGAATATGCATATATACTCATCTATGAAATATCTATGTAAAAAATATCTAATAAAGTAACAACAAGCAAAGTTTCACAATTAAGACACAGAAACTATACAGATGGAGATGAGAGATAAATTGTCAGTAATAGATGATATAGAATCAATCAGATCTCATATCACCATTTAAATTAGGAGATTCAGCCATAAATGCCAGCCTATCTAATATCAATTATGGGGAAAATGAAAAAAAAAATATATGGATTTCTAGATATCAATCTTAATTTTAGAATGATAAAGAAAAATGGGGTGTATAAATACAATAATACCCATATAATAGTGGATTTCTCTATAATCAATAGGACATATGAAACACAAACAAATTCTTGGAGATTATTTTTTTACCTTGGACTACCAATAACACCATTTTTTTTACTACCAATATAGTAAAAAGTCATGTAAACTGAATTTGACAATCCAGTCACATAAATTCAGTTACGGTACATAGGAGAGAAGTCTCTTACATATTATGCACACCAAATGAAAAATGTAAACCACAATTTGAAGCATGTCATACAATAGAACATTTCAGATCAACAGATTTGCCGTGCTTAGAGTGAAAATATTTGCAGACTGGTGAAAATAATAAGTCTGTCAAAATGAGAGCACATCAAGTCCGTATAATGATAGAATGATTGACACTGTCATGGGATGCATATAAAGACCAGAGGTTCTGATGCCGAATCCATGGGAACAGGACAAATCACAATTCTATCAAAACTGTGCGTCTGTCATGTCGTCTGATGTCTTGCCAACTGCATCAGGGTTTGATAGTGGGTCTAGATCGGCAAACAGGCTGAACCAAGCAGACATGTCCTTCTTTCCCTGAAAAAAAAAAATCCCAACAAAATAACATTCTGTTTTTAGAGTTGTCTTTCTTTAGATTAAGGTGTACATTATGTCATTCATTTTATAAAGAAAATGGGCAATGAGCATTGACCATGGATCGTTACTGACGGTACACTGTAGGACTATACCTACCTGCTTGTTGGATTTTGATTTAGGCAGCTGTTGCTGGGATTTGTTGATACTCGGGGCTTTACTTGAAGCCTGTGCTCCGGCTGAGGGGGCACCTGCTGAAGACATAATTTTTACAGATGAATTTCACATTAAAACCTTAATAGCATTTTATTTTACAATAATTTTTCCCTTCCATCTTTTTTTTATTATATCATATTATTTTGATTAACACTGTAATGTACCATGCATTTCATTAGTGTTAAATATCTCTTCTTACATTAATCATAAATCAATAAACCTCCTGCTTTATGTAAACTGATAAAAATCTAAAATACATGTACTACTGAAATATTGATAGCTCTTCTTCTTTATGTAAACTGATACCAATCTGCAATAAAGCAGGGATTATCATAAACTTGGCCATACTTACCGGTACTACTTTGTGATAAACTCATGACTGACATCTGTTTGTTCAGGTCCAGCAGGTTGGAGGGCATGAAATCCGCCTGGTCCGTCTCCCCGGGGGTATAGGTGGTGCCGGCGGACAGAGGCATAGTTCCGAACACTGCCTGCCACTCCTTGGAGAAGTCATCTCCACCTGTGGAGGGGGCGTTCAGGATCTCGTTGAGAATTGTCAAATCATCTTTGTCTGTGTCATCCTGACCCAGGGGGAGGTCATCGGCCAAAAGGTCGGAGATCACTGCAAGAAAGAAAATGACTGAAATTCACCTGTTTGCTCAATTAAAATTAATCTTGAACTGATCAGTGTGTCTAATTTTCTATTCGAGTCACAAATAAACCCTTAATCTATAACATGAATTGGAGTGGGAGTGGGGATTTGAGATGGAAAAAAAGAGAGAAACAATGGGAGAATGTTTGTGCCTTTTACCAAGAGTTTTTCATGCAAGCCTTGTGATTTATACTGGAATGGACAATTGAATCATTAATTTAAGTTTATGATCAGATGTATAATGTCAGTTTACTGTCCTCAGTCCTCAATGTCTTCACCCATCAAGTTGGGGAATACCAGGATATGTAAATACCCCAAAGTAAGGGGATTCCAGGATATGTAGATAATGATTTTGTCAATACATGTAGTTCAAAAGATAGCAAAATATCTGTCTGTAAGACTTTAATACCAAATTTACGACCAGCATATAACTGTTATTTGGTGAGGCGTTATTGATTGGAAATCTTTGACAAGACTCACTTATCATCTGTTAAGAGATTACCTGGTGAAAATCTGGCCTAGTCAAGTGGCCCTGATAAAACACAAGTTCCTCTGTCAACAGCGACTAGCCATTAACATGTGTACACGAAAACAACAAGTGGGGCCCTATAACCAGGCCAATCAAGGTACTTCACACACAACAGGCTGTAAACCATACCATGTACATTCAAAGATACCGGTAATTCCCCCCACCCCACCCCCCAAAAAAACTTTACAATAAATTCTTATCATTTCTTTAGGTAAAAAATTAAAATGCCTACAGAGTAAAAATCTTAAAATCTTTAATATTTCAATACATAATGCGATTAATTTTTTTTCAATATGAAAAATGGACAGAAGCATAGAAAGAATAAAAGATCCTTGAGTGTCATCTTGCAAAGAAAATTGTTCATGCTTGCTTAACTCTGCTGGTGCTTGTCATTGGTTTTTAATAGGTAGGAAAAGTTTAACTTTAAAGCCTTCCCGTATTTCAGAGTATTCAAACATAAAATTTCCTTAACAGTTGTCAATAGACATTTTAATTGAAATTGGTTGACTATGGTGTGTTTTCCTATGCTTTCAATGAAATATTTGTCCTCTGCATTACTGGTATGTTTTCAAAAGATTAAATACACAGAACATTTGGGCACACTTAAATCCCAAACAACAATAGCTTATACCTACATAGGGACAGATTATTCAAGGAATGGAATTGGAAACAGAATATGGTAAAACAAACCTTAGAGGGGATTGAGTTTATCCTTATTAAGTGGGTTTTTATACATCAATGTGCAAGGTTCAAATTTTCATCGCTGACTGACATGCAAATATATAGGACTTCAATATTACAAGTACACCATACTTGTACTGATTTTTAATACTCATGGCATATTTAAATCAAATTTGAATGCAATCTTAAGTTTACATCCTTACACCTAACAATGTGTGGTTATTTTAATATTTTTTTTTTCAATTTTTAACATTTAAATTTTCATTTTATTAATAAATTAGATACTATAGACATAATCATGGATCTTGAAAATAGTACATATAAAATGTATTTTAAAATTTCCACTCCTTCAGACATTTTGTAAATAATCATGGAATGCTGAGTGTTTTGCACTTCATGGTTTTAAATTTTCAAGCTGTCTGAAAATTTCTTAATGCCGTACTGACAGTATGACAAAAGATGTTCTTTTCTCATTCATTTTCTTTTTCCCCATTTCTATTTTAGAGAAGAATGGTCTCCAAATGCAATGTAAAAACAGTTCAATAGAAACAATTCATGCATTCACTACAGTGAATATGAAATCTTTAAACAAAAATATTAAAAATACTCCCTCTTTATTCAATATTAGAAATAAATGACAGCATTCCAAGCTTTCCACAGATAAAGGGTTTCATAAAAAATACATTTGACAACCATGGTAGATAACGCAACAATATCCGAACACGGATCAATAAGCCTTTTCTGTCTCCAACACAAATGTCATTTAGGGCCATCAAACGGGGCTGATCATGACCCAATCAATTGCCCGAATAAGAACCATTCCTTCCCTCCTTTTAAATCGATGACAGGTTGTTCCACCAGTCTGAACATTCTGACTTCAAGGAATATAGAAATCAGAAGGAGTAATTTAAATGCTATAGTAAGAACATTAAAAAAAAAAAGAAAGAGTAAATTATATTTTAGGCAGATTTAAATGGTAGCCGCCTAGACTACGGTAGTTTACGGATTTAGCTTGTCGGCGATCTTGATCACGACGTCGTCCTAGAGCGATCGAGAGAGCGATCAAGAGTTGTTTCAGTGGAAGCCAGTCGTCACAGTGATAGGACAACATCTATGTGGGCAATATTTTTTTCTTCCTTTGGGGGGTAGGACAGATTAGCTCACCGTCTGGAACCCTGGGTCAATAGGAACATACATTGACAGTCAGAGCCTTTAATGTGATCATCTCACCTACAGGTAGGATTAACTCACATTGGATTAATTCCCTTCATTTATAGTAATTCAGCAAATTGTGTTTTTATATTTTATTTGTGTTTTTATATTTTATTTTATTTTTTTTTTTTTTTTTACAAAATTGTCTCGGGAGCACTTTATTCCCTCAGGAAAAAGTTTAATTTCTTAATCACTCTTTATATATAGATTAGAATATGTTTGTTGAAATGCTGTAGAAAGAAATTAAAATAATGTTTATCTGGACAGTATTTGGTTCACACTTCTTTGTATCAGTTACTATTAGAATTGGGAAATCAAAACCTAGCAAAATTAATTCAAATTCCTCCATCTATTTGCTCAAACCTACGATCTGCATTGCAAAACATGTATACATTTGAAATTTGGTTTCCAATATATATACTTAAAGATTTGCTAGCACAGATTGTTCTAAATCAAAATTAAACCTAAAACAGCACTTAAGCAAACAGACCAACATTTACAGATCATGTTTAATCACCGCAGAAATATTGGAAAAACTCGATAAAGCTGTAACCCGATAAAGCAAACAACCCATATAAAACACAGGAACTCTAATTGCTTAGCTTGTTAGGACTCTCTAGAAATGGGAATTGACTTGGTGCAGGAAAAATAACAGTGCCATTGTCAACAACCTCTTTGATTAATCAATCTACTAGTATTCAAATCTATGTTGCTAATTTCCAGTCATAAAGTACAAGCTGAGCCAATAACAAATCTGGGTTTATTGATGGAAGTTAATTTCAGGCTAAAGTCACTGCTGAAAATTGTTTTCACACCAGATAAAAAAAGATAAAGCTGTTCATTTATTGAAAATTTCACCAGGTAGTTAGGCCATTTTGTTGCTACCTAGATTACCTGTTGCATGTACCGGTACATCACTAGATAAATGATCTCATATATAGTATTAAAGTTTGTGCCTATATTAATTGCCATGATAGTACATGTACCATATGTAATATTATATCAAGGATTATTCAAAAGCTGCAAATATTTTTTCTTGTACATATCATATTTAATCTTTAAAAACATTATAAAAACATTTTGTGGATAATAATCCATCCAGGAATGATTCACGTAAAATTGATTAGGCAAAATGAAGGAATAAATTGAGGATCAAATTTGATGAAACATGATTGTTCCATTTTCAGAACATAATGGATGTAGAGGAAACTCTTGCTGAGCTGGTGGAATCAAACTTCCTGAAGTGTTCCAGCTGTTGCCATGACTACAAGAATCCCCGACTGCTGCCATGTCTTCACAGTCTGTGTGCAGAGTGCATTCAGAAACTTCCACACCAAATAAGCTCTCAGTCAGAAAACCAGGAGTCTAAAGACAACATTCCAAATGAAAAAGTGCTGGAGCAGTTTGCCTGTCCGATTTGCCTGTCTTCCATATTTCTTCCAGATGGAGGAGAGAGTGCGTTTCAAAGCAATGCGTTTCTACTTGACTTGTGTAAACTTTATAAGTATAAACATGATTCCGGCAGACACTGTGACTACTGCCAGTATGCAGGTAAAACTGTAGATGCTGTGTCCTTATGTTTGAACTGTCATGACGACATGTGCGGGAATTGTCAAGAAGCTCATCATAAGACAAAGATTACAAGGACCCACCAAGTTGTGCCATATGAGCAGGTTAAAAATGGTCTCTATGATCATGACATCAGACAAAACCAGAAACTGAAGTGTGAAGAACATGAAGATAATTACCTAACATCTTTCTGCACTGACTGTGAAATGCTTCTTTGCCCGGAGTGCCAAACATCTGCACATGTTAGTCACAATATTGTTGACTTTGAAAATGCATTGCCAAAATATTCTAAACAAATTAAAGGGCTGATTTCCAGTATCAAGACTCGTCTTCCTTCCATACAGAACTACTGTGAATTCCTGGAGAAGTACTCTGAGAATCTGGATCAGACTAAGGAACAGTTACTGACAGATACCCAGACACAGGCAGAGAGCCTCCACCGAATGATTGATGAGTGCAAGGACAAGCTCCAGCAGGAGATCAAAGAGTCGTGTGAAGTAGAGATGAATCAAGCCAAAGAAAAGCTAAAGAATCTACAGATTGCCTCTACCTCTCTTCATAACAATGCTCACTTTCTGAACCAGCTAATGGCTCATGGAAAGCCGGAGGAAGTTCTGGTGATGCACCGAGATATCACATCCAGACTCACTCAACTCATCAAAATGCAACTGGATGGTCTCACTGCTAAACTCAGGATTGGGTTCATTCCGGGTGCCAATACGGAGCAGAATGTTCAGACCTTGTTAGGCAAGCTCTCCAACGACATGATTCCTATTGGCAAAAGTGAGTCAAATCAGTTAGGTGGGAGTGAGCTGAGAATAACCTCAGTTTTACCCAATGTCAAGAGCACACCTGAGTTTCTACTCTCCTTTGATTCAGAAGGAACTGATGAAAGCCGTGATATTTGGCCAACTGGGATGGCTATCACAAAGAAAGATAACGTTGTCATAGTGGATCGAGACAACAAGAAGGTCAAGGTCTTTGACTCGGTGGGGAAACTACTGAAAGAGTTCACGGGACAAAATGACAATCAAATAGGGATTCCATTTGACGTCACAGTCCTCGAAAATGATACAATTGCTGTGACAGACTACGAAAAAGAAAACGTTAAAGTCTTCACCCAAGATGGAAACCACCAACTGACTATATCGGGATTCTTTAAGCATCCTCGCGGGATCACAACTAACAGTAAAGGGGAAATTCTGGTAGTTGACTGTCGACAACAGAGGATCACGGTCCATGATCCCAAAAACGGGAACTTGATCAAGACAATAGAGGGCCTGGACAAGAAAGGAAACCGAATTCTGGTAGACCCTTACTACATCACCACCACTCATGAGGACAACATCCTAGTCACTGACACAGCCGCTCCAAATATTAAAGTTTTCAACATGGAAGGCCGATTGATTGCCGAATATGGAACCTATGGCATCAAAGAGCAACAGATATTGCAGCCTTTTGGGATTTGTGTGGACGACTATGGATATATCTTTGTTGCGGACAATCAGAATCACCGCATCCATCTTCTGAATCCTGATGGGAAACTCAACAAGTTTCTGTTGACCAAGAGTAACAGTATATGGCACCCCATGGCTGTTAGTATATCCAAGAAGGGATTTTTCCTGGTGTCAGAGGCATTAGGAAAAGTTAGACTTTACAAGTATTTATAGTGAATATTTGGACTTTTTTTCCATGCATTTAGTATGAACTGTTTAATTAAATTTTATTTCACAAAAGCTTCCTGGATTTAGAGAACAAAATACACGTATAAAGCACTTGATATTACTGGAACATAAAAAATAAGTGTATGGATTTATCATCACCTTTTGTTTTTATTTTAAAAGTCACTTTATTTTATTAACTAAGAGGTAACAAGTACAAAAATTTTATCAATTTTTTTCTGTTGATTAATTTACATTGAACCGTTACATGAAATTCACATTCTATGCACTTTTTTTTCAATAAATGCTTGACACATTTTGTACACTTTTCTGTCCATGCAATAAATGACCAGAAATGTTACACAGCTGTATTATTCATTCTATAATATGATCTTAGAATTTCAACACCACACAGTAGTAAGTATTAACATGTTGAAAGAGTGGTTTTCTTCATAGATTAACGGAAATGACAAGACACAAAATAAACCATAAATTGTTAATTTCTTACAATCGGATTAAAGTCACCAAATTCTTCCAAGATTTATATCACATATATGTAATGAATTTTTGCAATTCAATCCCAAACCAGATGAATATATCCACAATATAGATGAACAGTACTGGTATGGTAAATGAATACCAGCATCAAATAGATCAGTGCACTGGATGGGTTTGAAGAATGAACAATGAATTATAAAATAACTTCCCCTCTGTTTTCATTTATATACCCAGATACTCCTACCTTTCTCTGACTTGGCTCCAGGCAGTGGTTCACTCATTTTGAAGGCTCCAGAGAAATCAAAATCCTCCTCTGTTAATTCTTTAGAGTCCTCTCCCATGTCAATAAATGGTGCAGGGTCCTTAGCACTGTCTTCAAGGTTATTTGAATTATTCTCATCTACAAAGTCAATGAGAACAAAACAATTACCGGTAATCTTTACTGAAAATTAAAAAAACCCACCAAAAAACGAATCTTTATTGACTAATGTAAAAAGGGTCCACTTAACATGTTTATTCTAAAGCTTCTAATTTGTAATGAAAAATTATTTCATGCCCCGATTTTCAATTTCCCAACTTACTTTCTGTGGTTATATCATACAAGTTGGACAAACTGTCATTCTTAATATCAGCATTCTCTGTCTCCACTTCTTCATCTTCATCAAATGCTATCAATCTGCAAAAAAAAACAAAAACATTGTTTTAATGTGTACCTCTGAGAAGAAGCAATTATACCCAAATCTTTTGTAATGTATTCTGATATTATTTTAAATCCATTTTAAGATTAAAATAGATTGCGATTTGGTTCATTTTATGAAGAAAGATACACATGTATTTTGATTTCTATCAAACAAAGTTAAATATTAGTAGGAGTAGTTTGGCAATTGTGAAAAAACACAACACTACAAAACAAAAACATATTGACTACCGGTATAATAAATAATAAAATTAAGAAGAAGGAAAGAAACATCAGGTGATCAAAAAGACTTAGCATAATAAGAGACACACAACACAATGAAGTCCTTTAATTTATATCTGTTTTAAACTCAGATCTGTTAGAAGTAATGGAAGAGAAGAAATGTGCAACTGACAAATCAGAAGTGTTGACCAGGAAGATTAATCTCCCATGTTATGAAAAGAAATTTTTGAAAAGGTGCATGATTATTCAATGTAAGAGCTGTCTGTAAAGTGTGACAAGATTTACCAGTACAGCCACGGATTATACTGTTAATTTGACAATCTACCACAGTGACTCTTGGTTAGAAGGTTACTAAATAAAGAACACACTTGGCCCAGGCGATACCTATTCCCTTCATTAGGTTCTGCAGCCTGGCTTTGTAATGGGACATTACTCTTCTCAGTGTGACTTTTTAGTTGCGACACTTCCTCCTCTTGCTCAAAGCGCCCACATTTTGGACATATACCCTCACTTAAAGAAGTATTTAACATCCTTTTCATTTTTTGAGATAACCTTTAATCTAACTCATTAGTACTTTTCATCTGATTATAAATTTGTTTATAACAGATTGAATTTTTGTACATTGTTTAATTTTGTCAAATACAACTTGAGTTTAATAAAAGCACTTTAACTGTACATGTATGTGTACATTTCTGTCAAATAGTTTTAAAAGCAACATGGAAAGCATTGTCGGAACCCACAGATTTTTCTATTCATTACCAGGTGCTCTACTTTCACAGGATAGAAACCCTGTGGGTTCTGATGATGCATGGAAAGCTTGTAATGAACACACTCTAAGTGAATACAATTACCTATCGTCCTCTGGGACTTCTCTCTGACCTGAGGGTTCTCTAGGCCCTTTACCCTTACACCCGTCACAGCTTCATTAAAACACAGACACAAAACAACATATAACTACAAAATATCTACACAGCTCAAAAGCCAAAATTATATACGTATAGGAGATAAAAGTATCAAATCTACTCATGCAATGAAATTGAATAAAAGTTTTATCAATTGAGATTAAAATACGGTAATAAATTTTGTGTAATACTACATGTATTCAAAATTATTAATATTAAAAACCAAAAGATGAGAATAAAATAAATTTTTTTTTAACTTTCTGGGAAAAACTCTATAACCTACCATGCTCTCTCTTCATGAACCATACTTGAAAATTAAACCATTTAAAACAATACACAATGATTTACGGGCATGCAACCGAACCCTACAGGCCGCTTACTTGCTCGGGTCAAAATCATCGTCGTCGTCGATGTCTTTTTCTGCTGGTTCTGATTTAGAGGTTTCCTCCGACAGCTTTTTGCTAGGTTCTGCAAGTTCCTGTGAAAAGCAAATACAATATGAAATACAGACTTGCTCTCAATAATATTTCATTGTATATAGAAAAACATCTTTTTTAAAGAAATATTCAATTAGCAGATGTTCTGGTACATGATATTCTAACAAAACATAGATATATTCACTACATAACTCAATATGTAGTAAATAATCAAAATATTGGCTCATCTGTAAAAAAATATTGACTGATCAATGCTCTTTAAATATAGACTGGCTAAGATTAATATCAAGAGGATATTCCAACGATTTCAATAAATCGCTTTTGATTCGTAGATTCATTGACAGTGACTTTATAAAACTTTTGTATTGCCAAAACAGGATGACATCATAATAGGAAACAAGGGCACCGCTAAGCGGAGCATCCCCTCGCGACATGACTTATTGTACGGGGGAATACGTTATTTAGGAAAATACATGTAAATTTATCAGATCAAAATAAATGAAGTATTTCTTTAAACCACTTTGAATACATACATGTAATATCTATTTAATCCCAATCCCCAAGCTTTGTGGTGTATAAATTGGGGGAGGGGGTTTACATAACAGTTTTCCTATTCCTTGCAGAAACTCAACACATATACTTTAAAGTTTAATAATTTAGATTCATTTAGTGACATTCATTTTTATATAAGCATACATAAACGATCCGTATACATTATGAAACGTCTCTGAAAATCAAGCGCTCTGGAGTCTGCTCTGATGGAAATTCTAGTTGCTAGTTGTCGTATTAAAATTAACCCATAGTATAGTAGATATATATGCAGTTATTATTAATATAAAACAATTTTTGCGTGATAAATGTGCAATATCTGTCAAAGTCTCTACTGAATTTTGGACTAGTTCTATTGTAAGTAATACGGAAAAATTTGTCCGAAAGTCGACTGCTTGTTTCGATGTAAATCAGCAGACTTAAATCTCTTGCCCGCTTCAACTTTTAACTATGGGCACTAGTCTAACACTCAAATGCTACAAAA
This sequence comes from Magallana ariakensis, assembly GCA_020458035.1. Classification (NCBI taxonomy): domain Eukaryota; kingdom Metazoa; phylum Mollusca; class Bivalvia; order Ostreida; family Ostreidae; genus Magallana; species Magallana ariakensis. The sequence continues at coordinate 33,284,827 of CM035815.1, forward strand.
CGTTTTTTTTTTTTACCTTTACTAGATTTAAATCCAAAAAAATGTCAAGTTGTTGATTTGAACTGTATACGGTAGCGATTAACTTCAAGTCGTACATAAAATTACCGGAAATGTCGATTGTCAAGTCGTACATAAAATTCATGTTTTTAACTTCATTTTTTACGATAATTAAAAAAAATACTTAATCAATTGATTTTGAAATCAACAGGGTTTGTCCTTTTACCATGCCAAAGAAGTGTACAAAGTTTGATGGATATTCATGAGAGGGTTTTCTTGGAATTTAGAAAATTGAAATGGAGTACACACACACACATACATACATACATACATACATACACACATACGAACACACACACGCACAGTAGCGATGCTATATCCCCTTCGCAACAAGTTGCGCGAGGGGATAATTAGTTAAGGTATTTTCCAATGTTAATTAAACTTTGATTGATGAGCCCCTTAACGCTTACTTTGATAATGTTGAATTCGTAATATTGGTATCCTTTAAAGCTTTCTGCCACTGCTGTCATGGTGCGAGAGGTTTTCTCCCAGAAGTGGAGGAGGGTAGATTGATAATTAGCTAGAACGTGAGAAAACATGTTACATCGTGACGCAGCTAGGAGGTCCACCTTCTGCATGACGTCCAACTTCAGCTTGTCAAACTTTGCCTTTGTCTTCCTCACTTGGGCCTGGACCTAACGAAAGATGGAGAATGCGTTCAGATCAAGTGTACCCCATATCATCATAAAAAGGCTGATACAATTTCAAAACAAGGTCTTAAAATGACTTGGAGAAGCAAAGCATATAAAATGATGTATTTCTCACTGATGGTTCTATAACTGATAACAATATGCCTTTATTTTCTGCGATATCATTTATAATGTAGGAAGCATTGTCATAAGTTCACATGCATCATCATTTGTTACTATGAGTAACATTTTCAAGAAAAATTTCCAATAAATACCAGTAAATTCATCAAAAATATAAATTCTGTTCGTTTACAGACAGGATTACATGTTAAAAATATTTTCACCTATGTACATAGTCATTTAAGTTCTAAAGTCTAGTAGAGTATTAAATTATTTTATATTTTTACATTTCACTTCTTTAATGGGAAAAAATTATCAAAGTTCAAGGTACATGTACTCTGCTCACAAATTATATAATCATGATCGTTTGACCTACTTTTCGAAATTTTTCTAGTTGTTTATATGTATCGGGATCGAGTTCCTCTGAGACATTTTTCATCCATAACAGGGCCCCTCTGTACTCGGTGCGAGCCGCCTCCATTCTATTTATAGTCATCAGCGTATCTGATATGGCACGGTATCGGAACGTCTCCACTTCTTGGTACAAGCGCACTAGAGGCACTCTTAGTGACAGCCTGCCATGAGAATTTCAAAAGTACATATCAAAGTTGATAACTGGGTTAGAGTCTGCTATGACACTTGCAAATTCAAAGAAACATGCAATGTAAATAACCATTGAACTCTGACCTTAATTTCAAAATGATTTCTCATAAGGAAGTTAAAACCATATCAAGAACCTCTCAGTGTATATAATCTTATCTAGTTATCTTTGATTTTCCTTAGTGATAAATATATGTAAAATATATATACATGTATTTCAGTTACCTAGCTTTTGGAACACAGGTACTTGTGTTTTGCCGAAATTTTATCTACTGCAGGTAAAAATTACTGTTTTTTAGATGTTTTTATTTGATCAAAATTTTCTTCCTTCAATGAGTGCTTCGTTGAATAATGGATTTAAAATTATTTGTGCATACAATTTTATATGATTCATTTCGTAGAGTCTGTATATCCTCCAACTTTATCATGTAGTTTATATCCTATTTTCAAAATAATGGCATGTCCATATGTATGCAATATCATATGTGCATAACTTTTATAAAAAGAAAATGTAATTTTTTCTAGATCATGACACTTAGTTTTAAAACTATAAACATTCTTTACGCCAAGAACCATAAGAGATTCTAATGTTTGGGTCTTTAATACAGTTCTGGAATATGCACAAGTTTATCACATTACTATTCAACTCCAGTTGAAATAATCTGTGAAATGGTACCTTTGTTGAGCTGAAAAGCTTTGAGATTTTCCCACGGCAGCCATCATCTTTCCTGCTCGAGTCTTGTCAAGGTTACTCTGAGATTTCAGGAATCTCCCTGTAGCATTCTCATCTTGTGACAAAACTAACAACAAACATTATGAGATCATAAGTAAAACCCCTATCTATTCATTTCAAGAATTTATCTTACTCTTATTGACCACCTACTGATATAATATTGGCCGTTATTGTTCTCATCAAATGAAATGACTGCAACGTAGTTTAATTTTAGAGTATAATAGCTTGTGAGACTATAGGGAAATATGATTATTTGATATCTGGTACAAGCATCTGACTATCTGATAACATACCACAGAGCCTGTCCTGATATTTTTCAAGAACCCTTAATAAACCCATGGAGGATTTCTGGATTGCTCTGAATACCTACAACATTTAAAAAAGAAATCAAAGTAACAACTGCCATGCATTGCGTGGTCTTACATGCCATATAAACACACCGACAGTCTATCTTACAGTTTTATTTCTAAGCATAAACAAATGACTTCAAGTAAAGTCTGATTGGATTTCTCCAAGACCGTTTGCTGACCTCTAACTTGGAATCCAGCTCCGAGTCTGACGCCACCACATGTTCATCCTCCTTCTTGCCCAGCTTCTGCATGACCGCCTGCTTTGTGGTCCAAAAGGTCTCCTTCATCTTGTGGAGGGTGGAGGTTTCTGTCCTCTCCACCCATTTATCGTAACTGGGCCCCGAATAGCCCTGGGTCCTAGAGTATTGACAAGGATAAAATTGGTACATTCTTTTTACATTTCTGTTTGAATAGTTATCATATATATATATCGACAGTTTTTGCTGATAAATTTTGTTCATATTAATAACTGATATACTGACCAAATTTTAAAATGATAAAGACTTTGTTGACACAGTCAAATAACCATAACCATGCATGCAGGTGCCTGTTAAATTTCATTCTCTTTAATTTTGATTAAATAATTAGGTACTTTATATACATTAATTGTATTTATATATCTTGACCCTACTGTTTTGGGGGTTTTGGGGCAGGGGGTTGTGTGCGTTTTTTATACTGTCTTAACACATATTCATATTTCTAGTGATTTGTTTTTCTTTCAAATCCTTTCTCCTTTCAAAAAACAATGATGAATTGGTATCATTATATCTCATATACAGTACAGGCAACGTGTACCACTGTTATATGGTTTAAGATAATTTTAAACTAAGATACTTACGTCATTTTTTAACAGTGTTAAAGTTTTTGAAGTTTCTCTGAAAAAAAGAGAATGAGAATGGTAAAAATTGGTAATTAAATAATACATTAATATGATAACATAAAAACACTCATTTTTGATACAATATTTTAAGCATCATCAATTCTTTTAAATAATAAAACAGAAAATGTATGAAAACTGAACAAATTGATAACTTGGATATTGTTCAAACAATTGGCTGATGTCTGGTCTAGATCAAAACAGTGCGATATTCTAAATATAAAACATGTAGAATTAAGCCTTCAATACCATCCCAAGTGACAAGTTAGGCATCCATTTGAAGTAGAATGAACATTAAACCAGTGCCTTATTAAATTGCAATTACATGTCCACAACAGCTTGTCAGTGCATTTTATTAGCAAATGCCATCTGGGCTTTATTAACCAATATAGAACACATATAAAATGTACATATATCAACATAAAAATAATATATGCTTGTCACTAAAGTATTTTCTTTGTTTCAAATGCTAAAAGAAACAACACAAGAATTGTCTGAATAGAGAAAAAACAACCACATCCATATTTTCTTATCAGACATTGGTTTGAGTAAAAATTGAATTTTTCAACACATTGAAACATTTTTTCATATTTTGCATCAAAATCATCTTATACTTTTTTTCTTTTTATTACACAAAACTTTTAAAAAGGTATATTTGCTTGACGTTGCAGGTATGCTATGCTATTCAAACAGAAATAAATCATTAAATTGTACAATAAATGATCGATTCATTTTTGTTGATAATTCGCCTTCTTCCTCATTTTATTTTCAAATTTAAATAAATACCTTATCTAGTAGGAAAATTTGAGGATACTATGGAATTTGGAAGAAATATTTCCAATAATTTATCCGCATCATCTGCATTCGTCCATGTTTACAACGAAGCCGATTTCGATGACTTCCGGAAATCTACGAACAATTTATCTGTAGACCAAACCCGATGAAATTGCAATGGGGATAATTCGAGAAAATTCGGTTTGTACTCATGATGCTAAAGTAAGCATTAAACCGGCTTGACAACAGTCTCAAGAGGTTTTTGGGTGCTCGAAATGCATTACAAGGTTAAGCATTTGATGATTTATGTAAGTATGGGTGCTGATATACCGGACATTTTGTATCACCCACTTACAAAACTGTCAAAAGATGAATATAAAAAAATTAATGAAGAAAGTCAAATTTTGGTCAGGGACACTTATAAATCAACCGTGGAAAATTTATTACAAACTGTGGATTATGAGAAATATGTTGAAGAATGCACAGAATCTTCATCTGAAACACAAGGTCCAGATTACAACTACTTCTTATGCAGATTGGAATTGGATGCACACTTAGCCTCGTGTCTCATGTGTGATTTCAAACTCTTTCCAATTTACCGGAAAAGATTATTCAATTATATGAAGAAAAACTATATTTTTCAACACTGTGTGGTAAATTTTGGAAATAGTTTAGAAAAACAAAAAGAAACTGCAGATAATAGAAATGATGAAAGAAAAGTTCTAGTTGATTATGTGATAGAAATTATTCCAATTTATCCCAAACAAAAAGTGGATTATGCATGGACCTATCGGATAGGGGGGCAAATGGTCAAGAAGATGCTGCTGGAAGAAGCATTTGCTTGGTTTTCAACATTGGGTGGTGCATATTCTTCCCTTGGAGACCATTTTTCAAGTTTTGCAGAACAAGCAGGGAAGATAGCAATGAAGCAGCTAAAGATAGCCAATGAAGAAGGAGATCCAATACTGGCAAGCAAAGCAAAGCTTTTCTTTGCTCAGAGTTTAATGCAAAGAGGTTATGTTATAGAATCTGGGAGAATTATAAAAGCTCAAACTATATTTGCTAAAAGAATGATTGTGTCAGACTCTAAACTATTGACAATGTGCCGAGCATTGAGAAAACGCTGGAAATACATTCGCAGTAATGCTATTGTACAGTATTAGAAAAATGATTATTTTGGCTAATAAAAGTTATACTTTATTGAATAAACATGTGATATCTTTAATTTTTATATTAAAAAAAAGGTGAACACTTATGATACCTTGTAATGTCTTAATAATTTACAGTTGGACTTAAGTATCTTAAAGATACATTAAAACAGTTACATACTTCAATTAAATTAAAGAACTAGGGACAATCAATTAGTATTTGCTATAAACATAAATCATTGTAATAAGTTTATATTATTTAAAAGATTAGAAGAAATTTAAATTTTTTTTCTGCAAGTGTGAATTCGTTGAAAGTGTGATTACTGTAACCATGATAATGTTATCCTGTATATAAATCAAATACCAGAGATGTATTGGGTGAGTTTTAAAAAAATATGTTTTAACATTATTATCTTATACCCTGATGTTTTCACCTTACAACTTGGAGAAAAAATGGTTTCTATGTTTAATTACAGTAGGGCCACACTTTGCAGGCGCCCTATAGTGATCAGTCCATCCGTCTGTCTGTCCAAAATCACTTGTCTGGCAGAGCATCACTTCTCTCTCCTTGACCCAATCTGGCTCATATCTCACCCACAGAATGCCTTATAGTTAAGGGTGTGCAGTGACCTTGAACCATGTTTTTAGGTCTAAGGTTAAGGTCATATCAGAATTAAAATCCTTGTCCAGGGCATATCTTCTATCCCCTTGGTCCAATCTGGCTCATACTTCACTCACATAGTATCTATGATCAAAGGGTGTGCAGTGACCTTGAATAAAGTTTGTAGGTGAAAGTTTCAAGGTCATATTGGACCACACAACATCCTTTTCTCAGAGCATTTATACTTTCCACTTAGCCTTTTTGGCTCATACTTCTCATAAACAGAGCTTTTGAGTATAGGGTGTGTACTGACCTTGAACCAATTTTCAAGGTCAACTGTGAAGGTCATAGCAGAATTATATGAAAAATCCTTGTCTGGAGTGTATCTTCTCTCCCTTTGTTCCGATCTGGCTCATACTTCACCCACTTGAAGGATATGCAGTAATCTTGAATGATGTTTGTAGGTCAAGTGTCAAGGTCATATCAGATCAAACAAAAATCCCTTTTTAAGAACATATATATATATATACTCTCCACTTAGACTTATTTGGCTAATACTTTACCTAAACAGAGCTTTTTTTTTAAATGGCCTGCAATGACCTTGAATCAAGTCAATGTGAAGGTCATAGCAGATCTCTTTATGATCAGTTTTAGACCGTGGATTATTTCTCAGTTGCTTAATCACAGTCTGATTGAACAAAAATGCCTGTATGTAAGGGGTAATGAGATTGAAATAGAAGTTCTATGCCAGCTGAAAAAATTTCTATGTTACAGGTCAAGGTCAAAACAAAATTCTCTGAAATTCTTTTTATCCTATTGCCCATTATTTAAGTGGGACTCTTTGAGATGGTCACCATCTCAATGTTGTCTAGTTTTTATTATAATAAAAAGATACTACCGGTAATAAAGAAAATAATTGTCATCAGGTTCAACATCTTCGTTAGCCAAGGGTTTACGGTCCACTCTGCTCCTCTACAACCCTTGGCAGATTTAGCCGACAAAATCAAAACTCGCGCAACGGAATCTGATTGGCTGCGAAGACAGGCAATCGCAGGGAATTTACTATTTGCCGGTGTAGTTATTTGTGTTTCTATACAAAATGTAAATACAATCATTATTACAATTTTTACGCGATTAATAACTTAAATACGATATATAATTTAATTCAAATATATGGTTTTTTTTTATAATTCTGATTTTTTCCTTTTTCACACCACCATTTCTTCTAAACCTCATAGATGAAAAATATGTATTTTAGATGCTCCACTTTAAATCAATTGCTAGACGGCGCTGTGCTGTTTCTGTAAACATTGGCTAAATCTGCCAAGGGTTGTAGAGAAGCAGAGTGGATCGTAAACCCTAGCTTGGCTAGCGAAGATGCAGGTTCAAAGAAACTCCATTTTTGGTAAGTGAAGTACAATTAGAGTAAAATAATAGACTTTATTAATTAATGTATAGAAAAGCAAATTAATTTTGCTGTTTATTTCACAATGAACATGACTGTTAAGCTCATTGAAACGTAGTTAGGGGAGCTTATGCTAATTTAAACCCTTGGTGATGGCATCCGGTATGATTGAAGTTTTGAGCTTGGATGGATGGTGCATCTCAGGGCATATTTATGGATTTAACAGACTTATATACTGAATCAGGGCAAAAAATTTGAGATGCTGGAGGACGCTTAAGTTTTCAGAACAGGTTAAAGTTTTTGGAGGAGGTGCACTTTGATGGCTCTATCTTTGAGTTTTTATTGGTTCTATCTTCACTAAACTTGATGGATTATGCTTCTTGTGATACTGATGCTGGAGGAGGTTGAGGTTTTTGGAGCAGGTGTCCTTTGATGGCTAAATCTTAGTTATTATTGCTTTTATCTTTGGTCACAGTAACCCACTTTTTACTTTTTATCATATTATTAATTTTTCAAATGGTCAGTTGATAGCTTGATGCATCTTAGATCTTGGTAATTCCTATTGCATGAAGATATTTTAATAAATTTCTTGTGTGATAAGACTTACCTGAAAAGTCAGGCACTTTAAAACATCCATTATATCTCAGCATTCTCTTTTGATTGATCATTCACGTAGCCTAGGATATGATGTCCAAAAATAGGTTTAAATGATCTTCTTTTTATATATGATTTTATATATGAGTATAAAATAATTTCAGTGAGTTTTACAATATTTCAAAAGAGTTTTTAAATGTAAAAAAAAAAATCATACAAGATCTGTTGTTCAGGTGAGCAATATGACCCATGGGCCTCTTGTCTTATAGAACATTTGCATGAGACTCAACCTCCCATAGAAGAATTCGCAATTTCTCATATCTATAACTTACTGATGTACATTATAACTATAATTTTTTTTCTTCCAGAAACGCATGAATCACCAAATAAAACACATTTAAATCATTGTTTATTCATGAATATTTACATTAAAAGGTCAGTGGTATTTAGTACATTATAACGTTTCTTTTTATGTTGATATTTTAATTATTATTAATCAGTTAATTAATACATGCATACATCGTGAACTTGTTTGTCATAAAAAAAAAGGACCAGGCTTTTCGTTTCCCGTGTCTGTGTTTGTACATTTTTGTCATCTAACGTTATAGCAGCAGCTAACGTTAGACCGGGGCAGGGACATATATAAAATACGACTCAACCGACGGTCATTTGGATCGGGATCGAAGTCCTGTCAATCTTGTCTTAGTAGAAAACGATAATTGGTGGCTGATTCATTCATAAGTCTAAGATGACAAGTTTATAAGTTCATAACCCTTTGCACATGTAGTGTACAGTGTTTTGAGTGCTAATAAACCATATCTACCAGATAAATCTTGTATGTAGCAGTTACGTTCGTTGAACCCAAAATGTGAAATAAGAGATTAAAATAAATAGGAGGGTAAGCAATAAGACTACGTTATACTGTACTCCTATGCAGTAGAGTCAAAGAAACGCTTTCAAATAAATTGAAGTGATTTTTTTCATCGCAAGTTGTTTTAGGGATATATTTCAGTTAAAGTTATTTCCCGAGAGCAAACTAGAGTGGCTGATGCATAGCATCAAGTGTCTACACGTTATGTGGTATATATCCTTGTATCCTTGAATCTTTCACTTAGTCTTTTTTTAGGTCGTCATGTGACAAAGTTTGTCTCTTGATGTCTGTATGGATTATTTTGGACGCCTTGATTAAAGCTTTGAAGACGGTAAGATATCATCATATCATATCATGTATGCAGAAAAGTAATTTTTGAATTAATTCAAATCAAGTCTTTATAGTTTCATTGGTACAAGTACATGTTAGAAATATAACCATAAAGGCCATTTGTTTGGCCATATGTGTAGAAATGTTGCAAGTAAATTTATATCGGTTATTTCAGGTGTTCACCTTGCAAACAATTTATAAATGTTTATGATATATTTCTCTTCTCACTAGAAGTCATGGGTGCAAGAGGGGATGCTGAGGTCACCAGAAAACTTCTCTCATCGACCACCAGTTATGAGGACAGTGGAGTGCATACAGATGTTATTCTACAACAGAGTAGGGACTTCAGCGAAGAATACAGGACATCGTAAGTATTTGTAAACAAAAACCAGCTAGTCTAAGAGTCTTCAATGCTGAATATTCACATCAAATATCATATTTGAAAACCATTGGTTTTATAGGTTTTAAGATTTAAATTTACTAATTTTTGTTCAAATACCTTTGTATATTCGCAGCTCCTGTAAAACTCTGATGAATTTACTGAAAGGGAACATTGGTCCGGGAATCCTGGCGCTTCCAATAGCATTCAAATATGCGGGATTATGGGTAATATATCAATTCTTGTTGAATGTTGCATGATCCTTTGCAATGAGAAAGTTTTCTATGTATCACAGATTTGCATGATGCATTCAATACAAATTTTAGGGAAATTAAGAGAATGGTAAAAATTACACAAACCTGAATGGATCTTGCAATATTTGTTACTTACTGTATGGAAATTTGATGAGTTGTCAGAGCCCATAGAATGTGAGGCTTATTTCTAAATTTAATGTTTTGCATTATCAAGGAATAAAATGTTTGTATTTAAACGTAACATATACTTACATATATAAATGTAAATAGTTACAAGAAAGAAATACCATAAAAAAAAAAAGATTTTGCCATCAATTTTTCCATTTACATTTTGTTTCTTGTTGGAAACAGAATTTCAGATGACAGACACAAACATGATTTATCCTACCACAGCTTTATTTAATGCACATTCTAGGCAGAATGACGAATCACATTTTTTAAAAGGTTTTCCTCAAAATTATACATATATTGGGATACATATACAGTAAAATGTTGTTGCACTCTTTAGTCTATTTGAAAACTCATTTTAATCAGGTAATGATGTAAATGTACTATGTTTGCTGACATTTGTTGCAGGCTGGTGCTGTAGGCTTGTTTTTGCTGGGGTATATCTCTCTTCATTGTCAACATATGCTGATGACATGCAGTGATATTCTGAAAGAAAGACCTATGTGAGTGTTCTCATTGATGCATTAAACTTTAAATATTAAATAATGTCCAAATCATTCTATAAATTTTTACACATAAAATATATAAAGGATCAGTCTCTAAAAAATATTAAACTTTTAAAGATATGTGGTATACTGTTACAAGGGCAAGGTCTATTGTGCTCACTGAAATGTTCCAACTGGTGACAGTGAGCTTATCCTATGTGAGAGAGCAATCGTTATCATATTTTTTAAATTGATTGAAAATTTTTTTATTATAAATCTTAGTGAAATATTAATGCATTTATGAATACATGTAGATCCATGGGTGAGCAAATAGGGTATGCAGGGGTTGTGGAGAACTGTCTGGCGACTGGACCTATCTTCTTTCGGAAATTTCAAAATGCAGGAAGGTGAGGTCAAAGGTCTCTTGGTTTTTTTTTTTCTTTTACAAGAAATGTTATACATTGAAGGAAATTTTGTATGAATGGAACAGTTTTAGAAATCATTAAATCAGGAAATTTTTATTTTCATCAGAATATGATAATTGAGAATCAAAGTAATAAATTGTGGATTATGAAGGAAGGAATAGTGTGATATCTTTTGTACCTCGGAATATTATTTCCCTATTCTGTAAAAATTAAATTGTTGTGTAGTTGAAAATATAATTGTTGTTTCAGAGTGATGATCAATGTCTTCCTGATTGTGACACAGCTCGGGTTTTGTTGTGTTTATATTGTGTTTGTTGCCCAGAATTTTAGACAGGTAATTATGCTTGATAAAGAGAACTGAGAAGTCATCTTATCTTTTTTTGTGAAATCTATACATGTGTATGGGACAATGCACATAGTATATATCAATTCTTCTTATTGTTCTGTTTCTCTTTGTCATTTCAATTTCAAATTCTAAAGCAACTTGTATTTTCTTTCATTTCATTAAAATGTATCTATTGTACACATTTTCAGGGCATGAACTAAATGGTTTCTATTTTTACATGCACTCACATTTCACAATTTGCCATCACTTAATGCATTCCAGTGTTTTTATGTCTGAAGTATCCATTTGTCAAAGTCAGTACTCTTCCTGTGTTGCGCCCCATTTTTACATTAATGGAATATGTTTAAATCTTATGCTTGTAAATGCCCACAAAACCACAAACAAGTATTTGATAAATTAATTAATTAACTCCTCTCTTATCCAGTACCTTATCCATCTTTATCCTGTCTTATTTAAAATGCCTATTCCTTCTGTTTTCAATCAACACCAGTATTTCATAATGATTTGAAAAAATTACAAGAAGATTGTTTTCAACAATTAAAATAAGTAATTCATGTCCTATATACTATCAAACTTTTGACTTTTCATTTTTTTTTTTCATATGTGAGTTGAAGTTACCCTGAAATGTTTTGCCTGTTATCTGTCACTTTCAATCTTTTAACTTAAATTGAAGGTGTTACTGGGTAGCAACAAGGAGAATGTAGAGCTCGACCTGATCATCATGGGGATCGAGCTAATCGTCGTCATCATCTACTGCACCACAATACAGAGTCTGCATGGACTCTCTTACTTCTCGTACGTCGCTAACTTCCTCAACTTTGCCGGCCTTATTTTCGTGCTGTACTATGTGGTCCAGGGTTCTCCACCTCAGAGTGAAAGACCAGCATTTGTGGGCTGGTTTGACATGCCCATGTATTTTGGAACTGCTGTGTATGCTTTTGAAGGTATTGGTCTGGTAAGCACTTATGTTCTTGGTTATAATGCATTGTAGGTCTAACAACATTTTGTTAAAAAAAAAAAGCCACAAAGAATCTCTGTTACATTCCCTCATACACTTTTGCAATAATTGAATTCTAGTAATTAATTGCAGGAAAAATTTCCTTGGTCTATTTTTCTTCTATAATGCTCACTGATAGAATGCAAAAATGTCAGGGAAAAAAAATTATTTGTAATGAAAGTGCAATAACTCTTTATAATCAAAGTTGTAAAAGAAATACCAGGTAGAAGGTTTGTTCACAAAGACTTAAGAAATGTAGCAAATAATCTTAAAAAAAACAATTAAGAAGAGCTTTATAAACCAGTAATTACTGGTAACATATTACCATGCTCATAAGAAAACTAAATCGAAGAGTCTAGACAATAACTTGTGATACTTGAGCTTCATTACCTTTAGATTGCCTTGTTTACAGGTAATGCCATTGAAGAACAAAGCGGCTGATGAGTGGGACTTCAGCAGGAGGTGTGGACTCCTGTCCCTTGGGATGACCATTGTCATAGCTCTCTACATTGCCATCGGGTTTCTGGGATACTTAAAGTATGGGGATCATGTGTTAGGGAGCATCACTCTAAATTTGCCAGCAGTAGATATGTGAGTAGAAAGGATGTTTTTTTTTCAGGTTTATTGAACCATGTTTCCATAATTTGATATCCAAAACACATGTATTGAAATATATATAGATGTAATTTTGATTGATATCAATACTTGATATTAAAAGTGCAGTGTGATTTTATGTTTGGGAGTGAGGGGATGAGTTGGCTGGACTGATTGATTGAAACTGAAGATTTCACCAACCTAATTTTTAAATGAGTTTTCCATAGGAAAAACAAGTTTTCCTTAGATAAATTCAGTTTCCCATAGGAAAAATATGGTCTTGAAATTGTGAAAATGGCGGGCGTCAGATGGGCAGCTGCCAAAAAGGGTACCCCTTTTGTACAGATAAATCCTTTTACAGTTTTTAAGAAAGTTTTTTGTTTTGCAGATCAATTGTACATACTGTAAAGATGTGCATATTACATATTTACATATTGCATATAGGGTACCCTTATTGTATGGATAACATCTCATACAGTAACAACATACAGTTTTCAAGATAGAACTTTTTTGTTTCGCAGATTGATTGTACATATATCAGAGATATGCATAATTTTACTTAGATTTTGATTTGGATAATTTATGCAAAAAATACCAGCTTTTGAACTTAGTCATTTTTGTTTTTTGCAAAATAATGCATATAGAGTACCCCATTTCTCTGGATAGGTAGTGTTTATCAATTAAGGATACAGTTTACAAAAGAGAAAACTGCACACTGACATCTTTTCAATTGTATAACCAATGGGGCAAAATTATTTACAAAAGTGATATGGGACAAATCACACTGGATAAGCATTATTTTTTACACTTTAGTTTATTTTTTGCAGGTTATCACGGTTGACCAAGATAACCTTTGTTGTGTCTGTGTTTGTCACCTATGGACTTCAGTTTTATGTTCCTGTCAATATATTGTGGCCAAAAATAGAACACAGACTCTCAAGTCCCAAAGCCAAATCTGTTGGCAACGTCGTCTTTCGAATTTTGCTTATTTTATTAACAGGTGAGTAACTTTTACATAGGTATGGTACATGTATGTATGTATGTTTGTAAGCAATGAATTCGATATTTTTTAGTTTTATACAATATAAAATGGTTTAAATGCTTATTATATCAGTGCAAATTTAGTTTGGATCTCATAAGAAAATGAGCATTGTCAGAAACCCATGGCAAGTCTTTCATTCGCTTATGCAATGATGTGGGTTTCCAACGATGGAAAATGAGTGAAAAATCATATGTCAGGTATAGGAACAAATGAAGAATTGAGTGCAGAAAACATTCAAAGAAAGATTTATTTTTGGCACAAAAATGAGAACAAGATTACCGGTATTTATTTGTTTTCATTTTGAATGCCTAATGTAAAAATTGTTTAAAAAAATATGATAACAAGTATTGTGTGTTTGTAGGTGCAATAGCCATGGTGATTCCACATCTGGATTTACTTATAGCTCTGATTGGTGCCCTGGCCAGCAGTTCGCTGGCTCTGATATTTCCACCAATCATTGAACTGTTAACACTATCGGCAGAGGGCAATCGCCCCTCCGTGTTAATCATCGTGAAGGATGTGGCCATTATGTTGTTAGGACTTCTAGGTTGTATCACCGGAACGTATGCTGCAATCCTTGGAATCGTAAACGTTTCATGATCAGTGAGATTATCAACTATTGTGACAAGGCATTCATTTTGTGTACCCATTCCAAGAATTTGATGTCATATTGCAAATTTTCATGTTTATTGTATTGTGCTTGTTGAAAACATGTAACGGTACATATATATGCACTATATCTTAAAATTTTACACCAATATGTATTTATTCACAGCTATTTTGGGGTTATTCAGCTTCAAAAAAGTGATTGTTAATTTGAAGATGTAAAAATATGTGTATCTGACAGAAGATTTTATCAAAATGGTGAAACATTCTCAAATTTCCTGTACATGATTACTCAGCCGAATCTCCAAAGCTTGTCTAGAAGTCTTACTAAAAATTTAGTGATCATTTAATGCATGAATTTAAACAAATTTGAATACTGGTACATTTACATTTTTTATGTAATGGATATGCATTCCTTTTCTTAAAGGATGCAAATTTATGAACATAGAAAAGAACAAATAAAATCCTTTTTTCAGCTTTCTTTCTGATAAGTTTTCAGATATAACGAGTACAAAAAACATTTTATGCATTCAATACTTTTATTTCCTAACAAATTCCTGCATACATGATTCTCATAAAAATGTTATTGTACTTTTATGTAGACATGTTCATACACTAGTGTATGTATATTGCACTGTATGGTCATTCTTGCTTTAAAAAAAAATTAAGTGCCTTGGTAAATTGACAGCCACAGAACTAGTCATGATGCACACATGCACTGATTTCTGAATTGAGAAATTTGGGGAGGGGGGGGGATAGCTAATGTTCATTTTTATGGAATGAAGAACAGTTATTCAGTAAAATTTAAATTGAAAAAATTAATGTATTAATAACTAATGTCAAATCCCTTAAAACCTTTTAATTTTCATTTTAGTTTACACATACAATGTATATATAATTATCATTTTATTACTGTGATGTACTCAAGTAAACCATGGTAACAGAGAAAACTAGCTCATAAAGAATTCATGCTTACAGGAAAGTGAGTTTCATTTTTTTTATATGTATAGTTTTGATATGTATAATGAACTTACTGGACAAAACATATTGCATTTATTAAAAACAATATTGTTTGTCCCTTATTTTCCATTGTAAGCTTTTATTTTACTGCGGATTATTTCATATGTATGTTAAATGAATGTGGTTTGTTTTTAGTTTGGCACATATGCCAAGTTAAATCATAAAATATTTGAGATATATGACAATTTTTGTTTGCGCTTAACACCCTTTTTATTGGCAATTATGATAAATGATTAAACAGCTTGGGTACATTTTGTAAGCATATTTTAAAATTCAAAATGCGCATTTATTTTTGTATTTGAATTATTGACACTACAGTAGAACATGATATCCTTTTCTGTTTGTTGTTAAGCTGGTAATTATTTTTACATGTACATTATCAACTCAATGTTTGCCAAATGCAATTAAAATTCTGATTGATATTTTTTTTTTTTTTTTTTAATTTCTGAAAACAGTAAATAAATAGCATAAAATATTCTTTAAATGACTTTAGTTAGTTTATATGTAGTTTTGTTAGTTCTTATTAGGTCACAGTGGTGGTCCAAATGATACACATAAAAATGCATTGTACTTATAAAGGTCGGGTTCGAGATGCAACCGAACCAAGATGTCTGCTCCCATGGTCAAGTGCCGTTAAAGAACAAATTAACGAATTTTAGAATAATTTACAGCATTTTCATTATTTAAAAGTGATGTATGAGGTTCTTGGGTGAGTATTATCTAGTTTTCTTCTAATGAAAGTGACTGACAAGCGAATGCTATTCTTTAGAACGGAAGCATCGAGTTCCTATCGCCCAAGTGGGTTATGATTATAGCACATTATAATGGGATAAAGGACGTGTGCACTTATGGCACAGGAGTTCGAATTTTTTTCAATAAAGCCAAAAAACTTACTTTATTGACTGACCCATGAGCTGTGTGTAAGCATAGCGAACTGTTCGCTATGCTTACGCATAGCTCATTGGGTCAGTCAATAAAGTAAGTTTTTTGGCTTTATTGATAAAAATTCGAACTCCTGTGCTTATGAGCCCCGTTAAAAAGTGAAAAAAAATCCTAACATCACCTATTGATATCTAATCAATAAGAATCAACAAGTTTTAGCGCTGAATTTACTTTATATAAAAAGCATGAAGCTATACAACATAGTAGGGGTCAGCCGACACTCGTGATTTTGTATAGTAAATTGAGGATGGGCATTCATTTCAAAGCCTTTGTTTACTGTCAGCCTAACCAAGTCAAACTTGTGGAAAAGACAAAATATGCATTATACATTTAGAAAACTTCTGTAAAAATAAGAAGTTTGTACTACATTAGGCTGGTACCTAAAAAATGAGAAATGTATGAAAATTTGAAGGTTTTTCCTATAGCAAGCGAAAGCTATTACCTGCGTGACCCATGTTTAAACCCACACATGGAATAAATTATTTCAAACAATCACACGGGTACACGTTTGTCATGTGCTCACTGTAAAACGTTTTAAATCGCTTTCCATTAACTTTGTATGGTTAGGAATGTTTGTTTGATCACTGTGGTAATATGCAACTTCAAAGCTTTATTAATTAAGTCTCCCAAATGAAGTTTGGAGACTTATTGTTTTTGTACATTTCTTCTTCTTCTTCTTCTTTCTCACTCTGAACTTGTCCGTCGCGTTTCTCAGAGATGGCTGAACAGAATTGTACAAAAACTCTAGGGTACGATAGGCCTGCATATCTAGATGTGCACGCTGGTTTGATTTTTCTCATTTGGGGTTGGTCAACTACTTTTCTTTGGGGTCAAAAGGGTGTGGGGTCTAACATTGAACCTTATGGGAAAAATCGAAGACTCTATTGTAAATGGTTATAACTTAAAAACAGACAAAGATAATAATATAGGGTTTTCAGAATCATATATTGACTGTTACAGGCAATATTTAGGGTTTATAAGATCTGACCCTTGGGGTCATCCCCACCCCCCCCCCCCCCCCCCACCCCCAGGAATTGGAAATGACCATATATCTCAGAAACTGTTTTCTGTTAGAATCCTGACCCCTAAACCATACATATTCTTGTTTCATCTGTTAAGGAGCATCAAATGGTATGTAGGTCATGGGCCCCGGGGGTGGTCCTGACCCCCCTCAAACTGGAAGGGCCCAAATATCTTGAAAACTGTCAAGATCCCAACCCCTAAACCATATATATTCCTGTTCCTTGTGTTAAGTGGCATCAAATAGTATGTAGGTCATGGGCCCCGGGGGTGGTCCTGTCCCCCTTCAAACAGGAAGTGCCAGAATATCTTGTAAACCGTTAAGAACCCTACCCCTAAAACATATATATTCTTGTTCCCTGTGTTAAGGGGCATCAAATGGTATGAAGGTCATGGGCCCTGGGGCTGGTCTTGACCCCCTCTCAAACAGGAAGTGCCCAAATATCTTGAAAACGATTGAGATCCCCACCCCTAAACCATATATATTCTTGTTCCTTCTGTTAAAGGCCATCAAATGTTATGTAGGTCATGGGCCCTGGGGGTGGTCCTGACCCCCCTCAAACAGGAAGGGCCCAAATACCTTGAAAACTGTCAAGATCCCAACCCCTAAACCATATATATTCCTGTTTCTTGGGTCATGTTAGTTCACCTGATATATAGTAAAGGACCCCTGGGAACATCATGAAACTTTGTGGGTCATCCCTACTCTATATGATAGCCTCATTCATTTATTGCCCCGATTATAATTACATCTTGTTCAATTTTTTTTTCAGACGTAAAATAATGCATAAAGTATAATTCAGCAAACGCGCCAATCGATCCACCAACAGAATAATGTTGATTTAAATGTTAAATGTCTCCTCCCTCTGATTTAAATAGACACAATTCAAGTAGGTTCGGTTCGATCTTTCAAGATTTAGATTATTTATAGGCATTTAAAAATCCTCAATTTTTTAAACTGTATGCTAAATTTGGTAAATTTAAGCGTGCTCATAAATCAGAAGTATCCATTAGTTCTTAAATATTACGGGGAAAAAGCAATTTGTTGATATTTTCTACATAAAAACGGCATTGAAAAAGGGCCCATTCTCTATAGCTTAAGTGCAGTTGTTCTTTTTCCTCATTTGCACGGGTCTGTAGGACAACTGTATCTTCAACGTAAGGCATATTTACATGTAGGTATTCAATTTAATGGTTAAGAATTAAAAAATGCATGTATGTGGTCCTATTAACTAGAGGCGTAACGATACTGCGATATATCGATCGTATTGATCGTGAGGGCCCACGATATGCTTATCGTATTGTATCATGATACGATACGATATGAGTTAATTTTCATTGACTTTCTAGAATAGTAACATAGTATACATAACATGAACATATTAAGAAATTTCAATTAAAGTTAAAAATAATTTGTTCATTTTGTTCTTATCAATTGAATTTTATATCTCTACAGTTTATTGATTGATTTTGTAAATAGTTGACAAATTTCTTCATCCATCGTCGGAAACCCACGGTTGATTACGCGTCGTTCCTCTCTCCATAACCCGTGGGTCAGTTTAAACATTGACGCTCGTATTGAAGCACGCAAGTTGATTGGTGGCTCATATAACATCCCGAGTAAATTGGTCCAATGAACAACTTGCTTTTAAATGCTCCTTTGTTCCAATATTCATTGAAACCACTGGATTTTGTGACGTCGGCATATCTTCGTATACTAAATTAACTATCTGTTTACTTTTATTGACAGGCCAGTCAGGTGAATGAGTTGCAAGGCATCATGGGCTTCTACAAGTTTCAGTAAATACAAACAAAGCGTATTGAAAAAACAAACTCATTGGAAACTCATTTTCAATTTTTTTTTCAGATAAATGGAAAAAATGTCCGAAATAACATTTCTGTGCTCACATTTTAAAAAGATATTGCTTACGAGGCCTTATATCAACATATTTAAATACCCCATTGTCAAAGTTCAAAAGAGAGGTACATGTATGTCTCATTGAATTAAAAGCAGTCAGTATGTTTTTCAAGTGATGCCCCTGGTTTGGAACAACATTAGTAGAATGCGCTTGGAAATTTTCTTCAGGGACACCCATCAAAATGCTTAGCGTATAACAAAAATTTTTATGGTGCTAGAATTCATTATATTTCCAATGCCATTTCAAAAACAATGTCCATTCCCCGCTTATAGTGTTATGCAGACAATAACAATTTTACAAAAATAGTAATTAAATTAATACCCTAGCCCCTGAAATTCAATAAAATACAGTTCCAAAAGAGGAAGAAATTGAGCCAAATAAAGACGAAAATCAAACAAACTCTCAACCTTTGGCTCAAATAGATAAAAATATTTCAATTTTACCCGAGGAATTACTTCAATATTTTGAAGTCAAGAAAAAGAAATTGCTAAAAAAAATCTGTTTGTACTTGTATGCGTACGTTTGCTAGTCTTTCGATACCGATTGATTTTAAAACAAAAACAAAAAACAGTATGTTTCAATATGAGCATGGAACAAAGTCTATGGTACATAATATATCCTTTTTATTAGTTTTTACCTCTTAAAGTAAAAAACAAGTTGTATAAATTTTCCGGCAAATAATTAAATGTGTATAAAACCGACAAAAACCACATGTGTATATTGAATCGTAAAGACATAGTAGACCGTCATGCTTTGCGACTCATTCACTGGATTGGAGAATCTGTTTGAAGCAAATATTGTCACATGTTAAATAATGCTATCCATATAAGGTATTGTACCCGAAACAATGAGCTCCACTTCTGTAACGACTAATTTGATTGGATGATATTTATAAATATTTGCTCACTAAAATGAGCGTTGAAGTTTAAACTGACCCACGGGTGATGGAGAGAGGAACGACACGTAATCAACCATGGGTTACCGACGATGTTCTTCATCATAATCATGCCATACTTCGTCTTTTAGAGGTAGGGAACATAGATATCAGTTTATTTAATAGTTGACAATTATATTGTGATACATGTTGTATCACATTAACATATCATATATGTATCGTATCGTTAGGTAGCTGGCGATACTCAAGCCTACTATTAACGTCTGACACTGACAGGAGTTGGCAGTTTTATCACAAAGGGTTAACAAATTAAAAAACGCCAGGCAAATGAAACAAGTTGTTACTATCCTCAAGAAGCTTGTGTATATTATATACATGTATACATTACTTAAAACCCCAGTCACACTGTCACGATTTGGAGCTGTGAGTTGTGGCAAGTTATAACTTGCTTCAACTCTTCAGGTGTAGGACTCGAACACAAATCTGTGCATGTAAGATGAACGTCTCTTTATGTTGTCAGTGCTCGCCAAGCAGTGGCAAGAATTTCAAATCGTTTTGAATTGTCGTGCGAGTTTTAGTCTTGAACAATTGTCGACATGTTGAACTGATGTCGTCTAATCTCGTCTGCATGTCACAGACAATTCATATTATGTCAGTGCTACAAATTTTTATGTGTTCTGTTCGACATTTCTTCAACGTTGGTGATTGAGCTCTTCTATTTTTTTTTTTTGGATGATCATTGGATCATCTTTAGCAGCATCTTCCTCCATTGCTGCAAAACTTTCTAGGTTTCTGAACCTTTGATGGGCTAAAGAGATAGGTACCTATGAGAGCCAACAAACAAATAAATACCGTAAAGTCGTAATATGTCATCAACATTAAATTTTGTACAATTCTTGTAAACAATCGTCACAACTCATCAAGAACTCATGCAAGTGTCGACTACACTTCCTGAGTGTACTTTTGTAGAAAAATTCTTGGTTCTGGAGAAAGTGTCGTACACACATCATACAGATGTTGCCAACAGCTCGTGTTAAAAATAAACTTTCTTTCTAATCTCGTGTCATTGTGGAAGGGAACTTGAGCAGAAATCGAACTGATGTCCCTGTCATCAAAAACCATTGCAAACCTGCGGCGTTTTTGTCGAGTTATAACTTACCAGCACTCATGATAGCTCGTAGCTCTAAATCGTGACAGTGTGAACGGGGCTTTATAGACCATGATAATATAATCCTGCTGATTTCTGTGCATTAATCTATAATTAACAAAAATAACACAAATGCACAAAATATTTTGGGGGGGGGGGGAGTATTGTTAAATAAGTTCTAGTATATACCATATTAAAGCTGAGCACGACTCACAAAAGGCTGCTAAGTCTGCCATATTTCTCTATCCTAGCTGCTTGCCCTACAACCTTTATATAAGTGGCAGACGTCTTAAAAGTTCAGAGCATTTCATTGTACAGTTCTCATCTGTGTGCCGTGGACGCACAAGGTCGGCTTATGTCGTTGTGTTACTAATTGGTCACAATAAAATTATCAAGTGTTAAATTGTTGTGTTACTAATTGGTCACAATAAAATTATCAAGTGTTACACACTTATTCCAAGCCAAGAGAAAAGTAACCTCAAATATACAGGTTGATACATAATACCGGCAGTTCACAAGAATATGCACGTCATGACATATAACAAGAAAGAAAACCGTAAACCCTAAGACAAATTAAGGCTTTGAGTGTCAGGTGTCGATCAGGTGTAGCGAAATCAAAGGGTTTATATTCCTGTGTGCTGTTGCTTATTTATGAGTATTGATCTGCTGTAACTAGTCAGTGACTTTAAATTTATTTCATTATTTTATAATCATTCTACTAGCAATTTGAATATCGATTTACATTTGTTGACTGAAATTTATATACATGTACATTTATTTTACTATTAAATTTTATAAATTTTCAGGTGCAGATGTTATCCTTAATTTGAGAAAATTGAAGAATCATTGATTTCCCTGGAATGGTCATTGTAGATTTTAAGCTTAAATATGACCAGGATGCTTTCAACATTTAAAACCCTGGGCTTCCATGTCACCAGATCACGATGTGCCACAATTAAATGTATAAGAGAGTATTCCAATCAGACTTCCCCAGATCCATGGAGTGCGAATCCCATAAAAGATCTGCAAGACTGGGTGGCAATTCCCATTGTTAAAGAAAATTACCAAGTATTCAATCCATCCCTGAAGGAAATAGAACAGGGACATGAACTCTTCAAACAGAAGGCAGGACGGGAAATCGCCATGATCAAGTCTGTGGTTTCACTAGAGAGACTTCCAGAGCAGAATATTCCTGAAGTATGTGCAAAGCTTATGTAAAGATATAAATGTGTCTTGCAATTTTTTTTCTTGTAATTATAATCTCAATAGACTTGAGCTGAAAAAAATATTTTAAGGTGGTATTTCATTACAGGTGTCATTTGTTGGCCAAAGCAATGTTGGGAAGTCTTCTTTAATTAGTGCTTTGTTTAATCACTCTAAAGACAGTCCTCATATCAAGATTGGCAAAAAACCTGTAAGTATACACATGTATTTTTAAGTGTTAAATTTAAAAGAGAATAAATCAATACATTTGTGTGGTAATTTGATTGTTTAAAATTATATAGAATCATTCCATTTGTTACCTGTAAGAATTTACATCAAGCTTTACTATTGAAGATGAATGGATATTTTAATAGGGGTTGACCAAAACACTTCTGTTTTTCGAAGTAAAAAAACTCTTCACCCTGGTGGATATGCCAGGCTACGGGAAAAAAATGCCTACCTATTACATGAAATCCATGCACGGCTACCTGAAGACAAGGAATGTGTAAGTTATAATCGTAAAATTTAGAGATGATGAAGAAACACAAATTATCTTCCTCGATCTTCTCCAACTCTGAGCTTCAGTTTGGTGGCTTCGATGTGTAAACAGTAAAATTTCCAGTTGAACTGCAGTAGCAGAATTATTTCACTTCAGGCTGTGTAGGTCATTTTTACTGGTAGACAGTGAGATAGGATTGTGTGAAGTGGATAAAGAAGGACTGAGGATGATGGAAGATTTAGCCAAACCATATGCTGTAAGTCATTGAACATTTCTCTGATTTTTAGCTCACCTGAGCTGAAAGCTCAAGTGAGCTTTTCTGATCACATTTTGTCTGTCGTCCGTCTGTCTGTCTGTCCATCCGTCTGTCCTTAAACTTTTCACATTTTCGACATCTTCTCAAGAACTACTGGGCCAATTTCAACCAAACTTGGCACAAAGCACCCTAAGGCAAAGGGGATTCAAAGTTCTGAAAATTAAGGACCATGCCTTTTTTCAAGGGGAGTAAATAAGGAATTATTGAAAATTTTTGAGAAATTTTCAAAAATCTTCTCAAGAACCATTTGGCCAGGAAAGCTGTAACTTGTGTGGAAGCATCCTCAGGTAGTGTAGATTCAAAATTGTGAAAATCATGACCCCCAGGGGTAGGGTGGGGCCACAATGGGGGGGTCAAATTTTTACATAAGAATATATAGAGTAAATATTTAAAAATCTTCTTCTCAGAAACTAATCAGCCAGGAAAACTGAAACTTGTGTGGAAGCATCCGCAGGTAGTGTAGATGAAAAGTTGTGAAAATCATGACCCCTGGGGGTAGGGTGGAGCCGTAATGGGGGGTTGAATTTTTACATAGGAATATATGGAGTAAATCTTTAAAAAATCTTCTTCTCAGAAACTAATCACCCAGGAAAACTGAAACTTGTATGAAAGCATCCTCAGGTAGTGTAGATTTGAAATTTTGAAAATCATGGCCCACGGGAGTAGGATGGGGCCACAATAGGGGATCGAATTTTTACATAGGAATATACAGAGTAAATCTTAAAAAATCTTCTTCTCAGAAACTAATTAGTATGGAAAGCTGAAACTTGTGTGAAAGCATCCTCAGGTAGTGTAGATTTAAAGTTGTAAAAATCGTGATCACCAGGGGTAGGGTGAGGCCACAATTGGGGGTCAAATTTTTACGTAGGAATAATAAGAGTAAATCTTCTCAAGAACCATTTGTCCAGGAAAGCTGAAACTTGTGTGGAATCGTCCTTAGGTAGTGTAGATTCAAAGTTGTGAAAATCATGACCCCCGGATGTAGGGTGGGGCCACAATTTGGGGTTGAATTTCTACATAGGAACATATAGAGTAAATCTTTAAAAATCTTCTTCTCAGAAACTATAATCAGCCAGGTGATTCTTTAAAATTGTTTATACTTTGGCCCCTTGATGATTCTTGGGCCTCACAAGGGGTTCAGAGTTTGATGTAGGTTTATATCCCATACATAAACAATTATTTAGGATCTTTTTGAGAACTGCAATGCTCAACATGTGTTATGACTATAAAATCATCCTGTTAGAAAAGGGACTAATGATAATAAAAATAAGAATATCCAGGGGAAAAAATGGATTTTCATTTATACAGGATCTACATGTATTATACTACATTGTCCAGATAGTTGGTATTATGACTCCATTAAGCTAATTTATCATACCTATTGTTCCTCAGGTGAGTGATGTGGCCCATGGGCCTCTTGTTTAAAAGTTTATTTTATATAACTGAAAACCAACTTTTATTCGCGTGCGAGAAATATTTGTGAGAGCCTGGTAATCATTTTAAAATATTTCTCACCCCAAACCAGTTCTTGGCACATGGTTGTCTCTTGTTGTGAAAATTAGTCGTCATGAATCAGTATATCTCGAGTCCATCATGAAATAAAGTCACCGTGAATAAAAGTCGGTTTACAGTATTTTATGATACATGTTGGCATTACATGTATCTATGTTGTTAGATTTAGTATTGATCTGGCTAAGCCATACATGTAAGGTGGCATTATGATCAACATGTATTATGTTACAAGTCAGCAAATCTATGCTTCAGGTCACCAGTAATCAATTCTAATATGCTGCAAAAATATATTGTAATGACGCATGTACTCAACGTGGTAGATCAAGGCAGAAGGGAATTTAAATCGAGCTGAGTTTGAAATTAAAGGTTCTTTGGTCTGGTAAATTCATTGTAAAAATAATCACAGATACTTTAATCAGGTACGGTATATGTATATCATTGCATGTTTATCTTGCCTACTGCAGATTGTGATGACAAAAATTGACAAGCCCCGCAGATCAGTTCTACTGAAGAACCTACTGGAGGTGTTGGACTATATCAACAAACACACACACATTTGCTTTCCTCAGCCATTCCTTGTCAGGTACTCTATGACAATTAATCAATTAAAATTCTGTTCAGTCATATTTTAATTAAAACACACCTTTAATTTACTATCTTGAATTTACTTCTCTATACAAAACATGGATGGCATTTACCAGTAATACTAATGGGAGGACATACCCCGTGGTTATATTTTTAAAGTTGATCAATATACAATGTCCAAATCATGTAAACTCTATTTTTGCACAATAAAAATAACACTATGTTTTTAATTTATTTTGGCTCTTTTTTTTTTTACAGTTCCCCTTCTCTGTCGGGGATTAAGTATCTTCAGACCTTTATTGCTCACACAACAGGAAATTTACAACTAGCTTCAGAAAGCACAGAACAAACGTGAAAATTAACATACAACTCAGAGACAGGATGACACACATGGAAAAAGAATGTAGTGGTCAGCAAAAACTGTGTAGCTAACAGGAAATGCTGCCCTTCGCCTCCCACGACACATGACAGAAAAAGACTAGTGGCAACAACAGTACACCAAAAAGTGTGTTGATACACAAGAGCATCCTCACAATGTCAGGGGTCCCGAGTCCACTGAGTGGACTCGGGACCCCTGACAGATGTAACAGGAAATCATAAGGATGACACTGGGTGCATCTAACATGATTGGAATATTGAGGGCATATATATATATATATATATATATATATATATATATATATATATATATATATATATATATATATATATATATATATAAAATTTATGAATATTTAGCCAACAGGAGGAACTAATTTTCATGTGCATTGGGCAAAAAAAAAAAAGAAATAAGAAAAGGGGAAGCTGAAACATGGAAAATCCTCCATGAATATAGGTGGAAAAATACACTATTTATGGGAACGGGAAACAGAATGCATGTATATAAAGTAAACAAAGATTCACATTGTTTTCTTTTGCCTTTTTATACATATATATACAAAATGTATTAAAAATTACAAATAAAAACTTTTAATTACAAATAAAAACAATAAATATTATAAATAAGTTTTGTTATTTTTTTTATTTGATATAATATTTTTCATATTTATAATTACATAAGTTTGGTTTTAAAAGTATTTTTGAAAAGATTAAAGTGTTTTGTAAAAGGAAAAACAAAAATCCATCACAAAGTATCACAGTGTATTTGAAGAAAATAAAAACTCATTTTTAAAAATGTGCAGGTGAATTGACACAAAAATTGAAATAACAGCTGTTTTAGTTTTGAAAAGTAGCTAAAACTTAAGATTGGCATATACATTTTACATTAGGTCTATTATAAAAATGTTCTAGCTCTTAATATTATTAAAAAAAATTAGGTCTACTTCTACAAACATGTACTAAATTATTGAAAAGCTGCATGTTTAATAAAAAGTTACATTTTATATAGCTAATAAATGATGTACTTTACTGATGCTAATAAATTTTTCTAAAATGGGAATATGTCTATCATAGTAATGGACTGTTAAAACAAAAATTCAGTACCTTCCAACCTGTTGCAGAGGAAATATTTGTGGGCTGACCGAGAAGGACATATTGCCTTAATATTTATTGCAACATTTTAGTGAAATTATTTTTGTAGAAATATTCTTTGGCTGCTTTTTCTAAGCATACATTATAATATGAGGGATTAATTTTTTTTCTTTTAACAAAGACATAACAAATTGTACATGTATAATAGGAATAAAATTAATTTAACAGTTTTGACTTTTTGTAAAGGTTAAAATAATATTTTCACAGTAGACAGTTACCAAATTACAACAGATATGACGATATACATTAGATAGTACTTGTACTTATCAAATGTAAAATATTACAATGTCTGATGCAGTCTTCTATATATACATGTATTACATTACAATAAATATTACATTACATTACATTGAGATAACAATACAGCAACAGTCAATGATCATAGCTGATAACAATGCAAATTATATAACCCTGAGCTGAAATTGGTTAACACTGGACGGATGCTGAATTAATCATTTGCTTTTGAAAAATGACATCTCTTTGCTATTGAAGTATAGTGAAACTTCGTTATCTCGAACTTGATGGGACTGTTTAAAAACTTCAAGATATCCAAGTATTCAAGATATCAAGGGTAAAATAGTTTTTTTTTAAAAAGTGGTTGGGACTTACAAATCACATCAACATATCCATTGATTCGAGATATCAGTGTTCAAGATATCAAAGTTCAACTGTATGTTGATAATCTCCTGTCTTAAAAATTGAGGGAATTATCAGCCTTGACGGCTTGTGAGAGCAAGATTTTCACTTCCCTAACAGGGAGTTTGATAACTGAATCAAAGGAGCGGCTAATATTGTAGCATAAATTAGATTTCAATTTAACCTCTTCTTATCATTTTTAGTTTTTAAACCTTGCAAGAAATGATTAGACCCCATCCAGAACCAGCTTAACTAGGTAAATAGTTTTGAAGTAATATTAATGGAGAATTATACAACTTGGTCATTTATTTCTATATTGACTACATGTATATATGGTACATGTATTACAATAAATGTTAAGTAAATATGTTCTGTAGGTCATATTTAATGATCTATACAGGATTGTTTTAAATGGCCTACCTGCTTTCTTACAATAAAAATTAATCTAGCTATTGATATACCGGTAAGTGTTACATGTATTAAGATTTTATGCTTCAAATCCTATAAATATTCTTTTAATTTAATTCATACATGTAAACTGCAGTTCTAAGTGTTCATCACAAAAAAAAATTGTGCTAAACCCCAAAAAATAAAACAGTGATTCCTGCACTTTATGACACAAGTATAAAAAATAACATCACAATTAATATATGAAAATGGAGACAGGACATTATCACACTGCACAACATAAATACATTAAAATACTAGCATGTAAAGATTGGAATGCGACAAAGAATTTGACAATTAACACACAGAACACTTGCATGGCAACATATGTATAAATGTACAATATGATTGTATTAGCACTAAATTAAAAATGGTTGCTCATTGGTTGAATCACATTATATTGTGTAGACAATACCGTTATATTACCTTCAGCATTCGGTAACTTTTTTCCTATACATGTAACTGCCATATTATCACAAACAAAATGTTGTCAATGCAAATCATGGTTATGTATAATAGGTTTTGGAATGTCTAACTTGATACAATAAAATCGATTCCTTAACAATTAATGACATGAAATAATGCTTCGGTGACATGCAATTGAGATTCACCACCAAATACAATTGTTGGTCAAGGTGGCCTAGACACTGAAACTATATATTAATAAAACAGTCAAAGTTTGAAAGGATTTTGAGAAAATGAATGCTTTCATCAGACTAATGTGTATATGAAGAGCTAAAGTAGTGTGAACAATTCTTTTGGCATGAGAATCAAGTTAATGAAACTAGCTAACAGTGTTGTCCCCAAATATATGTATCAATAGATAAAATTAGGAGATATGCCTGCAAATTTTAGACTGGCCTTGCCTATCTGATATGTGCTATATTAGGCATATCAGAATGATAGAGATCAATCAACAGAGAACTAATCTACATGTACTATGAAATTATTGAATTTGTAGGGGGCTTATTTTTGTGGATTGCCATTTTTTTAACAAGATCGATATTCTGAGCACATAATTTGGTGGACTCGCTTTCATGAATAATGAAAACAGATCAAATTTCATAATTCATTGAGGATTGAAATAAGTGGATGAGCGTTACACATAAAATCCACAAAAACTGAGCCACTACAAATATTTATGATTTACAAGTATCATTTGAAAAGCTGGTCGGAAGGACAGACAAGGTTTCTAATTTAATTTAAACTTAAGAAGATCAAGTATGGATGCACTTGCCTCTTTTTAACATGTACATTGAAAGGAATACATTGTGGTACATATATGAGAATAAATGTAAAACAGACTAGCGTGAACATAAACAGGGGAGTGTCTTCATGAAGCAGTCAATCATCTACAAATGACCAACTACTGGCAACAGAGTGGGTGGGGCTGTGTATATCTTCCTTCATAGCCATCCGCCTGCTTGAAACAGCCTAAAAAATATAAAGGTCAGAAAATATACATGTAATATACTGGTAATGAAGTTGCTTTTAACATTTAATTAACAAACCATCTTTTCATTATTCAATTTTGCCTCCCCCCATTCCCTAAATTCAATTCTTAACATTGGAATTAAAGTAAGTTCAGTTAATTAGGATAGCACTCAATACATAGATGAAAATAAATACCAAACTTTTATGTTAATTTACTCATGATTATTTTAGATCATACCTGTTTTAGAATGTCTGCAATGGATGAAATGGTTCCTTTGCTGACTTGACTAAGATCCTTCAGTTGAAAGGGGTGAGGTTCGTCTGTTGGGACTAGCAGTTCTTTCCGTTCTCGCAGCTCTACTGACTTCACCATAAACCCTGTATTTTCAGAGCTGAATTTGGTCCTCAATTCTGCCTCCGATTTTATCGACTGTTTACGCCGTGGGGAGGCAGAAGGAAGAGCTGGGGTTTTCAGACACGATTGTGAAGGGGAGACAACTGAAAATCCAGTCTGTGTCGAAGTAGGTGGTCCTTGAAGACTTTGACTTGGAAAAGGTGGGGGTGGGGGAGGAGGAGGAGGGGGTGGAAGGGGTGGTGGGTTCTCTGGGATCAATATCGGGGGAGGAATCATCTGTGAGGGAGGGGTTCTTTTCCTGGAGCGATCACTTCTAGCACTGTCCATTCTATCTTTTTCCTCCACCCATGCCTCAATACTTTGTCTGGCAGTTCCTAAAGACAACAGAGAACCAGTCTGTTGCCCTATTACTTTCACATTCTTTGCATCATAAAACTTCGAATTTAGTTCATCCAGAATAGATCCATTTTTGCTTCTTCTTACAGAAACATTCTCTCTGGTGCTTGTATCTGTGACCACTTTAAAAGAATTGGATTGATTTTTCAGAAGACCACTATCCTCTGTTTCCAGGCTGTCTCGAAGTGGCATTTCCTCCAAACTGTCCACATCTATGTCATTTCTTTCCTCAATCTCCTCAGGAATGTCCTCAATCTCCTCAGGGATGTCCTCAATATCCTCAGATCTATCCTCTTTCTTCTCTTCTCCTGAGTCTATGTTTTCCAAGATGGAGTCAGGAGTTTGAGCAGTGAAAGTGTCTTTGGACTGACGAGTTGGAGGCAAACCACTGTCTTTTCCTGGTGAAGCAGAAATTATTTTATTTTCCTTTAAAATTGGTTCACCATTTGATTTCAGTGGATCCCCACCACTCAATCTAAGCTTAAGTTCATCTTGCAGTGATATATGTGTAACCCCTTTTGATGATCTAGGAGTGGGTTTGGGGGTTTTGGAAGAACTCTCTTCAGTAACAGATGCATTTTTAACTAGCACACTTTCTTGACTTTTCTGCACTTTGGGAGATTCTTTTCTGGCAGTTTCAAAGTCATTAGAGGTTTTCAGTTTTTGTTTCTGCTTGTTTAAAGTTTCTGCATCCAGTGACAACCTAGTAACACTAGATCTCTGTGTAGTGGACCTTTTTTCATCTGTTATGATTTGCTGCTGTTTGCTCGTTACATTTTGTTGCTGCGTTTCTGTTTGTTGCTGACGATTAGATGTGCTTGATGATTTTTCTGTTGGTGACTTTGAGTCATTGCTTTCATTAATTTCCATCGATTTCTTTGCTTCAGGAACTATAGGTGACCTCTCGCTGTTCAAAGCCTTCAAATTTAAACTTAAATCCACGCTGCTGCTCATACCAGTTGCTTGATTTTCACTTGGAGATGAAAGCCCTAATTTTTCATCTGTGAAACCATTGGAAAATGAAAGACTATCGCATGAAGAGTCAGAATCCAGACTGGACCTTGGACGGGGGGTGGGGTCTTCAGGAATACACAGGGTCAAGGACTCTGTGGGGGGCACATGACTGTCATGTGACATTCTGATGTCCTGAACAAGTGTGCGTACATTTTCTGTATCCAACGTGTTGCTGACTAGACTGATAATGGTGCGTGCTGATTGGACATCTTCTAGGGCCACAGGAGGAATTCCCGCCTCCTTAAAGAGAGCCTGCCAATCAGGTGGAAAGGTCATGTGGTCCAGCTTGATTAAAATATCCTGAAATTTAAATTTCTCAAAATTAATATTGTCTTGTATAAAGATTCTATCTTACAGTTTTAAGATTACTCTGACTAAATGTTCCTATGCAAAACAAGAAGCATTTATTACTCATATCAACTTGCAATTCAAAGTAGGATCTCTGGAATTGAAAAGTAAAGAAAAACTAAACAGTTTGGATATCTTTAACATTAAGTACAAATGTGATTTTGACATATAATCTACAATTTTTCCTGTCCCTGTGCTATCAAGATTTGTGCTTTACCCTGAATTGAGGTCTCCTGGTAGGTAGGGGATCCCAGCATTGTTTGATGAAGCTAGACAACTGGTCTGGACATGACTCTGGAATCTCTGGTCGTTTGTTTGTCCTTATTTTCTCCAACACCTAAGCAATACATCAAATATCTTACCATATGTCCATCTTTACACAATATACCGTAATATCAACTTTTAATCTTTGTGACATATCAGGAACATTCATCTTGCATAATTCAAATCATGCAACTATTTTTGGCCTTTAATCATATTCTTCCATTGACTTCAAAATAGGGATTGTAATAGACACAGTGAAAGAATCTTATTTCCATTTTGGATTTTGAGACTCTGTAATTATGATGATTATTCTGCAAACCTGATACACAGAACAATTTTCAAATGGCTGTTTCCTGGTTAGCATTTCCCACAGGACAATAGCAAAGCTGTAAACATCAGCCTTTGTAGTTATGTCCCCTGTTTCTAGTAGTTCTGGTGCCATCCAGCAGGGGGAGCCCTGAACAGGCTTACACTTAGAGGCTCTACTGGCCTTCAGGTCTGCATCATGTCTACAAATAGCATATACAAGAATGTACAATACTTCCACAAGAATGAAACCATCACTGATTTTCCTTGATTTACCAGTAATGACATTCAGAAAATGGTTTAGCATAGAGTTTTTTTATGTAATAGAATAGCTAGGGGGAATGGTCCACAACTTGACTCAAACTCAAGACCCTTCAGTTTAAAAACCAACATTCAACCGACTGATCTACAGGGTTAACCCACTTTCTAGTGCTAGAAGGAGCTTGGCAGTACTAAACCTATTATACACACTTATTTCTAGGCTCGAACTCTGGATGCTTCTCAATAAAAACCAACATTCAACCGACTGATCTACAGGGTTAACCCACTTTCTAGTGCTAGAAGGAGCTTGGCAGTACTAAGCCTATTATACACACTTATTTCTAGGCTCGAACTCTGGATGCTTCTCAATAAAAACCAACATTCAACCGACTGATCTACAGGGTTAACCCACTTTCTATTTTCACAAAATTAAAGTACCTGGTATAAAAGTATAGAATTTGAAGACAAGTACCTGAATTTTGAAAATCCAAAATCGGCTATCTTTGCTCTGTTGTCCCCACACAGTAAGACGTTCATTGATTTCAAGTCTAAATGTAAGACTGCTGGCTTGTGTTGGTGAAGATAATTCATACCCAGAGCGATGTCATGGGCATACCTAAAGAACTCTGCATGATCCAGGGCTGGGCTGTAAGTATACAATATGCACTAAGCTAACTCTATTACAATGATGGAAAGTCATTATATTAGAGCACAGTTTATTTAAAATAAATGTAGTTGTATGCAGTTTATTACATTTTGCATAGGTGAGACATGTATCAAGAAACACTCATTTCTACACCAGAACAGTAACTAACCTGCTAGTGTCGTGCAGCCTCTGGTGTAGTGTTCCGTTGGCCATGTACTCCAACACCATCAGAGGGAGGCGCTCAGTGGTGCAGACCCCCATCAGTAGCACCACACGGGGATGACGAAGGTCTTTCAACAGGTTCACCTAGAGAGAGTCAAATTATGCACTGTCAGATATAGACCCTCTCATTAAATGGTACAGGAAGTCAGGAAAACCACAATGTGGTATCTTGTTTCAATGACTGGGGATCTTGACAGAATTTAATTACCAAAAAATGTATTTGATAGTATTTATGTATCTACTTTTAAACAGATAAGAATTTACAAAACTTTTTAAGCAGTTTTATTAATTCAGTGACATGATTTTATGTGAAGCATAATACCCTAATCATATATTACATGTAATTTAAACCAGTATTTTCCACTTAAAACCACAAACATCTCAGTGACAAGTATCCATTTTCTCTCCATGCATGAATATCAGTTCATCCCAGGTTATCAAGTATTGTTTTTAATAGATACCTCTGCAGCAAAGTAGTTGTAGTCCTGTGGGGAAAGAGGAACTTTCAACTGTTTAATTGCCACATCTGATCCCTGGTACAGACCATGGTAGACTGTAGAAAACGACCCCTCTCCCATCACATCTATAAAATCAATGGAAATCATACATCATTAAAAAGTTTTGAATTAAACGTATGCAATCTATCACAGATATATCTCCTGCTGATATCAAATACATTTTACATGAGTATACAAAATCTATATCATTTACTTTACATATCCTTTATGATACTTATGTTATTTGTATCTTTTAAACAAAATCATGAAATAAACTACTGGTATGTGTGAAATATGCTTTAATTTTAGGCACCAAAGCTGTCTGTGTAAGACACAAACCTGACTCATCATAATCTAAATCCTTAATGCTGATCTCAACAGAGCGAATTGGGTCATTGTGTCGAATTCTGCTCAGTTCCGACTGAAGTTGCCGAAGCTCGCTGCGGTGTTGTTTCCTCTCCTGTTTTAATTCCTCAAAATCTCCTCCTTTATTCTGTGACCCTGATCCTGTCATTTTCCTTGACCTCTGACCTCCCTCTAAGTCACTGAATGGAAAGTTTGCATCTCCTTGACCTACATTTCTGCTCTTCAACCTTCGATTTCCAGCAACCGAGTTATCTAGTGGGCTCTTGATCTGAGTTTCTAGCTCCTCTAAGCGTTTCTGGAGATCTCTCACCAGATCCATAGTGACTGTGTCCCCTGCCATAGCTTTCTTTGTCAGTGTGTTTATCTGTTTACAAGGATATACCGATATCATAAAGAAATTTTAAAAAATAACCCACAATTTTGACTGTTTTTAAACACACATACTGCAAATAGATGCAATATACCATAATTGCATCACTGATAAATAATATTTAGGTTTTTTTAAAAATGCATGCATTGCATAATTATGAAACTATAGATGTGTGATTAACCCATGAATACTCTGCCAGTAAGTAGCTAGGCTAAAAATATTGTCAAGAATAAAAAATACATCAACATAAGTACATGTATGTAAGACTCTTGAGTGAGAGTGGTACTTTGTAAGTGATCTCTACAGTTCTTTTAAAGTACTGTCACATTGTTATGAATGATATAGTAGTGACAATATTTATGACACATAGCAGTGTTAAATTGGTATAGATAGCAGTGACATATACAGACAAGTATGTACATCGACTAGCTTTAACAAGAAGAGTTCCTGCCTGAACAGAAATAAATGCCTTTAATACCTGTTTTTCAATGTCTTTGACAGTGTTTGTTCTGGAACTGTAGGAATGTCGACTGGACATATTTCTGTTGGAGCTAAAACCTACAACAAAACCATACCACTCACACTAATGCATTTCATTTTTTTTTCATATAATTGTAATGTTTGCAAATTCAATTTTTTTTTTACAATTTTACACTACTACATGTATTACGGTACACAAACCTTGGTGTTCCTGATGGAGATAGCGGGAACTGATTGGGGCGGCCATGCTTTGTCTGAGTGGAGGTTTAGAGGGGTTGGGTCGATACAGGGGTCGTTTCTGAGGCGAAGAACTCAATGGAACCTGCTCATTCTCCCCATCACCTAAAATTCACATCAGGTATTTTTCGATTCCCATCATTCAAAAAGTTTACAGTCAGAACCGAGAATGACACTGATGGTTTTTACTCACCTTGAGTTGGCCTGACTGTGTTACCATAGTTGATGACCTTGACCAGGTCCTCCAGAGAGTCCTCCTCATCCTCGGTGGTTTCCATTTCTTTTTGTCGTGCTTCTTCCTCCTCTTGTTGCATTCTTTCCAATGATTCCTCTCTCTGTCATGATAAACATACCGACACTAAATTTCAAAGTTCTCTCTCTCTCTCTCTCTCTCTCTCTCTCTCTCTCTCTCTCTTGTTATAAAAACACAGAAATCTTTTCATCACTCACTACAGAAATTTTACCTTTTTCTTTTTTCTCTCTATATGCCTAGCTGCCATTTCATCCCTGTTAGATTTGTTGTGTTCCTTCAACAATCTCTCTTCCGATGGCTCCTGTCTGATTTTGCTTCTCTTTAGTGCTGCTTTGATGCCTGATATTTCAAGTAAAAAATAGGCTCAAATGTGTACCCCGGTATTTCTTGTTTTTAAAAAAAGGATTCTATAATTCATTCAATCTAGCAGACAAAGATTGTTTTCAAAATATCGAGGTGACACAAAATTGTTGAGTACCGTAAATACTGTATACATTGTTATTTTTGCCCCGTGTTATTTTCGCCCTTTTCACTTGCAAACAGTTTCGTCCTGTCTTGAATTCGCCAAGACAAAGTTGTTTTAAGAGAGATTATTTTAGACATTGGAATTTGCCCAGTCTTTAATTGCCCGCTGACAACAAGGGGAAAGGGGCAAAAATACATGTAAAATGGGGGCAAATATTTCCCTATATACAGTATTCATATCCATCGAAAACAATATAAAGCATATATATCATATTATTGATACATGTTATAATGTTACTCCATCATAAATTAAGAGTTATGAGCAAATTTTCACACAAACAATAGATAAGGAGAGATTATATGTTTATTACCTTCTTCTGCCTTTTTGTTGACCAATTCTGTTGCCTTTTTATTTGTAACATCTGCAGACTTTGCTGAGTTTGCCCTGGGAAGATTTGGACCAGATTTCTGTTTCCTGCTCCTCACTTTGCTACTCTGTGGCCTGTCAGCTAACAAGACCCCTTTGCTGGGTTTGCCTCTGGTCAGCGAACTATCCCTTGGTCTAGCTGAGCTATTTCTATCCACTTTCCTTGAATTTCTTTGAGATTCACTGCCAAAATTCTGGCCAGCCTCCACTTTTGTATATGTTTGTGATATGCTGTTGGATCTCTTTACAGAAACACTAGGCTTTGTGAATGTACGATCTTTTGGTTTTTCATCTCCTGCTGATGAAATTGAGAATGGGGATGAAGAGTCTTTCATTCTTGAACCATCTGGAGTCTTTGGAGACTTTATTTCACTTTTGCTTTTCACAGATACTGATGTAGTTGGACACATTTTTTCAGCATTTCTGGTCTTTGGACTAGATTTACCAGAAACAGAATTTTCTTCAAGATGAACTGGCTGCATTTCCTTCTTTTGTTTGAGTTCCTCTATTCCTGCTATAAGTTTTTTCATTGCTCCTAAGGCCAAAACTCCCATTTTTTCGAGCTGTTTTTCATCCAATGTAACTAATATACTTAGATCTATTTCATTTCTTGCAAACATATCAATGTATTTTTCTTCCTCCAAAAGAGCCAGTCTTCTTAACCACATGTAAACACTAGGGTCACATTTCACTCTTGTTGGACTAGGACTACTGTCTTTTGGTTTTGAAATTAACTCCATTTGTAAACTTTGACTAGAATATGAGGAATGAGAGTTTAAGTTTTTGGATGTTAATTCACCATCATGAACCTTGGAGACTCCTGATAAAGATGTTGTGTTCTTGCTAAACAGTTCAGGATCGATTCTATTAGTTTGTTTTGGGGATTCTTTTTTGGTCTCTTTATACAACTCCTTAGACGGTTTAACATTGCCCTTCTGAGCCATCAAGTCTTTTCTTTTCACAGTTTTGCTTCTGTCCTCTTTGCTAGAATCATTAGTTGGTACTCTCAATTCACTAGCTTCGTCCTTTTTAACAATTGATTTTGGCTTTGTATCATTTTGTAAAGCCCCTGATTTAGTTTCACTCTCTGCGCTATCCTTAATATCAGAATTTTTCTTTCTCCATATGACTTTAGAACTGACCTTCTCCAACACTTTAGCTTTCATGTCAGACATTTTATCCACCGTGAAGGTATCCATATTTATGGGCAACTCCATTCCTCCCCTTTCCTGCTTCTTTCTCTTGTCTCTGTCATCGGTTGGAGAATGCTCCTTCTCTCTTCTCTTTCTTCCACTTACTTGAGATGTATCCTCTGATGCTTTATCACTGACATTATATGTAAATCCTAACTGTTTACTTTCAACACTTAAGTTTTTATTACTGTTTCCTTTCAGCTGGGCTCCATTTCTTTGATCTCTTTTTGGATTCTGGGACACAGTTCTCTTCTGTTCTGAGTTTTCTCTGTTTAGATCCTTCACCCCTCTATAGCTGTTCAGCTTTCCAGCACCACCATGCTCCCATCTTGATCCACCAATTTCCTTTCTATGAAAAAATAAAATTGTTTTCATTGTACACTTGAACTTTTAATGAAACATAGTTTCTAATGCACTTATAACACATTTTCTTAGTACCAACACATCCTTACTTTTGACATTCTTAGTTCTGTTTCTATGTCTTCATATATAATGACAAATTTTGTACATGAACATGTATTGTGAAAATTGGTGATCATGTTGATAATTAATTCTGTTTAGTACTCATTTATAATGTATTAACCTCAGAATTCCTCTAACACTGTTTTCTTCCACGTCTTGAAACCTTTGGTGAAGAATCAATGCATTTTCAAGATCTTCTACATCACTATGCAGCTTTTTACTTTCTTTTTGTAGCAACTGTAAACTGTATCAAAAGAAATTGTCATTATTTGTAGCAGCTAGGCACAACTCATTGTTACAGAGTTCTTGCAAGTATTGAAAGCTCTAAAGAGATACGGAGTGGATTCTTCATTTTATTTTGATTCCTTTTCGTTAAACACCCAAAAAAAAAAAAACCAACTTGAGACAAGAACTAACATCTGCTTCCATGTGTGGTCCACAGACTTATGTAAACTTAGACAAGAAATCTAATGAGAACTTTTTATCATTGTATTCAGGTAGGATGAATAAATATTCAATTGACCATTAGGAAATTAATGATAACATGTTATTGACAAAATAAATTTTTAACACTAAATGAACCCTAAATCCTGATGGCCCACCTTATCAACAATAATGCTCAAAGAACCAAAAACATGGTCAATTAACTATTATAATTGACAAACAAAAAATTTCAAATTTTTCAACTTAAATAAAAGTGTGTACCACTCATGTATCTTTACATTTAATAAATACTTTACAGTACATGTACCTATACCAATATTCATTTGATGTGCTTTTCCCAACATTATTATATACACACCATGCAAAGTTGTTTTTTTCCCTTTATGCTTCTCTTTCTTAACAAGGCGGTGTTTTGACTGACCAGTTGAGAACACATGTACATTGTTTTTGCTTGTCACAATTAAGATCTTTAATTTATTTCACTCGTTTTACAACTTACTGTTTGGGTCCTCGTAATTTTGAGGTCATTGTTAATCAGGTGTCGTGTCTTTACTTTGGATCTGTTTGTTTCTGTAAATCAATATATGCTAATTAAATTGAGTACAACATTTAAAATATTTACATAGTTCACAATTCATTTAAATCTGTTAGCTTTAAATAAATGCGGTATGGATAACTTATAGAGGAAATTCGAAATCATCCTACTACCAGGTACCAAACAAAAATGTACTATTTATAAAACATGAGTTCTTTGTATAAGCTTGGTCTGCATTTTTAATACTCAAAAGTTACCTTGACTATAATATGCATGCTGAAATATCCCGATTTCATCTCCCAAATGATAACAAAACAAGTGCTGGCAAGTTGTTTACGTTGTTGTGGAACTCTTTCGTATTGTGATCTCTTTTCAGTGTCTGGCTAATTCGTTCATATACATTTCGTTTGTAATTTTGACATTTTCTGTTATCGTTCAAAATTCTTTTATCAAAGAGTTTCACATCGACACATATGTACAAGTAAAACAAATCATTTACATTTAATTTTTTATTTTTTAAAGACTGAATTATATGATGAATACCGTACGTTGATTTTCATCTTTAATACGTTAGATCAGAGACATAAATATGTTACTGATTTATGTCTCTGGTTAGATCTAGTTATCTACGATTTCCTTTTCTAAAAGCGTTGATAATAAATTTTATAAATTAAGAAAATCGCATTATTTTCTTTCTAAAACTGGTCTCCAAATTTAGCCACCGTGATCTTTTATTTAAAAAAAAAAGCTGTCAACCGCAATCAAACTAATTCGTGCGGAGAAATTTAATTACAGAAAGGACTGGAGTGCGGCGAAGCATATTATGATTTCAAAAATGAACTGAATAATCGGTATAGGAAAAATATTTGATTTTTCTTTTTTCTTTTTTTTTTCTTTTTATAAAAGTGTGTTAATTATTCAAATAAGAGGCCTATGGATCATGGATCATGGCACAGCTCTCACTCGTGTAACAGCTAGGTATATTAAATTTCTCCTAATAGTTACACTCCTGTATTAACTTCAGTGGTAATGATTTAACAAGAAAGGGATTTTTATCTGACATACAATGTACATGTATATATTTTTAAAAAGCATATAAGAATTCGTAAGCCACAAAATAATACCGGCGTCGTGCACGTGTCAGGCGAGTCGGAGATGATTTTGCTAAGTATCGTGAAAACAAAATGTGTCTATATATGTTCTTTATCATCGTATATTAAACAATTATCTGTGAGTCACTAATGATACCCTAATTCATCGAGGCTTAGGGTGGTATGGGACATCTGTCGATATTAATGTGGATTAAAGTACATTATAATTAGAATACTTTCACCGGTTTAGAATTTTCAAATTTTACAATATTTAACCAAAAAATAGCTTTTGAAAAAATTTGAAGAGGTAAAAAATGTAAAAGCCCTCAGCGGAATTCGAACTCATAACTTACAGATTCGTAGTAAACCCTCTAACCCACTGCGCTACGCTGTAATGCGACAATGTTGGGAAAGAAACTATATACTTATATAATTAAACTTCATTTTATTGTTTATTTCGATAAACAATAATTTAATAACAACAATCGAATTTTAAGTAGCTCAGGATTTAGCGCATGCAGTTTCAAAGAAACATTATATGTATATCATCAGATTCAAAGATATATTTTAGTAAGAGCAATTACACAGTTTTTATCTGACCTTCTTTTCTTTGACTATAATCCATACCAGTATAAAGACTGTGAAGTAAAATACAAATCTACTTGTACAGCTAGTAATCACGATTTTCTAAGAAACACAAAATCATCTATTATCGTCTGGTCTTTTCATTTCATGGTCTAGCTGAAGATAGAAAAATAATCTCCGGATTCATTATCTGCTTATGCAAACAAGTGTAAGTTTGGTCAGTGGGAAATATTTGCCAGGCCAGGAAAATTATATATATAAGTGTTAGCTAAGAATGCATCATCGGTCAGTGTATGCATGTTTTCTTTTTTACCTTACAGTCTTCGCTAGCCAAGGGTTTTCGGTCCACTCAGCTTCCCGCGGAGTGGACCGAAAACCCATTGGTTAGCGAAGATGTCAAGCTAAAGCTTGATACTGCTCTAATTTTAAAAAAAATAGAGTCGGTAACTTGCGACTTTTCAAACACGATGACTGATAATTTGCAGTTTACATGTCTAGAGGCAACCACCATACATGATTGGTCAAGAAAAGGCACATAGATACATGTGTTACATTAAAAGTTTAAAATCAAAGATTTCTAAACTTATCTATAACAAGTTATAGATTTAAAATGTACCAGCTGTCATGAGAACACAAGTTTGATTTTTTTTCTCAGATAAACGTAAATAATAGTCTGTATTAAAAAAAACCTCGAGATTCTTGTATGTGACAAAAATGTTAATCCCATTGACACTAGTCTTTGATATCTACTTTACTTAATCTCTATAAATATATGTGTGAATGTTTATTTTTCTGGCATGTCATAACCATCTCTTTGTCATAAGAAAAAAAGCAATGCCTGTCAAAAAATTATTTTTTGTAAATAACAGAGAATGGTTTAAGATCTGGAAGAGTAAGGTTGGGCTAACTGTGCTGGAACCCCGCACATTAGTATAGAATGTGTAATGTTGGGCTAACTGTTGGAACCCCGCACGTTAGTGGAGTGAGTGTGTTATGTCGGACTAACTGTGCTGGATTTCCGCACGTTAGTGTTGATTTTGTGTACAGAATTATATCGGACTGTCCGTGCTGGAATCTCCGCACGTTATTAAGTTGTTATCTCGGAACTCCGAGAATCGGTTTTCTTTGAAATACCATGTACCGTTTATTTCACCAACTTAAATACAACTTAATAACTTTTTGTTTCGTTTTGGAGTTTTTATTCAGCGTAAACTTGAGCGAGTGTAACGAATTGAGCTTTCCCCGAGTGGCATGCTACCGGGCTAACCGCAACTTCACGTTAAACTTAAACCTCACGAAAAAAAAAACTTTACACTTAAAATTCATTGGTGAAACATGTACTTATGAGTAAACTTATATATGCCATTTACCTAATCCCTCATCGTCAAATTACATAGATCTGGTAATAAATCTCTAGATGCATCATCCATATACTAAGTATACACAATTTTTTTAAAATTATTATACTTTCATGTTAAATACTGAAATCTGATTGGTTTAGACGCAGTTGACAATCCGTTCTAATACCCTCAGCGTTAGCAACACACTTGGCAACGGGCCGATAGAACGAATTGTTACATGCGCGTAAATTATGCGCGTACGGTTCGCCGTAGAACTCGCGTCTTTTCTATATAAAAGCAGTAAAATTTGCTATAAAGTTAAGACATTCAGTATAATAAATTAAATAGTGCCTGTTTGGGAGGGTACCAGTTGAAATTGACACCCCTCGAAAACCATTGTCAACCTCCGCTTCGCGTCGGTTGACAATGGTTTTCTCGGGGTGTCATTTTCAACTGGTACCCTCCCAAGCAGGCACTATTTATATATTGTTAACGAGCATAACACGGATTTCCTTATGAATCGACTTTTTTCCTGTTCTGTTAAAAAATATATAGACAATATATACGACAGGCATTGTCATGTTATGGTGGCATATCTCTGCTCCTTGCATGCAAGTTATTTTTCTATTAACTATGTCGACATGCAAGATAAATATGTTGACACGCAAGAAAATTGCAATCAAATAAGAATTACAAAAAATCTAAAAGAAATCTCAAATATTGCCCACATGTGACATCCAAGATGCTAGATGCTACCTATTTATGTCGACATGCAACTTATTTATGTTAACATGAAAGATAAATATGCTGACATGCAACTTCTTTATGTCAACATACAACTTCTTTATGTCGACATGCAACTTATTTATGTCAACATGCAACTTACTTAAGTTGACATGCGAGATAAATATGTTGACATGCAACTTATAAGTTGCTAAGTTGCATGTCGACCTAAATATGTTCCATGTCAACATATTTATCTTGCATGTTAACATAACTAAGTTGCATATCGACATATATAAGTTACATGTCGACATAAAGAAGTTGCATGTTAACATAAATAAGTTGCATGTTGACATAAATATGTTGCATGTCAACATATTCATTTTGCATGTTAATATACATGTAAATAAGTTGCATGTCGACATAAATAGGTAGCATATCTAGCATCTTGCATGGATGTCACATGTTGGCGATATTTGGGATTTTTGTACAATTCTTATTTGATTGCAGTTTTCTTGCAAGTCAACATAGTTATGTTGCATGTTGACATAACTATCTTGCATGTCAACATATTTATCTTGCATGTCGACATAATTAATAGAAAAATAACTTGCACACAAGGGGCAGAGATATGCCACCATATCATGTGTATTCTTGGATGCAGTTCCAACATAATTAAGGTTTTTATTAATATAACCAAAATTTAATTAATGCACGTTTTCTTCACAGGTCTACTCTTATTCAACATATTTCAAGTGAATAAAAAAATATAAAATACATTTGTAACCACACCGGTTTCAATATACCTTGCAATATTGAACATTTTTACCTTTTTTATATAATGTGTCTCATTGTGATAAACAGAGTGATATTCATCGATATACAGCAGGTTAATGTAGAAAAATCATTTACTAGTAGATAGATAACGCGGCAAATTGATGGCGAATGGCAAAAATAATAAACCGGTATATGCACTGCCAACAATCGATATATTATAATTGTCATCTATTGCTTTACACTATCACCTATATACATATTACTATAAGTGTAACATGCAGATATGACACCGTTAGACCACATGGCCACTAAGACATTTCCGATGACAGGTGCACGGTGCAGTATATATATATACCAGGTAATTTCTGACTTGCATATCATTCAGTGTTGCCCATACGAGA
The DNA here is from genome assembly GCA_020458035.1 of Magallana ariakensis. Classification (NCBI taxonomy): domain Eukaryota; kingdom Metazoa; phylum Mollusca; class Bivalvia; order Ostreida; family Ostreidae; genus Magallana; species Magallana ariakensis. The sequence continues at coordinate 33,328,775 of CM035815.1, forward strand.
ACTTTGTTATATTTCAGAAAATTTGTATTTTGTGGTTAAAAATACTTTCATACTTTAAGATCCACCTTTGAGGTCAAGATCTAGTATCTATGTGTGCTAGTCATAATTCATTTGAAATTAATAAATCTTCTTTATAAGGGAATTATATATATAAAAAAATGAAACATTTTCAACACAAAAGTAATCCCGATACCCATGTTCAATAAATATCACTATAAAGAGGAGGTCAAGAACATTCTCTATGCGATTTTTAGGGAGACTGTAGGCATTCTGGATATATTTCATTCGTCAAAAACGAGTAAAAAAGTCCTAGATTTGTAGCCGATTTCATAAAAAATGAGTTTAAAACACGAATTTTTATCACATTTATCTTGAAATTAAGCTTCGGAACACCATATAATACCAAGCTATTGTTACGAAGCATCATTGAAAGAATTCATATTATATCTCAAATTTCAGAAATCTGTCTGTTCCTTTCATTAGATAGATCTTGGTCTAGTGTTGTGAACAAATGTAGGTTCAAGTAATGACGGCAAATTCTTTCACTGTAAGCGCATCAAGTCCAAGAGAGTTCTCCAGCTAACATGCAGGACCCACTTGTTACAACCATGCAGTAGTGTGAAGCACAGATTCCTACTATCCAGACGCTTGGCAAAATTATCTCCTTTCAAGTTTTACACGGATTTTCTTAATATTTGAATTCCCTCATGTGGTTGTGGTTTACGACTATTGTATCAGATTTATTATAGCAATTTTACCGGGGTCATGATTTGATAGGTCAAATTCTTGTTTCACCTTTGCGTTGCCAAACTCTTCTACCGAAACGACCCCCTTCTATTGTATAAAATGCATATCATTAAGTGTTCGCAGGAGAAAACCTTTGGATATATTTTTTTCTTTCTTTATCTACATAAAATACATATATATGAATATTATATTTCCTGTGTAACCGGACGGATTTCACTCCGTTAAATTGTGTGGGTTTTATGATTTAGAGGCGGTCAAATTAAGTGTCCTCTAATTCCCTTTAAGACGGAAAGGGCCCTCTAAACTTTCCTTGTTTGTCTAACCCCAATACAAAAACAGACAGGTTTTACAGAGGCCGATGGCTCGAGACCATGGCACACAGTTGTGCTTTATTCAGAATCGCTAAAGTACAAAACACAACAGGTTCACGGTTGTAGCCCATTATACAAAACAATACACTTAAGATGGTATACTTTTTTTCTATCTTCCTTTCTTACATACATTCAATGTAACAATTATTCTCTAGCATTCTTTGAAATCATACATAAGAAGAAAAAAAAATTGGAATTCGTTTTACAAAATTAAATGAGCAAAAACAGAAGGGTCATTGCGAGTCCCTCTTTAAAGCACAGTTTATACACATGTTGCATTCATCTCTAGGCCTTCTTCTCTTGCTCAATAGCTGAAAAGAAAAAGAGGGCAAAAATTAAGTTATAATGATGAAAATCCACTCCGTTTCTTCTTAACAAGAAGATCAACATACTGCATCATTAGGAGACAAAGACAAAATTGTTGCTTTTCCGCAAAATCTATATAGGAGTGATAGAAAGACCCCCATTACGATTTTGTTCCTCAATTCTCGTTCTATGATGAGACAAATCGATTTCTCCCTCCAATTTTCAGAGCTAGTGCAATCTTTTATTGTTTGTTAGAATTTTTTTCCTCGATTATGCAATACGGCGGTGGCTACATCCCGGTCTGAATCTCATGCAGTCGTTAATTAAACGCCCCCTGTACTGAACAAAGCGCGATCCACGACAATCAGTGCAGTAACTGTACACCACCATCGATGGATATCAAACAATGAGACTTTATTGTAACACTATATAATAATTCTCATATTGTTTTGGTTCAAACCGTTTTTAACCATAGCATCATTCTTTTAATTCGGGATGGAGGGATTCTATTGACAAAATAAATACATTATGTGTTTATCAAGACCAGCCTTTCACATGAAATTAATATGGTCAGTGACTGCATCTGCGGTCTAGAGAAAGTTCAAGTGGCAAGCCTTATCGACGGGAGAAATTATCGATCGAGGTCACGCCCTATGATTATATTTATTTGTAGATATTTAAAAAGCCAATTTACATGAAGGATCAAATTCCGAATCCACGGTATCTTGTAATAATCGTGCTGGCGTTACAAAGAAAGGGACGGCGAGGTTGCCACTCTCTAAATTGAACATTCTTTGTCTAAACTATGCATGCATCTGTTAGGGGAAATGATGACTCAATGAGAGTTATGCACTCTGTTAGACAGATGTGCAGACGACTAGCATTTTATCGTCTGCGCCGCGGTTTCTCGTTTAAATTGCTCGGCATCCGCACCAACAAGACCAAGAGAGTATGTTTGAAAACATCAAAATACTGATAAGTTTTGATAAGTCGATTGATATCAGCTTCCAAAATCTCATTCAAACAGCAATGACTCATGAGAGAGAGAGAGAGAGAGAGAGAGAGAGAGAGAGAGATACATACTTTCTTGGGTGGGTAGAGGGTTCTTCTCTTGTGTTTCTACTTTTTTCAATTTGCTCTTGTCGAATGATTCGACTTCTTTAACGTCTGGTTTATCACTCATGATGAATAAAAACTGCCAAAAAAAAAAAAAAAACAGGAACACATTAATTATGCATGCTAGTCCCGAGTCATAATTATATATATCAATGCAGGAATTCCGACAGTTTGTGATCGCTTTTGAATGGAAAAAGGCTAAAGATATAGAAAACATATAAACATCGGTTTCTCGCCTCCAAAGCATGGATCAATAGCCGCGCCCTGGAAGATGTCGACAGTCAGAGGATTTTCAATAATGAATATAAAATTTGTCGAATGGAAAGTGTTACAAAAAGAGAAATATTCAACCGGTTAAATCTTTTAAAAGCCCTACTACTATTTAAACCCCCTGGTCTTATTATCTCCTTATGGTTAAATGATATAAATGGGCACATTGCTTATCGATGCAAATAAAGAAGTAAGCAAATACAATAATAAATGCAAGCAACTACATTATCAACATATTGTTCAAATAAAAATATTCTAATTAATTATTAATTGTTAAACAAAACATGAAGTAATGAACTTACATGTAATTGGTCCTAGACGACAGAAATAAAGCACAGCCCACTATCACAGATGAGCAAGTCGGAATGAGGTTTTCAGGAAGCAAGACACAATATAACGTAGGCCACTTGAGGATATCAATGCGCGCGCACTATTTTTTCTCCATCAGTAATGGGCGGTGATTCATTATGTACATGACACATAGCCGGACAGCTCACACCAAGCTGTGTGTATGTTTGTCAAGTAAATCGACTGCTAGTTCTTCTAATGAATTAGGGTGGTGTGTGATACTCCATGTGATACCATTCACCGTTTTAAATTTTTTGAATAAAAAATTGTACTTTTAATAGTTTTGAACTCATGACATCCTGACCAAGAAAATAAATATCAAGTAAACGTTTATACATGTACATTTCTTTCTAAAGATATTAAGTCACAATTGGAAGTGTAACTGTCCTGTAACTCTTTGGAGCATGTTAGACTCTGCTTTATGAATTAGTTGTGTACTAAATAAGACCTGATTTTATTTTATTTTGTATACATGTAATAACAGCTCTGTGACTAGACTTCCCTCAGTGTCTGCAATTTATTAAAATTGCGATTTTAAAACGCATGCTGAAACGGTCCGATTCCTTCTTTTTATTTATTTTTTTTCTTTGGAAATTGGAAAAGGGGGTGGGGGTAATCGTCTAGAACTGTAAATTAAACGGTGGCGTGATTTTTCGTGTAGTATAATGCTGTATACGGATATAAATGTTACAATGAAAACTTATATAATACAATAAATACAGGACACATGACCTATGTTTGGACGAGTAAGTTAAGGAAGTACATAGATACACAATCGTTCTATGCACATTCCATCATTTCACACTAACAGGAAGAAAGTCAGATCTCGATAGTCTGCTCACTTTCAGGGAAATATGATCCGACATAAGAAAATAAGTCATATCAATGGCATATTGTGAACAGGAGGTCCAAATTTAAATGAACGAGGAAGTAAGTTCAGATCAGGAGTCAACGTGGGAAGGTTTTATCTTGTTTGTAAAAAAAAAATAACGAGGTGACGATTAAAACGAGGTATCCAAGCGTAGTTTTCTCTTTCTTTTGATAAACTTGCGAGGCCCTCACACTTATCTCGATACCCCCGACTCGTTAACTTATGGCTCATTTCTTGGAGAAGTTTTCTCCAAATGATATTATCGCTTTCATATACAAGGACTGCTGGCGTTGTGTTCTGAACTCTCTCGTTATGAAGTAAACAAACACACACTTGTCAAGATAGAGAGATAAAACAAAGCAAAATATACTTGCATTCACGAAAACAAGGATGCGGGGAAAAAACTAATAATTTTACTGCGCAGCTCTTTAAAAAAAACTTATGTAAATGAGTGTACTTAAAAATGTGAAGTATTTCCCTCACTAGAAATAATTGACATGTTCTCTAAAATTGACTTACATGTATTCACGTCAAAGTTTAATGATCTTCATGACATTTATTTTCAACTACATGCAAAAAATTGTAGTTTAGAGGTAGATGGATCTTTTTGATAAAGTGTGGTCAATTATTGCCTTTTACATCTTGCAACCCCCCTTCTCTCTAAATGCAAAGATTCCCCAATTTCCGGCAGTTCTGAAGTGCTGAGAGAGAGAGAGAGAGAGAGAGAGAGAGAGAGATAGAGTGTGTGTGTGTGTATGCTGTGTGTAATTTTTTTGTCCACCGTGTCGGTCCAAACATATACATACAGCAGACATACACGTAACAAGATATAATGCTAGCGTCAGCTGAAACGTACAGGCTTGTACACGTATATTTCACTTCCTCCTCATACACGTGAAATGTCTCACCAGGAAATGGCTACTAACAATTGTCAAGTGGCAAGTCCTCTAGACTGTCCGTTACACATTCCTGTATTCAAAACCAGCAAAATCTGACCCCCTAAGCTTTTTCTCTAGTTTTAGAGTGTAATGCAGTTATTGATATTTCAGTGCATACAACATGCCTTAAACAACAACCTGACTATAGCAGTAATTGAGTACCGTAGTTCATTTTTTCTTAAAAATGAAATCACCCCCTTCTGATAATTTTTATACTGATAAACTGTCTTCTTTATATGAATTAATATTTTTTTTTTGCATTATTAAAAAAAACAATGTAAAAGATACCAACTTAAATTCAGTATGAGGTCAGTATTTAACAAGGATAGACAATTTCAATGTATAATGAATCTTGCTTGTAAAATGCAAAGATCAAACAGTCCTTGACACTTTAAATTTGTAGCTAAGCATAGGGAGCATAAAGCTCATACTAACTATGACAAGACCAATGTGCCAGTCATTGTAGGGACAATGTGCAAATCATTGAGAGTACACAAATCAACCTATGTACCCGATTTAATTTGTGATCTTTACCATCTGAGAAACTTCTTAAATATACAATGCATATGCTCAAAAAGTTAAGCTCTAGAGAAAACAAATATGGTGCATTTCCACCAAAAAATAAGTTATTTTTATTAGCACATTCTATATTCATGTCAATAAATAACTCTGCGCTGGTAATATCACAAAGCTGTGGAGCAGGACATCCGACACTCGACAAATAATCCCCAACAATCATAACCAGCTTAAAATCACTTCCTCCACAAATCAATTTTCATGGTATTAAGACACAATAGCATCCTTATACGTTCGCCACATCACTACAATCTGCCTGCGTTAAGAGTTGACAATGTACACCAGAGTTAGTCCGGGGTCCAGCTTCTTGCCATTGCTCTGTATTGTCACCGTTTCTTTTGGGACATTGATCTGAAAAGTGGCATTGTCGGGGACCACAACCTTGCCCTTTTCAATGTCATTCATGTCTGGAATTGTCCTGGGTCCCTTGATAGGGTCCTCGTACATGAGTAGTTTGATTTGGCGGATATCTAACAAAAGAAAAAAAAAAAATAAAGCTATGGCGCCATGTGAAGATAACTTTTTAAAATATCACCAACTTAAAGATGTATTTTTAAAATATCACCAGCTTAAATGAGAGAGAGAGAGAGATAGGACCAAATTATACCACCTTTCATTTTTGAGCGGTCCATTTTCATGATCCTCGTGAGGACTTTCGTCTTGTCATCCCCCTCATAGATCGGGAGCTTGATTTCAAACAGTCCACTCATTGGCTGAGGATTGACAAGCTTGATAGCCACAGAGGGCTGAAATTCGAAAAAGTTAGCATAAAGTTTAATGCACATATATTATAGACATCCTGTACCAATTACACACATGGTTTAACCCAGGAGAATACAGAAATAAAGCCTAGTACAAGTAATAATTAAATTGTTGACAAATCTTGTAAAATGAAATGCACTCCAAAATGTGATCAATAAAACAAACATGTACAATAATTTATGCTCTAGGTAATGCAAAAATTTATCACACCTCTTCTCTAAATGTTGTGAATGGTTTCCCTGGACAACAGTCCTCTTTTACTTTGTCATCAGCTTCATCTGAATATTTGATGTCTATTCCCTCCAGCTGCAAAACATGCAAAAGTCTTAGTCTCGATTTATAGAAATTCATACTCTCAAGTTTTTTCTATCGATATTACCTATCATTTATCAAGGAAATTTAATGCCAAGATATTATTATCATTTTCGAATTGGGGTGGAGTATGGGGGTACTAGTACTGAACTTCAATGTGTACAGCCTATGAATATGCATAATATAATTCATAAAAGTACACTCAAGTTAATGCCATCATATTAGACAGAATTACAGTCAATATAAAAAAACCCAATTATATTTCCTTGTAGAACAGATGTAACACATGTTCTAATTCACTCTCTGGAGCATTTATTTGAATAGTTGGTTATATAACATAACTAGAACCAAGTCTTACATCAAGAGTGTTTATCATGTACTTCTTGAATTTGTTCATGACTTCCACTTCATCAAACTCAGAGGTCAGGTTCAAGGCTTTGATGCCATTCTTTTCTACATTTTCCTATTAGAGAAACCGATATTTAAAAACATGCAACAAATGTTATTGTAAAGTCAAACTTCATGTGCATTATATATTTTAATAAAAATTTCTCTTAATTACTGATTATACATGAAAGTCCATATTTGGGATACCCAACATGTTACATATATGTACCTTTGCTACTTGCACAAAAGGCATCAGTTTCTTCATGTACTTCTTCAACTCTGGCTTGTCCTTGAAGGCATTTGCTATAACCTTCATGTCCGGGAAGCCTTTGTTTTGCTAAAAGGGAAAATCCATATATTTTTCATTGAAAATACATAATGTATTAATCCAAACACAATAACATTATCATGGATAATAAATAAACACAAAAAGTCAAAACATGCCTCATAAAGAGTCTTTAATGTGGACAGAACTGTATTCTGCCAGGGTGGGTAAGTCTTGGCTATCCATATTGTCCCGTGCGTGGCATTATCCAGTTTCACCTTCTTCCCTTTTGCTGGAGTCAGCAGCTGTTTCAGGCGAATTCGGAAGTCGTGAGCTGCATCAGTCACATACTGGGAAATCTGAATCAATTTTTCGTCCACGGGGCCTGCCACGGGCCATTTCTCATGCATAATACTGCGGGGCTTTCCCAAGAGTTCCCAAATGTACTCACAAATGTGAGGGCAGATAGGGCTCAGCATCAGAGTCTGTACCTCAATGAAGCGGAAGATCAGCTCCTTGTGCATTCCTTCTAGTTCATACTCTCTGTACTTGTCTCGAAAAGCCTGAAAACATTTAAGGGGAGATATACACCAACTTCTACAGTATGTAAATGTTTCACACTGATTTGCTGATCAAATGTACTTATGATAAAATTACTTATATATACACAAAGTAGATACATAAGCATGCACTTATATACATGTGGGTACAGATGGTGGCCAATAGCTAATCATCTTACCTGGAATTCATAAAACCCTGTTCGCATGGCTTCCTTAAACAGCATTTTCTCATAAAAGTGCTGTGTGTCTAATATTGCCTTGTTTATTTCACTGAAATGAAAGTAAAACTAAATTGGATGAGTTGATACACTTATTGAGTAAAAATCGATAACAGAGAAAAATTAAGTTCTTTTGAAAACATCAATTCTGAATCTTATCCTGTATGAATAACCCATGACCAACTGATATACATGTATTAAATGAATGTGGAGTGTAACCTGATAAATATCTGGTCACTGGTGGTATTTGTAGGGCCTGTGCGTAGAGTGTCTTTGGTTGCAATCATTTCCTTCACCCATTCCAGGTATGTGTACAACCTCAACAGTCCAGCGTCAGCCATCTTTGTCACAAAGTTGGCGTCTTCAATTGTATCACCAGAATCTGACAAGGCCAGTCTCATGCCTATAAAATATAAGCAGTTCAATTCTAAATATACCCATAGAGATTCCAAGAGTACAATAGAATGCATGCAAATGTACACTTGTACATTGTTATTTTCATAAAAGTTAGGTTACATGTATTTGATATTATTAGGGCAGCTACAAATATGTACATGTAAATATGAAACCAGAGAGTAAAGAGAAGATTTAATTTATTACCATCAGCTGAAAATTTATTAACAGCATCTGTGAGAGTCAGGAAATTTCCAGTTGATTTTGACATCTGCAAATGAACAACAAAATATTGTTTCAAAGCCAGGGCTCTGATTTTTCAAAAAATACTAATTGCCATCAATTACTTGCAAACTGTACATGTAAATACCTTTTCTGAGTTTAGCAGTAAATGGCCATTAGCTCTTATACCCTTTGGCCATTTTGAACTAAAAATAAAAAGCAATGCATTATTGTATAGATTAATACACAAAATTCTTAAATGTTAATGTACCGTCATTAAGGGGGAAACAACATAAAAGACAGACAGAAACAACTTACAAGTGATTATAAATATAGATACAATTTACATGTTACGATAAAACTCATTTTCTACAGCATTAAAATTCTATATAATATGACTCAAGTTCAACTTCAGCCTTTGTGCCAAGCATCAGATACGGGTGTTTCTCCCTTTATGGACAAGTTGTGCATTGGATATGAAAGTGGGAAGGACAGATAGACATGATGCTTCCCTCAAAAAAGACAGGAGGCATGTAAATGTTACCTGTCATTGGGCCAGATGGCTACATGGTTGTAGATGAAGTACGTTAGATGGTTTGGCACAAGGTCTTTACCAGACACTCTCAGATCCACTGGGTACCAGTACTCAAACTCCGCCCGAAGTTTGTCAAGGGTGGCTTTGGGGACAGGAAGATTTTTGTAAGGTGTGTCCTTAAAAAAGACATAGTCCCAAACCTCTGGTGTCATCTGTTCTGGTCTGAAATATAAACATTCCCCTACAATTTACACCACAGTCACCAAAAACAAAATGCATAATTTTATGTATATTTTGTGTTCTTTACATATATCATGTATTTGGATCTGTGAGGTATATTTTGATGAAGATTACAGTACAACAAGTTTACAAGAGTATTCTTACTTGATATTGGCCGGGCTCTTTCCACTGCCATCAAACACCCCTCCCTGTAGTAAGTGTGCCACTGTATAGTAAGCATTGTAGATGGTGGAGTCCGACAGCGACTCAACCAGATACTGGGGGTCCCAGGGGATTCTGGAGCCTGAAAAACAAACCAAAACGTAAATTCTCCGATACTGGGGGTCCCAGGGGATTCTGGAGCCTGAAAAACAAACCAAAATGTAAATTCTCAGTACTTCATATTATATTACCTCAATGCCATTCTTCAATTCAACATCCAAACCTAGAAGTACGCATTTCTTATACAGCTGTAGACATCAATGATTACCACTGCATTCACAGACAAGTACAGTGGTAAGAGTTGAGTCAGTTGATTTAGCATCACCACAATTTGACCGACTGATAACAACCAGCATCACAGTACAAGGAATGCAATTTATGAAAACTTATTTTTAATTTTAAGTCTTACTCCAATAATCTTGCTTCAATTAAAATGTCTTACCCAGTCCATAAGATCTAGAGCAGGCATGCTCATGCAGCCAGTCCAAAGTGGCCAGGAAATTTTTGCGGACATCATCAGAGTACGTCTCCACTTGACTCAAAGCCTTGGTAGCCAACTGTTTCCATTTCTCTTCTCCATATTCCAAGTACCTGTGATAAAAGTGTTTCCATATGAAATCCAACCATAACATTTACATTCTTTATTTACATGCAGCATCATTCAAGAGACTCCCCCAAAATTAACAAAATTTCACTAGAAAAAAATCTTTGTACACTATTAACATGTATAACACTTACCACTGATCACAAAGGGCCACAACACACTCGTCATTGGAGCGAGATATCACCGTTTTCTCAGGTTCCATGTATTTCACAGCTTCACCCTGTTAAGAAGAGCATCAATGAATACTATAAGGATGTGTCAAGTCCAGTGATCCAGATGCAGCATATTTTAAATGCAAATTTCCATGCATCAATAATTACTACATAGAAACACAGCCAAACCTTGATATCTCATGTAAAAAACCTTCCAAAATATTTGGATTTTCAAGGTATTGAGGTTGAATACACGCGTAGAAACAGAACTTCAGCTCTCTTTGCATATCCATGGCACCGAAGATATCAGTGCTCAAGATATCAAAGTTTGATTTAACTGACATGAATGAAAAATAAATTCCAGACACTTACAGCATCAATCATTTTCTGTTGAATGGGTTTCTTCACATCCTGAACTTTTTGTCCTTCAAACCCTTTCACAATCATCACCTAAAACATAAGAAATACATTGAAGCAATACATGTACATTTCCTTTCAGATTACCAGTACATTAAGGTGAGATAACACAAAATAATGAAATGTATGTCTATGTCTTGTTCCCAGTGTACCACACTAGGATAAGATCACATACACAAATTCTATTGCACAGGGTTCCAAGCTCTCAGATCTATGACAAACCTAGGCTTAAACAACTGTGCCTTGTCTTGAAAAAAATGTAAATATGTACATGTATACATAGCATACTTTAAATTTATATAATACCAGTATACATGTATATTTATCATTTAATGAGGAATAAGAAGCAGCCTGGAAAGGCTTAAATAGGATTACAGTTAAACACGCTTATAATAAAGTGCCAGGGACGGGCGATTTTGCTTCGTTATAGGGCCAAAAAAAATTATTGATTTGTTTCTCAGGCACCGCCGCATCAGCAAAATTATCGCCGCATCAAACTTTTTTATCGTTATTTTTCCGGAATTTTCATATCTTATCATTATTGGTTTTCTCTATTATAGAATCAATGTAAACAAACGCTCAGAATAAATGCTTTTCTCTGTAAGTGAAAACGTGATTATATATGACATATCTGCCCAGTGACCAACCTAGGGGGGCGACTTGAGCTAAATACAAGTATATGTAAATATAAGTACTCGCTTTGTGGTCGGTAACTTCGCCAGAATTTCCTCAGAAAGAGAGGTTGAAGTCACCCTGTATTCTGAGTTAACGATCGTGAAAATTAACCCCAAATGCAATAAAATGATAATTATTTAATCCAAAAGACATTTTCATAGCCTAAGTTAACCCCTGTTGTGATTAATAACTAGCGACTATCTTATCTTTAGAGGTTGATGCAACCACATACTCGTGATACTGTGCACTGAAAATTACAACCGATATTTATAACTTTAGTTCTGATATTGCAATTAGTTGTTAACTTGTAATTAGTTAATAACTCTGCCAAATTAATGCTAAAATAATCATTAAACCGTTTGTCTACAGTTATCTTTAAAATTAAATAGATCCATTACATGACGGTTGTAATTGGGTCAAAGGGTTGGACTAATACCTCAAATATACACAAAAGTACATAGACTGATTTTATTTGTCATTTAGCTAACACAATTACAAAAAATTTCATTTGTAAAATGTATGAGTACACCTAATAAATTAAATTTAACAAATTGGATAAGTTATTAAAATATTTAGGAGTTGTTTTATTTTTAATTGACTTGCTTCTAATCTAATTTGAATTAGGGTTGAATCTGTGTATACAGGTATTATCATTAGCATCATGCCAATGTCAAAGAATGGAAGTCTACCTTATTTCTCAAACTTCTCGCTATTTTTCTGTGAGGGAGAAGTGAAGTCTCCCTAAAAGTTTACCCAAGCTGCATGTAGGTTGGTCACTGTTAATTAAGACTACCACTGAAATGTCTCTGTTATGTTCAGAAATTGAGGCCTCTGTAATATTGCCTGGTAGCAGGAATAAAGGACAATTGTATTGTTTGAGAATTTTATGATGACTAATTTATTTTCCCTTGATTTATGTCATGTTCCCCAGGCACTGAAGATCAATAAGAAAACACTCCAAATGAATAATTATTATATGGCAAATTCAACTAGTGAAATGCCATAAGAAGTCCCCTATTTCAGTTCAGAATTGTGTTATTTCTGTAGACAGGGAAGATTGGCTGCAAAAGGAAGCAGTTCATCTCCAAAAACTCATCCTTTGAAAATGAAACAGAAACAGTTTAAACTTAAAAGAACAAAGCAAATATTTAAACTTTGCCAATGTATCAGCTTGATAAATATCTGGTGATGAGTACACAAATAAATCATACAAGATGGGTTACTGTGTCTCTAAAAAAAAAAAAAAAAAAAAAAAAAAAAGAAAAACCTGCCTGCCTCATCAACATTTCAAAATTTTGGCCTGAGAAACTAATGATTAATTTTTTTTGGCCTAAGCATATTTCGTTATATCTGTCAAGTTTACAGCATGTTATAAAGCCACTGGGAAGAAAACTCACTTCGCTGTAAACGTCAATTCATCATAAGCGTGTTCGCTATAACCGTGTTTTACTGTACTACAAAATACATGTAGGTCTACCACAAGTAAATCAATTCACATTTTTACATTCATTTACCTACCCCTTCATAGAAGCCTTTGAGGTAGACTTGTTCCTTCGCCTCCTGTAGCTTGTCCCTGTCATTCTGACTCTGGATCTTCAGTCTCTCACACGCGGTGACAGCAGATAAGGTGCCGTAGTCTGGTACATCAATAATTGGCACCTGCGTCAAAAAAATGCATGTCATTTTTTGCTTCATTGTAAATTTATTTAAATTTTAAAGAAGAAAGAAAGTCATCCTTATTTTATATCACCAACAGAGAACTCTAACTAACTTGCATGTACATGTAGTTTTTAATTCATTTATGAACACAATAGACTGATATTTTACATCTAAGGATTCGAACTGACCGGTTCATATGGTAGCACCATCTCCGACTTAATGCCATACTTTTCTCTAAATGGCTGAAAAAAAAAATAGAGGCAAAATTATATTGGATGTTAGCCAATTCATAAACAGGTAAGAGAAAACCCACTAAATTGATCTGTATCTTGAGTGGTTTAAACTTGAGTCCTGTAGATAGAGTACAAGTTTTTTTCTGAAGATGGATTTGTCTAGCACAAGCTACCAAGCATAACTCATCAGTTGGACAAGTAGCCTGAGTTGGGTGCATAAAACAAATATTTAAATAGATAATCTTAAATTCCAGGGGAAAAAATAACATCTATATCTCTTCCTGAATAGGAATTCATAAAACTGCTGACATTAAATTTTAATATGAAAAGTTTTGACAGTTTGGTAACCTGAAAGTTTTATCTCTAACAATAACATTGCTAGAACTGACATATTACTTAATATAGACTAGACCTAATATTTTTTATTCTTTTTACAAAATATTTATTAAAATGTGACCATTTCCTTCAATCTCAACAGAAGAAATAACTACGGAATATTAACTGTGATTGAAATAATAATATATATGAACATTTGTTCTATTTTTTTAATATCTACCTAAAACACAAAAGACAAAGCCTTAATATACATATTTTGAATTCAAAAGTATACTAAAGCAAACTTGGGAGTTAATGATTTAAAAAAAAAATCACCATGAAGATATTGTACAAAGCATACATCTAATTTTATGTACATAACGAGAAGACACTTTTAATGTACTTTAGTTTTACTTCTAAATGTCTAATGAAAACTCTCTCATCTGGTAAATAGGAAAAGACATGTAAAAACTGTATCTAAAGTGGTTAAACCTGAGTTCCGTAAATGGACTACAAGTTTTTTCTAAAGATAGATTTTTCTTGCACAAGCTACCAAGCAACTTATCAAAGTGACAAGCAGCCTGAATTTAGTGCATATCAGCCAGTTCATTCCAACACAGATATACTAAACATCTAATAGCTAGATGGAGTTGAGTTCTGACAAATATTAAAAAATAGGATCAGTAAGAAATATGTAAGAAAAAACTTGCAGAGCTCATGCCTCAGTAGTCATGGGTGTTAAGCCAGTAACCCAAAGGTCACTGGTTCAAACCAGTGGACTTGTGTCCCATCCCAGCGAGTCAACGAATTTCATCCGCATAGCACCAAGGAAACTGGGGATAAGCCCACAGGTGCTTGAGGACAGGACCCCCCTCCTGATTTAGACCCCCAGGGTAGTTGACGCTTTTTTGATAGAAATTCCTTTAAAGGGGCTTCCCCGATTTTTATGTTTACAATGCTTCTGTAAGGCATTTTTAATAGGCAATCAAAATTTGAGCGTCATTTGTTGAGTTAAAAGCGAGATACAGAGCTTACAATGCTTTGTTATGTAAACAAAGCTTTTGTTTACATTTTGAACGTTGAATTGAAAACTCCAGTTTTAGACCGAAAATGAATGCGGTAAACGTTAGGATCTGTTTATTTATGCTTAAAATGAATAAGAAGATGTGAAAATCAGCTTGAAAAAGAACTTTTACCGGTATATTGAACTAATGTAAACAAAAACAGGGCACGAGCCTTGTTTACATGACAAAGAATTGTGAGCCCTATATATTGTTCATAACTTCACTACTGACTCTCCAATTTCATTTGGTCATTGGAAATGCATTCCTAAAGCATTGTAAATAATAAAAACAGAAAAATAGAATTTGACCAAAATCGTGACCATGCCCCTTTAAAGTCATGTACACAATGTTCCATATCAAATATCTGAAAGAAATTTAATTGAAAATAAACGATTAACTTAAAACGACCCCAACCTGCATATAAAAGAGGAAAGGTATGCCACTCTGCAAGGTACATGTAACTGTTACGAAAGTTAACATCTGTCGGTCACGATAACATCTGAGAACATAACATAACATCCCTGGCTTTATGCGCCTTCATGGCTTGGAGAAAAATTTATCTTAACTTTTAGAAATAAAATCTGAAAATCATCGGCATGTTCTATTCTCCAGCCACATTTGAAAGCATTACCTGTTTGTTTTTCAAATCCCTCAGGGCAGCAAAATCGTCTGGAGCATCTGAAGGTACACTAGTTACCACGCCAGTTCCTGTTAATATCAACATTCTTGTTCAAGAAATTGCTTTCAAATGTAGTACAGTGGACCCCGCTTAATATAATAGTTATTTTGTCAGGAAAAATTATTATACCGTATTTTTCGGACGAATCGTCGATGCGGACGACTAGTCGAATTGCGCATTTTTAGCCAAAATTTTAACAAATTCCTACTATAAGTCGATTCAGACGATACGTCGATCTTATCACTTTAAAATGGCGTATAAAAAACTGCAGTAACATTATCAGTGTATGATGCCACGATGTCCCCGATATTGCTACCAATTATTATTAATGATTGACATTTAAACAATTACGTTTTATACTTATGCATCATATTTTCAAATACCGGTAACATCTATAAAGTCGCTTGCATTGTAAACAATTCCCGATATCGCGTGTTATGCAAGTTGTATGAGAGTAAACTAAACTTACTTTGTCAGAAATATTTTATTTCCTTAAAATAATTATTCACTCTGACCATCGCCAGTGTATTCGCCATTATGTAACCAGCCACCTGTTGACTCGGCGCGTGGTCAATGTTTGTTTAACAATTTCCGGTGTCAGAAGCATGTACCTGTCTCGTGTCGGACTTCAAAGGGGGATCTCAAGTGTAGAAAGCTTAGCAATTACTATAATTTGATTAAACTTGTTTAGTTTGTATCCAGTAATGCAGTTACACGCTATTGTTTTACATAGACACTGTTAGAAATAGATTGATCATTTGTACGACTTGATAATGACGATATACGACATACATACGTTTCCTAAAATTTTTATTTAACCACAATCGAAGAATTGAACAATAATTAATTAATGAACTTTAATCACTCTTATTACGGTTCTCTTTATATACACAGGGAGTGAACACGCCGCATATATCTCAGCCTTAGGGAATGATTATAGAGCACAACCGATACCAGCCTACTGTATAAACATTAGTATTGATAATTGCCGATTACGTTTTTTAAGATTGAATTTGACCATAAAATATTTCTTATTTATACTTTCCACTAACAACTCTTTACTAATAAAATAATAAAACTTAAAAACATTCCCCGGACTTACTGCAATAATTTTTATCATTCAAATTTGGTTTCAATTTTACTGCGCAATGTTATCTTCCCACTAGTGTCATATATGGAACCATGTGACGATGTGTTTATGAAAACGGAACGGTAAAACTTTTAATTTGATTAAAGACATGTACCATTTTTTAATTACCGTTATTATAATGTATACTGGTGTTAACAAATGAGTGAAAACGATAATTCATAAAGATGAACGATGAATTCAACAAGGTAATTTCCAATCACACAGCCAAGTCAAGATGATTAAAACCAAGATTTTTAATGCTATTTTTAACAATTTTCTGACCTCAAGCCTAAGACAAGTCGATTTAGACGATAAGTCGGGTGCTCTGCTTCAGAGAAAAAAAATACCGACTAATCGTCGGAAAAATACGGTATTAACCGGACTATAATAATAAGCGTACCCAGCTAAATTCAATGTGTACAAGTATGATATGTGCCTATTCACGTCATGTATTATTAATATCTATTTCTAGACGATGTAATGTCCACAATAATTGATGATTTGTTCTAAAACTTTACTTTTAATGCTTCATAAAAGTTAATTTCATGAATAAAGTTTACTATTACATGCTTGGAAAATTGCAAGATCCACCAATATGCTTCCGATAAGTTGACATGCTTTAATTTTGTTTTATTCCTGTACTTCCGGTTTTGACTAAATCTAATAAGGCATTCATGAGACAATTCATTTTTAATATCTTCTTTCATTAAAAATCAAATAAACCACAAAGTTATGCAGAATTTTCTAATTTTCTTTCATTTATTTAGCCCATTCTTCCTATAAAATAGAGGCATATTAAAAAAAGACTTTGTCACTACTTCACTGCAGTACAAATCGTCAAATGGAACATCATGTACCATTTGCTAAGCCATGTAAAATGTCCCATTTGTTATAAATTTATTTACAAAAACATGAGGCATTCACTTATTCTAACTGTAAAAAACCTCAATAATACAGCGATGTCACTTGTTAGGTGCATAGGTAAAATACCCAATCCACGTGCAGTGAGGCGTGACTAATCCCGTCTGGCCAACACTGTCGGTAAATTTCAATGTGATTTGGGAAGTCAGAGTGTTTATACAAGCTTCTCATTGGGGGCTAGCTCGTGAAAAAGGTGTGAAACTCAATTGACAGGCGTGATCTTTCTATTATATTAAGCGGGTCCACTATTTAAGCTATAATAATAACCGATGTAAAATACAAAGATTTATTAAGAAATGGTTTTGTGTTTTGAAAAACTATTATATTAACTGAACTATAATATTAAACAGGTATTATATTAATCGGGGTCCTCTGTACAAGCATATGGTTATGTTTTGAACCATGGAAATCAAGTTAGAAAATTTTCTAGACCCTATTTTTGAATGCAAAACATCTTTTAAATTAGGAGTTAACTGCAACCAAATGAACATCTGATTGATTAATAAATTTAATATATGGGTGTGATTTAGTCTTGATATATATATACTGTTGCTACACTTTACCTTTGTCTGATTTGATGTTCAACATTGGGAGGGTGTAGATCGTCTTGTAGGAAGTGAGTGGTCCTGACAGAGCAATCCCCATTATGTCCTACCAACAAACGCAGAATCATTTTAACAGGGACAAAAATTATTTCTTAATTGCAGCATCCATTAATTCTGGACTAACCATATGAGGAGAATCATATGAGGAGACACTTTTCCTGCTGGTCCTACTTGTACATGTAACTTTATTTTCTATTGGACCACTCACCTGACCAATCAAATCTGCCACCACATCCACTTTCCCCTCCACCTTACAGAAACCCTGGTAACACATGTTTCTGGCAGCTCTCATGGTGGACACGAAGATTTCCCCATTAGCCAGTCGGTGAGCCACGTATTTCATGTCAGGTCTGATCCACACATTGGTCTGCCCAAACATGGTTTCTGGTCTTAGGGTGGCAGCCACCAAGAAAATGTTACTTCCTTTAAATTTGCTGTAAAATAAATGAGAAATTCAAATTTTTCCAATAAAACTAAAAAAAAATTCAGTATGGTATGTCATATTCTCTCTTAGATATTTTCAAAGTCACTACAAAATGTTATTTCTTATTTTTTAAAAGTTACAAAATGTAAAATTGGAAATGGAACAAAGAACGGATAGACCAGGTATTGTTGCTAAAATTATTCTCAGACCTTCATCAAATTCATAATCACTCTAGAATTTTCAGCTCAGTTTTGATCAAAATAATAATTTTACTGTAAAGTGATGACAATAACACTATAATATGTCATTGAACAATGTCAGAGCATGTTCTCAGTGGACTCAAATTGTTCTAATCATATTACACAAGTAATTCAGTGACCCAAACACAAGTTGTCATCATATAACACACTCATTTGTTGCAAACAAAAAATTCAACTGATAATATACACGGACTCTGAAATATTTCATATCAAGTAATTTTAGAGGATTGTTCTGTAATTAGAAATAGACCAAGTGAAAATAATCTACATAAATATAAAACATCCTTGTAACATGCACACAACCATGAAAATCAAATTTAAGGCAAGAAAAAGGTTGATGATAAGTGACTACACTTATGGATACAAGTTCAAAATCTTAAAATGCATGCAAAAAAATTGGATCTAATTTTTTATTCATTTACAGTACATGTACATCTATTCAATACATTATCATTATTTTGGGTTTTTTTTTTAAATAAGTGCATTTGCTGTATTACTTGAAATCATACAACATCAGATAAGTAAAGTACTGTAATCGTATTATATTTGGTGTGTACGATATTTGGCGGAAATTAGTTTTTGAACAAGTTGGCGTGGATTTGAATTAGCATATTCCTGAACGTGACTATTCCTTATACACATATTCATTGCATTTAGCGATGTACTTGATTTAGCGGAAGCCCCATTCTGCCAAAAGCGCCACATAGAATACACCGCCAAATGTAATACATGTACGTTTACAGTATTTAACCTTTGCAGATTATCTATGAATATGCCTTTAAAAATTTACTAAATATAGGATTGGAACAGTCTTGGTTAAATTTATGATAGTAGGGCTCAAAGTGTTCTCATCACAGACAGTTCAGTGTCCCGAACACTTGTGCTGTCATCATAACCAGTTGATTTCTGATCTACATGTACTAAAAATGGGTTTTTCTTCTTTTTTTTTTTTAACACATATTCTAGTATAGAAATTCCAACTAAATGTTTAACAATTTATAGACTGCCATGACTAACATACAAGTTTAAATGAATATCAATATAACATGTCACATGCCTGAGTTTTGGAGGATATGGTTCATTTACTTTCAGTTTAATCAAAGTGTATTCCTGTGGACCAACTCCCTATAAAAGCAAAGAAACACATTTAAACAATTTAATAAACTTATGAAACAGGTACATGTATATGCATCTACAATTAAATTTTTTTTATGTCACCAGCTTCTTTGTTAAGTTGAAAAATTTGACTGCCCTCCCTCTTTATTCATGTGCATTAACGTTGGTCTTAGCAGTCGCAAAAATATACATGTACTATTTTGCTGTATGCTAAGTACAAAGCAAGAAAAGTTAGGGGTTCAAATAAAGACATGTCTTTTACATTTGTATCGTAGATGGCGTTTCCCCAAATAATTGATTTTGCTGTTAAGCTGTGTAATCCTCAGTAAGACTAATCAAAGATATCACTGGTATTCATCCAAAAGGCTTGTGTTTTCATCATTAGATTACACCTCACAGCCAACAATACAGAGAAAAATCAAGATTACAATTTCCGTTTTTTGTATCTCTTTGCATAGAAAATATAGGAAAAGGAATTGGAGCATCCATTCATGTGTTCTAATGTGCGATGTTGCAGATTTTGTTGTTTAATTAGGTAACTTTATAACTCTTTCTGTTGCAGATCTTGTAGTTTTATAGGTAACTTTATAACTCTTTTTACTGTGAAACTGAATTTCTTAATAAAATTTGATAGAAGACAGCATTAAACAGGGGTGAATAGCAAAGCTATATCTTTACATTTCATTACAAAAAATCAGTACATGTATATCAATGACTATTTTAATAAAATTACTAAGTGATTCAATTGAATGTGGATTTCTCAATAATTAAGCATTTGATGCTTACATTTTTGTATTAATCAGCAGTGAAAAGCAATTCCATTTCTCATAATAAAACAACCACGTAGTTTGATCAAACAAAAGATTTTGTTCAAATCAAAATTTTAAATGAGTTGTGTAATTCTCAGGAAGACTAATCAATGATAAAATCATTGTGTTTCATTAATAGGCATTTGTCATCATCAAATTACACACAACTCCTCAATGTTATAAGTATATTTAATATTACCATTAAAATTGTAATGAATTCACCATGTAGATGTACATAATCTATTACCTCTCCACTTTGTCTGTCATGGTCCATACAGGGTTGTCCATCCTTTGGAGAGAAGATGGTGTGTCTGGAAAACATCGCATTTCAGTTTGGACAGGTTAGCAGTGAATCATAATGTGGTCATTAACGATTTAAACGGTGAATTATGCAGATGTGCGTCATTCATGATATAAAAAGTGAATTATAATGTGGCCATTTATGATATAAACATTCATCTTCAAGATAATCATAATATATTTAACCAGTCTCCAAAAATTCCTAGATCTGCAGTTTTTATTCTTAGCCCCCAAGGACTTACCTTTTACCAAACTTGATCTTGTTCCTCTCTTTAAGTCTTAGGAACTGCCACCTGATGAAGGAGTCATAATACGGGTTAGCATCGGTGGTTATGAAGGTCCTCCTCCAGTCCACCTAAAACACACACACTGTCATAAAACTACATGCAAAAAATTAATATTTAAGATCTGAATGCAATAAATAGTTTTATATTTTAAATCCCCAAATCCTACAATTTACCCCCATACCAGACAAGATCTGGTGAATAGGGAAAGCTTAGGATTGTAGTCAGTATACCATAAACTATCAAAATCTAATTGCAACAGCATACAGGTATTTGTACAAATGCAACCATCATATGAATTTGTCTTCCTTGCTAACCTTGATTCCCATCTTTTTAAGATCCTCCTTACAATGAGGAGGGAAGTACTTGAGCCAGTGAGCTGGATCAGCAAATTCTTTAATTTCTTCATCTTTCAGACCAAGACACTTCATAATCTGCCACTGGTACTTCATCCCTCCAGTTTTTGCCTTCAGTTTACTCTATAACATTCCAAAAAGTAACATTCACTTTTGAGCTTATAGAAATGGGCAGCTTGTTTTTTTGGTAAATAACTATTTGTTAACTTCAATCAAATGTTAAAATATTATTGTGAGTAAAATGTATGATTTTATCTAAATCTGGTATTCCTCACCTTTTTGCCCTTGGACTTGTCTTTAATTGTGATCTCCTTCTCTTCCTCTGGTTCTCCCTCTTCTTCCTCTGGTGGGAATTCAGGAGGATATCCAAAATCTGCCATCTCCCGAGTCAGTTTGTCTGCACTGGCCTATGAACAAGGAAGCCAACAGAAAAACATGTACATGTAACCACAAAATATCATGTTTTTTGTAAAATGCCAACAGAGTTATCATAAGATAATGTTGCTGGCTGTAACACAGGAATACAATGCAAAGGATCACGAACTACAATCACTGAAAATATTTCAACATGCATTTTTTAAAAAATTTGTTCATTTTTTGTTCACAACGAGTACAACATTATTTCTAGTTAGTCACTTGCACAGTTCAAAATGCATTATGATAATCATCTGATGTCAGTTTTTTCACTATTTTAGTGCGAAAGTAGAACATTCATGGAACGACAAATATTCTTAAACACAATATTTATTTGTGAAAAAAATAATTACCTTGATTGGCATTCCAGAGCAATGGAGACCAAAGGGATATAAACATTTTTTGCCTTGAAGTCTTTGATATCCAACCATAAACTGGAAGAAACGGGACAAGTACAAAATATCATTATTCAATATTCATCATCAGCTCAATTTTATTCAAATTTGAATACTTTCAATAAGAAATAAGGTAAACATGGTTATCTTATCCTTATGGAGTAAAATTCTGGGGCTGAACTATTAGACATAAGCCTCAGTTAAATCAAAATTTTAAATGAGTTGTGTAATTCTCAGTAAGACTAATCAATGATATATCATTGCATTTCATTAATAGGCATTTGTCATCATCAAATTACACACAACTTATCTCCTGAGAGCAAGCTTTCAATTGTAATTTATTTTTTATCAAATTTTGCTTTAAAATTTTACATAAAACTGCATCAACTTACCTCTGCTTTTGATAGAGAAAATGTATGACCCAAGTGAAGTCTTCCATTCATATAGGGGTATGGAAAAGTGGCAATATATTTTGGTTGGCTAAAAGGCAAATAAATATTTTATTAAACTAATTTAATGTAGCCATAGGAGACATCTTCTGTAATACATGTACCCCTTTTCGCCTTTGAATTAAGACAATGCATATCAATAACTACCAGATAAGAGACCTTGCTTTTATGCCAGTGGATTTATCTCACAACAGATAGCACTATGCGCATGAAAATTTAATCTATGGAATTTGAAAACCTAAGGCATGCTTGAACTCATATACCCTGCTGGGATTTTTTGGACAAGTCACTA
The DNA here is from genome assembly GCA_020458035.1 of Magallana ariakensis. Lineage (NCBI taxonomy): Eukaryota > Metazoa > Mollusca > Bivalvia > Ostreida > Ostreidae > Magallana > Magallana ariakensis. The sequence goes on from CM035815.1 coordinate 33,351,965, forward strand.
TTGATCATGGTGTTTCCTTGACCTTGGTCAACAGCCCCAGGTCAGGGTCATAAAATACTCTCAGATCACATCCAACTTTTGTATTCAGTTTAAAAAAAAAAAAGAAGGTAAAATGGACTTATTTCATACGAGGCTTCTTTAGATCCTGGAAGTGGTGCATCTTCTTCAAATATTTTCTCCTCCTCCCATTTCTTCTGAACCTTCTGTTCAATTTGTAACAGTTCTGTCAGCTTTGCTGTACTTTTTCTCTCTAGGACATCCATAATAGTTGTTCTAGCTTACTGGAAAAAAAAACCCAGATACATAATGTAATTTCACTCTACATAGTATGTCTAATATTAAGAGTACTGGGGTTTTTTTTAATGTATGTTCTTTCGCCCTAAAATGTGTTCGACCTTGAAGTCGTTCGCCCTAGGTCCGTTTGCTTTTAATTCCGTTCGCCCAAGGTCCATTTGTACTACATACAATCTGTCTTAGGTTCACTTTCTCTCACTTTTTAACAATTAAAAAAAAAATCACCATATCTGCCATTGAGTAACATATTGAAATTGATATAGTTAAGAATAAATAATACCAGATTTCTTCACTGACATGTCATCTTTTTTGCGATAAACCAGAGATAGTAAGTATACACAATTTTCTGAATGGAGGGTTTTGATTTTCAACCATATATATTTTCAGTTTCTACCAGCATTCTGTCACTTGCAAACATAATTTTCTATGCTAATGGATTTCACTCTTTAAAGTGTGGTTTTAATTTGATAATGGTTGAAATGCTATTATTTAACAAGATTTCTAATTCTATTATGCACAACAACTTATATCTCTCATCCGACTTAAGGTCTTTCGATTGTCGCGTGACGTCATTGTGTGCAATCCGGAATATTTTACCGTTATCGGTTATAATACAGTGGACCCCGCTTAATATAATAGTTATTTTGTCAGGAAAAATTATTATATTAACCGGACTATAATAATAAGCGTACCCAGCTAAATTCAATGTGTACAAGTATGCTAAGTGCCTATTCACGTCATGTATTATTACTATCTATTTCTAGATGATGTAATGACCACAATAATTGATGATTTCTTCTAAAACTTTACTTTTAATGCTTCATAAAAGTTAATTTCATGAATTAAGTTTACTATTACAAGCTTGGAAAATTTCAAGATCCACCAATATGCTTCCGATAAGTTGACATGCTTTCATTTTGTTTTCTTCCTGTACTTCCGGTTTTGACTAAATCTAATAAGGCATTCATGAGACAATTCGTTTTTAATAACTTCTTTCATTAAAAATCAAATAAACCACAAAGTTATGCAGAATTTTCTTATTTTCTTTCATTTATTTAGCCCATTCTTCCTATAAAACAGAGGCATATTAAAAAAAGACTTTGTCACTACTTCACTGCAGTACAAATCGTCAAATGGAACATCATGTACCATATGCTAAGCCATGTAAAATGTCCCATTTGTTATAAATTTATTTACAAAAACATAAGGCATTCACTTATTCAAACTGTAAAAAACCTCAATAATACAGCGATGTCACTTGTTAGGTGCATAGGTAAAATACCCAATCCACGTGCAGTGAGGCGTGACTAATCCCGTCTGGCCAACACTGTCGGTAAATTTCAAAGTGATTTGGGAAGTCAGAGTGTTTATACAAGCTTCTCATTGGGGGCTAGCTCATGAAAAAGGTGTGAAACTCAATTGACAGGCGTGATCTTTCTATTATATTAAGCGGGGTCCACTATTTAAGCTACTATAATAACCGATGTAAAATACAATGATTTATTAAGAAATGGTTTTGTGTTTTGAAAAACTATTATATTAACCGAACTATAATATTAAACAGGTATTATACTAAGCGGGGTCCTCTGTATTAGTGTTATTTGTTTCATTGTTTTGCCACTATTTCTTGATTTATAATTGTGTTTAACACATTTTAAGCATGTAAAGTGAAATGACACTAATGTTTAACAATTTATAGAGAATAGTTTGAGTTTAAATTGCTGAATTCTATGAAAAACTGATAAAGCCGTACATAGACAATCTTGACAGTGACAACAATTCATCATTTTTTACCTGGCAAGGTAAACATTTCTTTGCAGATTTCAATAGGATATATAATGGATTACAAATGTACAAATTTTCAGTGAGTTTGAACCATTAATTTAAAAGTTATAGACGTTTTATGTTGCGTAACTGTACTTATTAATGGTTGAAAAATGGTACCAAAACGCACTAAAAATGTGATAGCTTTCATAGTGGCTAGTTTAAATGGCCCAAAAATGTTAAAATACATAAAATAAAGGATTGCGATTAATTTCTTTAAAAAATTGCTTTATTATATAGAAATTAGTAAAATATGATGTTTGATTGAAGAGCAGTCGTCGCTCTAATTGTCCTGATAGTATAATGTGTAAGCTCCTACAGCATGAAAAATATATTTGCAACATACCAATATTTAAGTTCAATTTGAATGTTTACATATTAATCTTCAAATTTAAACAAAAATTACATGGATTAAACCATAAAAACATCAAGGGTGGAGAAACCTTAACAGACTTACCATATATAGAGGCTGGTAAAACATAAATAGAATCAGCAAACCAAACGTTAAGTTTCAAATAAGCACAAAGAAGTGTCCGAAATATGCAGACTTACCAAAAATATTTCATTCATGACTTTAAATGCAATTAAATGATGAAATATGCTTGCAACTCTCTTTCACCACGATTACGGATTAGAGCCACATGGCGGCTATTGTCGTAAATGAAACCGACACGAGCCGGTTGTCGTAAAAACCACGTGCATTTGGGTATAATCCGCTGTTTGGATTAAGATTTACACAAAATCAGTAATGCAATGGAAATTCGAAATAAATAAATCAATATGATTACATCTTGTTTATGAAATTGTGATAAGGTTCACGAGAGAGCATGTCGTAAAATGGATCATGGCCCACTTTGATGAGAAAAGTGGTTACATCCCTTGTAAAACGGAGTGGGGACAGTGGTGGCAGACCAACGAAGAAGTCTTCATAGAAGTAAACTTGCCTCAGGGAACCCTGGCGAAAGACATCAAGTGCGCATTCGCCCCGAAAGATATTAAAATAGCTGTGAAAGGAGAAACAGTAATAGAGGTTGTGAGCCATATATAAATACACGATATAGGTTATACTGCAGTATAGACATATACTGTTTTGTAAAAAAAAAAAAATCCCCAAAAACAAAACCAGAAAATCTAATGTTAATTTAAAACAGCTGTCATTTTCTTATTCATTAAATTATGAGTTTTCATATAGAGTATATCAAAAGTTACTAATATACTATAGCTGATCATTCAGGCACTGGCATATACTTTCAATTTCAGATAGTATACATGTATTTATGAACTCTTTAATTTTGGGCTCTGCATTTCATTTATCTTACAGGGAGAACTTCCAAGTACAATACATTCAGACGAAGCTTTGTGGACTTTAGGCAAGTCTTAAATTATGATTACCGGTATATCAGATCAAATGTGTAATTGTGTTCCGTATATAATTAAGTCACAACAATGAATGAGCTTGTCTCTAGCTATAAGAGGTTTTTCTTCACTACTCAGAGGACAAGAAATTTTTAAGGGTGTTTCTGCCCAAAGGACTTGCTGTAGCTGAGAACCTCTGGAACTCACTGCTTGTTGGACAGTACGAGACTGACCCCTGGACGTTTGACCAGATGGAAAAGAAAGCTACGCTACAGAAATATCAACAGGAGGTAACCCAAGGATAATGAAAACATTTTATTATATTAATTGAATCAAAAATTGATTTCGTCCTGTGCATTTTGATATGTCATCTTTTAATATGATAGTTTCACTTTAAGATTTGTCTTATATTACATTTTCTATTTTTCAGAATCCAGGTTTTGATTTTTCTGGCGCAGACATTTCTGGAAATTATCACAAAGGAGGACCAAAACTTTCTGACCAGTAGAGGACAATTATAAAGACTAGTGTTTATTTATTTTTTAAGACAAACTAGATATTTATAATAGTTGGTTAATTATAAGCTGAGTATATTGATACACGCCTACAGAAAGTATGGATGACGATGAAGAAGAAATATCTTGTCACAAGTGCTCCTTGACCTTACAAACGCCATATGTTCTTTGTAAACAGTGTCCAGGGTTGGTGAAAATCTGCACACAATGTTTCTCCAAAGGTGCTGAGTTTGGTATACATGAGAACGACCATGCGTACACCATTGTCCGGGATGACTTCCCCATCTTTGAAAACTCCTGGTCAGCAGAAGAAGAAGTGCTGCTTTTGAAAGTAATGGCAGACTGTGGCTATGGCAACTGGCAGGATGTTGCCCAAAGGATGAGGGTAAGGAGTAAGAATGAGGTGGAGAAACATTACAACAAGGTTTACATCAATCAGCCTCACGTAGAGCTGCCACAATTCCCCGAGGCTGACTTGCAAAGGTTTCCTTGTCCAGTGGTGTACAAGCTGTGCGATGACCCCCCTCGCTATCCTGATTCCTCCCAGATCTTCCAGTTGATGGGAGGCTATATGGCAGGAAGGGGTGACTTCAATGTAGAGCATGACAACTTCATGGAGTTAGAGCTGCGAGCTATTGATTTCAATGAAAGTCCTGCCCAAGAAAAAGACGAACTTGAGGAGAGACTGAAGTTTGAGGTTATGGATGTCTATCAGAACTGCATTTCTGACAGATGCTGGAGAAAGAGGATCATTCGTAAATATGGTTTGATCAACATCAGAAAACATAGACTTGATCATGGAATGTATCCAACTAAGTTCAAGGAGCTGTTGGATCTATTGCGACCATTTACAAGACTTTGTAGTCCTGAGGGGTTTGATAAATACACCCAGGCTCTCAACCTGCAATTTGAACTGAAAAGAAATATCCATAAACTAATAGAGTGCAGAGAAAACGGCATAACCAAACAGAGAAGCATCAAAATCTTCAAAGTTCTAAAGAGCCGAAGGAACGAAATGAAATCAAGACGTCACTTGCTGGATGACATCCTCGTTCACATGAAGGATGAGACATCTTGCCAGACTTGGCTTCAGAAGCAAGCTGTGCTGGAAACCATATCGAAAGGAGCGGCAAATCTACCACTACCTTCAGCCCCTCGCAGATCAGCTCCGCCCATGGACATAGTAGGATTGCCTGGATACGAGAGACTTTCCAAGAAGGAACGAGAGTTATGTGCGGGTGTGAGACTTGTGCCTGAAGCCTATCTGGAATTCCGGGAGATTCTTGTTGGGGAATGTAAAAGAAATGGTTTTCTTCGTTTGCAACAAGCCAGAACACTTATTAAGATTGATGTAAACAAAACAAGAAAATTATATGACTTTCTGGTCTCACAGGGCCTTATAACAAAAGAACCTGGCTGATGTGTCAACAGAATCAATTGCTTGATTTAACTTTCATTTATTAGAGTTTGCTTATAGAGATTTGAAAAAAAACCCAAAAAACCCCAAAAAACAACAACAAGAATTACATATACCTTAGTGTTTAGATACATTCGTTAATCTTAGAAGATAACACATTTGAGAAATTCTGTACATGTTGAGAATATTAAAATTAATGTATGATGAGGTTCTGTAACTTTTGCTTGAAAAAGAAATATCTTATAAAAGTCTTTAATTGAAACAAAAGTTGTTGGTAATATTTTATTCAAATCTGCTTCTGTCATCAGAAAAAAGGGCGAAAAGTGGCCAACACCAATCTGAATTTTAAAAAGAATATAATTTGTATTCAGTACAAAGATAGGTAATTTGAAGGAAGTATGGGACACCTCCATGTTGTAATGTACTTTATTTGAAATAATAAAAACTACAAAGGATGACTGCACTTAGCACCGGGTTTTGGGCTCTTTTTGGTCGCTTCTGTTGCGTTTATTTCTAAACTTAGTATCACATTTGTTAAATTGTTTAAAGAGTCTAATCAATTTCCAACATGAATTAAGATTTTAGATTGTGAAACAATAAGCTCATTCTATGTTTTTCTCCTTACAACTTTCGAAAAAAAGGAGAATTTTCGCTTATCTGCCCTTGATCAAACATAAGATTGATATTAATATGTATGAGAGGCGGAGCTGCCATTATCAGAATGATACTAAAATTAGACTAGCGTGAATAACAATGTCATGTATAAAAATGTATGTGATCACTCTTTCACCATATAACCCTGTCTATTCAATATGGTACAATTATACTATTATGGTTTCAACAATTAGACCACGCCAATAAAGGTACAGAAGACATTAAATCAATGCTTGACAACTATAAAACGTGTTCGAATCATTGTCCTAGTTAGCACAAAACATGCTATCTTGCACGTCACGTGATAAATTTTTGTATTCACAAAAGTACCTGAAGTGAGAAATCACGTGGTAAATTATAATATTCAACATGCATCAACCCTTGGTAACAAGAGGGAAAGCGAAAGTAAGAAGAAGCAGTTTTTTCTCATTTAAACCATGAGTGCATGTTTGTCTATTAATCTCACTTTGACATAATACACAAATACTGTTAAACGGAGAACAATAGACAAACATGCGCTGACAATGTATGAAGTCAGTATAAAAATGGGTGTCCTCATTATCGTATGGAGATTCAAGAAATAGTGATGACCCCCGCCTATGAAAATAAATTCGCACTTGGTAATTACATACTTAAATATAACGCAATTACGTAAAGTTGCAGTTTAGATGTTGACCATTTCTGCAATTGAAAGAAAAATTCTTCTTTTTAAAGTTTATTTTCTCGCAAATATCGCATGTCCTTAATTAAGTGCAGTCATCCTTTATTTATTGAATAACGAATCATTCTTTGAGTATCATGAGATGATCAAATACCGTATTTAATCACCTCATAATATTCGAAGAATGATAGTATAATTTTCAGCAATTGAACTATTTTATATTAAAATATAGTCATTGATGAAAGGGTGACTGCACTTAGCGCCGGGTTTTGGGCCCTTTTCGGTCGCTTCTGTTGCGTTTATTTCTTAACCTAATATCACTTTTGTTAATTTTTTAAAGAATCTAGTCTATTTCCAACATGAATTAAGATTTTAGACTTGATACAATAAGCTCATTCTATGTTTTTCTCCTTACAACTTTCGAAAAAAGGAGAATTTTTGCTTGTCTGCCCTTGACCAAACATTAGATCGATATTAATATGCATGAGAGGTGGAGCTGACATTATCAGAATGGTACCAAAATTAGACTAGCATGAATAACATTTACAATGCTATGTATAAAAGTGTATGTGATCACTCTTTCATCATAACCCTATCTATTCCATATGGTACAAGTATATTATTTACTATGGTTTCAACAATTAGACCACGCCCAGGAAAGTACAGAAGTCTTTAAATCAATGCTTGACAACTTAACGTGTTCGAAAACATTGTCCTAGTTAGCACATAACACGCTACCTTACACGCCACGTGATAAAATTTTGTATTCACAAAGTTACCCGAGGTGAGAAATCACGTGGTGAATTATAATATTCAACATGCATCAACCCTTGGTTACAACATGGAAAGCGAAAGTAAGAAGAAACAGTTTTTTCTCATTTTAACCATGAGCGCATGTTTGTCTATTAATCTCCTTTTGACATAACTTTGATAATGCAAATATGCAACTACTGTTAAACGGAGAACAATAGACAAACATGCGCTGACTATGTATGAAGTCAGTTTAAAAGTGGGCGTCCTCATTATCGTATGGAGATTCAAGAAATAGTGATGACCCCCGCCTATGAAAACAAATTCGTACTTGGTAACAACATACTTTTATGTAACGCAATTACGTAAAGTTGCAGTTTAGATGTTGACCATTTCTGCAATTTAAAGAAAGATTCTTTTTTTAAAAGTTTATTTTCTCGCAAATATCGCATGTCCTTAAGTGCAGTCATCCTTTATTGCTACATTATAATGCTATACATTACAAAAATGATTTATTGTGTTAAAGACAAAGACAGTGAAGAATATAAATATATTAATATATATTTTTACTTTCAAAGTGTATTGCAATAGGTTATTGTTAAATATTGTAAAATTTAAAATTGTGATGATATTTTGTATGATGAACCGTTACTTTGATAATACCATCTTAATCGCAATAACTTGAAAGATGTTCTGCAGATACTGTATATGAGGCTAGCTAGTTTCACAGGGGAAAAAATGGAACATTGGTAATACAGTACTTTTCCTATATTTGTAGATTTTCTGTGCTTAGTAGTTATTCAAGTTCATAGGATTGTAATTTTACTATGGTGTTCCGATGGGGCCACTTTGACCTTCGCACTTTCGCCTTAAGGGCGAAGATGCGAGAGTGCGAAGTTGCGAAGTGCGAAGGTGCGAAGGCGAAGGAGCGAAAGTGCGAAGATGCGACGGCGAAGCGCGAAGATGCGAAGGCGAAAGTGAGAAGTTGCGAAGGCGAAGGAGCGATACTACTATCGCTCCCTCGCCTTCGCAACTTCGCACTCTCGCCTTCGCAACTTCGCACTTTCGCTCCTTCGCCTTCGCAACTTCGCACTTTCGCCTTTTTTGATTGCATAACAAGTTTCGGTTGATTACATAGAAACTTCGCACTTTCGCCTTCGCCTTTTTTAATTGCGTTCAGCAATTCTCGGTCGATTACATAGAAATTGATGCAGGTAACGTACTCGCCCGAGATTTGCCGAACACTCTCGGATCTTATTGGTACGCATGCGCTAGGCCATCGTGCTTACTATGAATGCTTATTTACCTTTACCTTGTTATGTGGCATATATGTGTACCAGTGCTGGCTTTGCCTATTCATAATATAATCCACTGTAACATTTGAATTTCTGTATGCGACCTTCCTTGTTCATTCACGGATCTAGAGGATGAGAGGGGTCCGACCCCCCCCCCCTCCCCATGCAGCGCCTCGTAAATTCAATATTATTAATTTCAAACAGTAAAGGAGGAGAGGGGGTCTGGACCCCACCCACCCCCTCTGGAAAATTTAAAATTAATTTCACATAGTTAATTTACCAAAAATATGCATCGGAACCTCCCCTTCCCCACAACAAATACAATTATCCCTCGGACCCCTCCCCTCGAAAAAATTATGGAACTGCGCAGGCTGTTGAAAATAAATTCTTAAAAGTTCGTCCTTTGCCGCAGATGTCATTTTATACAGCTAAAATTATCTTTAAACGATAGAGAAGTCCACAAACATAAAAAGGCGAAGGCGAAAGTGCGAAGTTGCGAAGGCGAGAGTGCGAAGTTGCGAAGGCGAGGGAAACTTCGCCTTCGCAACTTCGCACTTTCGCCTTCGCATCTTCGCGTTTCGCCGTCGCATCTTCGCACTTTCGCTCCTTCGCCTTCGCACCTTCGCACTTTCGCCTTCGCAACTTCGCACTCTCGCATCTTCGCCCTTAAGGCGAAAGTGCGAACGGTCGAAGTGGCCCCATCGGAACACCATATTTTACCGTAATCCACAAAAAAGTTCTCCAGAGTATAGCTTTCGCTGAAGCATCCTCCTTGCAACATGTGCAATGTCAGATAGGTTTCCCAGACATAGGATCTATAACATGTTTAGGGTGAATTAAGATGCTTGAATATTATAATTATGTCAGATCGCATACAAGCATACATATTGCATAAATATCTCCCGGGGTGGTTGGCGGAGAGCCGAGGTTGGGGAGGGGCCCGGTTGAATGCGTAATGTCAATTTTACGTCCAGACTCCCACTGGAAATTGGAAACAGATATATTAACAAAGGTCATGCCCCCCTACCATCTTCAGCAATTTAACACATTAATTTTTCTGGATCCGCCCATGATACGTTCATCAGACCCCCCCCCCCCTCCCTCAATTTCCATGAAAATTTGTTCTGGATCTGCGCATGATACGTCCCTGATAAACTCTTGTTTACAAAATTCTTTATAAAATTAAAATCATTGAAAATATATCATTAGAATGGAGGAAAGGGAAGGACTTTTTAACACCAAAAAGGTTTTTGAAATTCTAAATTGTCACAACGATTTTGTTCTTTATTATATCCACAAACACTTCGGATTAAAATTCTCTAAAAATCTGTAATAGCCTATAATGGTCGACATTCAACGATACTATATTTTTTTAATAATTAAAAATGGATGAAATGAATAAACAAATAAATATTAAATTTATCAATCAAGTTTAATAAAAAAAACAACAACTTTTTTTAACATCTCTTATGTATATTAATTTTTTTTTATTCATTCCTCTTATTTATATACTGTTGCAAAAAGTTTACAAAATTGTTTTACAAGTTATGTCCCTTCCTACAAATATATAACCGTTAAAAATAGAAATTGGATATTCCTACTTTGGCGTTCGCTGCTGGAATTGATTTTAATCTTGTTAGACATACGTTTTCCAATCAATGTATGATTTTATATATTTTTGAAATGTTCTGTTAACTGGTCAAAATTCAATTTTAATTGTTAAATTTTAAACCTATATTAAATGCACAACTTTCGCATTGATTTTTTGTTTTGTTTTATTTTTAGCTGCAAAATGGCTGACAACTTCTTGATATTTATATACATGTTTTGGGTAGGTATGATAAACTAAGTTTATAAAATTTAAAGTAAAACAGTGCTTATGAGGATAATAGGATTGGTCAGTTGTTGCATCTTAGAACTTATAGGACATGATATCCCAAACTTCTTCTTTTGATATACATGTATTGTTTTATGTATTATTAAATCTCAATCTATACGCTACCGCTCTCGAACGTGTGTCGGACACACTTTTTTTTTTTAAATAAAAAAATGAAGGGGGGGGGGGCTATTCTCCAAGTGCCGGTGTTTTCTCATGAAAAAGTCATTCAGCAAAATATCTTTTTACGTGAGAAATTAAAAAGTTTTAACGTTTTATAATATTATGTAACGGTAATCAATTAACGTTATAGACCTACTGTTAAGGACAGCTAGGGTAAACTTACGATTCATCAACGAAATGAAATTGAAATATTTTCATGAAGACTTTACAACTGTTATTTAATCTGTGATTTGACCATTTCCGCGTTTGAGATTTAATATTGAAATTTAAAAAAATGAAGTTTATTTTTATACACTAAGATAGTCGTATATGTTTTGCTCGGTAAAGTGTTCGTGATGTGCTGTATTTTCATTAAAAGTTCAAATACATGTATGGCGCTAATATTTACGGAGGATATTGTTTTGTTGCAGAATATACTGAAAAAGCTGGAGAACGTAGAAAGAAGCTTGCATGCTTATCACGAAAAGATGGATGGGAATATTTCCAAAACTAGCGAGGAGGTTGTAAACCCTCCTGTCTCATCACTTAAAAAACCCGGGGGAACAAATGTGATGAAAATGACAAAATTCATGGTAGGTACAATTAATATACTGATAGTTAATACCAGTATATTACATGGTTTCATGATAAGTATTATTTAAACAATAAAATGCTTTCTTTGGTGATTCATTCGGGATATGAAGGTAGCGACATTGCAGAAAAAATACATAACCCGCGTTAGCGGGTTATGTAAATTTTTTCTGCAATGATCGCTACCTTCATAACCCGAATGAATCACCAAAGAAAGCATTTTATTGTTTATATTAACATCTTTCTTTTAACTAATTAATAAATTGAGCGTAAAAAGTAAGTAAAATTCACTAAATTACTGTTAATGTACATAAGTACGTTAGCTAAAAGAAACAGCCAAATCGTCTCCTGTGAGACTTTGAGTCTGACATCATCATGGTTATTTCGTGCAGTCCGTGATTTTTCTTAGGTAGTTGTAGGTCTCGACCAATCGATAAACTGGGCGTGTCAATTTCAGTTCTGTCACTTTCTTGTCAGTTTCAGCCGCTGTAGATTTCGACCAATCGATAAACGGGGCGTGTATATTTCAGTCTGGCTGTTTCTATAGAGCTATGAATTAACTGTAAGTCTCCGTAAGAAATAGAGGGAATAATACTTGGTAGATGTAAATATACATGTTTGTATACATGTTTATATACTTGCAAAAAAAATTTACGGACATAATAAAAATAAAGCATTCTGTATGATGAGGCAAGTTCATCAGGTACATATTTTTCGCGTTGATATCTTTTTCGCTCTTTCGTGATAAATTCAATATCGTGAAAAATAAAACATGCAATTATTACATTGGTTATTATTTACTATATAGCAATCTGTATGAAAGTCGCAAAAAATGACCCAAGCAAATTTTAAATTTCTACTCATTAAGCTTCATTTTCGCAAAATTTGCAACACAGGAAAACCCGAATGTCTATCGACTTCACAAAAATTCGAATTAAAGGATGACTGCACTTAAGGACATGCGATATTTGCGAGAAAATAAACTTTTAAAAGAAGAATTTTTCTTTCAATTGCAGAAATGGTCAACTTATAAACTGCAACTTTACGTAATTGCGTTAAATAAAGTATGTGGTTACCAAGTACGAATTTGTTTTCATAGGCGGGGGTCATCACGATTTCTTGAATCGCCATACGATAATGAGGACGCCCACTTTTATACGGACTTCATACATAGTCAGCGCATGTATGTCTGTTGTTCTCCGTTTAACAGTAGCTGTATATTTGCATTATCAAAGTTATGTCAAAAGGAGATTAATAGATAATAATTAAACCATGCGCTCATGGTTTAAATGAGAAAAAATTGCTTCTTCTTACTTTCGCTTTCCCTGTTGTAACTAAGGGTTGGTGCATGTTGAATATTAAAATTCACCACGTGATTTATCACCTCAGGTAACTTTGTGAATACAAAATTCTATCACGTGACGTATAAAGTAGCATGTTATGTGCTAGCTTGGACAATGTTTTCGAACACGTTAAGTTGTCAAGCATTGGTTTAAAGTCTTCTGTACTTACATGGGCGTGGTTTAATTGTTGAAACCATAGTAAATAGTGTACTTGTACCATATAAAATAGAGAGGGTTATGGTGAAAGTGTGATCACATCAATTTTTATACATGGCATTGTTATTCATGTTAGTCTAATTTTAGTACCATTCTGATAATGTCTGCTCCACCTCTCATGCATATTAAAGGGGCATGGTCACGATTTTGGTCAAATTCTATTTTTCCGGTTTTATTATTTACAATGCTTAATGAATGCATTTCCAATGACCAAATGAAATTGGAGAGTCAGTAGTGAAGTTCTAAGCAAGATACAGGGCTCACAATTCTTTGTAATGTAAACAAGGCTCGTGCCCTGTGTTTGTTTACATAAGTTCAATATACCGGTAAAAAATCTTTTTCAAGCTGATTTTTCATATTCTTACTCATTTTAAGCATATATAAACAGATCCTAACGTTTACAACATTCATTTTCGGTCTTAAACTGGAGTTTTCACTTCAACGTTCAAAATGTAAACAAAAGCTTTGTTTACATAGCAAAGAATTGTAAGCTCTGTAACTCGCTTATAACTTAACGAATGACGCTCAAATTTTGGTTGCCTATTAAAAATGTCTTACTGAAGCATTGTAAACGTTAAAATCGGGAAAAAAAATTTGACCAAAATCGTGACCATGCCCCTTTAATATATCAATCTTATGTTTGATCAAGGGCAGATAAGCGAAAATTATCCTTTTTTCAAAAGTTGTAAGGAGAAAAACATAGAATGAGCTTGTTGTACCACAGTCTAAAATCTTAATAATTGTTGGAAGTTGACTAGACTCTTTAAAAAGTTTAACAAAAGTGATATTAGGTTAAGAAATAAACGCAACATATGCGACCGAAAAGGGCCCAAAACCCGGCTTTAGATGCAGTCATCCTTTGGTAACTCAAATCAGCATAGCAAAATATTATATACCAGGTTTATTTTAAAATTATAAAGCTAACCGATCAGATTAGTTTACTAAAGATAATATTTACAGTAAACCGTGGTAAAACTTACTATTTAGAGTGCAACAGCGCATATTGATCATAAATTTTGTTAGGCATATATGCTTTTTTATACACGAATATTAATTTTCACGTTTTTTTAGTTAGATGATGTGGCATTGGAGTCGGAAGACGGCATCAGCGAAATGGAAGACATTCACCGAGAATGTATCCAGGAACAGTTACCTTTAATGTGCAATGACATCATATTAAAACGCAGTTATCTACTTGACGAATTAGTAGAAAACTCCTGTCTTACAGAGAACGAAGCCACTGATATACGCGAATTGGAAAAGCGAAAAGACCAAACAAGAAAGCTGGCAGTAACGATAAGCAAACGAGGTCGTACAAAATTTAGTTCATTTCTGGAAGTGCTAAAAAGAACAGAAAACTATCCTCACATAGCAGAGAAGTTGGAATCCTCTTACAATACCCTAGCAGAAGAAAGAAGAAAGAAGAAAGAATGCATATATTGTTATATAGTACGAAATGTAAATATGCGTGATATCATTGACATTCTCTGTTCTCAGAAAATTGTAGATTTAAGCTTTCTTGACGAAGTCATTTCCTGTGACGACCACGACATTGAGAGATGGAAAAATCTATGGATGAGATTAATTTGTGGAATAAATAAATTAAGAAATGGAAACTCTCTCGAAATTTTCCAAGAATCTCTTAAACCAAAGTACGAACACATTTCAAGTAAACTATCAAAAGATAAGAAGATCTTGTGTACATGTGAAAGAAGAGACATAAAAATAGCTGATAAAATGTCCTGGCCAAGTGGCAGTTGCACAACAGAGGAAAGGAGCACCACATCTACGACTTTTAGGCTAAAGTCTCAGGCAAGTGCTAAATCTGTGGTCAGCACTATTTCCGAAAGTCATTCTGATATTAGCAATGACGAAGTTTATTCAAACCTTCCGCGAACCATTCAGTGGGTAGAAAGCATTTCTCGAGACAATAGTATCACCGTTTATGAAGAAAGTCAGGAGGCTTCAACTCAATTTTGCAAAGCCGCTGAAGAGAAACAAGATTTAGGTGCCGAATTACCAATTAAAAAAGAAAAGGTGTCAACGCTTATGGATGTAGGTAATGATTTTCTTCTTAACGTAGCGTTAGAAGAAAGTCGTATGGTAGAGCGTTGTCGTGAAAATAGTTGTTCTCCTCCAATTTCCAAACCCGGTGATACAATCAACCATGAAATTGAACATAGCTTCGAAAATAGTCAAACAACGTCAACAAAATCCTCCAAAAGGAAAAAGAAAAAACGAAAGAAAAAACACAACACTTCGAATCAACCCAAAGATTCTGTAGAAAACCCGAGTTTACAACCAGCTCAAGAGGAGTTGTCATCTGCAAACTCAACTGGGGATCGGCGGACTATTGGAGATCGTCTGTTTAGCGATATCCCAGTAGATTTTGTAGAGAGTGCCACGAGTAAGTGTCCCGAAAAGTCTTGTTCCGACTGCATAAAACAGCCAGTATCACCAGACCTTGTTGTACTAACAGAATCTCGACACCTCGATCCCCTGGTAAAGGTTGGATGCTGTGGTAAATCCAAAAAATGCAAAAAGTGAAGCAAAACAAAGCCACTATATCATATGCAATTGGGAAAGGCCACATCATAATAATACCAGTATGATAAGAATTTGGAGGGGGATGTTGGTTTTGTATAGAAGACCAATGATACACTTGCAAAGTTTTTTGAAAGTATTTATTATTAACATGTTTATTAATCTGTAAAATTGTCAGATTATTTGGTTAATAGTATGCAAGTAGATGTGTATAACGTATAGACAATTTGGTGGTGCCCTTTAGGTCATTTGATCTTCTTTGTGACGAAAGTAATATTTTATGTACGCTTAAAAATAATACAAACCAACCCCTCCTCCCCCTAAAAGACCCCCCCCCCTAAAAAATAAAAAAAAAAAAATAAAAACAAAACAAAACAAAAAGAATAAAAACAAAGAAAAACCAAACAAACAAACAAAATATTGTTTTTAAAAGCCCCACCCTAAAAAAAAAAGAAGAAAAAAAGAAAGAAAAACCTCAAATATATAAAATAAAGCAACCGAAAAAAAGAATACGTCATACATGTACCATTTGACCCTCTCCGTCTTTCAAAATAAGTGCTCATATAGCCTACTTTATAAAATCTACGTTGCTAGTGTATATGAATTCTAACTCTTAATAAACCCCCAAAAGGATGGTCTAGTTAAATATACCTCTATACAGTTTTAGATTTAATGCATCTTTGGCATCACCGCTAACCACGGCCAATGGACAAAGCTATGCAAAATCTGAGCCGTGGCATGAAACGTCATAATGCAGTTCATTATAGTTGTGTTTGGCATAGTGTTCGAATTGAGTTTGAGTCACGTGGTCATAGTATATAAATAGTATTTTTAGCCATGCAGTATAGCGTA
Organism: Magallana ariakensis; assembly: GCA_020458035.1. Classification (NCBI taxonomy): domain Eukaryota; kingdom Metazoa; phylum Mollusca; class Bivalvia; order Ostreida; family Ostreidae; genus Magallana; species Magallana ariakensis. The sequence continues at coordinate 33,368,315 of CM035815.1, forward strand.
TGATGTACTCTAATATCGCTCACTATTGGAAAAAAAGGTATTGGACATAAGCGGACAATTATTGAGAGATGGGTTGTATATTGAATCGGGTTGGTAAAAATCTACACGTATGTATGAATGCGAGATGTAGTTCAAATTTTGTTTATAAGTGTGTAAATATTTAAAGAAGCGCAAGCGAGCATCATTCCTATGCAATACTAGTACTTGTCGATTTTTTTAAGGTGGTATGGGACACTGCCATGTCGTGACGTATTGTGTATCGAAATAAACAATAAAATGAAGAGTAATTATATATAATATTGTCGCCTTACAGCGTAGCGCAGTGGGTTAGAGGGTTTACTACGAAGTAAGTCATGAGTTCGAATCCTGCTGGGGTTTTTACATTTTTTACCGGTCCAAATTTTGTTGGTCAAATATTGTACAATTTGAAAATTCTAAACCGGTGAAAGTATTCTTATTATAATGTACTTTAATCCATATTAATATTGACAAATGTCCCATACTACCTTAACACTTGTTTTGTATTCGGATGTGAGAGTGTGATGGAGATTATTATAATACTTGTATACATCGTTTAGTGAGTGAATTATCCTTATCCCTTGTATTAATTTTTCCAGATACATGTATTACAATTTATGTATTCTCTTTTGTATGTACAATCCAAGTACAATTTTTAGTATCGTGTAATTAATTTAAAGGCAGCGATTTTATAGCAGCTACACAACTTTCCACCGGCAATGGATTTTTAGCTACAATTGTATTCATTTAAAAGACTGTCTCTTTATTTTATTCAAGAATGTTATTATAAGGGCAACTGATTTTATATTTTTTCCATATCAAAGTTGTATACAAGAGTTCTCTATCAATCTATTTAATATCATAATATTTTCCGAATATGGACCATTTTTACATCCACGTTGTTCATTTTATTTATGCAAATGTTTTTACAAAGTTTCCTACTTTCTAACCATCTGAGTTTTTGTATGAAAGTTTATAGAAAACTGTACAGTCATATGATAATTGTACATTATGTTTTCAAATAGTATAACCATTTTGACAGATGTAAACTGCATCTAAAATTAAAAATGCATATGTTTCTTAATAACATTATTGTACTTGATATGAATTAAAACTAACAGTGCAATTTATTAGAGTGTCATGTTGTAAATTTTGAATTTACTGGGTGGGTGTAAATACAAAATTTACATCATGTTGTAAATATTGTATTTACACCCACCCAGTAAAATCAAAATTTACAACATGACAAGAGAGTCTGTATTTAAAAAAAAAAGGGTCTGGTACCACAGCAATCAACAATTTCCAAAAAATGTACAAGAAATTAATAAGCAAAATAAAATTGTAATTAATATTATGTGTTGTTTTAAGCATTGAATGCAGCATTGCTTATTTTGGGATGTCGTCGGTCCTGTAACACACACCAAAGCGGTGCAGACAAATTGAATACCGCGCGTAATCGCGGTTTGATAATTTGTCTGCACCGCTTGGTATGATAATTTGTCTGCACCGCTTGGTGTGTTACAGGACCGACGACATCCAAAAATAAGCATTCAATGCTTATATTTATATTCATATGTGTATTGTCGCTTTAAAGCCATTATATACGCTCTCAGTCAGGGATAAATGAAACATACATGGAACATCCATATTAAGTTATATATGGCTATATAAAAGTATATATAAGTTATATATATGGCTGTTCCATATTATTAACATGTTATTTAGTTCGCATCCGTGACTAAAAATATAGTGCCAGAAACTTTGTAGAGAAACGTCTTTTTTTTATTTAGGAGTAGATATTTAAACTTTGATGATTCATGCGGGATATGAAGGTGGCGACATTGAAGAAAAAATACATAATCCGCGTTAGCGGGTTATGTAAATCTTGTCTGCAATGATCGCTACCTTCATAACCCGCATGAATCATCAAAGATTATATTTACATCTTTCTTTTAACAAATTAATATATACTGATTGTAAAAAGTAAGTTTAATTAATTAAATTACTGTTAATGTACATCAGTATGTTAGATAAAAGAAACAGCCAAATCGTCCCCTATGGGAATTTGAGTCTGACTTCATGATAATTTCGTGCAGTCCTTGATTTTTCTTAGGTCGCTGTAGGTTTCGACCAATCGATAAACGGGGCGTGTAGATTTCAGTCCTGTCAGTTTCAGTCGCTGTATGTTTCGACCAATCGATAAACAGGGCGTGTCGATATCAGTGCTGTTAGTTTCTATAGATCTACGAATTTACTAAAGTTTCCGTAAGAAATCGAGGGAATCATACTCGGTAGATGTAAATATAAAATGATGCATGGTGATCAGGGTGTAACTTGTATGCCAAGGGTTTATGATCCACTCCTCTCTATCTGTCTGGAGTAGTGATGAACGGTTTGTAAGCCCTTGATCAGAAAACAACTTATTCTAAATTAAACTATTTAAATGAGTCCAGTGGTATTCAGGATTAACATTTAAAAGAGAAGCAATACATGCAAATGTATTAATAGTTTGACTACAACCAGTGCCTGTAGCATTTATTTTTTGCCTGTACTTATAGGAAACCCTTTTCTCCTTCTCTTTGACAGAAAGTTTGTGACAAATGGTGCTTCAAATACTGGTACATTGTACCAAAATAAGACAAACACTGTGTTCTATGCATAGATGTTTTTTACCATCTGAAGTACAAAATTTCATACAATTGTTCATCTTAATCAATTATATACATGTAAATGTTACTCTTGGAATTTGACAACTGAAGAATGAACAAAAACAAATTCATACATAAAGATATATATAATATAAATATATTACAGCAACAGATAGGAATGCAATGACAGATTGTCCTCTGTTCTAGAAATAATCACATTTGAAGAATCTCCATGTTCCTGCCTGAAGATCACAAATTAACCTGGAGTAAAAGTTGTAATTAATCAAATTAACAAAAAAAATTTTCAACAATATTTATAGAATATTAAACTGAATGAGTTTTTTTTTTCTTTGTAAGATCATCACTTAGAGGTATATAGATTATCAACTTATATAGCAACTACTTTGTATTTGATCATGATGCATCAAACAGATTTCACCAAAGTCCCAAAGTATTGCAAACACACCACACACACACCAAAAAAGTATGCCATGATAAAATTTCAGCCACTACCTGAGAAATAACTGCTGTTTTGAGTGTTAAAGTAAACAGTCTATTGTGGAAAGCAAAATGTGACATACAGAAATTGTGATGTTCATGTATATCTCTTTAACAACTACTTGCTCTAACATTTATCTTGCACATCTATATTAAAGTATTTCAAAATTAGAGGGTATTTTTTTTTCCCAATGGTTGTCCAAAATATGAAATGAAATATTTCAGATATTAGCTTACGTGTTGATTGGCTATGTAAATGGATTTCTCTTTTCTTTTTTACAACTATGGGTAAATACAAAGCTAAAAGCTGGATGTTAATGCAGCAAAACTTAATGATATAAATTGCCCACACACAGTGATAATGAAAACTTGCATTGTGTGTATTTGATCAATCCTTCACCTTGGCCTGTATTTCAGACATATCAGTCTGCAAAAACAGAAATAAAAAAACATTCACAAATAGCCATAGTTCCAACAGAAACAAGGATATTGCTACAAAAGGATAACATTAATAGATTAATTATCATTCTTACAAAACACATCATCTTATAAAACAACAGTACAACTTTGTTTGAATAAATTGCATTCAATCTCAACTTTAAAAAATAAACAAAAGTATTCTTCTTAAAAAAGGGATTTTAAAAATGGGACTACAAAAGTGTAAAAAAAAAACCAAAAAAACAAAAAAACCAGAAAGATGCCTGATATCAAAATTTGTTAACTGGAATAGAATATTAATATTTAAGTAAAAGTGACTATTTTCCCTCCTTCTGCATCTCTTTCCTCGTCTTGTATCCTTTGAATCCGGCCTGGATTTTAGTAGCTGCCTTTTCTACCTCAGGATCATTTAAATCAATGTCTACCTCCTCCTCTTCCTTAACACCCTCCTCTTTGGCCTCAGTGTTGCTCATTTTGTCCTTGATTTCTTTTCTGGCCTGATAACCTTTGAACCCTGCCTGTATTTTGAGGGCAGCTTGCTCCACATCGGGGTCATTTAAATCAATATCTACTTCCTCCTGCTCCTCACCTTTCTTTTCCTCCTTGGCCATCTGTTCTTTCACTTCCTGCCTGGTCTTATAACCCCGGAACCCGGCCTGAATTTTGAGGGCAGCCTCCTCTGTTTCTTTATCTGCAGCTTTACTTGTTTCCTCTTTAGGTTTGGATTCTGTTTTATCTGTCTGATCCTAAAGTTGCAAAAAAAAAATAACATTACAATCAAATGAAAAGATGTTATATTCAATAAGTCTTTCATTTTTGTCTTTCACAAATTTAATCAAATAATATTTATTTTATAGTATGTTGCTTTATCTCTGTTTAAATTACTGCAAAAAAAATGATTTGATTTTTCTTAAATTGAATAATGTTCATATGATAAATAATGGGTAAACCAGATATACAGTTAAACACTTTTATAGTGAAGTGCCAAGAATGAACAATTTTGATAACTTATACTGGTACATACTGTACTTATATAAACTTAAATTACAATGCGTTTTTTTTAAAACACTTAAGATAAAGAGGCTGACTTCACTGTATTAAGTTTAATTCATTATACACTTGTTCACTGTTACTGTGTTTGACTGTACATTAAAGACAGCTACTCAGAAATATACAAGACTGTAATGGGTTTAAACAAAAATAAAATTATGTTTTAAAAGAACAAAATGGAAGCTAATAACTGAAAATTAAGAAAAATATCCCACGTGCAACCAAATCACATTTGAAAATACATGTATATAATACTATATCTACCCTGAAAAATCATATAGGTGTTGAAAAATAAATACAAACATTTACCAAATATAGGTATTATAGAACTAAACATATCTATATATCTTGGAAGTTAATACATGTACATTCAGCTGTTATCAAACTCAAGCCATTCCAATTAACATAGAAAACACCAAGGGGGTAACACCTAGAGGGGAATCCTTGAGAGGCTCAAACCTGTCTGTTTGCTTTTTTAGCTTTTCTAAAGCCTTTAAATCCAGCCTGAATTTTAAGGGCAGCCTTTTCAACATCAGGGTCATTGAGGTCAATATCAATGACTTCCTCTGACTCTTTCTCATCCACAGCAACAGGACTGCTCTCTTTTGTGACACTGCTCTGTGTAGGACATAGGAGGAAAACAGGGTACAGGATTAAAAGCAGAAAGGAAAATTCAATGATTTTTTTTCAGAAAAGAATTGGGGTTTCCCCCAAAAATGTTGATTCTCATGTGGACATGCAATAAGATTGGAATAGGGGTTAAAACCTTTGCAGTGTCAGATTTCTTTGCTTTTATGTGTGCCCTAAATCCAGCCTGAATTTTAACTGCTGCATTTGCAACATCAGGATCATTTAGATCTATATCAACCTCCTCTTCCTCATTTTTGCCAGCATTGATGACCTCTGAACTTTCCATCTACACAGGGGTCAAGGGTTACATAAATTAATTAAGCAAGCCATTTTAGTATTTTGTGCAATTAAATTTACATTGCAGGTAAAAAAAAAAAACCATTAAGAATATGACAACTGAAATATATACGCAGAAAATTTAATTAAAATCACAAGCTGACTAATCATTCTAATTTCTTTCAATAAATATATCAAACATTGAGATTTCAAATTTAAAAAAAAAAAAACTTTTGACCTTGCCATCAAATATTGCTGAGAACAAAATATTAAATAATAATATATAAAGCCTTGCGCATGCATTAATATTCAGGTGCCATTATGCTTTGCAATAATTTTGATTAATATATGTGTGTTTTGTTAGTAACTATACTTTAGGGTTAGTTTTTGTGCCAACCTTCTTGCTCTCAAACTCTTTGCGTGTCTTGTAACCTTTGAACCCTGCTTGAATTTTAAGGGCAGCTTGTTCTACATCTGGGTCATTGAGGTCAATATCTACTTCCTCTTCAGGTTGCTTTGCTGGTTGTGAATCCTGTAGTTAATTCATAGTAGAACACACATTATAGATAAAAATGTTAGACAGCCTATTAGGTGATATTATACATACATATACAGTATGTCAAATGTGCATGCAGTGTTTGTGAAATATTTGAGTTTTGTGATTATTTTCCAATCATAGCACAAATGCATAATATACATTGAAAAAATTAATTAGTTTCATTTTGCTAGGTGCATTTAATGCATGCATTTTTTTAAGCTTGGCTTTTAAGATTTTTCAAAAACTCCCAATTATGCTTTCTTTTGTCATAATTAATACTCAGTCCACTATTCAAACATTTGATTTTCGAATTCTCACGCAGTGACAAAACAAATCTTCTGTCTAGTGAATGACATAATCATTAAATGAGTTTTAGGATATTAAAGAATCAAAATTCAATAAAATCATCATGTCACATCTGTAATAATGTGAAATGATGCCTATACATGCATCATATAATACAAAAATCATCCAAACAATAGGAAGATGTGAGTCAAATTGAAGTTGCAAGAGAGTATAAATTATAGATTATTCTGCCAACTAAACCTGAATACACTATGAGCCATTTGATACTGGCAATATCCGTATTGGCAAAACTGCATGAAGCGCAATGGATTATACTCATGGTAATCACAAAATATGATGGGCATACATAATTATACACATCACAGCCAACTCGAAAGACGAGTGTTAATTCTAGTGAAGCAAACAATTATCTTCTGGGACCTGAATTCATAATAAGAGAGATGAAAAGAGCAGAAATGCAAAAACTAAAAAACAAAAGACATGCATGAATAATCAAAAGTGGAAGTAGTGATAGTTGAAAGTGTTACATTTGAGCTGGTTCGATTTATACAAAGGCAGCTATATAAACAGCAAGCCTGCTATTATTTCCCAAATAGAAACAGATAAATTCACAGCTGACTGCAGAAGAGGAAATTTGTATTGATATATTAGAATTAACAGTACATCACCTGTTAATTGATACATAAAACACATTTTTAGGTGGAAATTTTATTTTTTTTTCAGTTTTTTTTTTTTTTAAAACATGCTTTTTTTTTATTAGAAGAACAGGCATCAACAATTACAGCAAATTTTTCATCATAATAAACCAAACAAAAAGTATATATCAAAAAAATTTAGCTTTAAATTTAAAAGAGCAGACGCGCGACTTCACTGCTATTGCCACAATCATAGTTTTCTAGAAAATTGGAAGAGAGAAAAACTACATTCTAAATTAAAAAATGTCAGAAGTGAATATATATTAAGCTCTAAAACAATGCACAAACCATCAAATGCTTCATCTCTTTTCGAGCCTGGTAACCTCGAAAACCAGCCTGGATTTGAACAACAGCATTTTCGAGCTCTGATTTGTTTATTTCACTTAACATATCCTCTTTCCCCTGTTAATGGTAGTATAGTTACAAAAATGCTGGGTTAGTGAACTTACATTTTCTTTGATATTTGGTTGTTAATGTTTATTATATTAAAATAAAGTTGCAGTAAGCTTGAAATAAAAATGAAATTAATTGTAACAAATTAAAATGTTATGTAAATAAATATCATTATGAGCATTAATTGATGTCAAGATTACACAAATTGAATCAAATGCAAAAATAATATATTATAACATATGTGTGCTAAGAACCATAGATTTTAATTAATTTGTTGAAAAGAGAAAACTTATCAATGTTAGTATAGTTTTCTAGATATTTAATTAATAAGATATTTTAGCCAATAATGCTGGTCACTTATCAACTGAGCCCTTTGAACAAACTTATACACAAAATATTCTTTGAATTCTTAGAAATCAAAGTACTGATAATTCCCAATGTATCTTAGAAAAAATATTGAAAAGAGGATGGGGTTTATGAATGAAGGGTTTCTTGGAGACTTAAAATCTTAATAAATTTGAAGATATTTGATCAAACGAGCATGATCAATTAATTGTATGCTTTAAATAAGCACCTGCAAAGCATTTATCAGATATGTTGATCCATCTACTGTACATATTGTACATCTTGAATAAGGCATGCATGACATTTAATATGATTATGTGAAAGTCATGAAGTTATGAAATAAAGTGATAATATACCAAAAACTATCCACTAAGTCATCAGTTTGCTGGAAATTTAATTACTTTTTCATGCAAGGACAGAAATTGCTTGAAGAATGCCGAGAAGCATGGTAACTGATAAATTTAATTAAAACATAGACTTTCTCCATAACAACTTCAACACCTCATAAAACCAGTGACTTTAAAATCAGGAATATTGATAATGCCATTAGCTCCTTTTAAATTAGAATCTTTTCTACAAACTGGAGCACAGACATCTGCAACTTTACTGTAAATTAATTTATTTTCAGTCCTGAAAATTTTTCAGTACCCTTCTGGTAAATAACAACAAACAATGAGCATCATACAATGAAAAATATTGTATGCTTAACAACAAGGTACAAATGAATGGAGGACTTAAAAATTTGATAAAAATTTTTGTTTCTAATATTTATATATTTATTAATTAATATTATAATTTTACTTAGTTCCATTACTGGACATATGTTAGCAATATTCATCACAATCTTTATTACATTAATGCTATCATAGCATTTATCTACCAATTTACAAATGCTTACCGGTACAGTAATATCATTCAAATCTGATGGCTGCTCCATATTTTTTTTTTTTTAAACAGTTTTTAATTTTATTTTTTTTGTAGTATCACAAAAACATATAATGATACATATACATATCAAGTATTTTTTCATATAAACTTTGAGGAGTGTCTATACATGTATTTATCTCATTAAGGTGGAATAACACACATTCAAATTAACAGTAAGTTATTTGATTATGAAAGATATAATGATAAATAAACTGTACATACATTGTATGTCAAATAAATGAAAAATTTGCAGTTTGCGGATAAACAATGAATATCTAAAAAAAAAAAATCAATTCAGTAAGTAACTACAAAAGCCCCTGTGGGATTCGAACTCGGGATAAACGGATCACACTTTATTCACTTGGCTATGGAGTAAGTAACATATTGCTGTTGATCAAATCCTTTTAATAAAACAAAATGTTGTTTCAATCAGAGGTTAGCTATTTTGTGATGATGTGTTATTCCACCTTAATAACATAAACCACCAGTATCTGATAATTCCACAGTACAGGTAAATGAAAATTATCCCACTACCCATTACGCATTTCCTAGAAACTGGATAAAGGGCTCCTTATTAATTAATTACTAAATGGTAAAGTTTCAGTCTTTCTTGTGTTGCTGGTCCTAGAAGATCAGATAATATCTGGATTTTTTTAACACCCCCTCCCCAAAAACTTATCCCATATATTGTCATTTTCACTGACACAAACTCTGCATCATAAATGTTCTTAAATGCTTCAGAAGAATGACAGTCTAGTCACAATTTTACAGAAAAAAAAATCAGCACTATTGAATTCCAAGAATACATACAAAATACTTCTAAATAACTGACCCCTTTTTGCAATTATCTAGGTGCTTCTGGTATGATTGGTATAAGTTAATAAGAATGTGGTGCAAAGTGATAACAACTACAGAATTTGGTGCACTAGTACAAAGGTACTTCATTTACTAACTAATTAATTGTTAATGAATCAAAGCTATATAGCTAGTAGATTTAAGTTGAAGTTAGCTAGCTAGAACACTGTCTGAAAGATGATACTGCCATAAAAAGTTAAAATTTTAAGATTACATGTAATAATATTTTCTCTACATCTATCAAAATATGTGCTAATGCTAGAGAAAAATACGTACTACTCAAGATCTCAAAAGCAAAAATTCTCTCTAGAAATGATTTATGAAAACTTAGCTGACATTTGTTAATAAGAAAACTAATTTAAGAATTTTAATAAAACCAATCAGTTTTATTCTAACTTATATACATGTATAACGTTATAATTCTGTTTCAATTATCCTGAAAATATTGGATCAAATTAATATCAAGAATAAAATTGTATATAAAACTGTTATTTTTTATTCCAATTTAAAAGCTCTTTTTGTTTAAATAAGTAGTCTAATAGCTAATTTGTTAATTAAAGCTTTCCAATTTAAGTATTCTACATTCCCAACAAATCTAAAGTAATTGTGCTCTAAAGCAATAAATATTTTAGTGGTCTTTTCTACAGTTATAGGTACATTTAAAAAAAAAAAAAAAAAAAAAAGAAGAAAAATCCTATTAATCTACAGCACTACTCCTTCACCAAGTCTGGAGTGCCAAAATTTAAGAGACAAACCTTCTCTTTTTTCTCCTTCATGTCTTGGCGAGTTTTATGACCCCTGAACCCTGCCTGAATTTTAGTGGCAGCATCTGCCATTTCTTTCTCACTTGGTAACTGGGAGTCTGATTTACTCTCTGTGCTGGCCTTTTCCTAGAAAGTTAGTAACACATCACACTGTTAGGTTCTAATTAATCCAATCAAGTTCATTACCGTGTTATTTTGCTCTTGGTTGCTATTCATGGGGACCCCTACTGAATGATTAGATACTAACAGAAAGGAGCTTTTAATCCTCTAATACTCAATTAAAGTCATCATGGTTATACTGCAAGAGTTTGTAGTAGGATTAAACTGATTTTGGTATAATTTGTAACACAATTACAAAACCTAATGTAACAAACTGTTTTAAGAAAAAAACACTGAACAAAATTCAACTGCAAAAAGGTTCTCTCAAAAAAACCAAACAAACCCAAAAAATAGATTCCAACAGTATGCAATATCTTTTTTAACAATCAACAAGAATATACCTGTCTGGTTTGAAATTGTAAAGAAGCTGCAAACCTGAATTCAAGTGGATCTTTCCCGAAGAAATGAATATATAATCCAATTCCAAGGACAAAAAAATGATTACAGAAATTCTGACTCTGGTTCACAGGAGAGGTATATAACCAAATCAGTTTGGAAGCCTCCAAACCCTTGATGCGATATTCTAACGGATCTTGTCAGTACATGATTTCCAAGCTAAGCAAAACTATTGATCCTTGCTGACAAGAAGAACCTGTTCATTACTTTATCTGGATATATATTTTGGGGGAAGAGGAGGAAGATTTTTTTCGCTTCAAACACAATACACATTTATATTGATGTTTCAAGAACACTCTAGCTGTAATTAAAGCATGCATTCTGCAACTTTTTTCCTATCTTAAATCTTCTAGTTTTGTTTCATATTGATTTTGCGTCCAAATGAAGATCACTGCAAAGAATATTGCACATTAGTGAGTACCATTATTGGGATCTTTAGCACATCAAGTTTGAGACAAGCCTATTCCTAAGTGTTAAATTATCTTGGCTTGTTGTACTTGTAAATTGGATGTCTATGCTTTTTCTCTCCTAACAAATTGATATCATGTTCAAAGCCAAGAAATTCTTCCCTCTCTCTCTATTCAATTGTTATAGCAATAATGGTTTAAGTGCTGAGTCGTCACTTTTTTAAATATAGATTTATTTCTGTGTTTAAAACATGTTGGTAAGAAAATGAATCGTCAGTCAATATATTCAAAATCTGATTGATCAATTTGTCCATATTCGGCTTTTCTCATTCTGTTCTTTAATCATCAGCTGGCTTATTCAAGTCAATAGAATGAACAGACTTGATACTTTTACGAGCAAGGTGCCCCCTAAATCCAGCTTGAATTTTGAATGCAGCCTTTTCAACTTCAGGATCATTCAGATCAATATCGATGATATCTGAATCAGTTGCCCCTCCAGTTGCTATATCCTGTAAGCTTGCCTGCGTTCGAATGATAAGGACAAAGTATATTTCTTGATGAAACAATCTTAATGAAAATCTACCCACTTTTCAAAAAAAGGTTGAAATATTAATTATAAATGAAATTCAATTGATAACCCTCTCTCTCTCGCTCTCTCTCTCTCTCTCTCTCTCTCTCGCTTTCTCTCTCATCAAACTTGAACCCTCCAAATGAAATGTATGTTGACTGACACTAATTTGTGTATATTGAAGAAGCAGTCCGAGACTCCAACACATATCGCTATAATAAATTGATCTGCACAAACAAAGGCCTCGAAAAGAGAGGGAGGTAATTTAGTCCTGAAAAAACTCTTAATAATTGCAGTATTAATTGGTTTGTTTATACTGTGACTCTTCTATACTCTCTGGATCAATTCACCCCGGAATGTGGCTGATGTAGACTCTAGGGGTCGAGACAGACCATTATACTCCTGGAGAAAACTTCCATTACTGGAAGTGTGTTACAAACCCTCAAGAGACGTTCATAGCAAAGATTTTGACTCAGTAACGGAATTGATCTAGGCACTTTATATGAATTTTGATTTAGTATTCTACTTTTCAGTGATGAAGATCGAATTTTCTTTCTTGAACATTCAATTCATAAAGCTTTCAATCAAGACTATATAACCTGCTATCATACTGATGATAAAACTCATTAATTTTTTAAAGGTAATTACAAAAACCTATTGGATAGTAAATAAACTGATAATTTTTTTTTAAAGATAGACAAACCCCATAACGTTTTAGTTGAAACAACAGCATTATGAAATTTATAAGCAGCTGTAAGCAAGAATTGTCCTAGTAAGCCAAACCACATCTCGTCACAACAAGAATGATCACTTTTAATCTATCATTAATATACAGCATGCACCAATCCTCATTATTTTCACAAAAAGAAGCACGCTCCTTTGAAAATCAGTGTTTTTCCATCTGACAATTGACTTACCATAAAAGCCTGTTCATGTTTAATAGAAAAAAAATGTACTGTTGAGATTTAAAATCGTAAACTTCTTGGATAAAATTAGTTTTTTACAATGTACTTTGTTTCAGTGAACATTGTATTGGTACCTCTTTAATATCATTTAAATCAGTCTATTTTTTTTTTTTATTTTTTTTTTTTTACGTTGGATTAAAAAACAATATGGCAAACATGCACCACTCGCTAATTAGCCATCTCACTGTGTTCAATTTTGTTCACACTCTCAAGTCTTGAACTTAACATACCTTCTTGTCCTTGACCTCTTTACGAGCTTTGTAACCTTTGAACCCTGCCTGTATTTTCACAGCAGCCTCTGCGACCTCTGGGTCATCCAAATCAATATCCACGCTGTCTTTACTACTACCTCCTTTAGACAACCTCTCATCAGCTTCTTCCTTTTGTTTGGCATAAGCTTCAGGGTCTCTGAAATTACAAAAAATATCTGTAGATCAGTTCTTTGTCCTTTCAATTAGTTCAGTGTCGTCTGTGAATCTCACACTTAATGTGCTATTTATTACATGTAGTCCTAAAATCAAAATGAACTGAATTTGATTCAAGAGCTCTCATTATCATGGATGAAATAATTTAAAAGAATTGAGAATTGATCTTTCATGGTAAAGTTCAACCACTCATTTTAACGGCAAACTGAGTCCCATGACGTGCATATATATTGACTAGATTCCATTGTGGTAAATCTATTGTGTTTTGAAGAAGACATACACTGAGAACTCATGAAACTTCAGTGATAAAAAAAATCTCATTATAAATTGATAATGGCAGTCTAGCTTTGAAAAACTTGAAATCAATATAACTTAAACATTCAGTTTGTAAACATCAAACTATTGATACATTTACCATCCACTTTTCTTGAAACAGTTAAAGTAAACTATGCAGCTACTTAATGAACTACCAGTAGTTATTTTCTTCGACAATTAACACTGCTCAAGAATTGTAAGACCTAAGGAGAAAAGAAAAACAAAAGACCCAGCCCTCTTACTTCATTTCAAGGACTTTCTGTCTGTCCTGGTAACCACGGAAACCAGACTGTATTTTGACCGCAGCATCTTCTTCCTTCATGTGCTCCACCTCCTGCTCGGCGTGGTGGCGCCTGAACTCCGTCTGGATCTTCAGGGCAGCATCCTGTTGCTGAGGGTCCCCAGGGTCTGTACTGGGGCTCTGGAACGAGTCATTGTTGTAGAAACGGTCCTCTAACCGTGCCCCATGGACAGCTGGATCATGGCCTGTCTCTGAAAGGTATAGAGTGGAAGGATGGGTCAGTAATGGGTAATCATAAGATTGACAAGCTTTAAACAAAGATGCCCTCGTACTGTAACTTTCCCCCCCACATCAGATATCTATATAAATGGAAATCACACTTTTATATATGTGTATGCTTAGATTTACAACTATATACTGCATCGTTATTTTCTTTCTTTGTATAAATTGTCCAAAAATTTTTATTTATAATTTCAAGACAAACAAAAAACCAGATGTCTTTGCATACAAAGAATTGCTATGTACAAATAAGTAATACAATACTACAGCATTAAAGGTCAATGTAACACCATCAAACTTGCTGTTATGTTTGTTTCAAGATCAGGCTGTCTGTTGTAATTATTACTTAATCAATACATAATTACAGAGCTTTAATCAATATCATTGATAACTTGATAAGAGATTAATCGAACACTTTTCCATCATCACAAACTTAGGAACACTTGTAATCAATGCTGACATGCAAACATCTAGTTTCTATTTACCAGGTACATCAGCAGGAGAGCTAGCACAAGAGGCAATGCTATGAAATGAGGACCTCTTCTTTCCGACAAACTCTCGAATCCTGGAAAACTTAGTCCCCATGATTCAAAAGAATTAAATCTGTTCCTAAAATTTTTGTCTGTCTCAAAAATCCACACAATACTTTACACACTCATAAAGTTTCACAAATGCTTCATTGATGACAACTTCTGAATAGGGCTTTTGTTTCAGCTGGGAAGATACGACTTCTTTAATCTTGATCAACTTCCCTTAATTCAGAAATACAATAATCAAACTCAGGAACAGAATTACAATATATATCCCCCTCGTACAGTTATTTCCATTTCAGACTAGGAACAGACATGCAATTCCTGTTGAATGTGATCCCCATGCACTGAAGCTCTTGGTCTCTCCCCAACACAGACCCTGTACAGTTGCCCTATCTCTGCCTGTCTCATCAATGATGCATCGGTACCCTTTTACTTATAACTTCTGCACCAATCAATAAACTACCAATACAGTTCTGCCTGTTATGACTTCTAGAGAACATTTAGAGTTTTTCAAACAGTTTTTACTTCAATAAACTAACACAAAGGTATCACCACAACAAAATCAATAGCATTAACAGCTTCATTAAAGTTTGTACCACTCAAGTTTCCTCATTTCAGTGGGTTTCCAGCAATAAACCTATGAATGTAATTAATGTATGACTAATGATTCAGACCACATGTTTTCAAATGACTATGATTATTGCATGTAAAAAAAAAAAAAAAAAAGTCTTGATAACTATTAATTGAAATTTCACATTAGAATATTGTTTTTTCAAAATCAAATTCTCATAAATCATCATATTCTTGTCAGATTTAAGTGACTTGATGCATAATTTACTTAACATTAAAATAATAATCAATTGAGGGTGGGTTAGCAAGTTAGGTGTATAGTGCACAGAGAGAGAGAGAGAGAGAGAGAGAGAGAGAGAGATGCTCTTGTAATATTCGCTCAGAGGTTTATAGCTTCATGTATTAGGTAAAAAGATCAATATAAAAATAAAAATTCACATTAACCTTTAAGTCACTATACTTCACTACTGCAATGTTTTTAATTATGGTATTAAAATGATTTATTGTACTCATTTTTTTCCAAATTCCAAAATGTTGAAGATCACTGCAACCAGCCAATTCAAACCTAGAAAGTAATTCTACTGAATAATACAAATTGAGCTGTATGAAGTTTTTCACTGTAGATTAAATTAAAAGACATAAAATAGCTCTGTGCATGATTAGTTTTACATTCAGACATGGCAATCTACATAGTCAGAGTCCAGTTCTAATGTTTATTAATAAATTCTCTCCGAATTCAGAGAGAAATATAGTTCTACTGTTGGTTTTGGAATCTGACATTAGAATGATCAGCTTTCTATAGAGGTGTAAAAAAAAAAAAAAAAAAAGAAAAAAGAGAGAGGTATAGATTTAGACCTCAAAAAAGGTAGCATTGTGCACAATCTTTTTCGCATAGATTTTAAAATGTGCATACATGTAGATAGATTTTTTTTATAAAAGCGGTAGATGAAGACAGTTTAAAAAGTGATAGACTTTGGCGTAAAGAATAAACATACGTGTATTGAGTTTAGGCTACACTTACCAATGATTTAATAAAGACGTGCTTTTGAATTACGGCAGACAAAATAATAAATGAAATAAATCTGAAGTTAGTCAACTTTTAGCTTAATAAAGACCCTAGTTGTGAAAAAACTCGATGAAATTGCGACCTGAATGCCTGAGTGTGATTCTGTGACTATACATGTATACAGCTATATTTTAATCATTTTGATAAACAGCAGTGACAATATCATCATGTAACAGTGAGTAATGTGATCCGTGATGGACCAATATTTGTCTCTCAATGTGATACAAACAGTACTGCTGTCAAATACTCCTATTAAGGTAATTACAATATATAATCAGTAAATGAGGGAGCTGCATGCACAACATCTATTGTCAATGCTGATGGCTCAATACTCACTCACTTTTATGTAATACCAGTACATACAATTGAGGCTCTGTAGAATTTCATTTTGACAGAATAAAGGCAGATCTTTGCAATTTTAACAGTGGTAGAAAACTAGAATAGAGGTTCTTAATTCTTATACATCGTACCAAACTGTTCATAATTAATAGTCACCCATACTCAGCATGGGATTCTCAATTTTTGGCCATTAAGAATGAAATCAAATAATTAAAATTTTAACAGAAAATGCTTTATATAATATACCAGTAAATTCTTTAAAAAAAAAGAAGTAAGTATAATTTGTTCAAACACAAGGTAGCATGCATATAATCATGTAAATAAAGACATATTCTGCCTTAAATTGTCCGACACTCTTTTTCCCCATCACCTGATCAAGATAATACAGATGCCACCAATTCAATAATTTTCCAACAGACTGATCATAAAATGCAGAGATTAAAGAAATATGACAGAACCAAATTTCTTTCATCTATAATCCCATTATATCCCACAGTTTTATCAACATTATTCATATTCTTTTATAAATGACAATTTTCTTCATATTATTCACAAAACTGAAGACGAATTAACAATATTTTATAATATTCCTGACTAAGATGTTCTCATGCATTGACATGTACTTAATAGAATTAAGTTTTCTTTGTACCATTAATAAAGTATTTCAATAAATTAATTGGTTTCTATACTCTGTTCCAAGTTTATATTCTTCCACCACTTTTTGCTTAATATTTCGAAAATCATAAATAACTTTGTGCACAAGCTACATTCATCCACTAGAATGAAAAAAAGTCAAGCTGTTTTGTTTTGAAATGCCCCATCTATATATATTTTGCTTTAGGTTTCAATACACAACCAAGAAGAAAAGTCTACAGGTCTGGGATTTTGCTTTGCAAAGTGCAAACTACATGAAAAGTACCCTGATGATAATGTTAAAAAATTATCATGTAAGGAGTCCCAAGAATTTCTGAATGAATAAAAGATGTCAGATTTTACTATTAAAACTCTCCATAAGAAATGTATTTTTCATTCCTATGAATTACTACGGGTATAAAAAGGAATGATTGAAAGAGGAAATCTTATTTTTTGTCATATACATATATATATACTGATTTTTCACTGACAGGATGTGATATATATTTAAACATATTTCTTGGAGGAAATTCGGATTCTCCCACCAAAAATTAAATACCGGTACATTTCCTCTATTTAAATCAAAATTTTGGCGTACGAGTGAATGGATAAAAAACATACCATATCCAAAGTTGTAAAATAACATAGTCATTTGTAAGACTAATGTAGCTGATGATTTTACTTACGTTCTCTGACTTGAATAAGCTGTTGGAAATATTTGGCACCAAATTCATAGATGTTTTCAGGCTGACTTCTCAAACATTCCCTTGCTAAACCTTCTAGGATGTTTTGAAAGCCTTTTGGAACCCTGAGTTTTGTATTTGAGAATGGAACCGCCATGGTAAAGCTATTATTTTCTTCAAAAGGTTTGGTTGACAACACGAGTTTATTCCCATCTACTAATGGCTGCCGCTTGTAAACGTCACTGGTAGCAACGAGTTCATAGGTCAAACATAAAATTATGGCGGGAAAGACCGAGGTTCCGCATTTTTCAGTCATTGGCGGTTTCGGGGGGTTGGGTGGGAGTTCGGGAAAAAAATCGTTAGAATTTAGAATTATAGATAAAAACATTCCATTTAAGAAAGAGAGAGAGAGAGAGAAGGGTTGGTGTAGAATAAATTAATAGAATAAATTATTTTTAAATGTATTATTAAAAAAAAAATCTTATTTAATTCTTTTTTAAGTACATTTAAAAATAATTAATTCTATTAATTATTCTACACCAACCGGGTGTTTGTAATATCTGAATTAGGCCGTTTTTTCGTTGAAATGGAAATAATGTTTCTTGATACACTATACTTACTATAGTTTTAAATATAGCATACACCTACGTCCATCTTACTTTCCCCCCAAAATTAAATGCACGGATCCCGTTTTATATAATCTTCACACTCATTTATACTAAGAAAAGGTAGTACATGTATTTAACTGATTTATATACACTGAAACCAATACCAGAAAATAGAACACCAACTGCTCGCGGTATCCTTGCCACCCCCCCCCCTTTAAAAGAGAGAGAGAGAGAGAGAGAGAGAGAGAGAGAGAGAGAGAGAGAGAGAGAGAGAGAGAGATTTTAAAACAAAATCTGAATTAGTTTATTTGATTGTTTTCCTGGTTCTTAAATTGTCAGATTTATATGGTCTGATTCTTAATAAGGTCAATCAGGCCACTCTGAAATCAGGACATTAAATGACTACCTCGTGTTTTAGATCAAAGTGATTTTGGGGAAAAGTAATCATCTATATTTGTTCAAACTTCATAATTTTCATTTAGGTGATCATTTCAAACTACATGTATGTCGTTGACTCAATAAATAAATCAATAAATAAATAATCATCAGGTAATCAGGTCTTTAGGCTACCCCTGAAAAAATATTATATGCTCTGTAAAAATAATTTGAAAAAAGTTATAATTATTTTTTGTTTGTTTTTCTGATAGAAAATAGTATGATCTTTAAATTAGATTTTAAAAATCTTATTTTATTGTACAAATCAGTATTTTACAAAATACATGCCATCAGGTCATCAGGATATTATACTCATCAGGTCATTATGCAGTCCCCATTTTTAAAAGTTAAATGCGCGGGCATGTTTGGACTTCCTTAGTTACGTAATAGCATTGCTAGAGAGAAGCTGCGTTTTCGTGACTCCCAAAGATTGGTAGTTTGTGAATACTATCAATCTTCGCCGTCGCCCATCGATTCGTCGAAAGTGTCCGGTACTCGTGTGTGGTTATACATCGTTCAATTGGAACAGTTGATCAACTGTAGATTTATTTTTATTCTTTAATTAAATTCAGAAAATTGAAAGGCCATATTATAGATATTTTTAAAATTATCGTGTCCAAAGATGAAGGACACTATAGTTGTGACTACTGAAGTCCTGCCCAAACGTGAACCGATTGTAGTAAATCGGGACGTTTGGTACAGCTTCATGAGTAAAGAGGATGCCGACCCTCAGGCCTGCTGGCTTGAGAGGAAGCGGCAAGAGAGGATGAAAGTAAGTTTTTGCTTAATATGAAAGTAATGTTTTTATTTACATTTGTTAATAGTTGATGAATATATGTATTTTTTATTATTTGAAATTTATTAATTTTATTTAAGGCTGAAAAAGCTGCCCTGAGAGTTTCAACATCTACAACTTCTTCCTCTGGGTCTTTGGTCTTGGACTCCCTGAAATTTAGAAATATTCAGCAGAAGGGTAGGGGTATTTGCATATTTTACTTTGTGTAGATTTAATTGGTCCTGTTAGTGTTTACTTGGATATCCATAAAAAAAAAGTTTGCTTGCCTTCTCTGACCAAATGACAAAAAGTTTCTAAGCTTTAACTCAAAATATTTTTATCAAAAAATTTTTCTTTTTGTTATTAGAAATACAATAATTGTAGCAAATCTATTTTCTATTGGATTAAAATAGCCAAAATTAAGCTTTTTGGTGCAGCTTTGATTAAATAAAAACAACTTCAAACACTGAGTTCAGGAGATTAATTAAATTTATTGAAGGTTAGAAGGTTAGTGTGTGTGTGTGTGGGGGGGGGGAGGGGTATTGAAGGATTTGACTTTTAGGTCATTAGGTACACATGTATTTACAAAAATACATTTATTTTTTTATTTTGATAATACTCAATTTATAAATCATTTTGAAACTTTGTTATAATGGTATCATTTATTAATTGAGAAATGTGTATTTATATACAATTATAGTGGACAGAAATCAAAACCAGACACCTTCTCCACCATTGACACCAAGTTCAGTTTCATCAACTGCGTCAAATGATGAGGTCCCCAGAAAATTATCTCCCAAGGCTGAAAATGAAACCGATAGTGCACCACTCTCAGGCCATATACAGGTTTCAAACAGCAAGCACTATGCCAATATTGGCCAATATTTGAATGAAATATACAACCGAGAACAGATATGTGACATTTCATTCAAACTGGGCAGCATCATTTACCCGGCGCATAAAGTTGTTCTTGCTAGTCAGAGTCCTTTGTTTGAGAAGTTGTTTGACAGCAAGGACTTTACTCAGCCACCTATCAGACCTAGACAAATTAGGGTTAATGGAGTTTCAGAGGGGGCTTTAAAGACATTCCTAAATTGCATTTATTCTGGGAATATCAATCTCATTAAGCCTGATTGTCTGCATGAGGTACTTGATCTCTCTCGGATGTTCGAAGTGCAGCAAATCACACAGATGTGTTTGCAGAAAATCTCCTCTCTTAGTCACCATGACATGCTTGAACTTTTGCAAAAGATGAGGAGTCATAAAGATGTGCAACTTTGTGACATTCTAATGGATGCCATAGCCAAAAGTTTTATGGAGATTAAGAACAGTTCCTTATTCTACAGCTTAGATTTGGACACAATCTGCATGATTTTGTCAAGTGATAGGCTTGATGTGAATTCAGAGATGGACATTTTTGAGAGCGCTGTAAGTTGGCTTCACCATCATAAGGAGGATCAAATGAAGAATCTGGAGAGAGTGATGGACATGGTCAGGTTTTCACTCCTATCAAGCCAGCAATTGATGGAGTGCTTTGTAAAATGTCCATCCCTTAAGCAGAGCCCCTATTGTGTGGGCTTGATCACTATGGCTAACTGGTAAGTACATGTACTCTTCAATATTTACCCTTTTTTTTTTATATATGAAAAGAATAAATCATATTAGGTGTTTAGCTTGAAATTAAACAATAACACACCGGTAATTATATCTAACAAGGCATACATATTTCCAGTCTGTTATGTAAAACATGGATATTAATTGATCTGCTCTATTTTGTTGTGAAAAAAAATACAATGTATTAAAGAATACATGTACGTGAATTCAATGCATCTTTTATACCTTGGTGTAGGGTTCAGACCTCGATCAGCCTCAATCAGGAAGATCCTCTGAATCTGGAGATTCAAGAACCTAGGAGCCTTGCCAACAGTGGAGGGAGTGTTGAGCAATATCTAAAGGTGCATCAATAGTTGTATATCTATATAACATGAGTACAGTGTACCAAATTGTTTTTTCCTTTTACATTAATTTATGCTATTTTTTTTTTTTAATTATTTATTTTTATATAGTATTATAAGCAGGTATTAGTTAATTTTACTTCCACACTAATATTATGATGTTTCTATAAATGATATAAACAACTGAATTGACAGCATTATCAGGTTTGCTAAATGTGCAGCAAATTATGCTTAGATAAATTGATCATCGGTCTGTATATAAAATATCGTCAAAGGTAAGCATAGTATATATATGTTTAAGAACTCAACTCCAAACTGGAATGAATTAATGGAATGACTGTATTGATTATAAACCATGTTTGCCCTTTCTTGACTCACAATGTTTATAAACTTAGGAAGGGAAATTCATTTTTCTTTTATATGTTGCATGCATGCATGAGAATTAATATGATCAATATGATGCCCAGAACTTTATAAAATATATACCTGCATACATGAATTACATCCTTCATAAGTCATTAGTTGACTTGAAGAGTACAATAACTGAGGTGGCCTAATATCGTAAATATATTTGATATACATGTATCATTTCCTTTTTACATGATGCATTTTTATGTTTCAATTTTACATTAAAAAACATTTCAATGTGCATTTAAAACAGGCTCTAGCTATTTCACCATTTCAGTTTCACATTCCATTCTATGTCTGCTCCACATTCTGACCTATTCCTTTTCTGTCTTTCTTCTTTCTGTTGCCCACATAGACGCACTGTAGCTCTGAGTTCAAGGAACCCAATGTCACTTTTGACGTTATTCTAATGACCGAAGATGCTATCGAGGATTTTAATCGCCATGCCTGTTCCTTAAGTCAAAGCTGGTCCACCATTTCAGCACCTTGTATCAAGCAATACAGGGAATCAAAATGTAATATTTTATTGTCAACATAGAATCAAAAAGTTAAAAAAAAATTGATGTGAATAATATAAGAGAAAAAAGTATATATTTCCAGGCTCATCATAAGGAAAATTTACTTGTAAATGTACATACCGGTATACATGTAGCATTGTGTGACTTTCAGTATAAGTTATCATTTAATTCAGTAAAACTTCTTTACATGTATAAAGATGTCTTGGGATAAAGGGATTTTATTTCCTAATAAGTAAGATTATTTATATCAGTAGAAGAAATTTTAACAAATGATGGGTAAAATATTTTTACTTCATTCATAAATCCAACTAAACCTATTATTCTATTAATTAACAATATGTTCCTTGTTAGTGAGTTTTACTGTAGATGTTTACAATGTAATATTTAGGTAGCTTAGATAGCCATCTTGTTTGTACATGACCAATTTTTAATCATTTCATCATGATCTTTAATGTCACATTTATACACTTGTTGTAGTTGGCAAAAGGTCATGGATACTTTCAAATTTAAGTTGATCAAGGTTTAAACTATAAACCTTATCAATTAAAGTACATTATTGAATGCTCCTAATTTTTAGACACTTCAAATATTTAAATTTGAAATTCATTTAGAAGATGTTGTTATTATGGTCTGTCCCAGGGACACTAGAGTATAGAAAAACTTCTTTACAAAGAATTTTATTATCTAATGTGTGGAAATTGATAATTATCTTAAAATTCTGATGTTGATATATTAATCATGCAGTTAGATATTCAGGTCCACAGAGCTAGAGACTTGCTTTATAATTATGTACATATGATGATCAGAGTTTATTATTTAAATTTGTATTAATTGAACTTGCTTAATTATATTATGTACCTAGGTTCTATGATGAACGACAACTCCATGAAAAGCAACCAGGGAAAACAGAATGACAAAGTTCTGGCGTGGCTGAAGCAATCTGAACTAGTCAGAAAGCCAGCCAGTGGGTTCAACCATTGGGATCATAATCATCCCAAACCCAGCTTGGTTACTGGACTACAAAGCATGGATTGCATGATGGGTAGAAAACCAAAGCAAAACCATGCTCCCAAAATGGAGGGGAAAAGTGACAACAATGAAAAACATGTGAAAAAGAAAACGAGTAAAAGAGACCAAAATCAGGGCTTCTTTGATGGTGGTAGAAATTGTGGGGATTATCATAAGGCAATGGTGTGGGGAGGAGACCAGTGGTACATGGTTGGTAAGTAGATACAGTTCAGCCTCATTATATAGAATGACAGTACTTACATCTGGAAGTAAATTGGAAGTTCTCTCCAGTGTTTCCTTTTTAAACTTCTATATATCTCTACTCTATAGAACCGTTTTAACAAGAGCTTGGACTTTGGGTAGTACGTGACAAACTCCGATTTGATGAAGGCGGGGTCTACTCATGGTTAACTGTTCAGTCATTGGATAATAGATATGAATACATTGAACGCAATGACACTCGTCCCACTTCATCCAGGGATGTATATTTCGCTGAAACAGCGTCAATTTCACACAGCAGAGCAGATCTTTCTGGTTTTGACAGTCTATGAATATTAATGAGCTTCTCTTAGCGAATTAGAAGAAAGGAGGTCAATTATTTGAAAGCTTGTTTTGATGAGCAAACTAGATAGTAACATCCCACCGAAAGTCCAAGCTCTTGTTAAAACGGTTCTATATCTCTACCCTGTTTATATCATTACAAAAATGATCCTTCCCTTTGATGATCAGTTCAAAATATTAATGAAGCTTGACATATGTAAGCCTAGGGCTGCTGCCTCTGCATTGGCTGAATGGGGGGGGGGGGGGGCAATGTTTGTCTGAAAGGGGGATACAGTGAATATTAATAAAGCTTGACTTATGTAATGCTTTTAGTTTTTCATGTTTTCATGTTTTCATGAGGGACATGTTTTCTTCCTTTTCTGTGTCTTACTTTTTAACATGACCATATCTTATAAAGTTTAAAATGGAGACTTAATGTCTTAAAGGAAAAAAGTCACTGTTAGAGGTCTATCAAGACCATAATAATACCGGTAGATAGATCAAGGTGATCAAATTTCCGCTGGACTAGTTGGCAGCATTTGGGGCAAAGCATGTCACAAAATCAGCAAAAATTGCAATTGACCAAATTAATTTTCATTTTGAAGAAAATATACATCATGTTAAAATCAATGCAAGATGATCTGACCATGGAATTTTCTTGTACCGTAGGTGGAACCAGGTACAAAGATTCGGAGTGTCCCTCCCCCACCAATAAAGTATTGGTGTACTCGTACAAGACCAAAGAGTGGAGACCAGTGGCTCCATTGAATGTTGCCAGGATGGAGCATTCCCTTTGTCAAGTAGATGGCTGTATATTTGCTATAGGTGGAATAGGCGAAGGCAATCGGTATGTACCAGCATGTCATCCCAATTTTAAAGACAACAAGAAAAATATTAATTCATTTACCTAAAATTATCAAGTCTTAAAAATTTATCAGATGATAGTAATATGATGTCCATATTCTCTTTTGAGAAGAGGACAACCATAGGCTATGCCTGTTAAGAGAATAAATGTCCATGCAGAAATTTTAGGTGGTGATAACTTGGAGGGTTTTTTTTTTCTATTCAGCCTGCTTTCATCGGTCGAGTGTTATAACCCGAAGACCAATTGTTGGTTCTATGTGAAGGCACTTCCTGAGCCCAGGGCTGCTGCCTCTACCTCGGCTGAGGGGGCCAATATTTGTCTGAAAGGGGGATACAGTGAAATAAATAATGGACAGCCCTCCAGTTTTTATTATGAGAATAAAGTTGAAATATTCTACAACATGGAAACCAATAAGTAAGTAAAGAAGACATATTATTTTCTCATTTATTCACTGGATTAATTATACTAATCAGTTTTTGTAATTCATAAATGTACATTATGATTAAAAGTACGGTAATCTTTTCATATCTTTTTGTTTTCAGGTGGTTAAGAAAATACTGAGGCCCTTCCATTTAACTGAAATATTTTCTGGGTGTTTTTTAAGAACAGTTTGAAAACTAACTTAAATAAAATTTAAGTCTTTAAAAACTAAATTTGATCAAATTTAAATTGTTATTGTCAGTGTAATTTATTTTATTTGGATATTTTAGAAACATTTATGTAAAATGGGATGAAAGTAATTTTAAAATTGTATGCAACTGTTGTAATTCTGGGTTGTTTTTTTTTAACTTTGAATATATTTTATTAGTTTGCAATGAGAACTATATATTTTTTATAGTATGCTTTAATTTTTTTTTATGCTGGCTGTTATAATATATGTTTTAAGCTGTGGTTATATAAATTACTTTATGCTGCTGTCATATTAATGTTTAAATGCTGCTTTTAAATAAACACAATTTTAGCTCACCTGAACTGAAGTTTCAGATTAAATAAGATTAATCTTTTCCTAAATATATTAGACATTTGTTTGAATAAAGCAGCTGAATATGCAAATAATTAAAATATCAATTGTAACTACCCTGCTGTCAATGTTGTATATGTATTATAAACCTTACTAGGTATGTGTTGATAGAGGATTGTTTAGAATATTCCATGTAAATTAGTACATATTTGAAATGAAATAAGTATTTAATAGATAAGGACAGCCACCTATACATTTTGCTAGCCAAGGGTTTTCAGGTCCCTCTGTTCCACACAAACCCTGGTAGTGGAGAGCGGAGTGGACTGATAACCCCTACCTTTCAAAGTTGCTACCTTTTGAAACAAAACACCTTCGCCTCCTACCAGTAGCTTCATTTCATCCACTGATGAGGGGGTCTCTAGGAACAATAGAATGATGATGGTGATTCACTTTTGGACCAAATAAAATCAAATGTAAAACCTTTTGAATCAAATTTAAAACCAATATGCCAAAATCGGTCCTAATATTTGAACAACATTTATGAAAAGAATGTGTGACATTTGAACTGGACAGTGTCATATTTCCTTCGCGTAAAGTTGTGCTTGCCTCTCATAGCAAACTATTTGAGAGGATCTTTGAGAGCAAGGATTTTATTGAGCCCTCTGTCACTCCAAAACAAATAAGAATCAAAGGAGTTTCAGAGGAGTCTTTGAACACATTCCTGAATTGCATAAACTCAAGAAATATTCATATAGCCTGAATGTTTTCAATAATTAATTATTAAGTTCCATTTAAAAAAAAAAAACATTGCAAAAACTGGTCTACTACTGGGAGAGTAACTGTACATGTATCAATTATCAAGTAAATTTTATTTCAGAATAAGATTCTGGAATTTTGGTGTGAACAATGTACATGTAATTACATGTAATACAGAACAAGGGAAAAGGGGCTATGTATCAAGTGATTTTAATTAACTTCATGATCTTTAGTAAATAAAATGAAGGCCAATATTATTATCATAGCCTAGTCAAATAGATTAATTTGTATGATGATTAGATTTTTATTTTGAATGATTTCATTATATATTCACGAGAAGGCATTACTTTCCTTGCAGGTAAAATAAATATTTTTTATTGTTTAAAATTTGAAATCTTTATTATGTGATCGAATTGGGCATTATAATTTAAAACAGCATAAAAGGTAACTTTTGTAAGGAATTAAACACATGTATTTTCCCTGTCATTTAAAATTGACGCAAATTATAGCGTGTATAGCTTGAATGTTGAAATCTTCGTAATATCATAAAAAAAAACAATAAAACTTCATTCATTATTTTTTCGGAGGGACCAAAAAAGTATACGAGGGTTGTCCAAAAAGTTCGAGAACAATCGCGTTTTTGTCATTTTAAATGGGTTTATTTATACATATTGTATATCTAAATCTTTGTCATAAAATTTCAAGTCAAACTAAAGTGGTTTTAAATGTTTTTCCATAGAAAAAACAAAAGTTTATTGTATAAAAGGGTCGCGGAAAGTACGCACGGCCCAGCATAATAAGTGTCCACACTTTGTAATTGAGTTTTAAGATATGAATATTTACAGCTTTTACAAAACATTACAAAACTTCATTATCTTCTATAATAATGTAGTCTGTATGGTGTACGCCATTTTCATACGTCGTTTGAAGCTATTTTCATATAAGCAAATGACTTTAAAAAGATATTACGGCAAGAACATGTCTTTAAAAACGCTCGAAAAAGCGACGTTAGCTGACCGCACGGAACAGCGCGCCATCATTTAATTGTGTGGACTGATGTAAAGCACTGATAGAAACAAAAAAATGATGGAGGAAACAGAAAAAATATCAAAATAGTTCGAGTTTACTTTATATCTACAAGTGGCACAAGCGATATTTTGATGGAGTATGCGATTGTAGCCTCTGACCAAACGGTGAATGCGGCATATTACTCTCGGGTAAACCAGGACTTCGACGTTATAGAAACGTCGTTAAAAGTCAACGTCAGACTGGGCCGTGCAGCCTGTATAGGCAATCTATGTATAATAATAACTCCAATACAAAAATGTAAACTGCTCTGATTTTTATACATATATATTATTATACTCTATGTTAAAATATTATAACACTTTCCTGATAGTGGCGCCGTTATTTTGAATAAAATGACATGTGTCCACGAACTTTTTGGACAACCCTCGTATATAGCAATCGCAAAAAAATTGTTGCAAACAAACTAAAGCATTATCAAGCACTAAACAAATTGTAGCTCTTTTCTTTAAACAGTGCTGTTGATTGTAGTTTGGTTGTGCTTTTCAGAAAACTTGAGTAACAAGATGTTTCACAATAACTCCAAACTAACTTTTCAACAATTGTTAGCCTTACTATCCCCTTTAAATATGTGCATATTTTCAAACATACACTAGAGTATCCAAATCAATATACATGTACATGTAGCTATAGTAATCCAAATCAAGCACATTTTTGCTTGATTTGCACTTTCCATACCGTGAACATCGGTCCCAGGAAGGAGATACTGGTCACAGGGTTTTGCATCATGCCAAAAAGGGGGGAAGGGACATAAATCTGAAGCATGACCACACAATCCCCCCATCGACCGAATTTTAATGAATAACTCATTTGATTTAATCCCATATTACTAAAATAATCTTTAAAAATATATCCAAGTGAATAAATTTAACAAAAAAAAAAATACCAAAACATTTTTTTAAACACCCCTCCTTTTCCCCTTCTGCGCATCAAAAAGAGAAAGTATCTTAAAATTAATAAGAAATGACCAAATTATATATTATAATTGAATGTCGTAGTATTATATTTAAGAAATGAGCTCAATCTCTACCCAAGTTATACTCGTATAACCTGAGTTGGAGCAGTTACGCTTTATAATCCGCGAAGCGGATTATAAAAAAAAGCGTAAATTGCTCCAACCCAGGTTATACGAGTATAACTTGGGTAGATATTGAGTTCATTAAGAAATAATTTAATTTCTGTAATTTACTGTACAAATTGAGTGCGTTTTACTTTTAAAATTGATATTAATCTGTTAATTAAAATTCAAACGTAACGTCAAGCGGATTAGTACGTTTTTGACGTTTGTCTTGTGACGCGCAAACCAGGTTATTTATTAAAGGGGCATGGTCACGATTTTGCTCAAATTCTGTTTTTCTGTTTTTATTATTTACATTGCTTTAGAAATACATTTCTAATGATCAAATGAAATTTGAGAGTCAGTTGTAGAGTTAAAAGCAAGATACATGGCTCTCAATTCTTTGTCATGTAAATAAGGCTCGTGCCCTGTTTTTGTTTACATAGGTTCAATATACAAGTAAAAAATATTTTTCAAGCTGATTTGTCTATCTTTTTTATTCATTTTAAGCATAAATGAACAGTTCCTAACGTTTAACACATTTATTTTAGGTCTAATTCTAGAATTTTCACTTTAACATTCAAAATGTAAACAAAAGCTTTGTTTACTTTTGACCAAAATCGTAACCATGCCCCTTTAAGAAATGTCGTTTAAAAACTTTTACAAATATTCATAAATTAATAAGAGTTTAAAAATGCATGTTGAATTCTAAAAAAAAAAAAAAAAGAAGATCACATTGCATAGAATACAATTATGATATATTTTAATTGTTGGAGTCATTGTTATATTATATAGAATACAAAACAGTTTGATGTGTAGTCACTAGTGTTCAGCGGGAGTTGGTCCCAAGCTCATTCAGTAGATGACGCTTCGTCAAGGTTAAGAGGGCTGGATGGTTGAGGCCATTTTTAGGCTTTATTTACCTCCTTTAGATGAAGAGCTCTGCATAAAGATATATAGAACAATGCTTTAAAGCTAAAATATTTGGATTTTTTATTTACTAAATAATAGTTAACGACCCAAAACATCGAATTTGAATGTTTAAGGCAGATCTGATGGTCAATTTGTTGACTATCAATTAAGCCTCCTCTATAATTTTGATCATGGGACGACATGCAAAAGAATTATGAAATAAAGATACTAAAAGAGTTTCAAATTTTAATGCGTGTATTTTGTTGTAAACGTGCTTTCCGATTTAAAAACTGTGTTAAACAAAAATAAAACACCTTCACTCCGTACATGTAGCAAGTATAGTTACGGACGATTAAATTAAATATTTTAGAACTACGCATATTTTACCCTCATTTTATGATATAATTACATAAAACACATTAAAATTATGACATATATTTATACCCGAAAGGGCTTTTGGTTTTACAAGCAGTATATGTCAAACTGTTTCTTTCAAGAGCAGATTCTGGCTAGTAATATGCAAAACCCAACTTCATAGTATTCTCAGTGAATGAATTTTCACATGCAGTGGTGCAACTCATTAATATGTCACAAAGGTTTATTATTAATATTAAAACATTGAATAAAATTCGAGATGATTAGAGACCAATGTGAATAAAACAAAATTATAATTAAACATTGATATATAACACTAGGGACATCAATGTAACGGCAGTGCCGGATAAGATGACAACAGCTAAAGAAAACAGGCACACAGTAAAAAAAAAAGGAAAGAAAATAAAGTTGATTACGTTGATTAAACACTGTCGATTTTAAACTGACATCCTAGATGTTACTGGCTGCAGGTCTGAATTAAGCACCCGGTCTAAAAAAAAAATAGTATGAACGACTGACAGGGAGCTACAGGACCAGCAGCTAGGACGTTAAATCGACAGTGTTAAGTATCATATATTTTTCATGATCATCAATTTGATCAACGTAACCAACTTTTTTTGTTAAATGAGCACCCCTGTTCTTATCTGCTTATTTTAAAGTAACACGAAAGACATATAAAATGTAAAGGAATAATCTCAAATGTAAATAAAACATGGTTAAGCATTCGAAAGGCACTTTTTTTCTCTTGATAACTACATTTTGTTTATTAATGTGATTTTTTGTCAGATCGAGAAGCTGACAAAAGTACGGGAAAAATCCGCATTCAATTTCATTGGCTATTCTTAGACAAATATTTTGACTGAAAACGAGGCCGTGACTCAACTTGACGACACGATTGAACAAGAACGAGAAAAACAAGGGCAATTTCGTTAGAAATCTGCCCATGAATTCAGTGAAAGTGGACCACCTGGGAAACAGTAAACATGAGGGAAGAAATTGGTGCAGCAGTTTTGTTTATTACCCGTTTGATACGACAAAGCGGTAGCCTTTCGAGTGAGAAGGTCGTAGAATTTTCCAATTCTTTGTCCGCCATTTTGAACGAAAAGTTTCAGAATCATTGGTATCAGGATCATCCAACTAAAGGGCAAGGATATAGGTGTATCAGAATTAATTCATCAGAACCCATTGATCCCGTGCTAGAGAAAGCAGCTCGAAACTCAGGACTTCAGTATCATGACCTCAGACTTCCATCCGAATTGACTCTATGGGTTGATCCTAAAGATGTTTGCTGCAGGTATAAAAAATATTTTTAAGTGAATATTAAGATGCTAAATTTCAACGAATTATTTTGATGACATATGCCTGAAGATTATGGAAGGTTTTAATGATGATGATAATGATAAAATATGATAAAAGCCATCAATTTGTATACTTAGTTAAGTTAGTTTATATCTTAGTCATACTGTGTGTACTGAATTGTTGAACAACTCTAAAATGCATTTAGGAGAGATTATTTGAAGATATAATTAGCATGGTCTTAAAAAAGATATATCTATAATAATTGAAATTGTGTAACATTTTTCACAGTTGCATCATATTTTCAGTATGTTTATCAGTCAGTACAAATGTATGGAACTGTTGTAAAGTAAACATCTGAGAGCTATCTTCAATTTTTCCAATTGATGTGGGAATTTTAAAAATGTTATGTTCATTTTAAATAGATTTTATAAAAATTTTGAAAGGGTTTGAAAATCAATAGATAGAAACCCAATAGATATATAACCACTGTGTAAACATTTATTCAGGTTTGGAGAAAGCAGGGGCTCATTTTGTACATTGGTTACTTCCAAAGATGGCAACTTGGAAACAAGGGCTCACACTGTAAACATTGAGGAATTATTACGACAGGAGATGGAGAGGCATAACCAGCAGGTAAAAAGAAATGCGATTGAAATTAACCGCTAGGAAGCTATAGTTTTAGTAAATGATCACCATAAATAATCAAATACTTTATAATCATTATAACAATTGATTGGTAATCTTTTTTGTTTTATGCTATTTAATTATTTTCAATTCAATATAAAAAAAAAATTGGGAAGGGGATGGGGATGTACAATGTAAGAATTAAAATTCTTGATTCAAACCAAAAAGAGGGTACTGGTCACTACAGGGTAGCTGCAATAGCATAGCTCTCTCCTAAAACTACATTATTGCAGTGGAGTATTGTTCAAGCTAGTTTATAAATATTTGTACTTTCATTCCAATGTAATCCATTGTCCCTAACACACACATTTTTTTTTGTCTAATGCCTGCAAGTTTTTAGTCTGGTGCTAAAATTGATGCCATTTATTCTACTGTGATGTTGAAATAAGTAATTGAGGAAACTTTTAGCATGTCCATGCATGACTCAATTGTTGCATTTATCACGAAAAACTTGTTGAACAGAATTAATCAAAACAACATGTGTACATGTATGGTTTTTTTTTGTAACTCAGGTGAACATTGTGACAACTCGCAGCAACATTAACAGTTCACACACCAAATTTTCTAAGAGTGTTCACAACAGCAACTACTATGCCAAGTTTCAAAACAACTTTTATAACAACCAGCAGTTCCAGAACACCCACAACCGATTCCGTCCTCAGAACAAGAACAACAACAACAGGAAACAACCAATGGTAAGAATACATGTATCTATTGAGAAACACATGTAAAATAACTTGATCATGTATTATATTAGATTCATTGCCAATTAGTGAATGCATGTTGATGATTCAAAGATGTAATACAGAGTAAATTAAGCATTTATTTAAAAAAACCCACACCAAAACATTAATCATTGCAAGGGTGTGCACAATATAGAATATGATCATCAATGCTTTTAAGAAATCATTGTAAAAATCCTACAATCAACTTTGATAATTATTGCTGTTTATTCAGAAATCATTTAAAATCTGATATTGATCAAGAAGACGAGAAAATAAAAAATGTTGTTTTGTTTTTGACAGTTTGAAGAGCAGGTGAATGGAGTCAGGGTATCTCCTGATCATGTTAATGAGGTCAGGCAGCAGTTTATGGACCAAGTCAACAGCATTGTAAAGGATGGAGAGAAAGAAGGCCAGTCTAAACCCAAGTCTGCGGACACTGCCATTTCATCATCATCAACATCATCCAAAGACACAAAATCTACTGCTGCAAAAACATCGTCTGTCTCCCATAGTACCAAACCAGCTGATGCTTCAAAGTCCATGAATGACAAATCAAAGCAAGGCAGTGATGCCACAAAGGCTGATGGTGCCAAATCTGGCAGCGACAACAACTCCAAACCTAGCTCCAGTACCGACAACAACAAAGTGAGCAAACCATCTCAGGCTAAGGGCAGGTACCAGCCAGACCAAAATACCTCAGCAAAGCCAGGTAGTTATAACGGGGGCAAGGGTACTCAGTGGTTAAACCGCACCCACTCCAAATTCAATTCTCAGAAGGTGTATTAGAGCGGATGAGGGTTATGATTATTGTGATGAGCACGAGGTTCTGAATTGTATAATGGTAGAGATGATAGTGAATGTCAGCATGTTTAATCCAGATTTGTAGCTATGATTTTTTTTAATGAACAAGAGATGTGATAAGTATTCTAGTCTAGTGCTTTGTTTTATTCAAACTGCTGGTACAACATCTTGTACTATTGTGTAATGCCAGTTTTTAAATTATCATTTTTTTTTTCTTGCCAAAGAAACCAATTTTTCCACCAGGTTTATGTGTGTTTGTGAATAAACTGTGGTCATCTCCAAATCAGCTACCAAGCTCAGTCTAAAATCATGGGTACTTGATCTGTCATATTGTTGAATCTTTAAATGTTTATTGATATTTATGATTGATTATCTTCAGGAGTACTATATTCAAGTTTGTTGTATTATGGATCTATATTTATCTATATTGAAGACAAGAATGCTAGACAAGCCACTGCCATTTATTTACAGAGATCTTTGAAACAATGGCTGCTAGAGTTGAATACTACCCCCCCCCCTTTTTTTTTATGGTACAATAGATTTAATGAACAACTGTTTTTTTTTCACCTTTTGTCTTTGATTGGGCAATTTGTAACGTCATGCTAACATTGAAAGCATCTCGAGTTTGTTTTAGCCAGTATACCCATTTATTAAATTGATGGTTGTTTTTCTTTTGTGTTGCATTTGAACATGTATATTTAGATACGAGTTTCATGAGAAAAATGGCAGCAAAAATTCCATCTGACATGTAATCAAAGATGTATTTCAAGTCCATGCAATGTACAGTTGTGGTAGTTAGTGAAACAGGGTATGATTATATACAGAATTTAAGATTTGCCACACAATGTTAGTTGTTTGAGCCCTCACTTATAAAGTATTTCAGCATTATTAATGATCTTGTAATGAGATAAACTTATATAATGGAAGAGGTAGAAATTATTTCTCTGTTTTTTTTCCCATCATTACTTTTGTTATTTATAGAGGAATAATCTTTATTTCCTTGCATTGAGCTTATTATTTAAATATG
Source organism: Magallana ariakensis (assembly GCA_020458035.1). NCBI lineage: Eukaryota > Metazoa > Mollusca > Bivalvia > Ostreida > Ostreidae > Magallana > Magallana ariakensis. The sequence continues at coordinate 33,403,070 of CM035815.1, forward strand.
GATTTCAGGTATTTACTGAATAATTTTATTTTATATACCATATGTACAACGGAGATTGTTACAATAAAGATCCTGAATACAATTCAAAGAAGGAGGAATTAATTTATCTTGATATGTAATTAGATATCAAGTGTAGTTAGATTAAATTATGTAAATCTATTTTGAATGTGATTGAAATACGTGTAATATGCAATCTTAAAGGGATCCATGGTCTCTTGCTGTAATTTGCTCGAGCATTCCACTAACTGGAATAGTTTGTTTTGCGATTGTTGAAACAAAATGTCACGATCGTGCATGTTTAAAGAAATGTACATTCACAACATGGCCATTTTTTTCCCCTCTTTTTTTCACTTTACACTGTATTCATTGAATTGTGGATTAATTTTTTTTTATATTCAAGAATGAAAGAATGTGCCTTACTTGAATGAGTATTCTTGAATAGATTTGAAAGCTGCAAATAATGGATGCTTTACGGACAAATCCAGAAAGATGGGTATTGCATTGTAAAATTGACACGTTTGTGTAATTAAGATTCGATAGTTCATTTGTTTTTGTGTTCTTCTATTTTAATCCTTTATTTCTGTAACCAATATTTGTAGCAAATCCCACTCCCCTCAGTATATTTTGTCTTTATTGTAGAAGTGCTTTTCATCATCCATACAAAGTGGATATTTATTGAATTGATTTTGATGAATAGTTTAATGTATACATGTATTAAATTAATTGATGAAACCAATGCCCTGAAAGATACAGAATATTCATGTATCTAGAATCATGTCACAACGTAAAGTTTTTTTTTCTTAAAAAAAACATTTAAATCAAGTGCATCTTATTTTGTTCTGATGGATCTCTTGAATTTTGTAATTTTTTGCTAATCATGTGCAATATATGCATGACCTCTTCCCAGCAACAACTATTTATCCAGTTCAGACAAAATATGCATATCTTAGTGTACATCATTTTCATTCCAGTTGAGTATCTGTTAATTAGAGAGAAATCCTGCAAAATCTTTCAGAGGCATTATTTCTGGTACCTTTGTAGCCCTGTATAGTCGTGTATTTCTCTTTAAGTGGTTATCTACATGTACGTAGGAAACAAAGCCAGTCTCTTTTAGTATCTCAGTTCATGCAGAAAATCAAACATTTTGCATTCAGAATTATTAAATTTTTTTCCATATATTATTGCATGATATTTAAATCATACTTTTGTCTTGTTTTATGAAATTTAATTTCATTCATTTACATCTCTTGTGTATTATCAATGAAATATGCACACAACAGCTTCATTTCTGAAGATCTAAACTGTTATACTTGTACTATGTGCTACAATGGTGTTACCGGTTACTTTAAAGAGATCTGGTTAAATAAATTTTTATTAAATGGTACTTTTCATTTGTTCCTCTTTTCTGTAATGCTTGTATTAAATTAGAATGGAGGCACAATGCTTGTGTCCACAGAACATTCCCTTTGTGCGACATAGTCACAGAGGATTTTAGATTATTTGGTGACTGCAATAGATTGTTTCTACAAGTTCTGAATAAAACAGAGTACCCTTGTCAAGGTGGAAAATAACAGAATTTTAGACCATTGTGGGTAAAACATTTGATTATCCAAATGCAGTTACATTACGGTAACATAAGATGTTGTTCATTGCTGATGCTACGACATTACACTGCAGAGAAAATCAATGACTATAAGAGTGTACAACAAAACATGTTTTCCAGTAGCAATGTAGGAGAGGGCTATGATGAAGGGACTTTCCATTAGAAGCTTTTTAAAAGCGCAGCGTAGTTGAAAGCTCACAACTTACATCAATCAACAAGACATACAAGATTATAAATAATCTGTAAAAATTCATAATATTGGCGAGATCAATTGCAGTACATGTATTACATTGTATGTAATGCGCGACTAAGCACACCATTGATAATGGGAGACCCCTGAGGAATAAAATGTTGCAGAGGGTGATTTTTTGGGGTCTATAAGGGTAAATTTGACGGCCAATTTGTTGATCACCTAGCCTCCTAAAAAACCCCATTACGGGACCATTTTTCTCACATCGGCACAATCTTGCAGACTTTTCTTAAAGACGGTCTTTAGATAAGGGGTGTCCAGTGACCTTGAATCAAGTTTATAGGTTATTTACCGTTAAAACATAGTCAAACCAGACCTCTGTGAAAATCCTTGTACAGACCATATTTTCTTTTTTCTTGGCCCAATTTGTCTCCGACTATAACAGAAGACTACCAATAACTGTAAGCAAAGGTATGCTGTGTTCTTGAATCAAATTTTTAGGTCAGATGTCAAGATCATGACACACTTCTGTGCATCATCCTTGTCCAAACTCTTATTTTCTTGTCTTGGGATGATCAGATATCTGCCCCTTAAAGGGGTACGGTCATGATTTTTGGCAAAAATTATTTTTCCAATTTTGATGTTTACAATGCTTCAGTAAGGCATTTTTAATGGGCAATATTTGAGTGTCATTCGTTGAGTTATAAGCGAGTTACAAAGCTTACAATTCTTTGCTATGTAAACAAAGCTTTTGTTGTCCCCCGCCGCAACGCGGAGCGGGGACATAGAAATGCCGGGCGTCCGTCCGTGGGTCCGTGGGTCTGTGTGTCCGTGGGTCTGTGTGTCCGTGTGTCCGTCCGTCACACTTTTTTGTAAGCGCTCTCATGCCTACAAATTTTGACAGATTTTCATTACATTTATACCAAATGTTTATACACCTATTACCTTGGTCAAGTTCGAAAATCAGCATTGGTCGATACTTTTTGTTGGAGTTATGGGACTCTGACCACAAAAATGACTCCGTTTTATCCAAAAATTGACCTTGTAAGCGCTCTCATGCCTACAAATTTTGACGGATTTTCATTAAATTTATACCAAATGTTTATACACCCATTACCTTGGTCAAGTTCGAAAATCAGCATTGGTCGATACTTTTTGCTGGAGTTATGGGACTCTGACCACAATAATGACTCCGTTTTATCCAAAAATTGACCTTGTAAGCGCTCTCATGCCTACAAATTTTGATGGATTTACATGAAATTTATACCAAATGTTTATACCACTAATACCTTGGTTAAGTTCTTAAATCAGCCTTGGTCGCGTCCCCACGAACCTGTAAAATTTAAGCAATCCACGAAAATTGGCCCCCACGAAATTTAATGATTCCACAGTACAGTATACTAGTATACTGCTTGAACGGCGAGGGACCCAGGAATTCTATTCTTGTTTACATTTTAAATGTTGAAGTGAAAATTCCAGTTTTACACCTAAAATGAATGAACTAAATGTTAGGAACCGTTTATTTATTCTTAAAATTAATAAGAACAGTCAAATCTGCTTGAAAAAGATTTTTTACTGGTAAATTGAACAAATGTAAACAAAAACAGGGCATGAGCCTTATTTACATGACAAAGAATTGTGAGCGCTGTATCTTGCTTTTAACTCTACGACTTACTCTCAAATTTCATTTGATCATTAGAAATGCATTCCTCAAGCATTGTAAATAATAAAAAAAAAAAATAGAATTTGACAAAAATCGTGACCATGCCCCTTTAAAATGTTTGGTGAATGGAGTTATGGTCAAAACGAACTCCTTTCCTTTAAGTGGGGCCCTTTGAGATAGTAACAATCTCAATGATGTCGTTTTGTCTGTTTAGGTCAGCATGAATTTATAGCTCAAAACAAAGTTCAGAGATGAGGTTTTTAAAAAAAAATCTCAACCTGTTTTTAGTTCAAAATAGTAAAAAACATCCAATGTCCTATTCATCTTATATTTCACATGGTCATGATTCCTAGAATGTTGGATATCAGACAAACTTTCTTTGCTCATTAACTCGAAGCAAAGTAAGTATTCATTTTTGTATATTATTAAAATAAGAACAATCTCTTTTAGACTTGACATTCCTACAATATTTAGATCAAGAATTCCAGTAAAGGCATAGTCCAACTATCTTGGAAAAAATTGCAATAAGGGCTCTCACAACAAAACAAATTAACAATTGTTAAATTTACTTTTATAAAAATAAATAACATCAATATACTATTTCATGTACTAAATACATATCCACGTATTGTCCAAAAACAAATCATTTTAATTCAATGGGAGTATTGTGCTTTTCAAAATGCTCGGCAAGGTCTTCATAAATATCCCTGAAAAAGACAAAAATAATAGATGTACAAAATATAAACGCTGTTTTCATCTAAAGATAGTGTATTAATGAATACAATGTGAACAACCATTTTACCATATAAATGAATAACCTTCCTTAGCTTTTTTTATTCAATAACATGTTCTACATAAAGTTAACAACTTACTTGTTGAGGTAGAAGAATATGTATCCACTTCTCTCTCGACTGGACCTGATTTCCGATTCTGTCGTCTTGGAAACACGAGAATCATCAAAACTGTACCAGCACCTTTTCTCTGCATCAAACACATCACTGATGTAATGGCCTGTGAAGACACAAAAAAATATATACATCCTTTGTTATAAGAATGATCACCATAATAAATTGTCTGTTCGCAATTTTATCTTTACATACCTGCATGTACATGCAATTGCATATATTTAAATATTTAATTGTACGATTGCTTAAAATTATATAAATATTAGTAATAAGGAATTATTCTTTGAATATTATGAGGTGATAATTTCAGTCAGGGCGTGATCAAATCTATCATAAAGTTCTTATGGCTTTATTGGATTTGACCAAAATCATCATCTCATAATACTCAAAGTATGATTCCTTATTCCTTAAACAATTTCACCCCGTCTTGAATTCATCCAGAAACTAGGATATACATTGTACATGTATGATAGATACTCTTTCTAATTAACAGTAATAAAATAAAAATTCTTAAATCTGCCCAGTCTTAAATTTGCCTGCTGACAATGAGGTATAACAGGTAAAAATAAACTGGGGGTGAATATATTCCTGTATACAGTACATTGATTACCAACATGTAGGATTATATAATACACTGTCTTTGCTCTTGTGACACTCACCCACAAAAGAGCTGGCTCCTATATGATTAACCACACTGACCAGGCGATATGACTGAGGCAGCTCTCCTTTCTATAATCCAAATGCCAATTATTAAACAATTTTCTAGCTTGCTTTAAACTTTAATAATACATGTACACCTACATGTACAGTGTATATGAACAATACATATATATATAAAAGTAAAACAAAATGATATTCATGTTCCTTTGATTAATATCAGCTGGTAAGTTTCTTATTTTAATGGAAAATTTAAAGTATAATTATAATAAACAAGAGGCCCATGGGCCACATCGCTCACCTGAACAACAGTTCCTTGTAACATATATTCTATTTCATGGCATATGCTATTTCTATTTTAAACTTTGAACCCCTTTCTGAGGACTCAGTATTTGTCTGGTGGTTACAGCTTTATTGATTTAGAATCTACATTATTTTAAAGAATGCTTGCATAGCAATTTTGAAGCATTGTAGTTCTTAAAAAGATTTTTAACATTTTTTCTATATATGTTAAAGGGGCATGGTCACGATTTTGGTCAAAATTATTTTTCCGATTTTAATGTTTACAATGCTTCAGTAAGGCATTTTTAACAGGCAACGAAAATTTGAGTGTCATTCGGTGAGTTATAAGCGAGTTACAGAGCTTACAATTCTTTGCTATGTAAACAAAGCATTTGTTTACATTTTGAGCGTTGAAGTGAAAATTCCAATTTTAGACCTGAAATGAATGTGTTAAACGTTAGAAACTGTTTATTTATGGTTGAAATTAAAAAGATAAACAAATCAGCTTGAAAAAAGATTTTTTTTGGTATATTGAACCTATGTAAACAAAAACAGGGCATGAGCTTTGATTACATGACAGAGAATTGTAAGCTCTGTATCTTGCTTATAACTTAACGACTGACCCTCAAATTTCATTTGATCATTAGAAATGCATTGCTAAAGCATTGTAAATAATAAAAACAGAAAATAAAATTTGACTAAAATCGTGACCATGCCCCTTTAAACTTTAAACCCCACCTCGGGCCCCAATTTTTGTCCAAGGGCCACAATTTTTTCACTATATATACAAGCTTTTGTGTAAACATTGGCATTAATGATGCAATGGTTCTTGAGAAGAAGATTTAAAAACATTTTTCAAACATATTTCTATGTTAAACTTTGAACCCTCCTGGTGCCCCAGTTTTGGTCCGAGGGTCACGATTTTTACAATTTAGGATCTTCACTATATAAACAAGATTTCGTGTAAATATTGGCATTTCTGGTTCAGTGGTTCTTAAGAGGAAGATTTTTAAAAATATTTTTTCTACAAATTTCTATGTTAAACTTTGAACCCCGCCTGGGGTCCCAGTTTTTGTCCAGGGTCCTAACTTTTACAATTTAGAATCTTCACTATATATACAAGTTTTTGTGTAAATATTGGCATTTCTGGTGCAGTGGTTTTTGAGAAGAAAATTTTAAACATTTTTCCAATGTATTTCTTTGTTACACTTTGAACCCTGCCTTGGGCCTCAGTTTTGGTCCGGGGGTCACAATTTTTAAAATTTAGAATATTCACTATATAAACAAGCTTTTGTGTCAATACTGGCATTTCTTCGGTTCAGGTGAGCTAAAAAATATATGAACATTGAACACGAACCTCATTACACACAACTGGAAGGTCCTCTATCAGACAAGTGTCCTCCTCTGATGGTTCTGAGGGCTTCTTGTTCTCCTTGTCCTCTGAGGCCCATGGCTCATCAAGCAGCATCACATCTACATGTATCAATCATTTAATAATTAATTACTTAAGAGGACAAAAGCATTCATTCTTCAATTGAACAAAACTGAGTGGGGAAAAAACATATTCTTAAATACATGTACTAAGCAATTCCGAGGGCAAAAAAATTCATTATTTAATACTGATCAATTCTGAGGGAAAAATCATTCTTTTAATACTGAGCTTTTCCGTATTGAAATGTAATCAGAAACATTTTGAGAAACAAATTGTATGCATGACCATACATGTTAACTCTACCGATTTACGCAGAAGTCTACCGCTTTTTGGCTCTGTCTCCCGCCTACCGATTTTATTAAAAAATCTACCGCTTTTCTTCAAAATATGTTCCTTGTTTTGATAGATAGCCATTTTGGAAGCCATTGTGGTAAAAAATCTTACCGGTAATCAATATATGGTAAATGCATGCAAACATTTTTATTGCTTGTGTTGATATTGGTTAATTTCAAAAGTCTTTTATATTTTAGTTGATATCATTAATTACTAATCAGAAACCCTTACTACATCTGTAGTACACAGAAATTTGTGCTTTGAAATATACCCGAAAACAGCCGCGTGCGATGCTACCACTTTTCGGTTCAAAATCTACCTATTTTTCATCACTGGAGGTTAACATGTATGGCATGACTGATAAGCGAGTGAACATGTGTTTATACATGTACCTTTATCAAAGTCATCATCATCAAACATGGACTTGAAATCATTCTCGGAACTCAACTTGGGCACAAAGCCATCGTGTTGTGAATTTCCACCATTCAGCTGGACAAAAGACTTCCCGCTGCCCACTTCATTTCCATTACAGTCCGTAGCATCAGTGACACATTTACATTCACTGTCCATGGACACGTCTTTGTCTTTGGTTTTATCACATACGCTGCATTTTTCTTGCTTTGTAAAGTACTTTGACCTGCAAGCTACAAAGTCTTCAGCAGTGTTCTCCCCAGAAGTCTTCTCTAGTGGGTCTCCATTCTCGAGTCCATTCTGTAAACAGCTTTCATACACTATTGCACTGCACTGTTTGATCAGATCCCCTCCCTTGTTGTGTTGTGTCTGCTCTGTGATTCTTGAGCCAGAGGCCTCTGTATAATATCTCTCCTCTTCTTCTTCTGCAGGATCGGGTAAGTAGTTGGCCTGGGCAAAGTCCCTCATGCTCTCTTCAATAGCTATTCTCATCTGCTCCTCTTCAGACATTCCATTTAGACTTGATCCATAATCTGCATATAACATGTACCGGTAATAATAAAATAATTTTGAAATGCTATTTTCTTGCTATAATTTCATACCCAATAATCCCCTTTCTAATTTTTGTCCCAGTTACTTCATGTGTACCAAATACAGTTCAACAAACCGTGATCAGACTGGGGGTTTTCTGACTCCATTCGACTCATTTCTAATGCCTTTTGAAAATCTGAATCCTCATGCCCTCCATCTACCTCATCTGTATATTGCTGCTGCTGTCAAAAGAAAATATTGTTTTAATCCACTATATTCATCCTTCCCACCCCTCTTTGGGGGATTTTATTGTCAAAATAATATAATTTATACATGTTATACCTGCGCTCTTTCATTAGCTTCTTGTAGAGATAATTCCAGGGCTTTAGCCAAATCTGGGTCTTCCTGTGTATCAGCTAGTGTCAAAGTTTTAAAGGGCTCCCGTTCTTTCTCCTTGAAATAAAGCATATTCTTTCAAGTTTCCAACATTACCATAATAGAAATTTTGACTGAGGGGTGACATTGTTTTTGCCTTACCGTGGTCTCTGATTTATCCTGACCCTCGTCCAACTTTGGTTTCTTGCTAGGAGAACTTGAAATTGACAGATCATCATCAGATTCAAAAAGGGGGAGAACTCTTGACTTTTTAAATCTAAAACTGAAAGAGCAAGAATTCTACTAAATATATTTGAAAACTTTTATCTAATACGGAAGAAACAAGAAATCAATTAAATACATTTCGAATACTTAGAATTGCTGAAAAATTCAGATAGCATAATTGAGTGAAATTTTATACCTGTTGTTCATGTCAAGCCTTCTTCGAGGAGTACTCTCTTTAGGGGATTCAAGCAAACTTTTCTGTGGGCTGAAACATACATTAAAATAAATTGCATGTAACAAACTCCATAATATTTCTTAGCTCTATCTTTGCAAGACAGCTTTGTCTTTGTACATTTAAAAACACTTCTTGTAAAATTTAATCAATAATAGCTATGCTAGAATTAATACACATGGTTGATGAAGGTCTACATAGCTGAAGTCCATTAAATTTGCTTCCACAAACACATCATTACCCTACCTGGGCAGAGGAAGGGGAGCATGGATGGGGTAGGGTTTGCTTGTCTCCTCATTGCAGTGTGTAGATAGGCTCAGAAACTTGGGGATAACAATGTTTTGCAACATCTTGGACTGGACTGATGACCCAGAATTGTAGTTGTAGCGCTTCAGATGCAATATTAAAACCCTGAACAATAGAAAGTGTTGATTAATGCATGTTCACAACCTTATCTTTTTTTTCCCAGTGACTAATGTTATTATATGCTTATTCCAATCTGATGGAATTTTCATACTTTTAAGATTGCTCAAGATACACCTTTCTCACCAACAATACTACCATAATTATTTTTCACTTTGGGTTGCCAGGGTTTTTTTTACCGAAACCTGATGAATATAGGTAGTTGACAATTGTCACTCTGGTATTTACCTTGGGAGCTTGGTGAATTTATGGGATACCTCTGCCTTACAACAACCACACTTCTCACACTTGTACTCTATTGACTCCTTTCTAAAGAACAGATCCAGGGCATGCTGTATGGTACATGGAGTAGACCCAGCTCTGTCAAAGAAAAAGTAATTTTATATATATACTTGTTAACATAAAAACAGGTACATACATTTATGTATTGTTCCCTGCTCTATTAATAACCACCCAATAAAATCTTCCTTATTCTAGTATTGTATTTAAAGCATTATCACAAGACAAAGACACAATATCCAGTGTTCATTATTTCCAATGATTTATTGAGTTCTACTAAAATCAAAGTATTTACCTCCTTCTTGGCATCTCCAAGGATAGGTCATAAAACTGCTCTGCTTTTGTCACTTCTTCTGGGCAACTGAAAAGTAAACCCTATACTTAGAACAGGCCCATATCACTGCATTACTCTAATCACAACTGATATTAAAAATTATGAACTCTGGTAACACTGTGCATAAATTTAAATGAAAGATTTGGAGATCACTGGTGCATACTTCGAGCAGGAAATGGTATGGGTTACTTCAAATTCAAAATTCTGAAGTGTTGGGTTGATGACTTCCATGCCTTCTGTTACTTCCCTTGGGCTGCGACTAGGACTGGGTGTAGACTTCATGACTTTTGCTACTTCTTCTTTAAGTTGATCTAAAACCTGGCTCAGAAATTCATGGGCGTCCTGCCAAAAGAGAAATCACACTTTCTTCAATACTAATCATACATGAACAGTGTATATATTTACTGTATGAGTTGTTATAGATTGCTATATGTATTTTTGATACATTCAATAAGTTTCGTTTTTTTTTTATTTTAAATAATGGGTAAACAAGTTTCCTTGTTCATAAATAACAACTCTTACATGTTGCTGATAGCCAGAGAACCGTTTGGCACTTGAAGAAATGGCTTGTTTGACACTCCTGAGCAGATCTCGCTTAGCAATGTCAGACACTATCCTTTTCCGAGATCCATGCAGTCGCACCAAGGACCTGAAATACAGAGTCAAGCTGGTCAACATGACCTTAAACAGCTGAAGATGAGATTGAAAGTACATTATATAACAGTAAAACACTGACTGGTAGAGCGACTGCTGAGGTAGACTTCTAGAGATTCTACGGCTGATGTGGACCAGATCTCTGGTAAAAGGCTCCAGGTGAAATAGAGCTTGTAGAATTGCATTCATATAACAGGTGTTACCAAGGTTTGAAAAACTGCAAAAATGTAGCAACTTAAGAAGACAAAATCATTAAAAATGGCTGTATCAAAATTGAAGTAAGTTTGAGAAAAAGTCCCAATGAACAAGGCTTGGTTTTCAATTTAATACTGTGTGTGCCAAGTTCTTACTACATGTATACGTAAATGTATAGATCCCCCCCCCCCCCTTATCCAAAAAAAAACAAAAAAACCATCAAATTGAATCAATCAATCAAAATACCCTGAGAGTTGGTTACTATCCTTCTGAGACAATGAGAGCTTGTTTTTGGACCAGGAATAGTTAACCCCAGTAGAGAGCCTGGGTGTAGGGTCTGGCATCAAATCCAGTTTCTTACTGGCACTGGCTGTACCCACACTGTAATACAAACATAAAACGTATACAAATAACTTAATACTAATGTACACTATAAAGAATATTGAGTACAACACTCCTTTGGGATCATCATTTGCAATTCTTGACAATACACTTGTATCTTTCTAACTATTCTTCAAGTCCTATCTCTCTCCTACCTTGACATGGAGTGTCCTGAGAAGGGGGAGTGTTTAGATGTTGTGTAAAACTTGGGAGTGGGGAAAGAGTCCACAGAACTGGACTGCTTGGTTACAGCGTTGCTCTTTTCCAAACCGCGGTACAAAAAGTTCTCTTTATCTGAGCTACAAAATAAAACAATTCAATCTATATAATTCAATTACTCATTTATAAAATTTAATCATTTCCCACTGCATGCCGAAGAAATCTCTGTACACTTCTGGAAATAAATCCACATTCATGTAATATGAGGTACATGTACTGCCATTGCACAATGTTGCAGTTTTATAACATTGACATGTATAAAAATAAGTTAAGGGGGAGAGGAGATGACAGAATTTCATTACCCAACATTCTCTTTGAACTCCTCATCACAATACAATGATGGCTGTTCTTCTTTTCTTGGAGGTTCTTTCATGCTAAAAATAAAATTAGTTTTCAAACATTCAAGTACACTTCAATTATAAATTTTCAAAAGTATTTTATTTTATGGAAACACACATATCAAAGCATTCAAAATTTTCCAAAAGAAAACAGTTTAAGCATATGCAAAAAATCGAAAGAAACATGAGCAGTTTAATCTGTAATAACTAATAAACACAAAAACAAACAGAAGGTAGTGGAAAGAATTGTATTACTCTGTAAACACCCAAAACGACAAAAACAAGAGTACATGTACTATATAACAAAGAAATATATTACACAATCAATAACGAATGATACTAGCTACCTTGTGAACTGCTTGGATGGTGTATCTCTTGAGAAAGTTTTCACATTTTGGCACATCGGACTGTTTTCAAGTAGACCAGCCCTTGAAACAGTATATTTATCTGTAAATAATAAATGTAACCAATCATGTTTTCTATCACATTACTTCTGTAATTGACTCGATAGTAGCAATTTTAACCATGGACTATAGTATAGGTAGTTGTGTCAAACGGCAATGTGACAAAACCTTCTACATCATTGTCAGCAATTCAGTCTTGACTCAATGAAATCCGCAAGATTTTTCCGACTCTAAAGCTGTGCCTACCTAAACTGAACATATTTTGCTTGAGACCATGCAGTGTCATTTTTCAGCTTGTTTCAAATGATTAAAGAGGATACATCATGTCAGAATTCTGAGGTCTTATAAAAATGGCTCTACATGGATGTCCAGAACAACTAGTATGGAAGATGAAAATGATTTTTTCACAACCAGCTCTTTACCTTTACAAGGAGTATGTGATTGCTCAATTTTGTTTTTCTTGATATCTTGCATGACAGCATCAAACTCTCTAGTCTTTGATAAACTCCTGGTGTCAGGCTTAAAGTAAATGTTGCATGCTCCTCCTTTTGTTTGCATGAAAAGTTCAATGAAGTAAATTTTTTCCTTTAGAAGAATCTTTTTGATTGTGTTACAGTTAATCTGTGAAAAAAATGAACAAAAAGGATTAAAATACTGTTATGATGAAATATATTATTCTTTTCAATAAACTGGAAACCAGTATTTAAATTTCAAGATCCATTGAAATAAGAAAGCATGTACAAATTCTACTGAGTACCGAAAGGCTTTATCGCAAATCTCACATGGATGTACATGCCACGGCCAAAATTGCTTTGCATTGAGTGATGACACTTTCTAATCGGTGTGAATTTCAATTGCAATTCGGAACAAAGATTCTGATTGGCGCATTTATATAGACCCGCCCATTTATCAAATGCACGTACAGAACATGATGCTAACACTTGGAAACAAAAGTCGGAGAAAGTTGTACTTGTTAAAAATTACATACAGAGTTATTTGAAAACAAACGGGGCGATGGTTACGTACATGTGTAAATAATGTAAGTGAAAAAAAAGAAAACAAAGGAAAAGTTCTCGAAAACTTCGCTCATCGAATAACATACGTTATTCAGCTTATTGTGAAGAAATTCGTCAGAAACTGTTTGGTGAACAAATAAATTTTACGTTACCATTCATATGGTACCATTTGTGGAAAATCGCAAGAGTTGAACAGACTGTTTTTCCTCACAAAAAGCTTGCTGCAAAATGTACAATGTAGATCCACGGGAAAATTCGGGTTGACACGCTGTGAAATCCATTAGACGTTTTACAGCATTTATATCTTCATTTATTTGCTTATAATAAATCTGTACTGAAAATCTTTGAAATTTCGTCACCAGCTCCGTAAAATGAAGAAGTGTGGTTTGTTTATAAATATAAAACTGTAAAATGGCGGCTCGATTTGCACGTTAATTTTACAATCCGAGGTCGGTTAGCGTGTTTGAGAGAAAGTCAGCGGCAAGTATAAAGCGTCAACATCAGTAGTAAATATTGTCTGATGAATATTGAGGTACATGTAATAAAATTAATGTTTCTAAAGACTAAGTGAGTTACAAAATAAGGTTAATCACAGATCAGTCCAAAATTGAACACGATTGTGCTGTAAATTTCAAGTTTGTGTACATGTTTGAAAACACATGCACACTTATAGAAGTGTGTCATTGAACAGTTGAAGTTCAATAAAATGCAATATTTATGCAATATATATTGTCAGTATCTGTTGTGAATTCTTTGGAATAAGCTACAACAAAATAAATATTGCCTCAACTTAAATTGATGCGCTAAAATGGATTGAATTTATTGATGAAGCATTGTGCTGAAAAATGTAATGGGAAACCTGTTTAAACAATTTATTTTTTACACTTGTTTACACCATAAAAAACAAAAAGCGATTATTGTGAGAACTTGAAGTCAATTATTGCAATGATTTAGTTTTTGCAGTCCTGATACAGAGCAGTCGGTGCATAAATTATAAATACCACGGTACAGGTAAAAGTGGGTGGGTACTAAACAGCCGATGAAAATGCTTGTTTTAAAAACTGCAACTCGCGACCCCAATAGTGTCATCACTCAACGCATCAGTTTATCGGTCGCAGCATGTAGACCCAAGTGAGATTTGCGATAACAGCTTTCAGAGTCCAGCATTTTTAGATATGGATGACTTAATGGTACATGCAAGACATTCACATTACATTAGAACACTACAAAAATCTTTTAGTTTGTAATATTGGTGCAAGATCAACAATGAAGAGATTTACCACCAACATTGTGGCTTTACTTTATATTACATGTACCTGAAATGACTGGACAGGCCCCCTTATATTACAATTGATGTGAAGATCAAGTTTCCAACAGCCATCTTTTGAGTGTAAAACCATGGTTCCTTGTTTCCAGCTGGTTGTTCCAGACTCCAGACCAGAGTATTTAAGCTCACCAATGATCTCTAGACGGGTCATTGTTTTGTCTGATACAATCTGTTAAAAAAGAAATACCTGTCCAGTAAAACATGTCAAACAGCCATATTTTACATCTACAGTTTTACTATCTTAGCAACAGTTGCATGCTAAAATTTATGATTCTGATTGTAGAAGGAAAAGGAAATCATCATGAAAGACTCTCATCTGCTTAGCACCATAGAAACCAGAGATTACCACCTGCCTTATGTCCTCATGGTTTGGAGAAGGATTTAAATTCAATACAAAAAAAATGAATTAGATGATGCACATTATTTCAGAAAAGAAATATCGGAATTAAATGATATTTGACTCCCTTTAGGTATGTAAAATAGGAGTAAGATACAGGTCTTTACTGACCATATATAGCCACTGAATGGTGGACTGTTTTCAATCTGATTTAGCGACTTTATTATACCTCTGTGTGTGTGTGTGTATATATATATATCTTTAAATGTAAAATTATGACGAATAAACTTGCCATTTCATCTAAATAACGTTAACCATGATACAGTTTCCTTGCTATCTGCCTAGGTGAAAAGTCATTGAAATTATTCACCAGCAGCATCTGATTTCCCTTGCAGTTAGTATTAGAGCTCCTCTGGTGTTATCATAGTCACTACCTCAAATTCAAAGTCCAATAATTTTAACTTTCTTACTAGCAACAAGTCTGCTGACAAATATAGTTTTCTTCAGTGTAATAAAATATCTATTTGAAATAAGACTGTTTGCAGAATAGCAATTTAATGTCCCCCTCGACAGAAACTATTTCCCTCCACAGAAACTTTCCCTAGACTTTGCCCAAGGAAATAGCTACTGTCTCAATAATTGCGCTATTGTCCATTTAGCCAGTAAATAGGTATAGCAGTACATGCGCGGATCTAGAGGGGGGGGGGGGGTCGGAGAGGTCACGACCCCCCCCCCTTAGAAAATGAAAATTTATTAAATTTACATAGTAAAATTATCATAAATGTGCCTCAGACCCCCCCCCGGTTCTTCTTTATGTTTTCCAAATGGAATTTAAGAAACCAACAGGTGGTTATGGCAAGCAGTAATACACTGACATCCAACTTCAACTTCTATATGTTTATTCACTAAAATCCATTGCGGACATTTATTGGCGAGTAAACTATGAACATGCTGCAGTGTCCAAATGTAAAAAAAAAAGTTTAATCCACAACATTCACTGGTACAGTGTATGTTGTGGATGACCGTACCAGTCACTCACGATGTTGTAATACTAGTATTGTACATCTTTCTCTTCATTCGAGTTTCTAAAAAGTTTAAATTTAAAAAGTTTATTGGCAAGTTTCTAACAAAATTACTATCTTTTAATGAAGGTAAATGTTGTGGGTTTTTTTTTCATCTATATGTACTTGACAAATAAATAAAATGTTAAACGATCCCAACAAACGCATCACTGGTCTTCAATCGTAAGAATCAAACAATTGAGGTGACAACGAATAAATACAAACCTTTATCTGTTAAGATCTCAAGATAACTCTTTGAACATATCATTCAATTCTCGTCACTACTTTTGACACAAGACGGGTTTTTTATTCCTTTTTTCTCTGTTTTCACTTTGTTGACAAAATGCCGCTTGCACGCGGGAAAACTGGACTTCCGCTTGAAAAGCTAACGACCGGATAAAAACGAAATTACATATCACTGCTCTACTTACCTAGCAAATGAAAGGTGCCTACAGGTTTATGAAATTCAAGATATAAATTCTTTTGATGATGCTTCATAACAATATTTTTTGTTTTATAGGGTGTACCGGAGCTTTAATTTTTGGTAAACACAATGAAAAATCATGTTTTAAACAACCATTTTCTATGAAATATGAAGGATATAAAAAGTAACAAATATCGGAGTTTTGTCCATTTTTGACAAATGAAATATACCTAGAATGCCTACAGTGTCTCCAAAAACGACATTAAACAAGCTCTTGAACTCCTATTTAAAATGATGTCAAATTAAATATAGGTACTGGGATTACTTTTCCCGTGATTAAATATAGAATGTCAAAATATTGTTTTATTTTCTACATAATTCCTATGACGTCATAATGGTTCTAGCTCTGGAATCATTTACTAGATCTTGACCTTAAAATAGTTCAATCATATTTTATTTCACTTTAATACCGACTGTATTAACAGATTAATCGATAGCTGCACGTTTATTAGTAAAAAAAAAAATACATGTATAAATAAAAAAGGTATTTGTGGCCAAATTTGTTAGATTTGTATTCTATATTCTTGTAGAAAAGGCAATAAGATGAGCGTAAATGAAATAATCTATTCAGATAGGTGATATCAGTTGAATTTGGGATTTCATCTACCGGTATTTTCAATGACGTTACATATTTAAAAAAGAGATATCGCCTACAGTACTCCAGAAGTTGATTTCATCAAAAGGTGACTGAAGTCAACTGCTGAATCGTTTTTGGTCACCGTTAGTGATATCAGGTATTATGAAAGGCGATATTACCATGTACTAAACGTTGTATTATATAAAGCATCTGCGACATCACGTATTCGAGAAAGTGTTATCAATTTTTGTTTTAAAATTTTGAATATGTGAGCTGTTCGAATTGAGCTCTTCAATTCACATGATCCTCGAAACTGAAGCTTCCGTGGAATCGGCTTTATATTTTTTCTTCTTCTCTTATCGTTAACAAAAATAAGTTTATTTGTTCTCGGTCTGACTAAAGCCAGCCTCTGTATTTCACTTCAACGAAGTGAAATAGTAGGGGCTGGCTTTAGTCAGACTGCTTTGTTCTAAAACATGAGTTATCACAACTCTTCTAAAAACGTTTATTGCTTTTTCATTGGACCGCATCATTGGTTAGTAATGTCAGAGCCTATTGATCGAATTAGAGAGAGAAAATTGGCAACTCATTTTTCTTTATTGTGAAAAGTACATGTAGTTATGAAACGGGCACGTAGCGTCGTTTTTGAGAGGGGGGGGGACTAATCCAAAAATTCTTGACTAGCAAAGGTAAAAAAAAATTTAAATCGCAAATCATAAAAATTCTAAGGGGGGTGGGGGGGGGGGGGGAGGTAGTAACGTATCTATAACTTCAATTACATTAAATTGTAAATTTCCTTATTTTCACTTCGATTTTTTTACATCTCCCCAAAAATGGGGGCTATATGATAATTCAATCTTGTATACGTAAATTTAATAAAACTGTTTGCTGCGACAAAAAGTGAAGGGGCCAGGCCCACCTGATGCTACGTACCTGTGAAACATTGCAAAGAACAATTATATACATTAATTTATAGAAAATAATACATAATTCAATTGACACTCTTTTCTCTTTTTTATAAACAGTCCAGTGTTGTTAAACAAAAGTCATACATTCAAGAAGTAAATCTAAATCTGGAATATACACCACATTGAATCATAATAATAAATTCAGACCCGTAAAAAAGAAGGAAAGTGATATGTAAGCTTCCATTTCCCGATTGTTGTTTATGTAAATGCCCATGCACTCCTTTTCTTTTCCGATCGAATTATTATATATATATAAACACATGCAACCATGCAATGCAAGACGATTGCAGATTTATACGACTATATGTTTTTTCCAAACAGAAACTAGGATATATCCATTCCTCAGCAATGTTCGTCATATTAAATTATAATGTAAATTTTGATGGCCAGCTGCAGTTGCATTTACAGTTTTACAATATCTAAAAATCGTTAGTCGGATGGTCAGCTGGTAGTTGGAATACTGTCACAAATGAATACTAGATAAAATATATTAGTTGTCCAAATCCTTTCTTTACTTTAAAGATGCATTTCGCCCGAGCTGTCCGGATGCCAGAATATGTAAAAACCAACTTTACTGAATACTGTATACAGTGTTATTTTCGCTCCGTGTAATTTTAGCCCTTCTATACTTGCAACCAGTTTCGCCCGTCTTGAATTCACACAGTTTTGTTTAAAGAGAAATAATTTGAGACTTTGGGATTCGCCCAGTCTTAAATTCGCCCACTGACAACGATGGCGAAAGGAGCGAAAATAAAACGGGGGCGAATATTTCTCTGTATACAGTACTTTCATTGTATTAGTATTCACCAGGTAGTGAAAAACGCATGTACATGTTTAGATATGAATATACCATAAAAAACATCACAGTTTTTGGAGTACGTTCAGAACTTGTTGTATTTGCTGATTTCCTTTTCCAGATCAGTGTTATCGTGTTCGACAGCAACCGAGAGTCGTCTGCTCTTCCACAATCCCGTGCGCTTGTTTTCGAATTCTCCGATACAGAAGACGATTGCGATGAAAAGTGCGCTTATGCCCAGAAGAACCAGGGTGAAAACGGCTACCATGATCTCCTTCTCTTGAAAACTTTTCGGTGGTTCCGTGTTTTGATTGGCGGATCCAGTTTGTCCTTGCGTGGATGAAACTCCTGGTGGAGTTGAAGAGATGCCACTCGGGGAACTCGAGGTCGACATTGATATCACCATGGTCAAATTCATCACCAAGAAAATGATTAAAATCCTCATTGTGCTAAATTAAGGATATCCTCTCGAATGGGAAAACACGCCTTTTTTCTTTCTCTTGTACTTTAAATTAGGGTGCTAGAACTTATTATTGATTCGAGTAGCAACTTTATGTCTAAACATCGCACAAGAAAAATCTGTGTTAAATTTTGGTGAAATGTCGACAGTAAGTATATGGTCCACACTGAACATTGTTTACAAATCTATCCATGTGAAGGGTAATTCAATTTTACTAAGGGTCATAATTTATCGCCCGAAAGATAAATAGGACCTTGCCATAAATTAAGATTGCGGATGGACGTTTGCATAAAGTTGTTGTTTTAATACTATATCGGTTTTAAAAACCGAATACATTTAAGAAAAGAAAAAAAATCTTTGGGGAAAAAGAAAGAAACTCTCAAAGAGACGAAATTGTATTAGTCAGTGGAATCATTGAAAACCTTATCATTCTTTTGTGCTAATGTAAGCCCATGCATCATCTTGATAAGAAATTTGATTAAAGATGTACCGAGTATACTTCTACATTGATGTGGCCTGTCATTTGAGGACAGTGCCATAAAATTCCTACAGCGTGGGCGACCAGTTATGATGGTTATACCACCCGAATACGTTAGTAGGTACAGTTTTGAATAAAATATTTTACTTTTATAGGAATCGAGAGAAATCAATTAATAAAATAAGATTTATGATTGATGCAATTAATAGATATCAATCATCGTTTTAGAATTTCAAATTGTATGATATTTGACTGTTAATTTAAAACAAACCTGTTTAAAAAGGTACATAACCCGCGTTTGCGGGTATGTAGATTTTTTCTGCCATGATCGCTACCTTCATAACCCGCATGAATCATTAAAGAAAGTATTCTATTGTTTATATTTACATCTTTCTTTTAACAAATTAATTAATTGATCGTAAAGAGTAAGTAAAATTAACTAAATTACATGTATTGTTAATGTACGCCAGCACGTTAAACAAAAGAAATAGCAAAATCGTCTTAAGGGAATTTGAGTCAGACATCATCATGATTAATTCGTGCACTTCGTGATTTTTCTTATTTTTTTTATAGGTTGATAAAAGTTTCGACCAATCGATAAACGGGGCGTGTAGATTTCAATACTTGGTGGAGATAAATATATTCAAATATTGTACAATAACATAATAAATGTAATTCTATTGTAGTTTAATGATTAAGAATGAGAAATTAAGAGTAATTTACAGTCATTCCGTATATATAGTAGACTCGTTGTATGAAAGGCAAGGGAAATAAGAGTCGATTCTAAATATTTGTATTGAAAATATACTTGCACATTTTCTCGGCAACTTAAACAGAGATACACTTTCGTATACCGCAACCAATTTCAATCAAAAGTTGATTTAGCATTCCAAACAAATAATCCTTGGCGAGACTGTTATTTACTCATAAGTCCACGTAAATACATGTAATATGCACTATCAGCATTAAAATAAACGGCTCTTTGGTAGCAATGACTAAACTACTGGTGTTATCCAAAGCTCGAAATGTTGAACAACCATTAAATCAGTTCAGTACCATAATAATGAAATAAGATTGAACACAAGGACGCATCATCGGATATGTGCCATCCCCCCTACCCCACCTCCTCCAATTTGTCTGGCTCTGATCGTTTTTTTATCTGATTTTGTCGGAGCTGATTTAAAAGTACCCAGAATATAAACAAAATGTGTGAAAGTTGATACGGTGTATAGGAATGACATCAAAACCGCAAACGAAAATGTAGATTTTTTTTTATTAAAGATATGTAAATACAAACAATTGATGTGTTCTTGCAATATACAATGTAAATAAAGGTTAATACGGTAATAAGATTTCAAGGTATCTTGATTGTGAATAATACAGTCACTATATTAATCTTCATTTTTTTTTAACTGGTATCTGGCGAGATGATTAAAATTGAAAAAGTATTGTTAAAAAAAATGAAATAAAAGTATAAAAAAGGAAAAATGATAAGATATCATTCTATATGAAATTACATATATAAACTACATTACATGTGGAAACATTGTAAACAAAATACAGGTACAGGTACTGTAAAACTCATTCTGTCACCAATCAAATCAGTGCTTTTTATGTGCTGTCAATAAAATAATATTACATGCAAAGTTTAAAAAAGAAACTTGTGATGTTAAGCAAACAAAAAAAAATTAAAAAAATTAAGAAAAACAAACAAAAACTGTAGCTATTTCCTTGTTTTATATTTTTTATATTCTTTTTTCATGTTTTTGTTTTTTTTTTGTTTATTTTTTATTTATTTATTTATTTTTTTTACTTTTTTCAACATTGCTTTATAAAGGTTTACTTTAATACCTTTGGACTAAAGATATGAATATTTTATCCAGAAAACGTTTAACACACATAACATTCCCCTGCGTATAATATGAGAAAACAAACAGGTGCTTTGACTCTATCAAGAACATTTGTTTTTCAATTTTGACAATGCAAATACCAGCATTTTAAAGATTTCAAAAGTCAAAATATCTTGGTACAGCAGTATTCACATTCCATTGCTTTATCATGTTAACTTACACATACAAATATGATTTTACCTAAAATAATTCAAGTGATTACATTGCACAGAACATGTTTATGTTTTCTTGAGAGATAAAAGTTTAGGCATTTCCATTTTTAGATTTATTAAACAATCACAATGAATCTTAAATTTATTATCTAACTTTATCCATATTTTTTTTATACATTAGAAAATGAAAAAAGGGAAAGAATTCTACTTCAGAATCAACAAAAAATCAACCAATAACAAGCCAAGCAATAGATGTCATTACATATATACATGTATATATTTCCTACAAAGATTCTTGTGCTATCTGCTCCTCAAGTTGATAATTTTCTTATGAAATAAAAAATTCTGTTAGATTTGAAATAGACCAATCCACACTTTGCAAAAATTGTATGAGTTGTTTCCTTTTATGGAGTCAAACAAAAGGTCAAAAGTAGCACTCCTCTTCTTAATGCTATTAAACATTTGGGCATCTTGTGATGAATTCTGTTTGGCTTCAAGTCTTCCTTCGATATATGGGTAGCTCCATCCTGAGGCAAGATGGAAACAGATTTTTATTGTCTAGTGACAGTTACAAACCCCTTATAATTATAAAAGTACAAAGACTATACTGTGAGAAATATATTGTTTATTCCCCAGCGATGCCAACCAAGAGACATAACTTTTGGAAAGAGTGGATTGAACTATTGATGATCCATTAACTTTTCATTCCCTTCCTTTATTTTTTCTTTAGTATATCTGGTGACAGCAGGTCAAATTTTGCTGTGAATTCTTTGAATTTGTGCAGCTCTCTAGCAATAATCTCAACCTCTGTGTCAAGAATAGATATTTCTTCCTCAATGTCAATAACAGTCCCTTTCTCTACCTTTGGCAATGTGACCTTCAAAGAACCAACCTTGGAAACTCCCTCCTCATCAATAAACTTTGGATCCTCTTTTTGGGACAGGTAGACGCTGCACTCAAGGGTATCCTCAACTGGCTTTAAAACCTCCAAAATAAAGGTTTTAGGGTACTTTGACTTCAGTTTATCACCTCTTGTGATAAATTTCTTGAAAACGTCTCGACATCTAGCTTCATTTCCCACCATAATCTTTTTTTCTTCTGGATGTATTGCTGGGTCAAAGTTGGGCCAGTTCTGGATACCATAGGTGTAATTGGAAATGCGAGTGGTGACAGCGTCTGGCACATGACCCATATATACTGCACCTTTCAACACTGCAAGACTGGACTCGTCTGGTAAAACGAGGTGTTTTTTCCTTGATTTCATTTCATTTCTGATCATGTCTTTAATTATGTAACATTCTGAAAAACCACCAACCAACAGAACAGTATCAACATCTGCCAATTTTTGATCTTTCCATAATTTATCAAGGTAGGATTTTATTTCATCACTTGTTTTTTTGAACAAGTTTTCAAACTCAGAAAATGGCAGTCTCAGTTTAAACGATTTTGAATCAAAGGAAATAATGTCTCTGTACTTTGATAAAGAAATGGCCCAAGCTATTCCTTTTTTGTCGTCATCAAGGATTTCAGCCAGAGACAAAGGAATTCTAATGTAGAGGTTGTCTGAAGTTGTCAATTTCCCAGACCGTTTTTGAACTTCAAACTTTCGACCAAAATCCAAATAGTCCTCTGTACAATCATCTTTGAATTTCTTCATGGAATCCTCTCCAAAAAGGTCACAGAAGAATTTCCAGTATGCATCATCCACTTGAGTTCCACCCGAGCTTATTCCACTAGGCTTAATGACTTGCTCCACACTTCCATCATAGTCCCTCATGTGAACTGAGATATCGGCTGTTCCACCTGAATATAAACGAAAATCTCTATTAATAAAAAAAAGGGGGGGAGGGGCAGATCTACTTCAACACAACATCTTGACACATGAAATTTATATGACTTATTCATAAGCATTCATCTTTTACTCTAAAAGAAATTAGGGTTACAAACCAAATCCAAATTCTACTACGTAAAAAATTATTACAGCATATTTTAATTGATTTTTTTTCAATCATCATGTTAATAAACTATCTGAACAGCTAACACTGTTTAGATGGTGTAATAAAAAAAATAAATTATGATTTATTTACAGTATCCTTGTAGATTAAAATTTGTTTTATTATACAAAAAGAGGGTCGCTAACAAGTTATAGCACAATTATATCATTTTTATTTATTCTGTACCAACACATTTGTAAGATATTAATTAAAATATAATTCACAAACAAATGTTGATTAAAGTACTAAATACCTCCAAGGTCAATCACCATGTACTTGAAGCCAGGTATCAATTTATCTTGAAAGTCCCTTCTTGTTTTTGATTTGTCCTCTTCTAGATACATGTACTGACAATACACAGAGGCTGCCTCCGATTCAAGGACAACTTTCAGTTGATCCTTCTGTATTCCAGTCTGTTATGGGAAAACACATTCATTTTTTTAAAGTTTTTTATTTCTCTGGGGCAACTGCAGAAACATGTTAATCTTTTTAAATATTTGAAAATTTTGTTTGGAATTAGATGGGATTTCAATCAGGATTACAGAAGTTCAATTGTGACAATTAGCAATATTTCTGAAATTTTGATTACTTTTAAAGTTTTAGGCATATATTTTTTTAACTTCACCATTTTGTTACAAATTTTTTATGATATATATGTAGCACTCATGCATTACATGCGGGAGCTTACAAATTAATAATACATAACAAAAGGCCCAGGGGCATCATCGCTCACCTGAGCAACAATAGCCATAACTCTATTATTATTTCAGCATTTGAGAAAAGATTGTTTTCTATTCCTATTTAATGAAGAAAAAGTGAGCAAGCTCACATACCCAATGCTCCCCCATGACACAAAATGAATGCCATATTGAATGGGAAGGTGAGCTTTAAATACACCAAAATAATATGATAAAGGGTATAACTAGCAAAAAATCATTAGCTAAAAACTTCCCGCAAATTTGCAAATCTATTCCTTTTTCTTTAACAACAATAAAGTTCTAAGTTCAAATTTCAAGAAAACAAGAGGCCCATGGGCCACATCGCTCACCTGAACAACAGTTCCTTGTAACATTCTACTGTGGAATCATTTAATTTCGTGGGGACCAAATTTCGTGGATTAGGGTTTTTTTTATTGTTCGTGGGGATGTAATTTCGTGGATGAGTCAGTTTTCAGTTTCAGTAGGTAAACCAAACCTTTTATAAATACTTTTCAGTGAGGGCTACCCACGAATACCACGAAAATTGAGCCACCACGAATTCTAATGATTCCACAGTATTTCGTAGCATATACTATTTCTATTTTAAACTTTGAACCCCTTTCTAGGGCTCCAGTATTGGTCCTTGGTTTATGGTTGGCTTTAACAATTTAGAATCTACACTATCTTAGGATCCTTGCATAGTAATCTCACAAACTATAGCATTGTAGTTCTCGAGAAGAAAATTTTTGAACATTTTCCATACATATTTTGATTTAAAACTTTGAACCCCTGTTGGGGCCCCAGTTATAGTCCTGTGATCGCAGCTTTATTACTAGTAATTTAGAATCTATTTAAGGATGCTTGCATAGTAATCTCTCAAATTGAAGCACAGTAGTTCTCCAGAAGAAGATTTTTAAACATTACCCTCTATATTTCTATGTTAAACTTTGAACCTCTTCTGGGGCCCCAATATTAATTCGAGGGTCACAGCTTATATAATTTAAAATCTACACTATTTGAGGATGCTTACGTAGTAATCTGACAAATCGTAGTTCTTGAGAAGAAGGTTTTTAAACATTTTCCATATGTTCTTCTTCTATTTAAACTTTGAACCTGTCTCAAGTCTTGAGTACCCAATATTATTCCAGGGGTCACCATTTTAAAAATATTGAATCTACATTATCCAAGGTTGCATGCTTAGTAATCTCACAAATTTTAGCATTGTAGTTCTCAAGAATATTTCTAAACAATTTTCCTAATTACTTCTATGTTAAACTTTAAACCCCTCTTGGTGCCTCTGTATTAGTCCGGGGATCACGATTTTACCAATTTAGAATCTACAATAGCCACGGATGCTTGCATAGTAATCACACAAACTGTTGCACTGCAAAGTAGTTCTTGAGAAGAGGATTTTTAAACATTTTCCTATATATGTTAAACTTTGAACTCTGTCTGGGGCCCCAGTTTTGGTTCGGGGGTCACGATTTTTGCAATATACAATCTTCACTATATATACAAGCTTTTGTGTATATATTGGCATTTCTGGTGCAGTGGTTCCTGAGAAAAAGACTTTAAAACATTTTTTCTATGTATTTCTATGTTAAACTTTGAACTCTGCCTGGGGCCCCAGTTTTGGTCCAGGGGTCACGATTTTTACAACTAGAATCTTCACTATACATACAGGCTTTTACACAAATATTGGCATTTCTGGTGCAGTGGTTCTTGAGAAGAAGATTTAAAAACATTTGTCCTATGTATTTCTATGTTAAATTTGAACCCCGCCTGGGGCCCCTGTTTTAGTCCAGGGGCCATGATTTTTAAAATTTAGAATCTTCACTATATATACGAGCTTTTGTGTAAATACAGTAAAACACGGTTATAGTGAACACGCTTATAATGAATTTACGCTTAGAGCGAAGTGATTTTCATTCCCGGTGACTTTATTACATGTTGTAAACTTGAAGGATATAACGAATTACGCTTATAACGAAGTAAAATAATCCGTCCCTGGCACTTCGTTATAAGCGTGTTTTACTGTATTGGCATTTCTGGTGCAGTGGTTATTGAGAAGAAGATTTATAAACATTTTTCAGAGGTTTTTCAATGTAAAATTTTGAACAACGCCTGGAGCCCCTGTTTTGGTCCAGGGGTCACGATTTTTACAATTTAAAATCTTCACAATATATACAAGCTTTTAAATAAATATTTACATTTCTGGTGCAGTGGTTCTTGAGAAAAAGATTTTTAAACATTTTTCCTACGTATGTCTTTGTTAAACTTTGAACCCCGCCTGGGGCCCAGGTTTGGTCCGGGGGTCACGATTTTTAAAATTTAGAATCTTCACTATATATACAAGCTTTTGTGTAAATATTGGCATTTCTGGTGCAGCGGTTCTTGAGTACAAGATTTTTTAAGACATGCACCCTATACTCACTGTTTCGCAATTATCTCCCTTTCAAAAAGGGTTTAGCCCTTTATTTTAACATTTTAGAATTCCCTACCCATAAGGATGCTTTGTACCAAGTTTGGTTAAATTTGCATGGTCCAGTGGTTTCAGAGAAGAAGTCAAAAATGTGAAAAGTTTACAGATGGACGGCGGACAAGAGGTGATCAGAAAACCTTCAGTTCAGGTGAGCTAAAAAAGGAATCGGAAATTCCTGGCAAATTCTGCGCAACCTTTGGATTCATGCAAATTCATCCTTTCTGGCTGAATGGTATTCCAGAAGAAGATTTTAAAGAATTTTCTCTATATATACCATTATTCCTATGTAAAAATTCGACATCTCACCCTCCCATTAAAGCCTGACCCTAACCCCAGATAAGTATTTGAACAAACTTGAATCTACACTACCTAAGGATGCTTCCACACATGTTACAGACTTTCTGGCCTATTGGATTTAGAGAAGAAGATATTTAAAGATTTTTCTCCATATAAAAATTTGACCCAACATTGTGGCCCCAACCTACCCCCAGGGATCATGATTTGAACTAACTTGAATCTACACCACCTAAGGACACTTTTACACAAGTTTCAGGTTTTCTGGCAAAATGTTTTTTGAGAAGAAGATTTTTTGAAAAATACCAACAAAATTTCAATAATTCTAAATTATCTTCCATTTAAAGAGGGTCTGAACCTTCATTTGAACAAACTTAAATCCCCTTAATGCTTTGAGCCAAGTTTGGTTGAAATTGGCCTAGTGAAACTGCATAGAGAAGAAGATGAAAATGTGAAAAGTTTACGACAATGACAGACAACTGACATATTTTGATCAGGATTCAAACTCACTTGAGCCTTCGCTTCAGGTGAGCTAAAAATGACAACAATTCTTTGGAGTGAAAAAAAGCCTTCATACCGATTTAGAAGCTTCAATCATAAACATTTTGGCTGTGTCGTCCCATATGGCTGGAACAGTGATGATAAACTGTATGTCAGCCAGTTTAACTTCACCTTTGATGGTTTTGTTTATATCTTCCAACAGGCTGGTTTTCAAAAAATCAATGCAATAAGTAAATATCTTCAAGGCATTGAATTCCTTCCCATTCTCATCTGCACAAACTGTTTCCCTATTAACTCTCTGCAAACAAAATATTCAGAAGCTTGATCTTTTATACATTTTTAAAAACTGGCCAAAACAGTAAATGTTTTCAATTGATTGACCAAATTAATGCGAGAAATTAATTTATAAACTCATAAAATGGAGAGACTATATAAAGGATGATAGCACTTTTAAAATGAGATTTAAAGATTGCGACAAAATAAATGTTAAAAATGGGCATTTTTCTTTTAATTGTAGGAATTGGCAATGTCTTAACTGCAATTTTTTGTAATTGCATCAATATAAAGTTCATATTTACAAAGAGCGAAGTCATTTTAATAGGTAGGGGTCATTACATTTTCTTGAATCTCCATTTAAGCATTCAATGCTTATATTTATATTAATACTGATGTTTTTTTTGTATGAAATATATGTGTATCGTCGCTGTAAAGCCATTACATACGCTCTCAGTCAGGGATATGAAACATACAGGGTGTCCCATAATATCTGATACCATTTACTCTTTTATTAACTTTCGTTTAAATTTATTTAGCAAAACATCAAATGCATTTTTATAAATGTATATGATGTAAATTTTCACTCAATAAATTTCACAAACATTCAAAAGTTAATAACAAATTGGGCGTTGCTTATAAAAACACATCAATTTTAAAGAGTGCTCCAAATGAAGTCCTTTTTGATCAATGACGACGTTACGTAGATGAGTAAAATTCTTCACAACAGCCACTGTATGGATCCCATTTCTTCAAATCTTCTCACAATTTTAAGAATCTGTTGCTTGTTGAGTCGCTTTTCCCCAGGATATTCTGTTTTTATAACTTGCACAACTATATCTTGAGTCTGTGTTTGATAATAATGTTTAAAAACGGAAGATGCCTGCTCTCTTGTCCGATTTATCTTGTTTAAAATTTAGTTCAACCAAAGACATATGATGCAACTTTGTGACATCATAATTTAAATAAAAGCACGTTTTTCTCCCAAACTATTTTTGTGGAAAAAATTAAAAGGTTTTACTTTTTATTTGAGTCACAATTTCCAAGTTTTGCCCAAATATTATTTTTTTATACGAATTTCAAATGGTATCAGATATTCTGGGACACCCTGTACATGGAACAGCTAGCAATATTAACATGCTATTTAGTGCGCTTCTGCAGTTAAAAATATAGTGCCAGAAACTTTGTAGAGAAAAATTTTTTTAATTAAGGAGTAAATATAATTTAATGATTTTTTTTCAAAAGTACATATCAAATTGTTTATGTAAGGTTGAATTTTTTTATTCAAACGTACAAAAATAAATATACTCAAAACACGTGGTGACGTTTATATTTGAGCTCATGGCGCATGAATTAGTAAAGTGTATTCAAATTGAACGTCACAGATTTCCAATGCAAACATAAGGGGAAACATAGACTGAATGTAAATATAGAATAATGAGGATGCATGCCCACATTTTTACAGACTAAATACATAGTCAGTGCATGTTTGGCTATTGTTCTCCTTTTAATGATAGTTGTATCTATATATACTTAAAAATTAAGACATTTTCAAATAAACTACTGGTACAAAAGGCCTACATCAGAGTAACGTACTACTTACACACCTTTGTTATTTCAACACATGTGAGATGATGTCCGTAAGATATAATTGAATTTAATAGTTTATCCCAAGTTATTGCTTCCATCACTTTTTGATGATTTTTAATAAAAAATACATAAACATGTGAAAGAAATAGAGTTGAAATCGATAAAAGGGAACATATCCAAGATATCTACATGGAACAATTATCATTTTTCACTCATAAAAGTTCACAGGAACGAAAACAAATTTTTTACGGAGATTTATAATGGGAAATGTTTACATCTTTTCTCCATTCGGAAGTACTCGGGACACCTTGCACAATTTTTCAACGTTATTGTCCGGGCTTAATAATGGCTGATGCAATGCAAAATTCTCGTAGACTTTCTATTTTGGGATGTGTATTGAAACCTGAAGCGGTAGAGGGGGTGTTTCAAAACAGATAATCTGGGCATTTTTCATATCAGTGGATGAACCTAGTTTGAGCACAAAGGTATTTATAATTAGCGAAATATCAAGGAAAAAGTGGTGGAAGCAAAAACTCGGGACAGAGTATAATTAACATCATGGCGAAATTGCTGGACGAGTTCATCATTCATCGTGGGCGGATACCTTGGATCGGACATCTCTGGTTAATCCAAAAAAGTTAATAAATAAAATGGAATAATTCAAAGCGATTTAAGTTTTGATTGAAAAAAAAACTTTTCAGAACGGGGTGCCCCAGGAACTCGGGTTGTCTAATGAATGACATGGCGGAAAGTGTAGGGCGAGTTAAACATCGCGGGTAGATACTTTGGATCTGATAACTTTGGTTTAAAATATGCAAATAAATATGCCCACACTAGCGTTTTTTTTTAATTTCATACATTTTTATAGCACGACAGATTGGTGGTCAACCTCAGACATTAATTTGTAAACAATGAACAGATTGTGTTATGCATCAAACGACGTGGAAGTTGAATGGGGGGGGGGGGAATGACCCCTCCCCAATTTAAAAAAAAAAAATCTTTTATCTGAAATTCTTATTTGGGACAGTGATAAAAATTATGATGTGATTTGACCTAAAGCACAAAATTTTAAGATAAGGCACAATGAATATCTACTCACTGGTTTGAAATAATATAAAAAAAAAAAGGTTTTTCAATCCTGCAACAAAAAGAATTAGGGCCATGTCCATGAATATAACACAAATTTTAGTTTAGATTTTTCAACCCTGTCCACTCCCCTAAATATCCAGCCATGCAGATATTTTTTTATTTTAATTTTAAAGAATACGTTAAGAAAGTAATGAAGAAAAAAATTGGACACAGTATATAAACAATGAACAAAGAATATGGTTCAACATATAAACATTGTATCATATTAATGTGTAAAGTGTTAATTCCCAAACTTGCGTGGGATATCATCTAGTATTTATATATATATATATGCTTATGTTAAAAGGAGATCAATAGACAATGAGTGCATGCTCATGGTAAAACAGGCAAAAAACTGTTTCTTCTTGTGTTCGTGTCCTCTGTTGTAAATGGTATACTTTGACCTGTTGAATGTTATAATTTACCATGTGATTTCTAACCCCAGGTAACTTTGTGAATACAAGACCCCGTCATGTGACGTGTTAGGAAGCATGCATTCTGTTAATAGGCAATATTATTTGTCCATGCACATTTCAATTCATTCCAATCAAATGATGGTTTCTTCATTTCTCTGAGATATCTGTAAGTTAGAGATTATCGGTTCTGTGTGTTACTGGTTTATCTATATGTGCATTTTCATTTTTTTCAAACATGTAAATTGTTGACATCAGCTACTGGTTTATGATCATCAATGGCTACTTATACTGGCCGATATTATGTTATATATTTTGTTTCGAAACCTTTAAAAATGGAAACAAAGAGAGAGAGAGATAGAGAGAGAGTTCAATTATAGTATCGCTAATCTAATTTAGACCCTCATTACAATATTAGATCAATCCTCCATGCATATTTATGAGTCTTATCTTCAATCAAGGGCAGACAAGTCTAAATTCTAGATATTTGCAGAGCAATACGGGTAAGAAAACAACAAATTATTTTATTGCAACAGAGTTTAAAACCAATATGACAATAAATTTCTATTGGAAATTGACCAAACTCTATAACAAATGACAAAGTAAAATTGAGCGAGGAATAAACGAAACAGTAGTGACCGAAAAAGGACCCAAACACGGCATTAAGTGCAGTCATCCTTTGTAAAAATGAGTTTGGTGTTCAAAGTTTAATGCTCTCATAATTTGATAAAAATCAGTGGTATGTACAGTGACCTCCGGATATAACGAGCTCAGATATTTCGAGGTACCGCTTACAACGAGATGATTTTTTGGTCCCAAATTATTTCTTTATTATTTCCTTTAAAAAAAATTCCGGATACAATGAGATCGCTTATAACGAGACTCCGTATATTACGAGGTAAAAATTTGTGCCCGGTAGTTGTAAGCTCTATCGGATATAACGAGGTACTCGCGGCACGCTTGATTGCACATGCTAGTCCCAGGTAACTAACGGTATGGCCATGTAATTTTCACAGGTTTGTATACACATATAAACATGACAATAGACTAAAAGTATTCAGAAATAATAATGAGTTGTTTTTATTGCAATGTTCACAGTCATGGCAGAGGAAAGTAATTTCGCTAGAAACAAAGGTTTTTATTTAGAAAAAATTAACGACGTTTAAAATGAATTATAAACAAAAAGTGAAATTGCAAAGGACTATTAATTAGCTTCAAGTTCATTAAGTACGATTTAAAAAAACAAAGATCTGAATTTAGAAAGCTTGGAAGAGTTAGCGGACTTGTTGAGAAAAGCGTGTGACTCTAAAAATAGCGATACAGACATTAAGTCCCATTATGTCGGCATTGATTCACTGGTTATGGTATTTTGACAGAGATACTAAGTTTAGTAAAATTCGGGGTGAATTAAAGATGATGACGAGACAAAAAGCGAAAAAGGTGGTGATGATATCGGTGTGTCGGCAGAAACTCCAGAATTTTCTACAAAAGATGCGTTAAACGCAGTAACGATTTTACAAACCTTCTTCATGCAGAAAACAGACATCGAATATTCTAATTTAGTGTTTTACAAAAGCTAATTAACATTATTGAAACTTACCAAATAATTAATAAAAATAACAACCGTCCATCACACAATTTTTGTCTTTCGTATCTCGTGAAGTGAAAGTAACACATCTTTACGATCGTACATGTAATTATTTCATGGCAATTTACATGAATATGCTGTAAGTATGTTACTTTTGAACAAAGTTTGAACAAATAATATTTATTTCATTATTACTTGTTTACTCGGATATAACGAGTATCGGTTATAACGAGAAATAAAATTATGTCCCGAGCATCTCTTTATACCCGGCGTCCACTGTAATATTATTACATAAAAAAAAAGCTGGAATGGTAATTACTATCAATATCTGTTTCAACAAGAATAGAATTCCTGGGTCCCCCGCCATTCAAGCAGTATACTAGTATACTGTACTGTGGAATCATTAAATTTCGTGGGGGCCAATTTTCGTGGATTGCTTAAATTTTACAGGTTCGTGGGGACGTAATTTCGTGTATTCTCTAAAACCTACAAAGGAAATATGATTTTATTACCCTTATTTATTAATTTGTGTAGGATGTTAAATCGTGGATGAGAGGTACCCACGAATTCCACGAAAATTGAACCACCACGAAATCTAATGATTTCACAGTATATGAAATTGCAATATTTTCAAACATTCAGGGCTGTTCCAGAATTAAATGTGTGGGGAGGTTGGGAGGAACAAGGTAATAGGTGTATAAACATTTGGTATAAATTTAATGAAAATCCGTCAAAATTTGTAGGCATGAGAGTGCTTACAAGGTCAATTTTTGGATAAAACGGAGTCATTATTGTGGTCAGAGTCCCATAACTCCAGCAAAAAGTATCGACCAATGCTGATTTTCGAACTTGACTAAGGTAATAGGTGTATAAACATTTGGTATAAATGTAATGAAAATCCGTCAAAATTTGTAGGCATGAGAGCGCTTACAAGGTCAATTTTTGGATAAAACGGAGTCATTATTGTGGTCAGAGTCCCATAACTCCAACAAAAAGTATCGATCAATGCTGATTTTCGAACTTGACCAAGGTAATAGGTGTATAAATGTAATGAAAATCTGTCAAAATTTGTAGGCATGAGAGCGCTTACAAAAAAGTGTGACGGACGGACGCACGGACGCACGGACCCACGGACACACGGACGGACGCCGGGCATTTCTATGTCCCCGCTCCACGTTGCAGCGTGGGACAAAAAGAAGTGGTTCATGTATCTTAATTTGTTAATAATAGTTTATAAATTCAAAAGTGATCATAAATATTGTAGATGTCTTTCCTATTTTACCTCTGTGAGTTGTGGTTTCAAAATCAATTTGAACCTGCGGAAGAAGTAATGACCTTTATGTTTTTCATCTTCTGCCAATTCAGCATATTTTTTCTCTGCCTTGAATCCAAACTCGGCAAATTCACCATTAGGCTCCAGAAGCAATGTCGTTGGTGCCTTATGGGTCATGTATTCTCCACCATGCCATGAGTGAGTAATTACTTTCGTCCAATCATTGCTGAAGGAGTAGGCATAGCCAGAGTATGCTGTACCAAAATCAATGGATGCTACAATCTGTTTTTTACAGACTGAGGTTTTCTTGTCAACTTCATCCTCGTATTCGTCATCACTATCTGTGCTAGACCAATCAATATCATCATCAACTTCCATATTTGATGTCATGGTTGATCAATTTTCTAATGGTCTGAAAAATAAAAATGACAATGAGAAACCTGATACAAAACAAAAGAATATTCAACAAGAGGCACCAGGGCAGCTGTCAGGTCACTTGAATACTAAATGACTCTATAATGGATCCATACAATAGGTATTTTATAACTATGTGATGGAGCCAAATAAAACAAAAGAGGAAAATACTAATATGTTCCTCAAACACAAATTTTTAATGTAATTGAGGATTAATCACAAAAGAAAATATCCAATGCAAGGGCAGCAACTCTGCTAAAAGTATATCTACATGCAACTCTAAACTCTAGTAAACTAAAACATATTAACGAGCAAAGCGAGCTCTATTGGCAAGGCGTGTGTGAATAGAGAATTCGGACCGGTTGCACATTTATTCAACAGATTTTTTTAGCATCAGTAACTAGGACCAGTAATGCCCTGTTTTTATTGGACCAGCAGTTCCCTGTTAATATGGTTTCTCATTTCAGGCTCTCAAGAGAACAAGCAAGATAAAAATAATTAAAGACTATGTGCATTGTATATACTGGCTGACACAACCTACAAGGAACCATTACATAAGATTAACGGAGTTATCGCCCTTTAACCTCTGTGCACTTTCAAATACAATCGAGGACGTCACAATGGTTTTCTTGCACATTAATCCATCAGAATTTTTCGGCGTCAGTAAATTTCGACCCGCAACACAATTCCAAGCATTGCAAATGGCTTTCTCACGTTCTCGCGAGAATCGAAGTAAAACTTTTGAGAACCAGATAAAATGTTTTTAAAGTTTTTAGAGTTTTTAAAGATCCAGACAACACAAAACCGACTTGACCTTCGACGTCACAATTAGGTTTGAATAAGGGGAAATAACTCTAAATGCAATTACTGTCAATTGAATAACCGAAATCCTCTCAAAATTATGAAAATTAAAAGCTAACGAATGAGAACATTTCCTTCAGAGATATGAAACAATTGTAACTTGCACTCATTTGAATGTTCACATTTATAGATTTTAAGAGCGATTTCGGTGATTTCCACAAATTTCAGGTATTCCTGACCCTTGATTTTCGGGAGGGGGGGGGAGGGGAGTTTTTACCGGCAATCAAGCCTACCAGGCAACACTATAAAACCTAATATGCCAAGGTGAACTGACATTAAAATCACTTTTAAAAAGGAAAAAACTCTGAATTGAACATTACATGTATGTTAAAATCTTAAGTATTCAACAAAATTTTATTCTAGATTAAACTAGTTCTACTTCTACAGTACGAGTTCATAGAATCATAAATCAATAAAGACTCGAAGTATTGCTTATATACTGTAGCGTAAAAATTCATTTACTTCTTTTGCATCGATCCCTTTGTTAAATTATACTATTTAAAATTAATTTATTATAATGATACGTATATACATATTCAATCATAGGCTGCGCTATCCCCAACGGTCGCACCGTAAAACAAATTACTTAGTGGCATTGTCAGATGTCATCTACATTGTCTTATTTAGTTTACACCGTGATGAAAGAGTTTCAACTCACCAACTGCAAAGATGCACTTTATTTGTAAAGAAAGAAATAGCTAGTTTGGGTGAAGTTGTGAAATTATTCGTTCACATGAACAGAACTGATACATAATAACTGTGACGAGATATAATGCTATATTTTGGCTTGGGTAAAAAACATGAAGAGGATTTAAGTAAGCCTTGCCTTCTATTATATTACATTTACATTTTCTGTAGTGTCTTTGTCTGTTAACACTACAAATCAAATAAGCAACACATATAGTTCAATACATTTCATCAATATCATGCAAACGACGTACTGTTGGGGTGCAAGCAGGGTTTGCATAATTATACAAAATGAAAATAAGGTAAAAAAAATTGTACAATTGCTGAAATTTATAGAAATATTAGCAATAAGAAATCATTCATTGAATATTATTACTTATGAAGTGATAATTATGTTTAGGGCGTAATCAATATCATATCAATCATAAATTAAGCCCTTTGGGCTTTATTGGATTTGATTACCCCCCACCCCCTTTACCGAAATCTGGAATCACAATACCTCATAACCTCACCTCACCTAATAATACTGAAAGAATGATTCCAAATTCATACCATCGCCCCCCAAAAATCACTTATACAGTATGATATTTTAAGACCGTTACCCACACTATGTATCTACGGAAACGACCGACAGACATTCAAAGCGACTTACTTACTGATCGACCTGTGCAAAGCTACAATTCTACATGTTTTCTATTAAAATAAAGCAAGAGATAGAAAGGAAATTTACGAATAATTAACGATAGAAAAAGATGGACAAGAATTGACAAGTTGTCTACTTTCGGTTTGAAAAACATTATTTTTTTCAATCAATGATGTTCAAAATATTGACTGATACAGATACGACAATTCTATCATCAGATCATAATGACTATAAAACTTATATAATGATATACTGACTCCTTTTACGTACAAAATACGTACCTGCAACCACAGAAAACAAAAGCTAAATTTTCGAATGAACTTTGGGATTTCCTCACTTCGAATTTTATAGTGGTGTTGTATATAACTCCCGAGTAATTCCGAAAATAATTTTGGCGCCTTATTTTCAAATGAGGATCAAACAAGCAAGAGAGTCAGAAATGAAGTAAATAAAAAAGATAAATAACCTTAACATATACCGGGTAAGGCACGAATCCACCGGAAGCTTCTTTATTTAAGATATTTGAAGGGGATCGGATGGGTAATATGTTGACCAGTCCACCCTGTCCCCTTAAATTAAAGGTACATGCTGTATAATAACCCAAGTAATAGTTTTGTTTTTATTAAAGACCTAGTAAACAATGTTTGCTGATGAATTGCTAAGTTGGATCAAAATGCCACGTTAGATATTTAGGTCACCTAAG
The DNA here is from genome assembly GCA_020458035.1 of Magallana ariakensis. Taxonomy (NCBI): domain Eukaryota; kingdom Metazoa; phylum Mollusca; class Bivalvia; order Ostreida; family Ostreidae; genus Magallana; species Magallana ariakensis. The sequence continues at coordinate 33,440,244 of CM035815.1, forward strand.
TCACTCAGGTGACCTAAATTGCAATTGGTCTTCGTGCGTTAACAATTTTACATTTTAACCCTTTAATTTTCTTTAAACCTACAAGGCCAAATATGCCAAAAGGCAAAAACTTTAAAAATCATCTTCTTCTCTACTTCCACACATGTTGGAAAAACCCATAAATAAATGATTAAAATGTCCATGAAGCCTTCTACCAAAATTGTGGCATATGGGTCAGGGGTTAAGGTCCTAGGCCTGGGCAAATATGGTCATTTAGTGAAAATGTATTAAATCTTAGAAAATCTTCTTCTCTACTCCCATATATAATTGAGAAAAACCATATACATAGTTATGTTCATGAAACCCTCTACCTAACTTGTGAAATTCATGGACCTTGTGTCAGGAGTTCAGGCCTTAGATAGGGCCATATATAATGGAAATGTAATAATTTTTTTAGAAAATCTTTTCTTCACATCCACAGCAGGGGGAGAAAAACTAAATGCATGGTTATGATGTCCATGAGGCCCTAGCCTCTGCCTAAATTAATTGTGAAAATCATGACCCCATGGTTAGGGCCAGTATGGTCAAAATGCATTGAATTTTATGACATTTCTTCTGTACTTTCGCAGTTGAGGAGGATAAACTAATTGCAGCGTTATGCTCACAATGACCTCTTCTTAAATTGTGAAATTGACTGCCCATTTAAATTAAAAGTTTTTTTCAATTATTATTTTTTTTGGGAGGGGGGGGGGTGACAAATATGGCCGTGTAATGTACATGTACTTTTTTAAGGGTAATTGCCGGTTGTTATCCGTTAATAATTTTACATTTTTAACTTCATCTTGAAAACAACAAGGTATATTGCTACTTGGCCCTATTGAATTAAATATGTGTTCTATTTTATGAAATCTACTTTATTTTCATAAGTACCGGTACGCTTGTAGAAATAAACTGTACGCATGTTGTGTGCATTATAAATGAAACTGTGAATAATATAAAAGATTGCCTATTAAAGACCTGCAGGTCTCTTTTTACCAAAAGTTTACAATTTTTGGCCCCTGGAGCTAGGGTGTAGATAATCGGAGATTCCTGTTACTCTTGGCCCTCCCACACTTTTTTATGAATAAATGTTTTTCAAACGTCAAATAATAAAAGCGGGGGTAACAATCAGAGGAGTATTGGATTCAATTTAATTAACACACACACATGACTAGTAATTATTTAATGTTCATTTAGTAAACACGCGAATTAAGCACCCTTTTCAAGATGAATGAAATCGCCCAATTGACAGAGTGTTTAAAAATCGGGTCACATCCCGCTTAGGCGATACAGTTTCTTCAGTAAACATTCCAGCTGTATGAATATATTTTTGTTTCAATCAAAATTGATGATTCTTTAGTAATGATAATAGTCCAACACCAATTATTACTTACATTGTACCGTAATAGACAATATGTAACAACTTGTTGCAAAGACCCCCTACCCCTTTCCACCGTTCAAATATGGCTAATCTATTTTTAAATCAGAATTACACACGTGCATGGTGAACAGCCCTTTTACTTGAAAACTCTTGCTCACTGTTGTTATTACATTCCATAAAACATTTTCATCTATTGTGAATGTAAATGCTGACACATAAAACATGCATCGGTTAATCTTTTTTTGAAAAATCTTGATATTGCCTGCACCCATTGTCCGCTCTGTTTCGGAGAAGGGAACTTTTAAACCTTAGATATGCCTGGCGTCATGACGTCAGGCAAAAAGCGGGGGTAACAATCAGAGGAGTTTTGGATCAGGGTTTAGACTAAAAAATGAAGCTTAAAATGCAATCATGAGACTTCCTGACTGGTCCATCTACGGGATTTGGTACTCAGGTGACCGTCAATGCATGTGGGCCTCTTTTTTTAAAGAATGCTCGGGTTTTGAATACATAAATACACTCACTCTATTTGCTTTTAATAGTGAGTTATGAGATAAGTATTTATCGATGTGTTTCGGTGCAATTGGAAATAAGCATTAAAATTTGTATTGTCAATGCTAAATGCTTTGCATATTAATATAAATCCTTGTCTATGAATTAAACCAAAACGTCACGTAAACAAAATGTTCCATTGCCATGTTTCAATACCATTGATGTAACAGGAGACTTGTTCGCAGATTAGGAAATTAGACTGTTCTTAAAACCTTTGACAACGGCTTGACCTGTATGGAAAGTAAACTCTACTCGCTCTTAATTCCTCGTGAACTATTTGAAAGCGCACGTCATGAATAACGTTGCACTCCGGATCCAGAAAATTTCCCGGGGTGGAGGAGGGTTTTGAGAAATGAGTTTGTTTGCCGGTAGAAGGGGTGGTCTGAGGCCTATGTGAATTTCAAAAATTCAATTTTCCAAGGCATCCTTCTCCCGAATCAACGCATGTACCCCAATTGCAAGTTTGCCTTAGAATAACTTCTAAATCCCGTTCGTTATTGTGGAGATGTTTTTCCGAGTGATTCATAACAAATTTAACCGCTGAAAAAGAAACATTTGCACAGAAAGAACCTTTTATTAAAAATGCACTGTTTTTACCTGATAAGACGTTATCAGTAGAAATGTTTTTTTTTTCTCTTTTAGTCAAATCAAGTTCATTCAAATAATCATCATCATAACATCATCACCATCATCATCATCATACATCACACAGTTTGCGTCTACAAATAATCACCTATATCGTGGTAAATATCATTTCTAATACATCCAGTCATTTTTAGAACAGTATTTTGCAAACACAGATTTCTTTTTAAACTAAATAAGAGGTTTTTCTCTGACATTTTCTCATCTTTTAATCTACGTTTCATCTTATACATAATAAAGGTAATGAAAGCTATTAGATTGTTTAAAATCAGTGTTTCATCGCTTATTTCATTATAGAATCCAAGTACAATAATTTCCAAGTAGGCCTAATATCAAATTTTAGAAAGAATCTGACTTTCTCCCAAATAGTCTTGATAATTTTACAATCATATAATAAATGTTGAACACATGTTTTCTTTGTTTGAATTTTTTTTCTTAATTTGACCTTTAGTTAGGAAAAGGGTCAAGGTAAAAAATTTAACAACTGTATGTCTCAAGGTATCTTAGTTCTTTGTTTACAGTATAAGTCCTTCTGTCAAAGTAGATTTAAATAAAGACAGAGAATGTTTTTTTTTCTAATTTGACCGTGAAAAAAATATTAGGCCAAGGTCACAAATTTTGGTAGGTTCCAGCTATGTACAGCTAGGTTAAATACTACATGTATCTATCTGTGATATAAGTCTAAAGTCTGTATGTTTAAGGAATCTCATGTTAAGATTCGTACAATATTTTTTTTAGAAAATGAATTACCTTGAGACACAAGATTGGTCAAGGCCAAAAATTGTGGTGGCATGCACTCTTACTCAATACCATCTATCTATGTTTGAAGTGTGAAGTCTTAATGTCAAAGGGTATTAAAGTTACGGTCATGACAAACTTTTTCCGACCATCCAAAGATTTATAATGATTAAAAATCTCTATTTTACTATTTTTTTTTTTTAAAAACAAAATTTAAACACCTCTACTGTGTACAGGTATCGAAAAACAATGCAATTTCTCCAAACCATCGCGAATTAAAAAAAGATTCTTGTTCCTTTACAAAATGAGTCTCTTGTTAAAAAAAATTACCTCATATTGAACATCTTTTAACCAATCAAAAAGTATTGTTCTCTTTTATATGTATTTAAACCTCTAAACATTTAGAGAGTATAGTTTCAAAGTAGAATTGTCTATGAACTGTTAGGTGCTGAGGGATGCTTACTTACTTATCCGGCATCGCTTTTGTCGTTCTTCTTGCGGCTTTTTAAAAGATCTTTCAGAGAGTCCTCAATATTGGACTGACCCTCATTTGTCGCTCCTCTCCATGGGAGAGAAGAACTTCGGAGTTTTCTGGTGAGTTTTGAAGCAAGTCTTTGGTATATATTTCCAAGTTTGTTTTCGCCGGGCATCGACATCCAATCCAGTGCACCACTGCATGTCGACTGTTCCTTCAGCGAAGGCGGTACTACAGTTAGAGTTCTCCAATTTGGCTTTCACTTCCGGGGTTTGCTCAACCTTTGCACTTACGATTTCCTCCATAACCGTCTCCTTCTCCTTGTGCCATCCCATCGAATCCTTACAGTGTGTCCTATCCTCTTAGCGTCCAAGGCTGTGCCTGTCTCTCGGACCTTCTTGGCCGCTTCTATAGGTCACCGGCGCGAATTGCTTAGGTCATTTGATTCGCATGCTCTGACGATTTTTGCTTCTCACCAAACACGTTGAGATGACAAGGATAGAAGTTTGATAGAGGGTGAGACTTTCCCTGAAAAGCTATCACATCGCCAGAGTTGGTGGGATCCACCCGGATGATCTTGGAGCATGTCCCGTTTTTCTGCAGGCTCTGCATTTCCTGTCATTCTTGCACTGCTGTTTCCGATCTCCAGTCTCCCAGCAGTTGAAGCACTGCATTTCTGTGGCATTAAATGCCTGGTTTTGATGATATATTCTGAATTTCAGTTTATTATACCTCTACTTATTTTTCACTATATACATGTAAGAGTAATTCAATATATTTCGCTGATTCCCTGAAAATCGCCGTAAACAGACTGATTCCCTGCAATACAGACTGATTCCCTACAAAAATGTGCGTCAGTTCGATGAACTGATACACACGTATTCGGAACACTTAGTAATTTCTGTTAACCAAAGAAAAAAAATCCAAAATATTCCATACGAAATCATGAATATTCAGAATCATATGATTTAAGGAGGTTGGCACCTGGAATACTAGTAATGTCAATCATTCAAAAACCACTTGGATATGAAGATGGGGACCTAAAATGTTCATTCGTTTTGACTGTGACCCATGTCACATGCCTATTTTTGGAAATAAAGGGCCCCAAACAGAAATGATAATTTTCCTGAAAATGGAGCTAAAATTTGGCATAGAAATTGATTCTTTGAAGAAATCAAACAAATATTTATAGTTTGAACTATTATTTAATTATGATTTTGATATATTATGAAGTTGAACACATGTAGTGACTATTAAAATATTATCTAAGTCAAAGTTTAAAAAATGTTTTTTTACTGGTGGCTTTAAATGCCAGTACATAATGAACACAATAACAGATGTTAAGATTATTACAAAATTTTTCAGTAATCAAATTATAATGCAAATAAAAACAATATTAGCAATGTCATTTTTTTAAAACTTTGCATACAAATAGACATACATTTTATTTTGGTTTGTTAGGAAGGATTTCATTGGTTTAAAATTACCTGGTATTCTTTATCAAACTGGGTAATGCTTAGGTGTCTGGAATCTGGGTTAGCCTTTTATGACAGGTTATTCTGATACTAAGATATTTTTCAAGAGGTCATCGGTCTTAGTTTTTTTTTCGAGGGAAATTCTGAGTGTTAATTAATCATCGGAAACTCACGGTCGGTCTAGCTTTTTTTACCTACGGGAGGTAAGAGAAGCGAGACTGACCGTGGGGGTATGAAAACCGATATCGGTCGTCGGTGTCCGACGATGTAATTTAATGGACTAAATTGTTATTGGAAGCCATGAAATGCTGCACATGATTTGCTCACATATTTTCACGGGGTTGATAATTCCATTTCTTTGATTAGATTTTGGAGAATATATTACATGTTCCTATTCAAGTATTGTAATTATTTGAATCATTGCTTGATATTTTAATTGCATATATAATAACCCAATCAAATTTTAAGGTAAATGCAAATGCCACTATCACAATGATGAGTTACAGGATATTTGTTATTTTCCTAATATTGTCTAATAGATGAAACATCGTTAAAAAAAACTTTAGTCCGTTCACAGCAGTAACTCCTACTAAAATTGGTCTACTGAAAAATATCTTGTCCTGACAGATAGGCTTAACCAGATTCCAGACACCTTAGCATTACCTAGTTCGATAAAGGAAAATAAAACCAATGAAATCCTTCCTAACAAACCAAAATAAACAATCCTTAAGATATAATACAAATTTAAAAAATCATGCAATAAAAATGAATTAGTTTACAATACAAATGAAAAATTATTCAATACAAATGAAATTTATACAATACCAATGGAAATTTATACAATACAAATGGAAAATTATACAATACAAATGAAATCGTATACAATATAAATGGAAATTTATACAATACAAATGAAATTTATACAATGCAAATGGAAAGTTATACAATACTAATAAAAAATTATAAAATACAAATGAAAATTATACAATACAAATGGAAAAATATAACCTAGAATACAAATGATAATTATACAATGCAAATGGAAAATTATACAATACCAAAGGAAAATTATAGAATATAAATGGAAAATTAAACAATACAAATGAAATCTTATACAATACAAATGGAAATTTATACAATACAAATGAAATTTATACAATACAAATGGAAAGATATACAATACAAATGGAAAACTTTAAAATACAAATGAAAATTATACAATGCAAATGGAAAATTATAGAATACAAATGAAAATTATACAATGCAAATAGAAAATTATACTATACCAATGGAAAATTATAGAATATAAATGAAAAATTATAGAATACAAATAGAAAATTATATAATACATATGGAAAAGATCGAATATTGGAACGTTTGACATGCCATAACCTGTAATTATTCTACACTTTATATTTACATCTTTCTTTTAACAAATTAATGAATTGATCGTAAAGAGTAAGTAAAATTAACTAAATTACATGTATTGTAAATGTACGTCAGGACATTAAATAAAAGAAATAGCCAAATGGGAATTGAGTCTAACATCATCATGATTATTTCGTGCACATCGTGATTTTTCTTACTTTTTTTATAGGTCGATGAAACTTTCGACCAATCGATAAACGGGGCGTGTAGATTTCAGTTCCGTCATTTTCTACAGAGCTGTGAATTACAATCAATTTCCGTACGAAATAAAGAGAATCATACTCGGTGGATGTAAATATTAAAATATTGTACAATAACTTATGAAATGTAATTCTATCGTAGTTTAATGATTGATAATGAGAAAAAGTAATTAACAAAGAGTCATTCCGTATATATATAGTAGACTCTTTGGATGAAGGGCAAGGGAAGTCAGAGTCGATTCTAAGTATTTGTATAGAAAATACTTGCACATTTTCTCGGCAACTAAACAGAGATACAATTTCCTATACCGCAACCAATTTTAATTAAAAGTTGATTTAGCATTCCAAGCAAATAATCCTTGGCAAGACTTATTTACTTATCAGCCCACGTGTGTGTATATATATATATATATATATATATATATATATATATATATATATATATATATATATATATATATATATATATATATAGATATATATGCACTATCAGCATTAATTAAACGGCTCTTTGATAGCAATGACTATACTACTTACTGGTGTTATCCAAAGCTCGAAATATGAATTCAAGGTATTTTGATTGTGAATAATACAGTCACTATATTAATTTTAATTTTTTTTACTGGTATTTGGCAAGTCCTATTAAAATTGAAATGGTATTGTTAAAAACAATGAAATTAAAACAAGAGGCCCAGGGGCCACATCGCTTTACTGAGCAACGATAGCCTTAACTCTGATCAAATTAGCATTGCAGTATCAAAATCAAAATATCTTGACAACTAGGAACAGTATACCTTGTTCAAAAAATTAAAAAAATCTGCCAATTTTTATCCACATATTTATATGGTGAATACCAAGCTCTTTTTGTTGTTGTACCTGTAAGAAGTTTTTTACTCAATTCCTATACACCCCCTCCCGCTTTGTGGCCCCACCTTTCTCTAGGGAGTCATGGTTTGATCAAACTTTAATCCACACAACCCGTGCTTTCACACAAGTTACTGCGTTTTGGACTGAAAATTTCTCCAGAATATTTTTAAAGATTTACTCTATATATTCCTATGTAAAAATTCATCTCCCATTGTGGCCCCACCCTACCCCTGGTGAACATTATTTAAGCAAACTTGAATTTACACTATCTGAGGATGTTTCCACACCAATTTGAGCTTTTCTGGCCTAATAGTTTTTGAGAAGAGGATTTTTAAAGATTTTCTCTATATATTTCTATGTAAAAATTAATCCCCCATTTGTGGCCCCACCCTACCCCCGGGGACCACGTTTTGAACAAACTTGAATCTACACTATCTGAGGATGCTTTAACTCCAAGTTGAGATGTCCTAGCCTTATGGTTTTTGAGAAGAAGATTTCTAAAGATTTTCTCTATATATTCCTACGTAAAAATCCCCCCCCCATTGTGGCCCAACCCTACCCCCGGGGACCATGATTCGAACAAAGTTGATTCTAAACTACCTGAGGATGCTTCCAAACAAGTTACAGCTTTTCTAGTCTAATAGTTTTTAAGAAGAAGATTTTTGAAGATTTTCGCTATGTATTCCGATGTAAAAATTTATACCCCATTGTGGGCCCATCATAGCCCTGCGGACTATGATTTGAACAAACTTGAATATACACTACCTGAGGATGCCTCCACACAGGTTAAAGCTTTTCTAACCTATTAGTTTTTGAGAAGAAGATTTTAATAGATTTTCTCTTTATATTCTTATATAAAAATCCACCCCCCCCCCATTGTGGCCCCACCCAACCCCCCGGGGGGGCATGATTAGAACAAATTTGAATCTACTCTACCTGAGGATGCCTCCACACAAGTTTAAGCTTTCCTGGCCTAATAGTTTATATAAAAATCCACCCCCCCATTGTGGCCCCACCCTACCCCCGGGGACCATGATTTGAATAAACTTGAATCTAACTACCTGAGGATGCTTCCATACAAGTTACAGCTTTTCTGGCTAAATAGTGTTTGAGAAGAAGATTTTTGAAAAAAAAAACCATCAAATTTTCAATAATTCTAAATTATCTTTCCTTTAAAGAGAGTATGGCCCTTCATTTGAACAAACTGGAATCCCCTTTACTCAGTGATGCTTTGTGCCAAGTTTGGTTGAAATCTGCCCAGTGAAGAAGATGAAAATGTGAAAAGTTTACAACGACAACGACAACGCCAACGCCAACGACAGGCAACGTAGAAATTTTGATCAGAAAAGCTCACTTGAGCTTTCACTCAGGTGAGCTAAAAAGGAAAAATGATAAATATCACTCCATATAAAATTACACACATAAACTACATTGCATGTGGAAGCATTGTAAACAAAATACAGGTACAGGTACTTTAAAACTCATTCTGTCACCAATCAAATCAATGCTCATATGTGCTGTCATAAAAAGAAAAACATATTACATGCAAAGTTTTAAAAATACAAAAAAAAAACCTTGTGATGTTAAGCAAATCCCTCCCCCCCCAAAAAAACCCCAAGAGGCCAATGCATATACCAGCATTTTAAAGATTTCAAAAGTCAAAATATTGTATGATCAAATTCTTGATACAGCAGTATTCAGATTCCATTGCTTTATCATGTTAATGTACACGTACAAATATGATTTGACCTAAAATAATTCAAGTGATTACATTGCACAAAACATGTTTGTTTTCTTGCGAGAAAAGTTTAGGCATTTCCAGTTTTAGATTTATTAAACAATTACAATGGATCTTGAATTTATTCTCAAACTCTCGGATTTATGCATTAGAAAATAAAAAAACCCCAAAATCAACCAATAATAAGCCAAACAATAAATGTCATTACATATATACATGTATATATTTCTTACAAAGAATCTTGTGCTATCTGCTCCTCAAGTTGATAATTTTCATATGAAAAAAAATCTGTTAGATTTGAAATAGACCAATCCACTCTTTGCAAAAATTGTATGAGTTGTTTCCCTTTATGGAGTAATCAAAAGGTCAAAACCAACACTCATTCTTAATGCTATCAAACATTTGGGTGTCTTGTGATGAATTCTGTTTGGCTTCAAGTCTTCTTTCAATATATGGGTAGCTCCATCCTGAGGCAAGATGGAAACAGATTTTTAATGTCTAGTGACAGTTACAAACCCCTTATAATTATAAAAGTACAAAGACTACTGTGAGAAATATATCGTTTATTCCCCAGCGATGTCAACCAAGAGACATAACTTTTGGAAAGAGTGGATTGAACTATTGATGATCCATTAACTTTTCATCCTCTTCCTTCATTTTTCCTTTAGTATATCTGGTGACAGCAGGTCAAATTTTGCCGTGAATTCTTTGAATTTGTGCAGCTCTCTAGCAATAATCTCAACCTCTGTGTCAAGAATAAATATTTCTTCCTCAATGTCAATAACGGTCCCTTTCTCTACCTTTGGCAATGTGACCTTCAAAGAACCAACCTTGGAAACTCCCTCCTCATCAATAAACTTTGGATCCTCTTTTTGGGACAGGTAGACGCTGCACTCAAGGGTATCCTCAACTGGCTTTAAAACCTCCAAAATAAAGGTTTTAGGGTACTTTGACTTCAGTTTATCACCTCTTGTGATAAATTTCTTGAAAACGTCTCGACATCTAGCTTCATTTCTCACCATAATCTTTTTTTCATCTGGATGTATTGCTGGGTCAAAGTTGGGCCAGTTCTGGATACCATAGGTGTAATTGGAAATGCGAGTGGTGACAGCGTCTGGCACATGACCCATATATACTGCACCTTTCAACACTGCAAGACTGGACTCGTCTGGTAAAATGAGGTGTTTTTTCCTTGATTTCATTTCATTTCTGATCATGTCTTTAATTATGTAACATTCTGAAAAACCACCAACCAAAAGAACTGTATCCACTTCTGCCAATTCTGATTTTTTTCATAATTCATCAAGGTGGGATTTTATATGATCACTTGTTTCTTTGAACAAGTTTTCGAACGCAGAAAATGGCAATCTCAGTTTGAAAGATTTTTTATCAAAGGAAATAATTTCTCTGTACTCTGATGAAGAAATGGCCCGAGCTATTCCTTTTGGGTTATCAAGGATTTCAGACAGAGACAAAGGCATTCTAATGTAGAAGTTGTCTGTAGTTGTTAATTTTCCAGACCGTTTTTGAACTTCAAACTTTCGACCAAAATCCAAATAGTCCTCTGTACATTGATCTTTAAATTCTTTCATGGAATCCTCTCCAAAAAGGTTACAGAAGAATTTCCAGTATGCATCATCCACTTTAGTTCCACCCCAGTCTATTCCACTAGGCTTAATGATTTGCTCCATACTTCCATCATAGTCCCTCTTGTGAACTGAGATATCGGTTGTTCCACCTGAATATAAACAAAAAATCTCTATAAATCTTTATGCAAGTAGAGCTAAAATTATTTAATTCTTTCATAAAAATTCTCATGATAATAAAATGTCAAAAAAATTGACACTGTTGAGATGGTGTATATTTTTATAAAATTGAAGATTTTCAAAATCATTGTAGATTTAAATATTTTTACTATACAGAAAGGGGTCGTTAACAAGTTATAGTATATCATTTTTATTTATTCTGTATCATAACCTTATATGATATGACACATTTGGAAGATAAGAATATGATTTACAAAAAAAATGTTGATTAAAGTACTAAATACCTCCAAGGTCAATCACCATGTACTTGAAGCCAGGTTTCAATTTATCTTGAAAGTCCATTGTTTTTGCTTTGTCCTGTTCTAGATACATGTACTGACAATAGACAGAAGCTGCCTCCGATTCAAGGACAACTTTCAGTTGATCCTTCTGTATTCCAGTCTGTTATGGGAAAACACAATCATTTTTAAAAATGTCTTTATTTCTCTGTGACAGCTTCAGAAACATTTCTTGCTTTTCAAATATATTTGATAATTTTGTTTGGAATTAGTTTTAAATTGGGCTAAGTTCAAAAGTGAAATTTGTGAAAAGAAACATTTCTGAAATTTTGAAAAGTTTAATTTTGAAAGTATTAAGACAATTTTTTTCAAACCTCACCATTTTTGTAACAATTTTTGAAAAACAATTATAATATCAAAATTTCGCGTGGGACCTTACAAATTATCAATACATAACGAGAGGACCATGGGCAACATCTTTCACCTGAGCAACAATAGGCATGATAATATCAGCTTAATGGAGTCATAATACAAAATATCTGGACAATGAAGTATAATACATGTAGATCCTGTATAAATAAATATTCCATTTTCACCTTGGATATTCTTATGTTTATAATCAAGTCCCTTTTCTCAGAGGATGATTTTATAGTCATATCACATGTTAAGCATTGCAGTTCTCAACAAGATCCTAAACAATTGTTTATATATGAGATATAAACCTACATCAAATTCTGAAACCCTTGTGAGGCCAAAGAATCGTCCAGGGGCCAAAGTCGAAACAGTTTTAAAGAATCAGCAATTTGTCAAAATGCTTGAATATAAGTAAAACATATATTATAATATTTCAGTTTTTGTGAATTAATTTTTGTTCTTGTGTAAACTTGGATACCCAATGTGGCCCAACCCTACCCCTCAAGATTTTGATTTTACCAAATTTAAATCTAAACTACCTAAGGCTGTTTTCACAAAGTTACAGATTTTCTAGGCATAAGGGTTTTTTAGAAGAAAATTTTAAAAGTTTTTTTCTACATATTCCTATGTAAAAATTTGTCTTCTCCCCATTTCCCCCTCCCTTTGTGACCCCATCCTACTCCCAGGGATCATTATTTGAACAAATTTTAATCTACCCAGTCCCTACATGAGGATGCTTCCAAAGAAGTTTCAGCTATTTTTCTCTATATATTTCTATGTAAAAAGTCAACCCCACATTGTGGCGCCACCCTACCCCAAGGGATAATTGTTTGAATCAACTTGAATTTACTTCAGATGCTTCCAAACAAGCTTCAGCTTTCCTGGCTGATTGGTTTCTTTTACTCTGTATATTCCTATGTAAAAATTCAATCCCCAATTGTGGCCCCACCCTACCCCCAGGGGTAATGATTTTCACAACTTTGAATCTACACCAGCTGAGGATGCTTCCACATAAGTTTCAGCTTTCCTGGCTTATTAGTTTCGAAGATCGTTAAAGATTTACTCGATATATTCCTATGTAAAATTTCAACCCCCATTGTGGCCCAACCCTACCCCTGGGGTCATGATTTTCACAACTTTGAATCTACACTAGCTGAGGATGCTTTCATAAAGATTCAGCTTTCCTGGCCAAATGATTTTTGAGAAGATTTTTGAAAATTTCTCAAAAATTTTCAATAATTCGTAATTATCTCCCCTTGAAAAAGTGTGTGGTCCTTAATTTACACAACTTTGAATCCCCTTTGCTTAATGGTGCTTTAAAGTGCCATGTTTGGTTGAAATTGGCCCAGTTTTGGAGAAGATATTGAAAATTTGAAAAGTGTATGGACAGACAGAGACAGACAGACAGACAGACAGACAGGCAACAGACAAAATGTGATCAGAAAAACTCAGGTGAGCTTAAATTGACAACAAATCTTTGGAGAGAAAAAAAACCCACCTTCTTACCGATTTAGAAGCTTCAATCATGAACATCTTAGCTGTGTCGTCCCATATGGCTGGAACAGTGATGATAAACTGTATGTGATTCAGTTCAACTTTTCCTGAGATTGTTTTGTTTATATCTTCCAACAGGCTGTTTTTCAAAAACTCAATGCAATAGGTAAAAATCTTTAAGGCATTGAATTCCTTTCCATTCTCATCTGCACAAACTGTTTCCCTATTCACTCTCTGCAATTAAAATATTCAGAAGCTTAACATTGTAAGAAGTTCTTTATTCATTAAAAACTGGCCAATACATGTATTATAATGTTTGCATCGTAATAAAGCATTGGTGTTGTGTATGATTTTAAAAAAAGCTGCTACTTGAACAGCATGAATAATTGGCTATATCTTAAGTTGCTATGCGTTTATAGCTCAATGTCTGTAAATCCATTGCAACAAATAAGGGATTGTAAATACACACAAAACTGTGGTTTTCTCAATATCAGTGTTAATCAATAATAAAATCTTTTTTCATTGTCAGAAATATAATATGTAAAGTAGTTATACATAAATGAATTTTGATCTATTGAACAAAGTGAAATCAAAACTGATCAACATACAAAAAGGCTAGTTGCAGAACTGAAGCTCATTGAGAAATTCTGGTGGACAGACCATGGAGCTACAGTTCACTCCATACAACAAGAGGTCCATGGGGTAACATCGCTCACCTGAGCAACAATGACTTTATATTGGCGTTCAAAGGATATTGTGCCATATGTCCCCTCGGTAGAATAACAAAAAATAAATATTGTAAAGTATTCAAATTTTACACCTTTTTTTTGCATACACATAATCTTAGACATTATACCGGTACATGTACCTTTTAAATATGGAATACCATTTTTACCAAAAATAAGAAAATCCTAAGCCAAATATAAAACTAAACTTTTGGTAGGGGTACACTGTTAACTTCCAATTCCCTATATTTTTATTCTGCCCACCCTTCCCCCCACTTTATAAAACAATCAAAATATATGAGAGCATGTAGGTACATTTTCTTCCTCAACTATGTACTAGTTATTGTATTTAAAAAAATATATATATATTATAATAGTTATTGTATTTTATTAAAAAAATTTCCTATAGATGTGAAGAAGAAAATTGTACCTCAAGGACTCAAAGTAAAAACATTCAAAAATTTAATTGGTCTTCCCCATTATAAACGACTGTTGTTTACCTGGCGTGAACTCGTGTGATTTTTATAGCCTTACTCACTTGATTGATGAATACACTCGAATGAAAAATGTTGTCACGTAATATGTTAAAGAGCTATCATTATCAATGTTTTGACAGGCATATCACTCTATTTTACTAAGGCCGACCCATTATTTTCATCTTTATTAAAAAACAACAAATGGCTACAAACCAGGATGAATTTCTGCTGTAATATTTTCTTAAGAATAGCGATAATGCCTCTATCCCGTAACATATTTGGTCAGAACTATGTAAACTGTTTTAACGGTGTCATTTTTATTTACTCATGTCTGAAAAACTATCAAAAATTTAATTGATGTAGATTTCATATAATTCATCGTATAAAGAGGGGGTAAGAAAAGAAGTAACAGCATATCATATCCTTTAATGTTTTTTGTACAAGTATTTAACGTTTAGCGAGACATTTCTAGTGATCAACCAAAATTTCTGATTTCAGTGTCAATCGTATAAATATAAGCAAGATACAGAGCTCACAATTTTGTTAGGTTTGAGTCATATTTTGTTCACATGAGTTTATTACATTCAGCTTAAGATTTTTAACTTGGTATATCCTATTCCGCATTTAAAATGTTAAAAAAAAGAAGAAAAAAAGAATGGCCTCAGATCTGTGTACAATTGTTTGGTATAACATAGAATTGTGAGCAAAGCTCTATATCATGCTTATAATTCGAAGCTTAACACTCAAATATGGTTAGTAAATAGAAATTGTAAACAATTAAAACAGAAAAAACATGCACTAAAACAAATAAAGAGCAGAATTTATTTTTCAAAATGAATCATAATTATATATACCTACATATTTCCGTCAGCGATATTAAACTCTGTTTAAACTGAATAAACTCGAGGAAATGCTGAGCATCTTAACAAAACACATTGCATTAATCAACCATTACGCAAAAGATAGTACCGAATAATACCAATAGAACGAATTGTATTTTACTATGTTGTAAATATATCAGGTTTTGCTCATTTCGTGCAGGTTACAGTCAACTGTCTGATTTACCGAAGTATATGTTTGATTTGATACGTAAAATGACAAAATACGGGCGATAGTGCCCTAGGTTACAAAGCATAAATTAAAAAAATGAAATGAAAATCAAAACAAGCTAACATCACCGTCAAATGTGAAAACTGTCAACGCATTGAAATATTTAACCTCAATTTACTTCACAAAATCGGCACAAATGTATCTTGCATGTTTCAAAGATTCCCTTCGCACACAAACTGTTGCACAACAAACAAATTCATCTTTGTCAGATCAACCCGTTTATCATTCGTCCAATATGGCTGCTTTAAACAAAGAACCTCATTTTTCAAAAATGGAATACCGAACCCTAAGTTATAAACTGATTGAACCACGCCTTTCCTTTATCATTATTTTCGTAAAAACTCAGATTTAAAACAAAATAAGCCTTTAATTTTTGCAATTTATATTTTCCTTTCCATAAGGATGATTAATGCAAAATTACGTTGAATTTGACTCAATAGTTCTCGAGAAGATTTTTAAAAATCCATCCCCCTTTTTTACAGTTTCGAGATTTTCTCCACTTTGAATGCAAACTGGCCTTTTATTTCTGCAATTTATATTCACCACCCAATAAGGGTGCTTTGTGCCAAATTTGGTTGAAATTGGCCTAGCGGTTTTAGAGAAGAAGTTCAAATGTAAAAAGTTTACAGACGGACAGACGGACGACAGACAAAATGTGATCAGAAAAGTTCACTTGAGCTTTCAGCTCAGATGAGCTAAAAACTGTATACATGTATTTATTGTGCATAAAAAGTTGCACCCTCAACATCCCTGTAAAGTGAAACGGTGTGGTTTGTTTACAAGTAAAAATGGGGATTTTTGATCCCAATATGAAACTAACATACTTCATTTTCTGAGGTCACTTTGGGAAAATGTATTAGGCAAGTAAAGTGGCGAATCAATAGTAAAATATCTCAGAAATTTCCTGGTTTGAAAATTTTTACAGAATATAGTTTAAAAAGTCCAACACTGTGTGCAAAAAATATACAGTTTTTGTATGGATGGAACTGTATCCACACACTACAGTTCTACGAAATGGCTTGAAAAGATCTCCCAAATCTCATATGCTTATCAAGTTGAGTAAAATATTCACATAACAACAAAACAAAGTCTATCAAATCTTGATTTTCTATAAAGATTTGGCATGGCTTCATATTTCATTTAAAACTTAATCCAAGGTGTAAGTCCAAATATCAAGCCATGCCAAATCTCTGCTGAGATTATGAATTGATCTAGGTGCAAAAATAAACACTTTTAATAGACTGCTACATTTCAAAAATATTGTAGATGTCATTCTTATATTACCTTTGTGAGTTCTGGTTTCAAAATTAATTTGAACCTGCGAAAGAAGTAATAATCTTTATGTTTCTCCTCTTCTGCCAATTCAGCATATACTTTCTCTGCTTTGAATCCAAACTCAGCAAATTCACCATTTGGTTTCAGAAGCAATGTTGTTGGTGCCTTATGGGTCATGTATTCCCCACCATGCCATGCATGAGTTATAACCTTTGTCCAATCACTTTTGTTGGAGTAGGCATAGCCAGAGTAAGCTGTACCAAAATCAATGGATGCTACAATTAGACTTTTACTGACAGAGGTCTTCTTGTCAACTTCCTCCTCATATTCGTCATCACTATCCGTGCTAGACCAATCATCAGCTTCCATGTTTGATGCCATGGTTGATCAAAATTCTAATGATCTGAAAAATAAAAATGACTATGAGAAACCTGATACAAAACAAAGTATTGAACAAGAGGCACAAGGGCAGCTGTCAGGTCACTTAAATATCAAACTAAAGGTACTGTGAGCAAGCTCACGATTGATACCCCCGCTAAGAAAAAAAAATCATTACTCAAATATTTTTTAATTATAGAAAATGATGGATGCTATCTCATTAACCGTCCATGTTCTATCAATAACAACTGCTCTTTTTTTTAAATTGTTAATGCTAATATGAGTACACAAACCAATTTCTATTAATTAAATTCCATTTTATTTCAACTTATCTGTTAATGTATGAAGACATTTGCATCCTTATGATAACAAACATGACTGAAAATCCAAATGTCAAGCAGCCATTACATGTTTTGAATTTTTGGTATCACGAGCCCGATTTTTTTCCGAATTTTTTTCCACAAAAAAGAAGATAAAATACATCAGGGCAGACCGTTTCAATATGGGCAGGTGGGAATGATAATCTAAAAATTAAATTTTATATGACCTGACACATGCCAGCTTTGTGTCAAATTTTACCTTCTAATCATTTCCATTAATACAAGACATGACTCAGACAGGAATAAGCATTTTTTTAACGTTGACCTTGACATTGCCCAAATGACCTTGGGTCAAGGTCATGACACACCATCAGGTCATAAGCAATCTTTGTGTGAAGTAAGAATTTCCAATGTTTCTCCATAAGAAAGATATGGACCGGACACGAATTTTGCACTTTTCCTGCCACTGACCTTGACCAAATGACCTTGGGTCAAGGTCATAACACCCTCAGGTCATAAGCAATCTTTGTGTGAAGTAGGAACTTCCAATGTTTCTCCATTAGAAAGATATGGACCGGACATGAATTTTGCACTTTTCCTGCCAATGACCTTGACCTTCCGCGAAAGACCTTAGGTCAAGGTCATGCCACACCCTCAGGTGGTCAAAGTAATCTTTGTGTGAAGTAAGAACTTCCAATGTTTCTCCATAAGAAAGATATGAACCGGACACGATTTTTGTACTTTTCCTGCCAGTGACCTTGACCATGCCCGAATGGCCTTGGGTCAAGGTCATAACACACCCTCAGGTCATAAGCAGTCTTTGTCTGAAGTAGGAACTTCCAATGTTTCTTCATTAGAAAGATATGGACCGGACACGAATTTTACATAGACAGACGGACGGACGGACAGACGGACGGACGAACAGACAAGGTAAAGACTATATAAAGGATCCATACAATTGGTATTTTATAATTATGTGATACAGCCAAATAAAACAAAGGATGATAATACTAATATATTCCTCAAACACAAATTTCTAATGATATTGAGGAATACAAAAAAAATATCCAATTCAAGGGCAACAACTCTGCTGTCTACATGCAACTCTAATCTCTAGTGAACTAAACAATACTAGAGAAGGCAATTGCTAACCGGTTAACCGATTAATCGGTCTGAACGATGCTAACCGGTTACAAATTCTGTAATCGGTTAGTCGAAATAAAAATAAAATCGGACAAAATTTCATAAAAATTCAACATATAGAAATGTGAACGTTCATAATTTTACATTTTCATACATCGCTTTGAGCTTTAAATTGAGGATAATTGATTTACTCCTTGCTTATTAAAGGGATAAGTGCGGGATTGTTAGGTGCTAATTACCGTTTAAACACCTCGACACTGCCCTAATCACCCTAACTGTTCACCGTTTCTTTAATCATGCGTGAATAACAATGAAATCACAATTGAGAACTACATGTATTTACATTTTTTTCTGTCGCCATTCTGTCAATCTTGGATTCCAGTGTCACTGAACATGCCGCCTTAAACGCCATCGCAAGCATGGCGATCTCTCAAGAGAAATCGTAAAATGCACACTCTGCTCGGAACTCACACAAATGCGCGCGGTCCGAGACCATAAGAGAGAACAACCCCATAAAAAATGCAAAGCGTTTCAAGATGAGCTGAACAAACAGGAAAGTGAAGTGTCGAAATATTTAAATAGAAAAGGAACGCAAAACGTTGATCCTCTCAAATGGTATGTCTGAAAATGAAGTACTGTTTCCAAATCTCGCTGGTTTAATAAGAAAATTTTTATCAATTCAATCTAAAAAATATATTTTCAACGGCAGGCATCATTGTATATCTATACTACTATATTAAAATAAAAGACTCGAATTTTTGGGCTTTAATACCGAGAAATCGGAGAAGTACTGTCTTTTGTTTTATATATTTGAAACATCATTGGTACTTGAAGATTACCAATTTGTTTTTATTTTTCCTCAATCAAGCTTCGCTTATTAATAATCAACAAAAATTCCTTTAAAAAATCCGGAAATCACCTGGATTTTTTGGATTTTACAATCTTGTGCATGCGCATTACATTCACGCTTAATCACGGGAGGCTCTTTAGTTCATGTTTCCACAATATCACATTTGCATGGTTAAACTCAGAAACGATAATACAAATACGTGTACATTTCATTGGAAATTTGCTATATATTCTGTTCATCAAAGAAAATACGGGAGATAACTCTAACTAAGTGCATTTAATATGAAAAATCCCGAGAGTTCCGAATGTCAACATGGTGTGAAAAAAAAGTTGGTGAAAAAGTGTTGAATTCTTCATTAATATGAATTAAATTTTCAGATGAAAGGTATTTACAGCCTCAAAATGGTTTGTTATGATGAATAATTTGACTGTTATTTTCAATGCAGCTTCATTAATTTTCTCCAAAATGGTTTCAGAGCGATTCTGCAATTTTTTGCTACATTACGGGTATATGGGAGGCATTTTAACTGTGCTGAAGGCCTGTCCCGAGACACAGTTAGATTATTCTAATTAAGCAGAGTGTAGTGAAATTATTAATAGCATTATTGTAGGCCTAAAGCTTGGTTATGTAAATGTCAACAATACGGTATGTCGATGTATCTATTTCGTAAATTTCCGGTATCATATGCAATTTTAACCCGTGCACGCACGGGTCAAAGTCTAGTATATATATATATATATATATATATATATATATATATATATATATATATATATATATATATATATATATATATATATATCCTATAAGAAGGGGCACCAGAAAGTAGTTACTGCATATCATCCTTTTAGCAAGACATTTCTAATGATTAACTAAAATTTTAGCTTCAATCGTAGAATTATTAGGAAGATACAGACCTTGTTTTGAGTCATGTTTTTGTTTACATGCATTAATGTATTACATTCAACTTAAGATTTTTAAACTTGGTATTTCCTATTCAGCATTTAAAGGGGCATGGTCACGATTTTGGTCAAAAATTATTTTCCCGATTTTAATGTTTACAATGCTTCAGTAAGGCATTTTTAATAGGCAGCCAAAATTTAAGTGTCATTCGTTGAGTTATAAGCGAATTACAGAGCTTACAATTGTATGGTATGTAAACAAAGCTTTTGTTTACATTTTGAACGTAGTGGTGAAAACTCCAGTTTTAGACCGAAAAGGAATGTGGTAAACGTTAAGATCTGTTTATTTATGCTTAAAATGAATAAGAAGATGGAAAAATCAGCTTCAAAAAGAACTTTTACTGGTATATTGAACTAAATAATGTAAACAAAAACAGGGCACGAGCCTTGTTTACATGACAAAGAATTGTGAGCCCAGTATCTTGCTTATAACTTCACTACTGACTCTCCAATTTCATTTGGTCATTGGAAATGCATTTCTAAAGCATTGTAAATAATAAAAACAGAAACATAGAAATTGACCAAAATCGTGACCATGCCCCTTTAAAATATAAAGAAATTAAAGCATGACCTCAGCTCTTTGTACAAATATAGCATTGTGCACAAAGCTCTGTATCTTGCTTATAACTCGAAACTTGACTCTTAGATAGGTCAGTAAATTATAGAAAATTGTAAAGAATTAAAACAAGAAAAAATGCACTGAAAACAAAGAAAGAGCACAATTTATTTTTCATCATAAAAATAACTACCAGACTGAGTATATATTTCTATCAGCGAAAATAATCTCCGTTTAGACTGAAAATGCTGAGCATCTTAACAAATCACGTTGCATTATTCAACCATTACGTAGAGATCGTACCGAATTAGGAATAAAATGAATAGTACAAATGAATTTTATTTTATGATATGTTGTTTATGCATCAGATTTTGCTAAATTTGCGCAGGTAAACAATCAACTGTCTGATTTACCGAAGTAAATGTTTGATTTGATACGTAAAAATGACAAAATACAGGCGATAGTTCCCCTCAAGTTAAAAGGCCTAATTAACGAAAACTAAAATCAAACAAGCTAAAACCATCGTCACAAGTGAACATGTCAACGCATTGAAATATCAAACCTCAATTTACTTCACAAAATCGGCACAAATATATTTTGCATGTTTCAAATATTCCCTTCGCACGTAAACTGTTGCACAACAAGCAAATTCATCTTTGTCAGTTTGACCAGTTTTCGTGCGTGAAACATGGCTGCTCCAAACAAAACCTGGTTTTCGTTATACGAAACACCGAACCTGAAGTTATAAACTGATCGACTCCAATTCTTTCTTTGTTATTTTTTTCGTAAATTACTCAAATTTGAAACAGAATTAGCCCATGATTTTTGCAATTTATATTTTCCTTTCCATAAGGATTATTTAGGCTAAATTACGTTGAATTTGACTCAGTAGTTCTTGAGAAGAAGATTTTTTAAAATGCACCCCTCTTTTCTACAGTTTCGAGGTTTTCTCCGCTTTGAATAAAGATCGGTCTTTCATTTCTGCAATTTATATTCGTCTTACCATAAGGATGCTTTGTGCCAAATTTGGTTGAAATTGGCCAGGTGGTTTTAGAGTAGAAGTTCAAAATGTAAAAGTTTACAGACGGACGGACAGACGGACGAACGACGGACAAAATGTGCTCAGAATAACTCACTTGAGCTTTAATAAAGTGAGTTTAATAAACTGTAATAAAGTGCTCATTATGGTGAGGGCGACAATGAAGCATGACTATCGGAAATTACTAATGCATGTTCATTCGTTACATGTGTATAACTATTTTTTTCTTGCTTTTTGATATATGTTCTCATTAAACTTGAACGGATTAATAAATTACGTATCTCTAGTCTTCTTGCACGTATGAATAAAGTTTATTTGAAATAAACAAATATGTCACCCAAAAAGTAGCTTTTGATACGATTAACCGGTTAATCGATCGGAACGTCATACGGTTAACCGATAACCAATTTTGTAACCGATTGCCATCCCTAAAAAATACTACTCAGTGGCATTGTGATGTCATCTATATTGTATTGTTCTATATTGTATATATTGCATTATGCCATGGTGAAAGAGTTTCACTCACTAACTGCAAAGATGCCCCTATATTTGTTAAAAAGCAAATAGCTAGTTTGGGTAATTTGTGAAACTATTAGTGAGGATAATGCAAGATAACTGACTTGGGATTTGCCCGTTATATACGATATTAAGTCTTGGATTAAAAAACATAGAGAGGAGTTTAGTAACGACAGATGAGCCTCGCCCTCTATCATATTACATTAACATTTTCTATAGTGTCTTTGTAACATTTTCTACAGTGTTTTTGTCTGTGATAAAAATCTGTAACATATATATATATATATATATATATATATATATATATATATATATATATAGATATATATAATCAATGTCACGCAAATGATGTACTGTTAGAATGCAAGCAGGGTTTGCATAATTATACGAAATGAAATAAAGTAAAAACATCAATAAAATATTTAATTGTACAATTGCTGGAAATTATATAAAATATATGTAATAAGGAATCATTCTTTGAATATTATGACTTATTATGGTATAATTATGTTTGGGGTGTCATCAAATATCATATCAATCATAAATTAAGCACTTTGGGCTTTATTGGATTTCGATCATCACTCCCTGATCAAACTTTTGAGATCATAATACGGTAAATACTAATACCTCATTACCTCACCTCACCTAATAATACTGGAAGGTCTTAGCTCCCGGTCTGAAAAAATTTGGATGGACGATCTGGGAGCTACAGTGCCTCCCATGATAAAAATCTGCAATTTACGGCGCACAAAAATTTGCGCTAGTTTTGCGCCGTAAATTGCAGATTTTACTATGAGAGGCACTGTAGCTACCAGGTCGTCCATCCAAATTTTTTCAGACCGGGAGCTACAGACCTGCAGCTAACTGAAAGAATGCCACCCACCCCCTAATAAAAATCGCTCATATTAATTTTAAGACAGTTAAAGCTGAACAGCGCTCGTAAATAGGCACCGTCACACAGGTACCTGGTATATAAACCCTTCGATTTCGTAACATTCAACTGACACCTGAAACTCGTGACCGACGTGTAGTTATCCTTTCGTGGTCTTTGGATTTTATGCATTTATTTCTTATTCTATGTGCATATACTGTTTGTAAATAATGCATGGACCAATTTATTTGATGTTAGTATCCTCCTGGCTTGAAAAAAAAGAGCGTAAAATTTGATAATTTCATCGCGACCGAGTAACACGGCGAATCAAGATGTACGTCCAAACAGGTGCATGAGACCTCTTCAGCAATGTACTTTGAACTGTTTAGAGGTCTGCGCCTTATATATGGGTTGTAGGGACAGCAGTGATGAAAGAAAATATGGCGGACACTGTGCCTATTTACGAGCGGTGTTCAGCTTTTTCAATACATATCCAGATATCTACGGGACCGATCAACAGGCATTGTTCAAAGCGATTAACTTACTGATCAACATTTGCAATGCTACAATCCTACATGTTTTCTTTTCTATAAAAGCAAGAGATAGAAAGGCAAATAACAAATAGTTAATGATTGAAAAAGATGGACAAGAAGTGGACAAGTTGTCTACTTTCGGTTTGAAAAACATTCTTTTTTCTTCAAGCAATGCTGTTCAAAATATCGACTGAAAGCAATTCTATCATTAGATCTTTATCATAATGACTATAAAACTCATTTAATTACACTGACCACTTTTATGCACAAAACGTACCTGCAACTGCAGTTGACAAAAGCTTAACTTTGGGATTTCCCCACACTCGAATTTTGTTGGTGTTATATATAACTCCCGAGGATTTCCGAAAATAATTTTTGGTGCCTTATTTTCAAATAATAAACGTAGTAAAAGTGAAACACAGTTATATTATTCATTTTAATTCTATCTGGTTTATGTCTTTCTTTAACGTATAAACTTTGTTTACTAATTGATATTAACTCCTCATTTCTGACCTAAATTGTATTTGTTATGAAACATAGTGAGGAGTTTTTTTTAAAGAGAGGAGTTGATTTTATTACTAGGAGTAAATTATGCACGTGATTTAGGAGTTATTTTTGAGATGTTATATAAAAAGGAGATTGACTTAAGTTCGGTGCGGGTGGTATTATTTGGCAGAGTAGTAGCATTTTCAAAGTCGAATTGCACAAGTTTTTGATTGAATTGGATGTATATATTTGCTGTGTTTATAATTATGTTTCTTTGATTATTACCTTCATTAAAATTCTGAGCTCAACGCTGACTTATCATTTCAAAGGAGAAAGGAATAAGAATTTTGGTTAATGAAATGACATGCTCGGAAAAGGTTGAGAAAATAAAAACGCTACAAGTGGTAGCAGCGGTGGGATGCAATTCTTAATATTGGTGATTATGGATTAAAGTGTAAACCTTAAAATCATTTGATTAACTTTTGACGTGTGGAATTATAATTATTTTTTGGGATTTATTAATGCATAGTGATGGATTATCAAGGACGACAAAGATTTGTAAACTATTATGACATTGTACAAAATGGAAATCTTATTGTCCTTGGACAAATTAACGTAAGTGACCGCCGAGAGTGTCCCAATTGTTTTGTTATGTTCAAGAAACACGAGAATCGTCACTGCATTACTACAGCCATCGGAAAGAAAAGTGAATTTAACAAATGTCCGTTCTGTGGCTGCCGAATTAAAACATTTACGGAAACATGTGTGGCCTACCGATAAACTTTCTGTGAATTCTTCTAGATTTAGTTGTGTTAATAGTAGAATAACTTAGCAGGCTCGATATTTTTGTAAGTGTTGTTTAAGTGACACATGTTGTTTTACTTTGTTTGTTGCTTATGCAACCAGAAAATAGTGACATGATGACTACGCCTCGAGGAACAACCAATATTCCGCAATCTTCACCGCGTACTGCCGTGCGTCGGAACTTGTTAACGGAATTCAATGAAGCTGATTCTCCTGTATGTCCGATGTACAGAGAAGATTTGAATACCCCTGTTGCAGAAACAGAACTAGCAACAACCGAAGGCACTGCTTATGTGAGCAATTCAAGATGATGGGGACAAATAATAGGATTTTGGTTCGGAGTGATTCCTATTTGTACAACTCTGTATGCCGCCTATCGATTCTTTCCTGGAGAAATAGTGATGTGGGCTACACGAGAACTGATCATTGTGTTAATGTTTGTGATTATTTTTGTGATATTAATTAGTGTGTCGTGGCCAAGCAGAGACATATGCTTACGGACTTCCAGACAACACTATGGGAAATTATCAGCATTTGACAGAAGCTTTAAATCAGAGGTTTGGTTATACAGCTCTGAAGGATAGTTACATCGCTACAGCATAATTGCGCCGAAAACATGTTAATGAGGCATTTAGAAATTATGGGCAAGCGATTGAAGATTTGTTCAGAAGAGCTTATCCTGGAAACAGAGCTTGCGTTGATGAAAATAGTTTTAAAACGTTTCTGGACAACTGTTCTGAAAATGAGGAGTTCCGAATGTCAGTGAAGAGGACTAGGCCGAAAACAATGCAGGAGGCAGTTACATCAGCCATGCAAGAAGAATGTATTCGGTTAGGTGAGGAACGGTCACTGAAAAATTCTAAGACAGTTAGAAGGGATATCTAAGCAGTGAATGCAAAACAGCTATCTCGTGGAATTGATAAAAATTGTCAAAATGCAAGGAATTATAACACCAGAAAGAGATGTTATACATGTGGATCATCAGGTCATTTAAGAAATCGATGTCCTAGTACAAAATCAGGAGAGAGAATGGCGGATCAGTTCCCCAGGGAAAAGACGCGCCGCCGAGGCAGTAGGCCATGCGTCGGACGGCTACATAGACTGGCCTAGTGCTGATTCTGATAACGATTCTTCATCTTATAATTATCAAAGAACCAAAACTAATGACAAACTCGTTGATGATGAAAATGGAAGAGATGTAACAGAAGAATCTGAAGATTTTCCAACTTGTTGTAAAATAAATGCAAGTAAAAACAATACAGGATTCTACGTTGGTGGACTGATACAAAGTACATTTGTAACGTGGAAGTAGACACTGTAGCGAAAAATACCTTCATAACAGAAGATATATTCAATGAAATTCCTCCCAAAAATCGACACGTGCTGGAGCCAGCTAGGAAGAAGTTTGTAACTGCGAGTGGCCAAGATTTATATGTACTAGGAACAGCGCATATGACATTAAACTTTGATGATTTGAAATGGATATAAGGTTATTCATTGGTAGAGTTTCTCATAATTTATTAGGAGCAGATTTTTACTCACATTTTAGATGTAATTGGGATCATGAGAAAGGGGGATTGTTTGTAAAAGTTCCTGGTAATAGTGCTTGTCTTAGACGTACCAACTGGATAATAGCAAGTCAGGACATTTCTGTGCCACCAGGACACGAAGTCGTTATCCAAGCGGAATTCACTATCCTGGAGAACAGTGAAGGAATACCAGTTGTGTTATCGGATTTTCTGCGAAAACATAAGTTACCGGTTGCAAGAACTCTGTTAAACGCAAGAACATTTAACGGATATTTAAGATTGTTTAATCTGGGAAGAGCAGTAGTGACAGTTAAACGCAATGCTAGAATAGAAACATTTTCTCCTGTTATTAAAGTTTCTAACAGTGAACGCCTGAATTAAGAAGTTTATTTGGTAGAGGAAGAGTATCCAAAGGAATTACCTACTCATTTAATTCCTGTGTTTGAAAAAGGTCGGATTTACCTCTCTGATCAAGAGGCAAGTTAGTTTAAGAGGTTTCTGCAGAAACGTGTTGCTACATTTGCTGATTCTAATGGACGCTTAGGACAGACATCTTTAGGAGAACATCATATTGTTCTGGATGACGAACGACCTTTTAAAGAGTCATCGCGGAAGACGCCTTTATTCAAGCGTGATATTCTGGATAACGAGATTAAAAAATTATAGGACTTGGGAATAATAGAAAAATCCCATAGTCCATGGTCATCTCAGCTTGTTTTGGTGCAAAAGAAAGACAAAACATGGCGTGTATGTGTGGATTATCGGAGACTCAATACGAGAACGATAAAGGACGCATATCCAATACCAAGAATAGATGACAACGTGGACGCTTTAGTTGGATCAATGTTGTTTACCTCCCTAGACTTAAACATGGCGTACCATCAAGTACCGATGTCGGAGAGAGATAAGGAGAAAACAGCATTTGCGACTCCCAGAGGAGGACTTTATCAATATAGCGTCATGCCGTTTGGGTTGTGCAACGCGACGGCGACATTTCAAAGGATAATAGAAAAAGCTCTTTGTGGATTACAGTGGAACATAGCTGTTTTATACCTTGATGACATTGTTGTGTTTGGAAAAAAGTTTTCAAGAACATCTAGAGAACCTTAATCAAGTTTGTGACAGACTGGACTCAGCAAACCTAAAATTAAAGCCATCGAAATGCTTTTTCTTCAGACAGGAATTAGAATTTCTTGGACATGTAGTTTCAAGATATGGTGTGCACACAGACCCGAAGAAAATAGAAGCAATTAAGAACATACGAATTCCTAAAAACGTAACAGATTTACGAAGATTTTTAGGAATTATGTCCTATTACCGAAAGTTTGTCAAAGGATTTGCAGAAACAGCTAAGTGCCTTCCTGCTTTAACTAAGAAAAATGGAGTATGGAACTGGACGCCGGAATGTGATCATGCTTTTCACGAACTTTTCACGAGATAAGCTTTTACATTCTCCTAAACTTGGATATCCAGATGTAGATGGTGGACCATTTGTGCTAGATACAGACGCTAATAATGATGCGATCGGTTATGTTTTGTCACAAATTCAAAATGGTAAAGAAAAGATGAGACAGTATGCTAGCCGAACTTTAAATTCCCATGAGAAAAATTACTGTGTAACGAGAAAAGAAATGTTGGCTGTTGTTTTCTTTGTAAAACATTTTAAACACTATCTTCTTGAACGGGAATTTATCTTACGTACTGATCACGGTTCCTTAACCTGTTCATAGGTTTAGAGATACAGATGGCCAAGTCTGTCGGTGGCTACAACAGTTATCAGCTTTTGATTTCAAAATTATTCACCGACCGGTAAAACGTCACAGTAATCCTGACGCTTTATCGCGTTTACCGTCAAATTGTGCTAAAGACAGTGATGAAGTTTGTAGACAGTGCAATCGAAAACTAAGTGACATTTATGACGGAAAGCAACAATCGCATGTGAACGAATTAAGGAAAAATATCAGTGAACATGGAATATGTGATAAAGAAAATGTAATTTGTGATATTGTAAACTTATTCAGGGAGGATTATTGTTCTGAAGTGAAAAGTAAAAAGAAAGGACGCACGGAAAATAGACCAAAGCGAGCCAAAAGTGTTGAGATGCCAGTAAACGAGTTATCGTACGAGAACGTACGTAAGGCACAAGAGAATGATGACGGAATATTTCCTATTTTAAAGTTGCTTAAAATGGGAAAAGACAAACCTTTATACCAGGACATTTCACATTTACATCCAGAGTGTAAATTTTGGCATGCACGTTGGAAATTGCTACGAATTCATAATGATGTTTTGTGTATTGTTTGGACAGAAAAGGGTGAAAATAGACTGCGTATTTGTACTCCGAATAGACTTCGTGAGGATGTAATGTGGTATTTGCACGATGCGCCTACCTCAGGACATATGGGAATTTACAGAACAAAGCAAAGAGCTTCATTTTTATCATATTATTCCCCGGGGATGAAACAAAATGTTCGTGATTATGTGAAGACCTGTGAAATATGTGAAGAACGGAAAAATCCTGGAAGAAAAAGACGAAATTATATGGAAACCTATATTGCTGGTGGAAGATTTGAAAGAGTTGCAGCAGACATAGCAGGGCCGTTTCCTAAAACCGCAAATGACAATATGTATATTTTAGTTATATCGGATTATTTCATTAAATTTGCGGAAATATTTCCAATACCAAACATGGAAGCAAAAACGATATATAGCTAATGTATTTTTCCGTGGTTGGATAAAACAATACAGATGCCCATACGAATTTCACAGTGATCACGGTGTGCAGTTTGAAAGTTTAGTGTTTAAACATTTGTGCTCTATGTTTGACATAGCGAAAGCAAGAACAACTGCATTCCATCCGAGATCTGACGGAATGGTAGAACGACTAAATTGAACAATTAAGGATATGTTGTCTAAGTATATAAATGTTAAACAAACTGACTGGGATGGTTATATTGATTGTGTTGTGATGGCATATAACTCATCAGTTCACGAAACGACTGGAATTACGCCTTTTTGCATGATGTTTGGTTCGGAGATGACTATACCCGTAGACTTACAAACGGAATCTATGGAAATCGGAAAAGGAGAGAAAATATCGAAAACAAAATATGTGAAAAATTTGTGCAAAAATTTGGAGATTGTTCACAAATTCGCTAGAGCGCGAACTTCGGGAGCAGTTTGCAGACAAAAGAGACATTATGATAAAACAGATATTGTACGGAGATTTCAGCCCAAACAAATTGTTGGCACAAAACTCAAATTAGCTCGAAACTGGACTGGACCATGGATTATTAAGAAAACATTAAGTGATGTGTTGTTTGAAATTAAACATTCAAGAAAATCTAATCCCGTCATTGTCCATGCTGACAATATAAAATCATTCCAGATACGAAAACCGATGAAAATTCTACAGATTTCATCATGATATCAGATGACGAGGAAAACGTTAAACAGGAAGTGTACGAAGAAACTCGTGAACTTGTTGTGACACGATCAATCGGACTAAATATGACCAGTGTTTTGGTTGTAAAAGATGGTGATGTGGTTAACGAACAGAGAACGATTGAAATTAATGTTTTTGAAAACATGGATAAACAAAGTGCGAACATTTTTGCGCAAAGAACTTTGGAAGTAATTTCAATTTTTTCTCTCCGAACTACAGAGACAGAATTTAAATCCCGAGTGACTTTTTGTGTGTGTATATATATATATATATATCAGACTATATTTATTAATTGTATAATATTTTGTCTTGCTTTGTTTATTAATGTCTATTATTGTTTTGTCGGAGTCAAAACTTGTGTAGGGGGGAGTGAAGCACAGTTATGTTATTCATTTTCTATCTGGTTTATTTCTTTCTTAAACGTATAGACTTTGTTTACAAATTGATATTAACTCCTCATCTCTGACCTAAATTGTATTTGTTATGAAACATAGTGAGGAGTTATTTTAAAGAGAGGAGTTGATTTTATTAATACTAGTAAATTATGCACGTGATTGAGAAGTTATTTTGAGATGTTATATAAAAAGGGTTCAGTGCGGGTGGTATTATTTGGCAGAGAAGTAGCATTTTCAAAGTCGAATTGCACAAGTTTTTGATTGAATTGGATGTATATATTTGACGTGTTTATAATTATGTTTCTTGGACTATTACCTTTATTAAAATTGTGAGCCCAACGCTGACTTTCATTTCAAAGGTGAAAGGAATGAGGATTTTGGTTAATGAAATGACATGCTCGGAAAAAAGGTTGAGAAAATAAAAACGCTACAAAAGGATCTAACAGTCACGAGAGTCAGAGGATCTGGTGTGTATTCAAGGGAGCAAGCTCTAATTTCCCCAATCTGATTAAAATAAGATCTTTGATCCGCTCTGACAAATTCGATGTCGCTACACAAAGATCTGAAGACATCCCGTACAGGGTCACGTCAGAATGAACTTTGTATTAACCAATGAAATCTACGCTGGCAAAGTCGTTAGAGGCTACGCCAATTTGATAAGTCTCGAGGGTCTCCGAACGATAAAGCTTAAAATATACTTCCTAAAGAAAAAAATGGCGGCGCCCACGAATAAACAAGACATTGGCAGTACCCCTAAAAAAAGTGTACCCGCTTGGGAATCCCTGTCTTGTATGCGGCTTTTCATTTATACAGAAGTTAGTTGATAGTGATGGCAACACCACTATCAAAAAGTATTTAGACAAGAAGCTTCGCCTTTCCGTATAACGACTGAAAATCGTGAAGGATGTGTGTAACATTACAAACGACGTTATATTTACTAGTGATACCGGTGTGTGCCAAAAGTGTTTCAGAAACATTGAAAAGGTCCTTAAAATTGAGAAGGAAGCAGCGACGCTCCGAGACTCTTTTAAGGCGTCTGTCCAAGTTACGATGCAAAGGTTTGTCAATCCACTGTATAACATTTAGCTGATCATGGATATCATTCTGTCCCTTTTAAAACGGCAATTTAGTAGAATTATTTTGATTTTAACACTGGTATGTTTTAAAAAAATCGCCAGATTCAGTCAGATTACAACGATAATCTCTCATGAAAATATGTTCCTTTTGTAAAAAGATAACTGACAAGCAATAATGTCATGTTGAACAGGGTTTAATTGTGTAATAATAGCCCATTGTAATTAATGTTTGTTAACATCATAATTAGCTGAATATATCCACCTAATTATTACATGATTGTCTTTGTATTGTCTTTATTGGCTATTATTTTAAGAAATTAGTTTGTAAAGCAGGGTGTTTAAAATAAAGGGGCTTAACTAATATCCTATGTAGTTATGGTCATCCTGATCCACATGTAATAATTTGATATAATTATTTATACATGTATAATGTTTGTTAACTTTCAATTAATTAGTAAAATATAAAACCACCTAAAGCTTCACAACATCAATTGTTGTAGGTTAAGTGTATGCGTGCCTTCCCCATCTAAATGTTTTATGGAAAAGAGAGAGATGAGGAGTCCATTGAAGGAAAATGTTCAGGTAAAGAGGGTCCGAACCAATCAAACAGATGATCTGCTCTTAGTGCCCATCAGAGTGGTAACGTATGTCAAGCTTGTTCCAATTCAGCCTGCTCCTCAGATGGTGGATACAAGCTCCAGCTCTGTAATTACAAGCAAAGCACGTCGTTCTCTCGGGGGTGACTTTAGCAAAAAGGTACACATTTGTCATTTAGTAAAGAATGTGTGATATTGTTTTAGTTTATTTTTGGATATGGGTCCAAAAAAAATCAACTTTTTAAGTCCAGTTTTTGCATTTTGTCTGATGTCTTTTTGTGTTTTAAACCAGATCAAATTTCAAATGAAATCCAGATCAAATGTCAGTATTAAAGTTTATAAGAATGTCCTATCAATAATTTTAAAAAATCTAGAATATGTTATGTTTATGTAACTAAAACATGATCAATTTGGGATAATCAGCATTGCATAGGTTTATTTCTACTGCCTTCCAATGTGGATGTGAAATTAAATTAAAGGATATATGCTAACTAGACAAAGCTCAGTATTATTCAATTCAACATATGTAGTAATTTTATTATTTTTTAATTGAAGACCAAATCATGTGTCAGAATTTTAATGAATTGAGTATTTGTCATAAATTTTAGGAGAATAAAGCTGATAAACATGACACTGTTTTTAAAAATGGAGAAGTTGAGGTATAGTGTTCATGATGAAGTTTAGGTTTAGATATTTACTAAACTTATATTAATATGTTGGTCAATTATTTTTCTGATGAAAATTTATTGTCAGTTGATTATACTGACAAGTTCAACTCTGAATTCAGTGGCGTCGGAAGCAAATTGAAAGTGGGGGGGGGGGGCTTTATAGACTCATCAGAAATCTTGAAAAGCAAACAAAAAGGATTATGGTTATGGTTATGCCTACTTTTGCACACACCCCCGGTTCCGACGCCAATGTAATTAATATTTGTTATATATGAACATGAATGTGATATATCATGTTTTCCATTCTGCATGTTTCGTAGGCACAGCTATGCCTTATTTTGTCATTATTTTCAGTACGGATCAGTGATCATCTTCTAATTTGAATGAAAACTTGAAAACAATATAGTAGATCATACTCATAGATTACTGATAGTATATATAGAAATTTTTGCAATATATACAAAATAGATCAAAGAAGAAGTGATCAGTAATCCCATTCATATTGTTAAAAGTTTGACTGCTTTCCTTTTTTTTGTTTGTTTATTTGTTTGTTTGTCTATATTACTTAATGTACTTATGTATGTCATAAGTTTGTTCTTAATTTTGTTCTTTATTTTGTTGACAGATATCAACACTCTAGAATATGCCTCAAGGTGTATCTTTAATTTGTCAAATATTGACAAATATTTGCATAACTGTGAAGGAAAGGATTTCTATTCATAGCTGCTGTACATGTAAGACTCGTATAAATAAATGAAATACTTTATAATTATAATGAAGCTAAGCACGACTTGTAAATGGAAAATTTATCATTATCATTATCTGCAATATTTTTATTTAGCCCTATAATGCCTTATCTATCTTACATGTATGGATATATTTACATTGAAAATAATGCTTGACTTCTATAAAATTATAAAAAGTTGAACAGTAAATATACCATGGCAGTGTAAAAAAGTAATAATCAACTGTACATGAAAATGCACCATAAACACAAATTGCACTTTATGCATATACATTGTGAAATCAGGTGTAGTGAGTGTGAATTGAATTTAAGTGTACCTATTTATTGATTACTGAGAATACTGAAAAACTGTCTTTTTGCTAGTCATGTTAAGCTTATATCAAATTATTCAAAGTACATTTCAAATATTAGCCCTTCAATGTGATTATCATGCAAATCAGCTAATTTTTTAATATACTTACTCTTATTAAAGGTATATGTGCATTACCCAAGTGGAAAGAAAACAGCCCTGATTACTTCGGAAGTTCACAGAAGCATTTGCCGAACAATAGTGGGAGGAAACAATGTTGAAAGGACCATAGTTAACAACCTTTGCTCATCTCACCCTGATGAGGTTACAAATGGGGCAGCGAAAATGATCAAGAAAGAGGCACTTGCTCTTTGTAAGAGGGGGTCGGGGTCCATTCTCCAGAGTAAGGACTTTAAAGATTTTTTTGAATTTAAGTGGCAGCAAATGAAGGAAGAACTCCAAAGAAGATTGTCTACAATTCTTTCTTTACTATCGGCTGTAGTAAGTGACCAGGAGCTCTCCAGTGATAGCAAATCAGTCATCCATGTAATGGTATCTGCTGCCATTGCATTGCATGGGAGAAACCAGGAAATGTCCCTTTTCCAGTACATGATTGCCTTAGTGTTAACTCATGGTGGATGTATTCAAAGGGTATGATTATTAACAATGTTATATATTGCCTATGTACATAATTCAGTAGCAAAACAAATACAGGTACAAGCAGTTAATTTTTGCTTGCAAGAGTCAAAGGCTAAAAAAAAACCATTTCCTATTACTTATTACCTTATGTTAACTTCTCAACCAACCAAACTTGGTACAACCTGCCTTCGGGGGGATTGGGGGGGGGGCTCTACAATAGGGGACCAATGGTTTAAGTCTTGTAAAATACGGTATGGAATTATTTTGATGCATGTTTGTATTGTTTTGTAGGATATTGAACGACTGTCAAATATTGGATTATGTGTACATCCGAAGACCATTCATAGAAAATTAGAAACTTGGAAGGAACTAGTAGATTTGAAAGTGAAAGAAATGAGGGATTCCTGGGCTGATAGTGGAAATGTGAAATATCAATTAGTCGGGGACAATTGGGACAAGAACATTTTGCCATCTTACAGGACTTCAGAACGAGGAACACTGTCACTGCATCTCTTCAACGTCATTGCGGTTCAAGATAGAGTTCCACCCTTACCGGATCTCCACAGAATAGAGGAAAGAGATGCCAAACAAATCTGTGAATTTATACCGTCTGTTGCTGAGCAAAAACAATTGATGAGAGAATTAGTGTTCATATTTGCAACTTCCATTATTGAGCACAATCCTCAACTTCAAAGGGTGTACAGCTCTATTTATCCAAAGCATTTGGATCACCCTTACAGTCATTTCTCTGGGCTAAAAACATTCCAAGTAATTATTACACATTTATTATATACTATTGTCAATAAACGTGACTGTTAGATTCAATAAGATATCTAGCATTTCAATTACGGTAATAATGAAAAATGACTGGTTAAAGAATAGTTTCTAAATTATATTTTCAGTACCCTCTTGGACTGTTTGACTGTAATGAGAACAAGACCCAAGAACTCATTGCTCTTTTGAAGAAACTTTCAAATGACTTCATACCATACAAGAATGGAAACATTGTTGAGCCTGTGTTTTTTGGAGGTAAATATTATTTTGTCTTTAGGCTATACTTGTAATTTTATAACATAAGAAATGTGTACTATTTATAGATGTTAATTTAATTATCCAAATTCCAAAATAATGATTTTTTTGTCAGAATATTATTTAAAGTTTTGATATTCAATTTAAGGTAAGTGCTGATTGTAGAAAACATTGATATTTTAGGGGACAGATTAACAGACGAGAGAGTTCAATCAGCTCAAAAAGCTATGAAGAATGCAGTAACAGCAAGAGAAAAATTAGAAGGGTTTATTTCCAAAATAGAAGATTTTCATAGGCTGATGAATTTCTTAGAGGTACCTATCTAAATTTTTTTTAATAATTCTTAACGTTTTGTTTGTCTTTGTTTCAAGATAAATTGTGAGACTTATTTGCCGAATGAAAAAGATTCAGAAAGTTATTATAGAGCATTTCTCTTTCTTAACATCTTTTGAGTTTTCTCTTTATCCCTTATGGTATATGTATCAAGTTGACTAGTTTTATATTATTATTTAATCATGATTATGTTATAGGCAATAGCCAAGCTGACTTTCAGCACAGAGAGTGGACAAGATCCTGGGACTCTTTATTTCTACAGAAATCTGTTGAACCATAGAGGTGTGAAAGGTGAAGTGAAGAACGCATATCGCCCTTACAAGCTCCTTTTCTACACTGTATTTGATGCCATTTGTCAGTTGCTTCTCCTTCATCATTTCCACCTGACAGAAGCCGATTCGAACATCCTATTTCCAGAGGGATTCCAGGAACTATCAAAGAAGGATAAAGTGGAATGGTTGAACTTGGTGGCAAGTGAAATCTTACAGACATGGTTTTTTGAAAATGAAGAAGACATTTGTAAAGAATTGAGGGAAGTGTTAGATGATCCACAACACTCGGAGAATTACTGGTTGTCTGGTGCACTTGAAAATGAACGTTTGAAATGTCACTTTTGCGAAGCAACATATGCCTGCGTGGGTTCTCTTCAAGCACATGAGCAAAAGAAGCATGATGTTCAAATTCCTCCAAAGAAGCCCAAAACCAAAAAGAAGAGCAGAGATGAGCTTCAAGATTATGTTGTCATGTTATTTAAACTTTTAATTATTCACAAAAACTTGGACACAGCAGTCGACATGGGGGATGGGGAGCGGTCAGTTAGGTCAGCTAAATACGAATTGCCTCTTTACAACAAGACAAACAAAGTGAAATACCTAATAGGCTCTATTCATCTGACAGCCTTAACTTCATGTACTGGGATACTTCCTGAAGATCTTAGGCAAAGACTTGTTGCAAACAGATTCGTCAATCTTCAAGGTGGACAAAATAACAACATCGCACTAGATGAATACCTTGAAATGGTTAACCGTGACAGTAAAGTGGCATGCACTGGAAATCAGACAAAGGAGAGCATCATTCTTCATTCCAAGGAATATCCGCCCTTGGTAAATTTTGTAAAACATTTCGATGAAATTGCAAGTGTACGTCAGAAGAAAGGTTTCCATCATCTACCTTCATATCAAAGTGATGTCCAAAAAGTTCTAAAGGATCTAATGCAGAACGATATTCTCGTGTATGACCCTATTAGAACATTTCGCTGTCAAAAACTTATCATTGATAGGAATCCATATGTTAACTGTTTTACAAAACTTCCTATAATGATTCATCGACATAAACCAAATCTGCCATATTGTCGACTTAGGAATATGCAATATTAAATCTGGACTTTGTTTATGTTAGATTATACATGTACATGTACCAGCTCGGTACTTGCACATGTATGTTTATGTACATGTATGTTATAAAACTTTGTATGATGTTCTAAGAATCAGTTGTTAAGAACTACAAGCAAGTTTGTGTACATCCTGCCTTATGTGCATGGCAATTTTTTAAAATTGTGTAGTACATATGTGTATCAAAATATGTTAAATGATTACCAGTAAGTCCTAGGATTGCAGGATTTTGTGCATGGCAATTTTTTTAAAATTGTGTAGTACAGATGTTATTGTATCAAAATATGTTAGATGATTAAGTCCTAGGATTGCAGGATTTGTTGTTGTATTCTCAGTTCCTACTATTGTTAATGCTATTTTACCAAAACATGTCCATCAAATAGGTGTTTGTTTGATTGGTTTATCAAATAGGTTTTCCAATGGAAAATTATTGAAGTAGTGAAAATGGTGGGTGAGCAGACAGGCAACTGAATTTAAAATATGCATATTCAAAACATCTGCATGCATTTTTGTAATTGAGATATATTTTGTAACAAATATTTTCAAGTCAACAAATTTATTCTGTATTTCACATAAGAATTTTTACAGCTATAGTTCGCATTCCTACAAAGAATGCCATATCTGCACTAATTATGGTACCTCTAATTTTATGTTGAACTATAAAAAAGAATAAATGTTTGTATCGTACATTAAGTTGGATTTAATATTTCTAATGCTTCATAACATATCACAATAGGAACTGATCTTATCAGATTTCAAGGTTAAAGTTTAATTCTGAGGCAAATGTACTTTCCCAACAGTCCTCTGTATTTTCTGAATTATCACTACAAGTACTGTCCGTGTCAGTTAGAACTTCATTCTCTAAAAGTCTCTCTAAAAGAAGTAGTTCACAATTGTCACATTTACAACCTTTTGGCAAATATCACAACAAGTATGTACCCCTGTGTCTTTTTCTAGTTCTTTTAAATCCGAGTCCATCAAAAAATGCCTCATAATATTCAATCTTCTGCAGTTACTTGAACAAAGAATCTCTTTCATATCTTTATTTAAACGCCGCAGATGATAGGAATTAAACAGTATCATTGCTATTGACTGTTCACCATTTCTTCCTATTCTACCTATTTCTTGAACTAAATCTACAATATTGTCAGGCATTCCAAACAAAATAACAGACCAACAATTTGACACATCAATACCCATTCCCAATGCATTTGTACATATAACTAATCTTTTTTTACTACTGTTTGTTTTATCTCCCCAAAACTTAACTATTTCTTCCTTTTTGGATGGGGGAGTTTCTGAATGAAACATATCAATTAAGGAGCCAAATGTCTCCTCATCCAGCTCTTTAGAAAAATAAGAGTAAAGTTTTGACACATCATTAATACTGTAACAATACAACAGGGTTTTTGGAAAATCACCAGCCAATTGTTTCAAACCATCTACAAGCCATGACATTGCAATTTCCAGTTCATTTGAAACTTTACACACTGAAAGTTTAATGTTGGCTTTGTTTGGAGACTTGAAAATTTCCACAGTGTTTGGTCCAAAACACAACTGCTTCATTACTCGTTTCTTAATTTTTTGTGTGCAGGTTGCACTCAATGCCACAACATTGGCTTGTGGAAATAAAGAACGCAGTTCTCCAACAGAAGCAAAACACTTCCTGAAAGCTTGTTTATTTAGTCCACTTATGTCTTCACCCCTGAAAAATAAAGGACCACATGATCATGATATTTTACTCTATAATTACTGTGGAATCATTTTTATTCGTGGGGGTCAATGTTCGTGGACAGCCAAAAATTTCCTGGTTCATGGGGACGTTATTTACATGTAGTTGGTAGTAATCGGGACAACTTTAATGAATATTAAACAATGCTTGTATATATGTTTGTGGGAATGTTAATTCGTGGGCTAGGATTACACGAAAGCCATTAACATTGGTCCTCCACGAACAACAATGATTCCACAGTATTAGTCTAAACTTAAAATACTGGTTCAGTGTTTTAGCTATAATATTTCAGTAGATTCTAACGACAGTATCAATTTTAATCTCTGTAAACCATTATTCAGAGAAAGTTATGGAAGCCTGGAATATAATTACCATGTTGCAATGGTGTGGAACTCGTCTATAACGATGGAACAAACTTTCAACTTTGTTATGCCCTCTCTCCACCCAGCATCATTTATAACTCGTTCTGGGATGCATATATGATATCTATTTCCCCATGCATATATGATATCTATTTCCCCATTCAGGATACGGGCATCGCTTTCTAAACTTGATCCTGTAAACAATGTACATGTAATTAATCTTCAGTTGACTTCAACTTCAAGTATGGCGAGGGGAAGTCCAGGAGAGGGTGTTATTATTTGAACAGTTCAGACACGTTTACTCATTAATATTGTTACATTGTAATAGTAGTGGGTCATTGAAATAATTCAGAAAAATACCATACCTATGTATGCTGACGAAACACTTTTTATTGTTACTAACTTCGCCACCTGGTCCTGCATCAATGCAACTAAAGGACAGCACACTAACATGACACTTTGGTTAAAATCTGCTCTTATCTCGCGAATAACCGGCAAGAATACGTGAAAAGGAAGCGATTTTCCAAATCCTGTTGGCAATATAACTAAACAGTCTTTCCTTTCCACTAATATATCCAATATTTGTCTCTGTTTCGGCTTTAAAGAGTCAATACTAAAACTTGACAACGATTTCTTCAATGCTTCATCTGTGTCCGCCATTTTTAAAGCTATACCGAACATGAAATGAAAAGCGTACAGTGATTGGTTAATATGAAAGAGTTTCATTGGCTGACCCTGGGTCATGAAAGTTCATTCTGACGTGACCCTGTACGGGATGTCTTCAGATCTTTGTGTAGCGACATCGAATTTTTCAGAGCGGATCAAAGATCTTATTTTAATCAGATTGTAATTTCCCAATAGTAAAGACCAGTTGGGTATATTTTTTTGGAATGGCCGAATTTTGAATACATAAAAACACCCACTCCATCTGCTGTTACGAGTGAGTTATAAGATCAGTTTTTATTAAAACGCCTGTCACACCGGGGCTGCGGCCTCAAGGCGATCCTGCCGCGTCCTTATAAAAAAATGTAAAAGGCCAAGTCAGCACGCACACAGTCAGCGCACTGAGCAGGCCGTGAACCCGAGGTTAAAACTCTTAGCACCTCATGACCGTTTGGTGGATACTCGCCGAGAGCGCAGTCAATCGCCATGCAAGTATAGTCTGTCCCAAGTTATTGCTTCCATCACTTTTTGATGATTTTTAATAAAAACACACATACATGTGAAAGAAATGCTGTTGAAATCGATAACAGGGAAAATATCCAAGATATCTTCATTGACAAATTATCATTTTTCACTCATAAAAGTTCACAGGAACGAAAACAAATTTCTTACGGAGATTTATAATGGGAAATGTTTACATCTTTTCTCCATTCGGAAGTTCTCGGGACACCTCGCACAATTTTTCAACGTTATCATCCGGGCTTAATAATGGCTGATGCAATGCTAAATCTCCGTAGACTTTTTATTTTGGGATGTGTATTGAAACCTGAAGCGGTAGAGGGGGCGTTTCAAAACAGATAATCTGGACATTTTTCATATTAGTGGATGAACATAGTTTGAGCACAAAGGTATTTATGATTACCGAAATATCAAAATATGGTGGAAGCAAAAACTCGGGACAGAGTATAGAACTCCGTGGAAACGCAGTTACACGCGGAGTTACGGAACGCCGGGGCTGTCTTATATGAGGATTAAACATTATACGCAGTGTTCTCCTCATTATATTTGGTATTATATTTATTATATAAAGTCTTTTTTACATTACATCGTGTGCATTTTTCATTATATATATACAGTACTTCTGTTATTATATAACGTACATTTCTCATTATAGGAGGTGCTCTTAACATTATATGATGTGCTTCTAACATTATATGCGGTCGCTCTAACATTATATGCAGTAAAGACATTATATTATGTACTTCTAACATCATATACAGTTCATTTATTATTAGATGTAGTATTTCTGTTATTATGATGATGATGAGGCTTCAATATTATGTCCGGTCCTGTTAGCATTCCGTGCAGTACATTTTGCATTTCGTTGTGATGTAGACACAGTATTATATGCTGTGCTTTCGTCTTGATGATGATGATCTTTCAGCTCATTTAGGAACTAGTGCTATGAAAAAATCGATGATATTTTACGGGACCTTAAAGTGGCTCAATTTATATATGGATGTACCACTGCCGGGCAATGCTATTTGTCTAGCCCTGCTTAAACATTCTTAAAATACTTTTCACCTGATAAGTTTAAAGAAATTATTGCATTACTACACAAATCACAATTCATAATTTAAAGTTAATGTAATTCCAGTGTTTTAGAAATCTGTGTCAAAGCAAAATCTTTTTAATTTGAACAGTTCAAACAACTTATAAACTTGCTATAGAAGCCAAAATATTTATACCTTTGCACGTTTGTTTTCCTACAGTGAGATTCAGCTCACAAGGTCCAAAAATGCAATTGCCAAAATTTAACACCATGAAGCATGATCTCATAATTTATTAAATTATGCACCAAAATACATAATGTTAGGTAATAATTTAGGCAAATCAATTGATTATCATGAAATCATAAAAATTTATTGAATTTCTACAGAAAATATAAATAAATATCACATTTTTTCTTGCCACGACCTTCCAAAAAAAAAAAATCACAAAATTGCATATTTTTGGAAAATTCTAAAAATTATTCAGTTAACATACATTTTTAAAAAAATATTTATTAAGAATTACATATTGTGTTA
This sequence comes from Magallana ariakensis, assembly GCA_020458035.1. Taxonomy (NCBI): domain Eukaryota; kingdom Metazoa; phylum Mollusca; class Bivalvia; order Ostreida; family Ostreidae; genus Magallana; species Magallana ariakensis. Next base: position 33,482,733 of record CM035815.1, read on the forward strand.
ACAAAAAAATAGTTTATCCAAATAGACCATCTAGATTTTGCTTAATAGTCTCTTTAACACGTGTACCCCGCTTTTGAAAATGTAAATTTTACAAGTTGTTTTTTTTTGCAGTCGTTGGAAAAAATAGAAATGTACCAAAAAGACAATCTTACAATCACTAAAATTGATATACTCAATGAAACTATATTATACATATAAAATTAAGGTCGAGACTGCCAAAAAAAATACATAGAATTGAGTGCAGTAGTACCCGGTTCTGTCAAATACTTTCTATCCCAGTTTTTAAACATATTTATCTGTAGATTAAACACCAATCAGGGTTATATAGTTTTAATTATAATGTTCAAGCTACACAAGTACTTACGTATCCTCTCCTTGTCCCGAAGGACATATGAGGTCGTCAAGCTACATAAACGCTGTGTAATTGTTGCTAGAGAATGCATACAATATGTACTATTATAAGACACACTCATTTACCATGTTTACATTTCGCTGCTTTCCTTGATTTCTCCAATCCCTTTAAAGGACGGAGATGTGATATTGTCACAAATTTTCTACTTTTTGACCAGACCATTACTATTTTAAAACATTTGTTGTGCGTCCAAATTATTACCGGAAATTTAGTACGCGGTGTAAAAAAAGAACCGGATCCAAAAAACACTGGAATTACCTTAAGTTCTCTATCCATATTTCTAGGACCTTGCCAAACTTTTGAATTATTCTCTTAGAAATACCCATTTAGCTTTAAAGGAATTCTGATTTCTTAGTTTTGGAAAAAGGGTGGAGAGGAATTAAATATTCGATCTGTTCCTGAATAATTAATACAATATTCACTGTTGTGCCTTCCCGTGAAATACATGTTCGCTTGCCAAAGGTACTCGATTCATTAGTTAGCGGAGAGACATAAATTTAAGTTTTTGAGTTAAAGCTTTTTTATGCCCACGTAATCGAAGATCGAAGTATATAGTATTTGCCCTGTCCGTCCATCTGTTTGTCCGCAAAAATTTAAATCTTGGCCTTAACTTTTGAGTGGGTAGGACAATGGCTTTTTTTTTTATATTTCACAGGTGTATTCCTTGTGACAAAACCTTAGGGTACAATCAAATTAATAAATACCGTTTACTTAAAATTAGTAATTTAGATTACAATTATCCGAAAAAGTAAACTTTACATCTGCATTAAATGAAGATGAATGAGCAGTTTCTGAAATTTAACCCCCCCCCCTTTCCATTCTTCTCTGCAATGCACGCTATTCGAGCTTGAAAAATCATCGGTTATGTCTGTATAATATATAATTGGCATGACATATTGAGTTCATAAAGAAATAAGTCCTTCATTCGTTTATTCATACAGATTAATGTTGACAACTTATATGTTCTGTTTCAATTTAATTTTATATTTTGATAATTTATCTATGTCCACGTGTCCGGTTTTGAGCTCATGCACACAAGTACGAGAATTCAGTTTCACATCTCTATATGAATTCTACTTGCATAATTTTTTAAGTGAACCAAAAAGTGTGTATGTACACCTCTCCGGTGATAAAAATGGAATATAAATGTACATATTTCTGTTTTCACAAGAGATGCCCCCCCCCCGGCATATTGTATCCTACTGTTGTTTCAATAAATAAAATAGAAATGATGTTACTTCAATTGTACAAAATTGTAAATTGTCAATATGAAATTTATTCATGTGCCTGAATGATCTACAATGGTAGATTTACAGTGATGTCGTACTCAAACCAAGTCGTACCTAAACCGACTTTATCAAATGGTCCGTCGTACTGAAAACTCTGCGTTTTTATTCCGAAAAAAGCTTCCGAAAAATCATCATTATCAAGACGAAAGCACAGCATATAATACTGTGTCTACATCACAACGAAATGCAAAATCTACCGCACGGAATGCTAACACGACCGGACATAATATTTAACGCTCATTATTATCATAATAACATAAATTCGACATTTAATAATGAATGAACGGTATGTAATGGGAGAAGTACATAACATAGTGTTGTGTTTACCGCATATAATGTTAGAACGACCGCATATAATGTTAGAAGCACCTCATATAATAAGAAATGTACATAATATAATGAAAGAAGTACTGTATATAATGGAAAATACACACGATATAATGTAAAAAAGACTTTATATAATGAATATAATACCAAATATAATGAGGAGAACACTGCGTATAATGTTTAATCCTCATATAATACAGCCCCTGCGTTCCATACGGAGTGCCGTAGAAACCGTCTTACTCTCGGTCGCCGCCAGGACGCCATGACATAGATCTTCACTTGTAAAATGTAAAATTTTACTGAATTTTTCCAACGATCCTATGGCGATTTCAGAAATTTTACAACGCCGTGATCAATCTTTAGGAACGCAACTTTGGTGTGACAGGGCCTTAACGTTGCAAATGGAAGCATTAAAATTTGTTATGTCAATGCTAAATGCTAAGTTATTACATTTTAATATAAACTTTTATGAATTAAACAAAATGTCACTGAGTTCCATGGCCATGATTCAACTGGAGATATGTTCGTAGATTAGGGAATTAGACTCACACCGTACAACCGCTTTGAATCATTTCATTCAAGTGCTGTATGATACATGTACATTCAAAATTGTTTGTTTACCTGGACAGCAGACATTCACTGAGATAAGACATGTTCTTAATTGTCAATCTTAAACAAATACTTTTCTCATAATAGTTGGTTAAATGTAGAGTGATATAGTTGTTCTTTCGTCACCGATCTCGTTTTTAACTGACATTGTCACATAAAGATTTTTGAGTCATTTGTTGTAGCAAGGACAACGGACGTTAAACGTGTCATTTTTCTTCGAAAGTGTGGTGATCTAATTAAAATTGCAGCTACATGTACAGGATTGAATTACAGAATTTTTTTCAAATATCAAATGAAAGCTTAGATAAAAGGCTACTTTCATTTTGGTGTGGTGATCAAATTAAAATTGCAGCTACATGTACAGGATTGAATTACAGAATTTTTTTCAAATATCAAATGAAAGCTTAGATAAAAGGCTACTTTTCTGATATTGTATTATTTTGATAGCACACGCCGTTTTAGTTTTATAAGTATCCAAACCTCAAAGTTTGCATTGTTTTCAAAAAATTCCATCAAAAATCCATTCAAAAGTTGTATGATGATACATTTAAAAGTTGTAATGAATAAACGATTTTATTAAATAGTTATGTTTACAGAGATACATATTGATTTTCGGTGTATTTGACAAATTGCATAAAAACTAGGGCGCCTGTAAAGTGCGAAACGAAATCGAACGAAACGAAATCAATCGAAACGAAACGAAACCAAACGAAACGAAACGAAACCAATCGAAACGAAACGAAACCAAACGAAACGAAACCCAAAATCGAAATGAAACGAAACCAACGAAACGAAAAAAACCCAACGAAACGGAATTAAACAAAACTTTTTGTTGATTTGTTTGGTATATAATTATCTAGTGTTAAAACAAAGTGCATTTTAAAAAAATTGTAAATTGTGTATTTAGGCCTATTTAGGCGTTACTGGTACGTTGACTCACGGAATTTTAACACTGTGAAAGTTAGAAGTAACTGACTTTCTATAATCTGTAATTAATTAGTTTATCGGATCTAAAATTTGTAGCCATTAGAACTTTCATTCGATCATCATAACCAAAGATTTAGACATACTGGATGGTGACCAGTTACTGACATACAATAAGAATTGTTTCAAGATATGTAGAATGAATTTTGACGCTTTGACAAAATTTACTTTGCTATTATACATGTATATTACCTTAACACAACCACCCCTTTCTCTCCCTCTTTTTCGCACACACAAGCACATTGTATTGCACGTATTCGTTTCATTTTTATATTTCATATGGATAGAAAAAATTAAATGTCTCCGTAAGTTTCACCATTCTCTCTCTCTCTCTCTCTCTCTCTCTCTCTCTCTCTCTCTCTCTCTCTCTCAAAAACACACATTCGGTTCACATAATTTGGTTTCTCGAAAAAATTCAGTATCATCTCTCTATCTCTATGTCTAAACACAGCGATGATGAACTGCTTTGGTTTCTCAAATAAATTAAGCGTTGATGCAATACAACGTTTTAGATGAAATACAGTGACCAAGCATCATGAAGGAAGATGACACGATTATTTACGACTGGAATTCGGTAAGTTTAAAGATTTTTGTACCTTAAACAAATTTGGAGTTGTCCGTCTTTTGTGTTTAGGTGGGTAATTTGAATACATGTTCATTTGTCTGTTACCTTTTCGCTGTATTAATTATTTTCCCCGTAGCCAGGTTGCAAGGCTTATTGTTTCTTATGTAAAAATAAATTAACCCCGGAATTCAAAATTTTATTTCCCTAATTAACAAAATTTAAATTGATTACGTTATACCCGACCTAATTTTAGATACTAACGATTTCCCTGTTGAATTACTTAAACTTACTTAGAACTAATGAATCTTCTAGATTTATTAATGATTAAAAAAATGATTTAAAGTTCTTGAAATTGCTATCATTACCGAATGCAATATTTGAGCAAACAAAACATTAAAGCATTTCAATACTTTGTCCTTTTTTCATTCTTTAGTATTTTTCTCTCTATTTATAGGGCGAGTCGGAGGGGTTTTCTCCTACAAATACAAGTCAAAGTGATTATGAAACACTGTTTTCGCCAGTAAAGAGTTTGAACCCAACACCAAAACGTCGAACACTCGAATGTGATGCTGATCTTCCAGATTTGGAAAGTATCTTCTCGCCAGTCAAGTGTTTAAGCCCTAAAACGTCAACACCAAAACGCCAAACAATCGAACGCGATGGTGATCTTCCAGATTTGGAAAATACTTCATCGCCAGTCAAGAGTTTAAGCCCTAAAATGTCAAAACGCCCAGCACTCGAACGCGATGATGATCTTCCAGATTTGAAAAGAAGACGTCATTACCAGTGAGCAGTGATAGCGAAAATTCCGAAGATTCTTCTGTAAAAATAGTAGAAAATCTAAACTCAGAAGAACATGTTGTTATTTCGTCTGATTCAAGCGTTGAGCAAATAAAGACCGAGTGTTGCACAACAAAATATCATAATGACAGCAAAGAAACGCCAATATATTCAACACCAATCGAAGCATTGACCGCGGTCGAAATTTTCAAACTTGCTTTTGGAGAGGAAGAAGAAAAGTACGCTTGTACCGAAAAACCTGTTGGCGTCAGATATAACTCTGTGTTTATCATTAATTTAGATAAAATTGATTTGAAATCTCTTTATGCAGATGACAACGGTGTTTGGAGCGTTGCCACTCCAAGAAAGTATTATCGTGTCGAAATCGAGGACAGCAAAGTAACCGATGTTAGGTCAGGACACGCAGGAAATTACACTCATCTTCTAAAACGTCAATATGGCAAACATCAGGCTACATTCACTGAAAGAGGAATAACATATCAAAGGATCATTTCAACTGTCTGTAGCAAGTCTGGTTCTAAGTGCAGGTTTGCCGTTGTGCAGTACATCCATCGAGATGGAAAAGAAGGTGATGTGGTATTGCATCCTCATGGAAACGCAAAGCATTCGAAAAGACGACCATTTTTGAAAAATGATCCAGAAATAATTGAAAAAATAAAAGAAGATAATTTGGATATCAAACCAAAAAAGTTGTTTAAAAGCATGGTAGACGAAGCAGAGGGCCACTTCATTCATCGTCAGCGGCATCAGAGCCACGTAATTTGCAGCAGATTTATAACCTCCGTAAACAAATAAAAGCTGAAAAAAAACCCTAATGAGTTTACACATTTACTCAGTCAAGTGAAAGAAAGTTCATTTGTGCATGATTTGACAATAGATGCGTACTCCGTACAGTATGTGCTTGCCTCCGAGAAACAGCTGAAGGATCTGCAGCATTTCTGTACACATCCTTTGAAGTTCCCGGTGTTTTCAATCGACTCGACTTATAATGTGAGAAATTTCTATGTTACAAATACTTGTTTCCAAAATTTCAAAATTGTACATGCAGATGGTAGATACAGGGGTCGACATCCATATGAAATCGGACCTACTTTCATTCACACAGAAAAGAGCACAAACAACTTTGTTAGTTTTTTCTGTTCTTTGTTGAGGATGAACCCCAATCTGAAGACTATACAAGCAATAGGTAGCGATGGTGATGAAGCAATCATGAATGCTGCTCTAATTTGCTTTCAGGATGCACAAAAACTGCTGTGCTCTACTCATAAAAAGGACAATATTCAAAGAAAGTTTAAGAATGACTTTAGAACCAGAGAGGTTGCATCCAATCATATATTATCGGATATTTTTAAGAAAGATGTTGGAACCGTTTATGAAAAAGGATTGATAGATAGTGTAACAGCTCAAGAATTTGATAAGAAATTTATGAATTTAAAGGCAACTTGGGACTGTCTCCAGCCTGGCTTCCATTCGTGGTTTCTAAAATACGAGTCCGTTTTATTCAAGAGGCATTTGATTGCGGGAGTAACGAATCTTGCACATGTTGAGAAACAGTACTCAACTAATCAAGTTGAGAGCACAAACAATCACATGAAAGACTGGCTTGGTAGATCAAAAAAGTTAGGTTACCCTGTAGCAAATCGAAAAATAGAAGAATACGTTAAATCTCAACAACAGGAGTTTGAAATGGCCATATACGCGAGTGGTCCAATGGAAATTGCCAAAGGTTACGATTTCCTGTCTAAACAGCGTCATAATTGGAATGCAATGACAGCTGACGACCGTCGAGCTACAATTCAAACATTTTGGAAGTCTTCTTTAAGTTTTAGTTCTGGTACGGCAATTACCGTGGCAGAAGAATCGACTTCTCAAGCAATTTCATTACAATCAAGCGCTAGATTCGACAGAAAACTTTCAATTATTGTTGATGACGTTGATTTGTCTGTTCTCTCAAAAGAAATGCTTGCTGACCTTTGGAGAAGGGCTGAGGATCTCCTAAAATCACCAGACTCTGTGGTAAAAGCACCTGGATTTGAGGGAATGTACATCAAACACTCAACCGATGATACTGGTAAAAATCCGCCTCATCTGGTAACACTACAATCAGCCGGCAAATTTGTCTGTGACTGCAGATTATATAAATCAGCTAAAATATGTGAACATTCTGTAGTTGCTGCAGAAATAAATGGAAAACTTGACCAGTACTTGGAATGGAGAAAAAGAGACAAAACAACTGTTAATCTCAGTGGATTAGTTAGCGCGGGAATAAAGTCAGGAGAGAAACCAAAAGTGCGCAAGCCTAGAAAAGGAGGAAGAACACCGTTAGAAAAGGAACCGGCGAGTACACACGAACGAGAGCCTCTGGTAGCGGATCCAGTCAACAGCTGAAACATTTGCTGGAATCAGATCATGATTTTGAACTCGTATATCTATTCCAAACTAAAGCACAAATGTGCTACGGATGCGGGATAAAATTTTTAAAGGATAATGAACAGAATAATTTAATCGTGCGAAAGTACTGTGAACGAGAGTATACTTTTCAAGGAATGAAGAAATGTAAATGGCAATTTGCATATTTCCATCTTCAAAACAATTGTATTAAAAAAAGGTTTCCAGAATACCGTAAAGAACTTTTTACTATCGCAAAAGAAACTGTTGGAGTCGTTCCAAAGGAGGTGAAGGACAAATTATCGTCAATGGGGATTAACGTGTAACTTATCTTGCATCTTACTTGCATTATCCCTGGCTAGTTATTTGAACTGTTAAATTTCTTTTGTATATAACATTCCAAGCAGAACAGATTGACCTTTCTTATATTTCTTTCATTTATTTCTTTGTTTTATATGGATCTGATATAAAGCTGTTTTTAAATCAATGTTGTTCTTAAATTGTAGCATGCATATCAGTAGTTACTTTCTTGAGATAAAGTTGAACAGTCAAAAATGTTTCGAAAACAAGATATAATTTAAAAAAAAAGGGGGGGGGGCAAATAAAGCAAAAAACTTTCAGAAATACAGTAGCTTTGCGTTAATACAAAAAAAAACCTGTTCAGGTACACTTAATTTCAATATTTGAATGGTTTGTCGATAGCAGTTATTTGATACTTATATTGATTATTATTTGTATTCAAAATTTTGAACAAGAAAATATGGATTAGAAAAAATTAAATAATACATTCACATGATACCATTTAATGCATAGTGTACAATATAATTATACTAATAATTCAGGGTAGATAAAACTTATGTTTATTCCGTTGTTACTTTATTCATAACTGATTTCGATATATTATTAATTCTCTAGCGCAGCATGTTCACCAAAAAGTCTGACTATCCCTTTAAGGAAATAAATCAGAAGCATAAAAAATATTAGAATGTATATCAGTTATTTACATCATTCTATAAATTTTCAAAATACCGGGTAAGCGGCTTAAGAATTTAGAACAACAATCTGAAAGATATAGGTCATTATGTTTATGGTTTAAAAAGTTTTTTTAATGAATATATTTTATTACTTTTATGTAGTCATTATTGATTTTCAGTTTTGTTTGGTTTTGTTTATTTCGTTTCGTTGGTTTCGTTTTGTTTCGTTTCGATTTTTGGTTCGTTTAGATTGGTTTCGTTTCGATTGGTTTCGTTTCGTTTCGAATTCGTTTCGCACTTTACAGGCGCCCTAAAAACTATTGGATTTTAAAAGAAATTTAAACGTTTCATACACACTTTATCACCTGATTAATTGACCGACAAGTTAATATTATACGATAAAACGCGACCTTAAAGGTATATGTGGCGTATTTTTTCATGCTAAGAAATATTTGATTGATTTATTTATTTAAATATGTTATAAAAAAATATTCACAATAAATTACGCAGTTTATATCAATCGGGTTAAAAAGATATATAAATTAATAAATATATTTATAATTATTGTGGAGTCCACAATAAATACAGCATTTGAATAAACCCCGCCTTATATCGGTCACGTGATACCATGCTCAGTACATCACAACAACAATGGCGACGACGAGAAAGATACTAGGTATACCGTTAAGTTTGACAGATTTGGCAAAGAAAGAAAAAAGAGACAGACGGACAAGGATGGGAACAAAGGGAAGATTGTCATCGGAGACCATGTAGATTGATGGAATAGGAATTAAACCCGAATTAAACTTAAGTTTTTAACATGAATTGTAGGGGTTTTTCTATATTCTGTCCCGAGTTTATGCTTCCACCACCTTTTGCTTGATATTTTGATAATCATAAAATATTAATACATTTGTGCTCAAACTGCGTTCATCCACTTAAATGAGAAATGTCCAGATTATCTGTTTTGAAACGCCCCCTCTACCGCTTCAGGTTTCAATACACATCACAAATTAGAAAGTCTACGGGAATTTTGCATTGCATCAGTCATGATGAAGCCCGGATGATAACGTTGAAAAATTGTGAGAGGTGTCCCGATAACTTCCGAATGGAGAAAAGATGCAAACATATCCCATTAAAAATCTTCGTTAGAAATTTGTTTTCGTTCCTGTGAACTTTTATGAGTGAAAAATGATAATTTGTCAATGAAGATATCTTGGAAATTTTCCCTTTTATCGATTTCAACCGCATTTCTTTCACAGGTATGTGTCTTTTTATTAAAAATCATCAAAAAGTGATGGAAGCAAAAACTTGGGACAGACTCTAGTCAGGTTCGTACGTGATTCATGTGTTCCATGTCTTTACTTTATAAGTCTTAAACCACAAGTGGATTTTCGTTTAGAGGGATTTTTGTATAAAGAATAAATAAACACTCAGTACAATCATCCCTCAGGGAGAGGGGGTATTCACCCATTTTACCGTGTCGTTGATGCTAAAATCGTGTTTTATCTTTATTACACATAATAAGCAATTTATATCGTTCTACATTAATGAGTAACTGAATAATAATGCTTTGGGTATCATCTGATATAAGAATTATCTAATTTAAGACATGAAAAACGTGATTCTAATTTGTAAACAAACTAGTACTGTTCTTCCTTCGTGTTTTCAATACTAGGTTTTCTCGCACTCATGCGCAGTGGCGTTACAAATGGCGGATCACATTAATATTCATCAGACGTGTAGCAAAGTTTAGAGACAAATAACTAAAGAAAGAACATGTTTTACGGGCCTAGAGTTTGTGAAACGTCTAATTATAAGAAGCATGGTGTATATTTTTACTCAAACTCATGTCAAAAATTTTACTCTAAATACGCCACATATACCTTTAATATTTCACAATAACCTGATTAATGTATATGTATTAATTCTTTTTTTAAGAAGCTATAAACGTACTGAGTACAATGAACGAATGTAAAATTTGCTTGTTGAATTGATTACTAATCAATTCCAGATCCAAATGTTGTCAGTAAATATAAAAAGCTTGTGGAAAATGGGACAATTGTTTTGTTTTTAGTTTTTTTTGGGGGGGGGTTGTTGTTATTATTTTTGTTTTTTGGTTGTTTTTTTTTTTTTTATTTGAATAATGCAGATTATTCAATGTATAGAAAAACTAGTGTCTTATCATGTACATATTTATTAAGGATTCATCGTATTGTGGATGTAAGCATTTTCGCGGGAAAGGTAATCGAGCTAGATAGTCAAATTTTAGTTTCAATGATTTGTCTCTGGTTTCTTGGTCTGACCATGAATCTTAAAAACTTCCCCCGGAAAAGCCTATAACCAACCTCCTAGAATGGTTTGGTTTCTGATCTAAAATATCTCATTTTGTAAGTAATTGGTTGATCAAACCATATCTATAGATCCAAAAATAGTAACATATATTGTCAAATGGAAATGTATTGCCTTTCACGAGTGTGCACCACTTCTCATATATTTCCAATTGGTCATGTTTTTTAACGTCTGAAAGAATAAACACAACTGCAAAGTACTTTAAATCACTGGAAGAGTCATCATTATTAGGGCTTTTCGACTTTCGGTCGAAAAGACCTATTGTTTTTGTTCTGTTTTATTATTATTATTATTAGGGCTTTTCGACTTTCGGTCGAAAAGACCTATTGTTGTTGTGTTTTTTTATTAGGGCTTTTCGACTTTCGGTCGAAAAGACCTATTGTTATTGTCTTTTTTTATTATTAGGGCTTTTCGACTTTCGGTCGAAAAGACCTATTGTTTTCGTCTTTTTTAGGGCTTTTCGACTTTCGGTCGAAAAGACCTATTGTTTTCGTCTTTTTTTATTATTATACTCGACAGTTTTTTGTCAGCGATTTTTTAAAAACTGGAAGCAATATTGATACAGTTTTGTAACGGTCTTACAGCAAATCTATCAATCTATGGAATGTAAGGTTTTGGATTTCCGGTTCCGGTACTTCCGGTTTTTACAAGGAAAATTGTAAAAATTAATTGAAACGCAATAGTTTGTTTATTTTTGGAGTTAGAACGTTCAAATTTAAGAATTAGATGCATCTTGTCTTGTTGTACAAAATTGTCAGCGTAGACAACTTTCTATCTCTTACCGTTTTTGAGATATAAGGTCCTAAACTTTATAAAAAGGGGGATGAAAAACAAAAAAAATCAAATGACCTTTTAAAAATTATTTAACGCCTAAACATTATTAAGATATAAGTAATAAACATACATTCCAAGTTTCATTAAAATACATTGACTACTTCCGGTTTTATAGGTCATTGAAAATCGCTATGGGAGTTTCAATGTTAAACAAAAATCACTCGTGCTACGTTTTCTCAAAAAGTTTTAAAGTTAATGTTACAAGATTTAATCTGTATAATGACACACACAATCCGCAGACCGGAAAGGGTTTTGGGTAGACAATTCGAAAAAATAAGGGGTCTGCAGGGGCCAACGTTCAAAACAGCCCTTTAGCTTTAACTTTTTTAATTTTCATCTATTTTTTAAAAATCTTTTCGGCTTAAAATTTAGAGTAAAGAGTACAACTTAAAAATTATGGTCCGAGGGGTCACTTTTTGACTCCTTATAGTGGTTTCAAGGGCGTAAAAATCATCACCTCTGTAAAATTAGAAAATCTATTTAATAAGAGTTATTCCGCTTTGCTTAATGAACGTATATAGAGCAATACTCTAAGCATACCAAGTTGTGGATCCGTGAAATTAATGATTACTTTTATAGAATTATTTGAAATTATTTGAAACGAAATTAAAAGTATTTCTACCTATACAGTCCTGGAGTTATCTTTCTTTTGACATTGCACTACTCATAAGTTCTTATTGAGAAAATAGTTTACTAATACGTTAAAGAATTTGGAGAAAAAAAAAGATATGATTTTTCCTGACATTTTGAATTAAAAAGGGGAAAAGGGGATGTCGAAAAGCCCTTACTTTTTGTTGAAGACAAAAACAAGTTCTAGTTTATTATTATTATACTCGACAGATTTTTGTCAACGATTTTTTAAAAACTGGAAGGGATATAGAGGCAATTTTGCAACGATCTTAGAGCAAATCTATAAATCTATGGAATGTCCTATTTTTAGTTTCCGGTTCCAGTACTTCCGGTTTTTACAAGTAAAATAGTAAAAATTGATTGAAAGGCAATAAATTGTTTAGTTTCTGAGTTAGAACGTTCAACTTTTAGAATTAGATGCATCTTGATTTGCTGTACAAAATTTTCAGCGTAGACAACTTTCTATATCTTACCGTTTTTGAGATATAAAGTCATAAACTTTAAGAAAGGGGGGATGAAAAAACAAAAAAATTCAAATGACCATTAAAAATTTATTTCACGCCTAAACATTATTTAGATTGAAGTAATTAACATACATTCCGAGTTTCATTAAAATATATTGACTACTTCCGGTTTTATAGGTCAATGAAAATCGCCTAAGGGAGTTTCAATGTTAAACAGAAATCACGCGTTGTTCGTTTTCTCAAAAAGTTTTCAAGTAAATGTTACAAGATTTTATCTGTATAATGACAAACACAATCCGCAGACCGGGAAAGGTTTTGGGTTGACAATTCAGAAAAATTAGGGGTCTGCAGGGGCCAACGTTCAAAACAGCCCTTTAGCTGTAACTTTTTTTATTTTTCATCCAATTTTTAAAATCTTTTCGGCTTATAGAGTACAATTTAAAAATTATGGTCCGTGGGGCCACTTTTTAACTCCTTATAGGGGTTTTAAGGGCCTGAAAAGGATGACTTTATCACAATTAAAAAAAACTGAAATTTCAAGAGTTATCTCGTTTTGCTCAATGAATGATTAGCATTAGAGCTATTGGCATATCAAAAGTTATGAATCATAATTGAGTATTTTCTTACATATCAATTTTTAAAACTTTTCTTCAAGAAATAAAAGATATATTTGGATAAAAAATTCTGGAGTTGTCTTTCTTTGGGCATTAAATTTCTTACAAGTTAATGTGTGGGTATATGTTTATGACATTTGTTCTCATTTTATCGTACACAAATTTTGAGAAAAAATTAAGAATTTAAATAAAGGGTTGTCGAAAAGCCCTTCCTTTTTGTTGAAGACAAAAACAGGTCTAGTTATTATTCTTTTTCTCGACAGATTTCCGTCAGCGATTTTTTGAAAACGGAAAGGTATATTGAAACAATTATGCAATGGTTTGATAGCATTTTTAAATGACAGGCGCATGTAAGGTTTTGGACTTCCGGTTCCGGTACTTCCGGTTTACACAAGCAAAATACTAGAAACTAAATGAATCAATATATTGTTTTTATTTCTTGAACAAATTCAACGAAATTTTAGAATTAGATTCATCTTGTCCAGATGTACAAAAAGTTCAGCGGCGTCGAGTTTTTATCTCTTACCAGTTTTGAGATTTAAGGCCCCAAACTTGTGAAAAGGGGGGATGAAAAAACAAAAAATTCAAAAAACCTTAGGTATGTAATATGACGCATAAACATTGTTGAGATTGTAGTAATGAGCATATATTACAAGTTTAAGTGAAAAGACGTGAGTACTTCCGGTTTTATGAGCCGATGAAAATCGTCTATGGGAGTTTCTATGTTAAATTGAATTCACGCATGTAACGTTTTCTCAAACAGTTTTCAAGCAAATATTTTTATATTTCATATTTGCGCAGACCTGAAAAGGTCCTGGAAAAAAAATTCCGAAAAATAAGGGATCTGGAGGGGTCAATATTCAAAACAGCCCTTTAGCTGTAACTTTTTTATTTTTAATCCGATTTTCAAAATCTTTTCGGTTAATAGTCCAGAATAAAGAGTACAATTTAAAAATTATGGTCCGAGGGGCCACTTTTTGACTCCTTATAGGGAATTTTTAAGCGTCTGAAAATGACAACTTTATCACAATTCAAAAAAATTAAATTCCAAGAGTTATCTCGCTTTGCTCACTGAATGATTAGCATTAGAGCTATTGACATACCAAAAGTCTTGAATCATAAATGAGTACTTTCTTACAAATGAATTTTTAAAACTTTTCTTCAAGAAATAAAAGATATATTTTTATATAAAATTCTGAAGTTGTCTTTCTTTGGGCATTTAATTTCTGATATGTTAATGTGTGGGTATATGTTGATGACATTTGTTCTCATTTTATCATACACAATTTTTGAGAAAAAAATTAAGAATTTAAAAAAGGGGTTTAAATGGCTGTCGAAAAGCCCTACCTTTTTGTTGAAGACAAAAACAGGTCTAGTTTTCATTGTTATTGTCATCATCGTCGTCTGTTTCTCTTTCCATTTTCTGATAAATTTTTTTTTTGCTTTTATACTGCATTGTTACAACGCACTTTGAAAATTTACGCACTTTGAAAAAACATTCAATGTACGTTAAATTTGAGAACATGTCAATGCACTTTGAATTTTTTGTTTTCAATGTGCATTGATATGGTTGATATTAACGCGCTTTAAAAAACAAGGTCTAGTCGAAGTTGTTAATACCCTCAAATATAATAGTTAAATGTTTTAACCTAGTTTTGCTCGATAAAACATTAAAAAGAGAACCAATGAGATTTTTAGCTTTTTTTAATAACAATTTCGAAAGAAAAAGGCTTGTCGATAAGATCATTTAATGTAACATAAAGAAAAATGGTTCAAAAGATAATTGAGATATGTATTTCAAAATATCACATGAACTGCGCCGATAAGTCGACAGCCGTCCTTTTAAATAATTTATCATTTTACTTTGTGAATATTTACTCTCTAAAGAAAAAAGAAAATGATTAACTGGGGGACACAATATATAAATAACTTACCTCACTGGCTATCTAGTTACCACAACATTTACAAAAGTCTCACATACAAACTATTATTTGTCGACATATCAACTATTTTCGTCCATGATCGCGTCTCCTTGCATTCAGTTGCATATTTCAGCGATCTACAGTCTGTAACTCACATACGCAGCACTGTTAAGGCTGGAATATATGGAGGCGGGGCTTATTTTATTAAACTTTGAACTCATGAATATTCATTAGATGTGTTATTTGGCGTAAATAACTTCCAGCAATGGTATTTGATTCCTTTTTGGGTTTGATTTTTTGTTAAATAGAGTTAAATCAAACATCAAATCCCTCCCTGTGTAATAATGATCATCATTTACTTATTTTCAATGAAAACATGAAATGTCGTTTGGTTCCGATCTGTTCCTTTCCGACGCTTGTATCGATCGGTGACGTCGACTATTTTTAGCAGCCAGCAAAATGGCCGGCGTGGATAATTATAATTATAAGAAATAATTTTTCCTCTTACGAAATGCTCTCGGGTATCAATTCTGATTGTTAATTGATCCATATGGCTTCAAAAAAAAATGTCACTACTTAGCTTGTTAACATTGAAATTAGGGGTGGGCCCTTAATATTCATTTAGAATTTAGTTAATTCGATATAACAGTCTGTCCAAAATAACAGTGTGTCATTTGTTATATTATATATAATATGTAAACGGTGTGACCTTTGGACCGAGCGCAGATTTAACACAGTGCTGTTTGATTTTTTTGTTAAACAAAATTCATTCTTTTTCTCTATATACATGTAATTAAGAGATAAGAATATGGGAATTTGACATAAGTATTTGATTGGATTTAAGTAATGTTGATTAAAACTTAAACAAATCAGTTGAGTTCAACTTTAAATTGCGTGGTCCGATTTTATATCAAATTTTGTGTACGCTTTTAAACGATGGTTATGCTAAGTATGTGTATAATATTAGACTTTACAGTAGTTTTCCCATTCAAGTAAGCCATATTTCAGTGAAGTAATGGTATACAAAATTTTTCTAAAAAACAAACAACATTAAAAGGGAATCAAGTTATTTCGCCTCATATTAAACATGTTAAAATTTGCCCCTGACCTTGAGGCGGTGATGATTGTTTTACGACTTTGACATAGCTTTTAATAGAGTCTAAATAGGAGTAATGTTCTGTCAAATCAGAAATAAACCTGTTTACATTTTGTTCACTATTATTTCTGATGTTTGTTTTGTTTAAAATTGATGCATAACATGTGAGTTGAATAAGCCCAAACATTCTGGGGACGAAACCAAACGATTCCCTTTTCTAAACATTGCCATGATACATTTTGCGGTTTTTTTGGTATGCCCATAAAGAAATGTTTTTATTTACTTTGAATATTTTTAACTTTGAAAGGAGACTGATTCTGTGTAAATAGGCGAAAGTTAATAACTTTCTAAGATAATTGGTTTGTATGGAAAATTATTTGATACTGTAGAAGCCAAAAAATCGGACCATATGCAGCTTTAAAAAGTATAGTTCAATTGGTTATATTTACATTTGCAAATATGTTTCCTTTTATGAACCTTTACAATAGCGAAAACGTTCAATTCTGTATGAACTTTTTCATGACGTCACAATGATCATAGCACGCGCTTGTCGCTTGGATTATTGTAAACATAAAATCTCGGTAATTTAAACAGTTCTGAACGATTTGTCTTTTTGAAACGTAAATATAAGAAATGAACAGCAATGTTAAAAAGTACACCGCGATATGAAGTTGGTTGGTACATGATCAAATCTACTGAGAAGCCCTTCGGGCTTCACAGGATTTGATCACGTGACCAACCAACTTCATATCCCAGTGAACTTTTTAAATTGCTGTTTATTTCTTAAATAAACATTACTAAATGAAAACAGTGAAAGTGTTCAAGGATTATTTAATAATGGTACATTTGATGATCATTAATGTTTAGCATTGAAATGATATGTCTAGTATCTAGTAAAAATACGTTTTCCAATATCTCATAAGGTCCTCTGCATGTGCTACCAAAGAACTCCCATTGTTACTCTCTTTTAATTCCCTGTGCCTTTTGCTCACTGCCAATTGTAGCTTGGCCAGTGCCTGCTCATATGATTGTGACAAGGATTTGTCCTCAGGGCGAGCTTTTACAAGTCTCCTATACTTGGAGTATTCTGTGAGCGTAGGGTGGTCTGGGAGAAGAAGTAAGATCTTCTTCGACATAGATTCTTTGTCTTAAAAAAATAAAATATATCATTTTATAAAAGACGGTATGAAAATAGGTAACTCTAATTACTTTTTCAGACACTATGTCACAAGATGGCTATTTAAATGTTTTGTTAAACTGTATTGGCCGACAAATTTGTATATCCACATAGTTAAAGTATCATGCATGTAAACCATAGATTACAAAGTTCAAATCCTCTTTGGGATTTTGTTTATATTGTCTGAACTAAATTTGAAAATGTATATATATTTTTTTTATCCAAAATAATAATTTTTTTCACCTGTTTAACTTACATATAAATCTTATCCATCATGCTTTCTTGTATAATTTAATAATTTTTTGCTGATTTGAGAAACTAATTCACGGTGTAGTGGGCCATCTTAAACATGGATTAATAGTGGGTTTTTTTCATAAAAAAATATGCAGTATTACATACCACTATTCTCATCAAATAATTTTCTCTTGCAGGACTTCACTTTCACCACTCTGGTGGATTGTTCTCCATTCTGTCTCCCTAAGGTAATCAAATTTGCCTTTGATGTATACATGTATTACCAAGACTAATAAATCTTAACAAATTAATGACACACTAAATCACCCAAGCTTTGAAAGAGTCGTTACGAGATATGTTTTCTTTCTGGGAATATTGCTTAAATTTTGCTTACTGCTGTGCTGTTAAAAACATTTAACATAGAAATGATAAAAGTGATAAGCTCTATTAGGTTACAAAAGACTTGGTGCTGTTTTTGTCTTTCACACTTTTATTAACTGATCAGCATCAATGACAGCAGCATAACTGCATTTGACCAACTATTACTTGTGTTGCTGGATAAAACTTGAGTTCAAATCTAAATAACTGGTAATTTGATGATTTCATTGACGCCGTAGCTTATACATGAACTTCGTTTGTAGACTCCTACCTGTGTTGTGTAGTAGAGGTACAAGGGGCGGTCTACCCATGTCATGATGCTTGGATCCATGTGCTGCTGTATTCTCCAGTGACTCATTACAGTCAACTGCTTCAGCACCTAAGTTAAATTTATCCAAATACAGTTCAACATTTTTGGGGGTAAGATTTAATGATACAGTTGCTAACATGTATTTTCTGTTAGATAGAGACTACCCTGTGTTTTCATTCTACTTGAAAAGTAAAAAAGCTTGTTGTAAAAGTATACCCTGTAATAGGAAAGGAGGAATATTGAAAACATATGGCTGGACCGGGAATCGAACCCGGGACCCCTGTAACTCTAGTCAGGAGCTCTACCACTGAGCTATCCAGGCCGATGTCCACGGTCCATATAGCCCCAACTACTACAACCCTATATCACAAAAATTGATTGCTCTGCATTATACCTTGATGATTTAGAATATTTTTTGAGGGGAGGGGGATATCTTAATTCTGCTAGTGTAAACTGTGTAAAAGTGTACAATCATTAAGTGTAAAAAAAGATATGTATTTTTATCCTTCTGTCTGCCCAATCATTAAGTACACATAAATACCTAAGTCGACTATCTTGGAGTATTTAGTTGATTCTTGATTGTCTTCAGTATGAAGGAGACTTCTGTTAATTGCCACAAGACCATCTGTAATGTTAATAATAATATATAGAGATTAAAAATTTCAGGAAGAAATAACAAAAAATAGTGAAATACATGTGTACATGTAAATGCCCAAGTGGCATTTCCAACCATTCTTCTAAGTACGTCCCACTTTCATGTTCAATATTGTTTACAAGATCTTTGAATAATCATTGGAAGCTGATTTTTTGCACATGGGGTTGTCTTTTATGTAAAAAAGATTTTCCATAGGGGAAATTCATTTGTCATCATGTGACATTGTTTAGTTTATACTGTTGTTTGTGTAAGTACTAAAAATTTATAGTATGTGTGCCTCAAAGTATATTAAACTTTGTAGGCTTATACCTGAGACCAACTGCATCTGTGAATCGGCTGATTCTTCCTCCGTCTCTGACTCGTGGTCCTCATCTGCCTGTTGTCCAGATTTTTCTGTGAGGAGACCATCAGCATGGTTTTGTGCGAGAAGACCTGTAGGTTGATAGAAAATGATGTGCATTTATAGCTTAAAAATAGAAAAATAAAATTGTCCATATGCGTTTACTATAATTAATGTACAAATTTAATCTGACTATTTATCAGTTGAATCTGAGCTAATGATTAATTTGTCATCATTTGACGGCTTGAAGTTTAAACTGTTGTTGGTGTAAGTGCTTAAAATTTATAGTATGTGTGCCTCAAATTATGTTAAACTTTGTAGGCTTATACCTGAGACCAACTGCATCTGTGAATCGGCTGATTCTTCCTCCGTCTCAGACTGGTGGTCCTCATCTGCCTGTTGTCCAGATTTTCCTGTGAGTAGACCATCAGCGTGGTTCTGTGTGAGAAGACCTGTAGGTTGATAGAAAATGATGTACATTTATAACTTAAAAATAGAAAAATAAAATTGTCCATATGTGTTTACTATAATAAATGTACAAATTTAATCTGACTATTTATTAGTTGAATCTGAGCTAATGATTAATTTGTCATCATTTGACATTTTTAAGTTTAAACTGTTGTTGGTGTAAGTGCTAAAAATTATTATATGTGTGCTTCAAATTATGTTAAACTTTGTAGGCTTATACCTGAGACCAACTGCATCTGTGAATCGGCTGATTCTTCCTCCGTCTCTGACTCGTGGTCCTCATCTGCCTGTTGTCCAAATTTTTCTGTGAGAAGACCATCAGCATGGTTTTGTGCAAGAAGACCTATAGGTTTATAGAAATGATGTATAACCTCAAAACATAAATTTAAGCATGCTTAAATATATTCATCACACATGTATAAGTTACTTCTTACTAGTTAATAGTAAGATTTGATTAATTGATTTGAAATTTATTTTGGAAATTTAATTATGTTTTGTTTTCAATTCTTTATGGTTCAGTTATGTTTCATGGTTACTTACTTTCATTCCTAATTATTTTTGGCTTGCTCCCATCAAAGATCTTTACTTTTAATAATGGCAGTTGAATTTCTCCCTTTTCAAATGCTGACACACATTTGGACCAACAGTTATCCAGAATTTTTATGGAGTCTGCAACAGTGTCTGTTCGAAAGTGTTGAGAGCATAATGATTGATCTTGGTGCATAAGACCATCATGGAATACAATGTTGTCACCATCCATGGACCACCAAATGCCAAGTCCTTCTTGCAAGAAATCTGCTATCCTTTCACAATGAGTCTGAAATAAATATGATCGGGTCCGCAGCATCTCAACTGGAAATCTTGTGTCTTCACCTGTTGGAAGTAATCTTGCCTGCTGACTGATAGCTGATTCTTGTCTTCTGTAGTTATCTCCCCTGTCATTTTGTTGTTGTGCGTTAAACCTCACTATTGCGTTATCTATGATTTTTCCGCACTGTCTACTTGATGTGTTCAGTGAGATCCTGCGCATATCTCCAAATGATCGCTCTTCCTGTTCAGGAATCAGAGATCGGAGACAGAAGATTCTGAAAGTCTGGGGTGCATGGACTGTCATGCTGTGGAAATGACACCCATAAAATTTTCTTGTTGTCATCTTCTTTGGAGTTCCAATTACTGTTTTGCAAAGAACACTGAAAAGAAAGCTTTGGTTATAGAGTCTTAGAATTGTCTTTGGAGTCCTTTGATGGTGATGGCTGTAACAAATGGATATCATTTCCACAAGCAATGTGCAGAGGAGGAGGATTTCTTTGGAAATGCCATTTTCTGTGAACTTTTGGTGTGCAAATTTGGCCAGCTTTACAGCAAATAACCTGGCATCTGATCCCTTTAACTGATTCTTGTCCCCTATTGTGGCATTGGCAAACTTCTCAAAATCAACTTGCACCTTGTTGTCTTCAATGTGTGTTGGGAGCTCCGTGATTAAATTTTGCACAATATTGCTCAGATCGTGAAGAGGTTCACATGGTGGAATTTCATATCTGGACAATGACAAAGAATGGATGTCACTACTTAAGAGAGCAGGCGGTCTTTGAATGCCATGGAGAATTTCAACAAGTTTCTCTTTCATTTCTGCCACAGACTTTCCATAGGTGTCAACACCTCTTGCTTCAAGCTCATCAGTAAGGGCTTCCTTCTTCAAGTTACACAGAGGGTTGATGTTCCTTTCTGAATATTTCTTCCAATGAACTCCTGATTTTAAGATCTTCATTCTCTCAGATAGTGTCGGAGGATGGAACCGCAGAGCACACTCCAGGTTCTGGTGTTCTTTAACGGAAATACCGCAAAGACAGCTGAAGTTTCCACCTCTTTGATGTCCTGCTTCAAACTGTCTAGCAGGACCATCACCACTGAAAACGCGAAGAACATCATAAATTGCTGTTCCCTTGAAGTACCGGTATGTTGGCTGATGTAATGAGTTGATATCTTCCAATCTGGTGGAGGTGTAGGACAGCTGGTCTACATCAGTGGCTTTTGACTGACCCAAAATATATAGGTATGGCTTCTCGACAGCTGACTGAACGTCTACTGGAGGTCTATCTGGATACCTTTCTTTGTATTCTTCATCTGTTAAAAAGACTGCGGGATCATAGAGGGCAGAAATCATAAAGCTGACATAACTATGATTTAGGATGTCTGAGTGGTCATGCCAAACTTTCAAGTTTCTGGTGTGTTCAACTTTCATCAGCTCGTCAAGTGCTGACATAGGCTCACTAGGCACAGGGATCTTAAGCTTGCTGAACCTTTCCAGAATGGTCTCCTCATCCAGGTTTTCATAATCATCCTTCCTCCATCTGAATAGCAAGCCCTGGTCAAGATTCATTTGACGCCTGATGCGTTCTAGGGGGATTTTTCTTCCATGTACAACGACATCAGTTTCCTCCAGGTTTCCACTAGATGTTATGTGGTTTCTCCGGTATGTTTTTGGTGCAATCATTTCACCTACATATATTTCCTGGTTGTTCAACCGTCTTCTAATTTCTGTATGAAGCTTTCTGGTGGGTTGAGAGGCAGGAATAGAGACCTTTTTGTACAGAAGCTTGTGCCGGGCACGCCTAATCCGCTGAGCGTAGTCTCTCCCGCTGATTCTCTTCTCCGTGTTGAATTTTGACACATTAATTCCCAGGGATTTGGCAGCTTCCATCAAAACTTGTCCTGCATTACTTGGCCGTAAACCAGATTTGTTCCTCACCTGAAACCTGATTCCTAGGTTTCGCCAGCTTACCTTAGAGCCAGATGGTAAGGCTTCTATAAACTTCTTAAACCCATCTCTGTCAAAAAAATAATTTTCAAGTTTCCCCACATGCTTTTTGGGTTTTTGAACCCCAGCTTTCAGTTTTTGAGTCTTACAGGCAGCTCTTAATCTGGTGGCTTGTGTGGTTTCAAAATATGAGTTCATGCGATCTCTGTTTCTCTGACTAAAGGAACTGCCTGAAGCTAAAAATGAGGCGACTTCACCGTCATTGTTTGAAATTATTTTTGCAATTTTTTCGCTACTCTCTTTTGTTGATTTTATTTTCTCTCTTTGCTTTTTTTCGCTGGGTATTTTTTCTGTTAAGTTATATTGAGTTGATACTGTTTTTTTCATGCTTGTTTTAAATGTGTTTTCCATTATGGGCTCTATCATTTTGACCAATTGTTCAGCACCATCAACAAGCCTTGCAGCATGCAAATTTTGTATTTCTTCTGCAAGCTCGTTTGTTTTTTTTTTATTATGTTCTGTGTAATGTCGCTTACAGAAGAATGCATTGAAGAAATTGTTGGATTGTGTGCCTCACATTTAATGCAGTCAATTAATCTGTGCATATGTTTCTCTCTTTCGGACAATTTGTTCCATGATTGCAGATTGAAATTTTCTATAAACTGTCTTTTTTCCCCATTTCTGTTTCCATTTTTCCAAAATTTACTCTCTGTGATATATTTCTGCAATCTAGGAAGATTTGAGGCAAAAGCCTTGGAGGTCAAATACATTTTAGGGTACTTGTTCATAACATTCTGGTAAAAGTCATACCTTTTGGCCACAGTAACATTGTTGTTAAACACCGGTATTCTAATTGTTGTTGTTTCCCCTGTTGTTTCTGTTGTTTTCTGCGTTTCCTTTGAGTTTCTTGCAATGATGATTTTTGCAAAATTGCAGAAATTTATTTTTTTTTTCGTTATGACTGCAAGAACATGCACTAATGAATTTGAAGGTTATACCGCCATCATGGAATATATTCTCTAAGAAATGTTTGATTTTGCAATTCTTGTTTTTTTTTTAATTATTATTATCAATGATATTTAAAATTTAAATGAGTCAAAATCAGTTGAAATATGCAACTATTTTTAATTTTTACCATGATTTATTTGAAAACAGTTTTTTAACTATGCATTATTTCTTCAATATTTCCTTTGAAAAATGAATAATAAATCTATGAAAATCTATGTATTTGTTGTTGTGATCAATATTTAAAATCTTGGAATTTACACCATTCATGTGTTATAATTGTTTGATTAAAAATATTTTTCTTTGAGATTAAATTAAGAAGCATGTATATCATATTCAATATCTCCTTATGATATAAAGAAATGTTTCAAGATACTGTATATGAGTTAAATTTAATACATTTTTTTTTTCATTTTAATGTGCGAGATGTGTGGTCCCCCCCCCCTCCTCCCATTTTTTTTTGGGGGGGGGGGGATATTGTTTTGTGCTTGTACTTCCATTAACGTACATGTAAATAATTTTGAAGAAGAACGTGTAGAAAATATGTTTTATTCACAATTTATTGAATTTAATGGCAAAGCAGGTACAAATTTAAACAAATAAAAAAATGCTTAGCTTGTTGATTGTCACTGAATATAAACATTATAAAGAGGTAATAACGTGGTTATCTCTCATGATTTCTCGGTTCCTGTTTTTTTTTCCGATGACGCTGGCACCTGAAATTAATAAATGTATGAAATTTATGTACACATAAGTTACAATTTAGCTTCAAGCAAAACTGCCTAAGGAAAGTATCGTCAAATGCTCGTAATTAAATTCAAATTTCCCGCATTACTATATCTACAGAGTTATTTGTCCTTAGCCGAAATCTAGATCGGCGTTACGTTTGAAAAAGGGGTTGAGTTAAGGAAAATTTATGTATCTCATCTTCAACGCACTTTCGCAAGGGCATAACCTGCATGGCTACTTTTGATATTTTACACAGTGATAGAGGAGGTCTAGAGGTAACTGAAAAATGCTGCTGTATTATTTTATTCTCCTGATTTACCTCATTCGTTGTTGAAAAATGACGTGCTACCCCGGTAAATGATGGATTGTCGGATGCATTTTTGGATATGGCGTTGTAATTTACTCGATTCCAATAAAGCAGCAGTGATTTTGGGTGAAGGAGATCACATTTAAAATATACATGCAAAATAAATATATGTGCAATGGGGGTATGCCCTTGCGATATTGAGAAATATGTGTGACCTAGTAAAATGTTTATAAATATCGATGTCACTTGATAGACACGTGATGACTCTAAATGCACGTTTGTCGTAACACATGGGTCACTAGAGTTATAATAATAGTACATGTATATTGGGAAATACGCGCATTGATGAAGTTTTCCGGCAAAAGTTGATCCAGCAAAATTTGAGTCTTAATTGGTAAAATGGGTAGGCAAACCCGTGCCGGGGCAACATAAAAGCCGGGGCAGATCAAGATTTTTTAAATTTTCTTCGTTATTAATCTGCCAATCTCATTGAAATTTTCAGGATATGTTACGGACGGGTATATTTGTATTCGCTGTAAATATTGCTGCACAACAGTGCGTATTTTGGATTTATTGACGATTGTTGATTTTCAAGTTGGTTAAATGGGTAGGCAAACCCGGGTCGACATTTTACGGGTTTGTGGACTTATTTAAGTAGAAACTTAATAATTCATGTTAAATTCCGTTGAAACATATGAAATACTTTTTAAAAAAAATAAAGATTTCTTTAATGGAAATTGATATTTCTGCGATTAATAACCTGTTTTAAGAAAAAACCGGGTCATTAAAACCGGATCCGATCACCCGGGACAAGCTTGATAATTCCGTAATATTTGCGTGTCTAAGTAATCCCACATGGATATTTTATTTTGTTTTATGCATTGGTATCATCAGAAATGTGCAGGTGTAACAGACTCAGGTGACAATTACCTATTCAACTGTCCATAGTGTTCATCAGCCTCTCACTCCTACGGTTACTCGGCAAACTTATCGAAAGCAACAAAAGTTTACATTTAATTGACGTAAATTCTCCGTATGATCACTGAGATGCTCCGAAAACATGATAAGTCTAGAGAGAGCAAAAATCCGCGAAAAGATATTCCTCTTGGTTTATCTTATGCTTTCGGATCTCCTCAGTGATTACATGGAGAGTTTGCATCAACTTCCGTTGCTTTCGATAAGTTTGGCGAGTATCTAGTACATTTCGACACGATGCGTTTATTCTGCGGCACACAGATGTAGTCAGACGATAGGGATAAGTAATTTGATTATTTTCCAACCTAGATCTCGTCAGAAATCGTTGGAGAAATTGGGAAACTTGTTTAATACATAGCGTGAACCGAGGACCCCTTATAAATCCAAGATGGCGAGTGTCGTCCCTTTACTTTTTTTTTAATGTACATTGAATTCACTTTTTAACATGATTGAAACGGGGGTTTTAAGTGAATATACCTTTCATCTAAAAATTTAATTCATATTACACTTTTTCACCATGCAACGTTTTTTACTCAGTCGCTTCAAATTTACACACCATGTTGACATAGTAAATGCACTGTGTTCGAGATATCTCCAGCGTTTTCTTTGATGAACAGAATATATAGCAAATTTCCAATAAAAATTTACACGTATTTGTATTATCGTTTCTGAGTTTATCCATGCAAATGTGATATCTAAAGAGCCTCCCGTGATTCAGCGTGAATGTAATGCGCATGCGCAAGATTGTAAAATACAAAAAATCCAGATGATTTCCGCTATTTTTTGAGGAATTTTCGTTGATTATTAATTAGCGAAGCTTGATTGAGATAAAATAAAAACAAATTAGTAATCTCCATGTACCAATGATGTTTAAAATATATAAAACAAAAGACAGTACTCTTCCGAATTTCGGTATTAAAGGCCAAAAATTCGAGTCTATTATTTTAATATAGTAGTATAGATTCATACGCGCCGTTTTATTTACATTATTTACATTTTTGATCAATGACACTTCACATTTTATGATTTGAAAATGTTTTATTAGGAACGACTTTACTTTACCAGTCCTCCAAAAAACGCGCTAAAATATAGCACCCCATAGGCGATTTGTCTATATATGAGATCGCGTGGGCGATCGAAAAAAAAAAAGAAAATTGTGAGGTTTTGAGTTATTTTGACCCCAAAATCGAAATCTACGGTAGATTTTATGGTTTAAAATTTCGTTTTTTAAAACGAGAGTTTTCAACCTAATTTTAAAATAAATTTCAATAGATATTGATGTTTATAAAGTGAAAATCGATAATGTAAGATCGTTAACGAAGCGCGAGCTGCGCATGTCTAGTGGTGTAATTTTCATAGTTTGACAGCTGCAATGTAATAAATACACGTGATGCCGTTGAAGCTTAAAGATCTAGCAAAAATATGAGTTTACAGAATCTATTATTGCATGGCTTATTAATCTTAATTTACTCCTTAATCTTAAAGACTGTATATGCAAATTTTGTGAAATTGGGCGTTTTGGATTTCGAAAAGATTCCTCCTTTAGCCGGGACAATTACGTTTGGAGATGTTCAAACAAGAAATGTCATAAAAAAGTTTCTGTTCGAAAAGGATCGTGGTTCGAGAATCACAATTTGTCTTTTGAACAAATTCTGCACATAACCTATTTCTGGGTTTATCGATGTAAACAGAAGTTTGTGTGCCATGAACTGGGAGTTTGTGAAAGGACTATAGTGGACTGGTTTTCCGGTCAATTTTTCCTTTGATATGTCGATCAATAGAAAAATTAGTTCATTTCTTAAGTGACTTGATTTTCGATCAATTAGGCGATTTCATTCATCTTGAAAAAGGTACATAACTCGCGTGTCTGACTAAATATACATTGAACAATTACTACGTCCAGTGTGTGTGTCTGTGTGTTTTAATTCGATACATTTCTTTCAAAACATTCGATCCAAAGTATAAACAGGTAAAATTGCAACATATGTTCAACATATGTTATGAGTAACATATGTTAAACATATGTTGAACATACGTTAAACATATGAATTTTTCACAGTATGTTGAACATATGTTTGAAAAATATTGTTAACGTATGTTTGGAAAATATGTTAAACATATTACAGACTCTAAATGTTGAACATATATTTGTGGTAATCATATGTTCAACGTATGTTGAACATATGTTTGTTTAAAACATATGATCAGCATATGTTTTCAATTTGCGTTATGTTGATAAGACATATTTGTTGGCTTAAATTTTTACATATGTAGTAATGAATACGCGTATAAACATATTATATAATCAACATTAGCCATGCATTTTTTATATGAAGTGTTTAGTTAACAAATCCGGATTTAAGCCTGAATCGGTTTTAAATTTAGTATTCATAAACTTATGTCATATTTTATGTCACGGAGGCAGAAGATAAATCTGCAGGATGGGTTTTAACTTGTACTTATAAGGTAAGAATGCGTTTTCATTTACCTATTTAAGATTATATAGTGGCACAGAGTCAATCTACGGGCTGAAGTTGTGTTCTTCTAGAAAAATAAGACTGAAAAACCATACTATTATAGCTGTAGCCTTTATACTCTGTCCCAAGTTTTAGCTGTAGCCTTTATACTCTGTCCCGAGGTTTTGCTTCCACCACTTTTTGCTTGATATTTCGATAATCTTATATACATTTGTGCTCAATTTACGTTCATCCACTAATATGAAAAATGTCCATATTATCTGTTTTGAAACGCCCCCTCTACCGCTTCAGGTTTCAATACACAATCTGATTAAAATCAGCCGTTCTGATACGCTACCGCTCTCGAACATCTGAAACAAGCCGCTTAGAGGTCACGTCCGAACGACCTTTCGATAAGCCAATCAAATTGTGGCTAGCAAAACTCTGCCAGCAGATAATTTCCCATAAATCTGTGCGGTTATATTTACCTTGCTGTTACTTCACCCGATAGTCATTAAGAGACGGGGATTCTCATTGGTCAAAAAGGTCACGACCTTATATTTAAATATTTAGATTGTCGGGTCGTTCGGACGTGACCTCTAAGCGGCTTGTTTCAGATGTTCGAGAGCGGTAGCGTATCAGAACGGCTGAGTTTAATCAGATTGCAATACACATCCCAAAATAGAAAGTCTACGGGAATTTTTCATTGCATTAGCCATTATTAAGCCCGGATGATAACGTTAAAAAATTGTGCGAGGTATCCCGAGTACTTCCGAATGGTGAACGCGGGGGTGTTAAGGAAGCATATGAAATCTAAGTTACATGTCGTGAAATCACAAATCCTAGTTATTATGTACATATTTAAATATTTAAGCAACGAAACGTAGACCAAAAACAAATAAAAATTACTGGAGACAATTTTTATCACAAATTAGATTGTATTACGTAGATTTACACATTGATGACGTCATGACTGAAAGTTGAATGTCGTGTAAATTTGATCGGAAAGAAATGTAAACAGATTTAAAATACAAGTAATCTAAGAACTTAAATAAAGTATTTTGGTGTGATTTATTGAGAATGGAACAAAAGGATACTGGGAGGGATGTTAGTTTTATCAATTATTCGCTAAAAGGTAAATTGGCTTTTATTTCTCGGTCAGGCTTTCCTCTGTCGTTGTTTATGATATAAAAATTCGATTAGAAGAACACTACCCCGTACATATTGAACTTCCAATTTTACATGTATCGATAGTTTGATCAATGCTTAAATTGAAAAGTGCTGCTAGAATCCTGTGTTATGTGTTGTTTTGATGCATCATACCGTTTTCCGTGCAAACTGAATAAAAGTTGGGGAGGTTTTTTGAGAACCGGATGAATAACTATTTATTTAAGAAGACTATAGGATTCTAGCAGCGGTTTTGATAAAACTGAGATGTTTCGCCTTCACTTGATAGGTTTATTGTTTTGTGGAAACCGCAGGGTAGTGTTGTTCTATCTCAATTTATGTTAAGGAGTATACATAAGCTATTTATAGCTGTCACGTGATAATGCACCGATGTGGCAGTGATGAACTACCAGATTTTATTGCATTGACATCTATTTCAAAGGATAATACTAAGTTTTTGATCTGATTCAAAACAATTATTTAATCTCACGATTTTGAATATAACATTAACAGTCTAAATAAGACGCTAAATTGCCCAAATGCTTCCTTAACACCCCCGCGAAAAGATGTAACGTTAAACATTTCCCATTATAAATCTCCGTAAGAAATTTGTTTTCGTTTCTGTGGACTTTTATGAGTGAAAAATGATAATTTGTCAATGAAGATATCTTGGATATTTTCCCTTTTATCGATTTCAACAGCATTTCTTTCACAGGTATGTGTATTTTTATTAAAAATCAACAAAAAGGGCCGATGATATATACAAGACCGTCGTGCACATAACAAAGCAAAGTCTATTCACACGACCGTCGTGCAAATAGCTATTACTAAATACAGTGATATACACACGACCGTCGTGTGAATTAATTATTGAAAATCTATTTACACGACCGTCGTGTAAATAACTAT
This sequence comes from Magallana ariakensis, assembly GCA_020458035.1. Lineage (NCBI taxonomy): Eukaryota > Metazoa > Mollusca > Bivalvia > Ostreida > Ostreidae > Magallana > Magallana ariakensis. The sequence continues at coordinate 33,512,862 of CM035815.1, forward strand.
TATATGTAGCAAAGTTATATACAGGATAATCGTTTTTTAGTATATGACGATATTATAGATGTCAAAGTTTATTTGATTAATAATATTAGATTAAATTTATGTGATCCCGAACCCGACCAATGTGTTAACATTCGCGCAACATGTGTATTTTATAAACTGATAAAACTTTTTAGTAAGCTGATGAATATAGTACCACACTGGAAAATATCGGCCTCCAGTTGTTATAAATTGATTCATTTTAACAAATTGTTGTTGTTCACCTTATTATAATGTTAAGTTACAAATCTGATGGGGAAAGGTATTTTCTGCTGTAAAGCTGTATTCACTGAAATTTCGGGTATAAATGTCATTGTGTATAAAAATATAGACATGGAGGTAACACATTTTTCTTTGATTGCCAACACTGAACTTATCCAAGGTTTCGTTATAGTTATATTTTCTTTATTACCGAAAACCATACATTTTCTTCTGTAAGTTGTCTTGTTTCATATCCAATATATATGCATAGTGTACTAGTATACACTATGTATACAGACCTTTTAAAGAATTTAATTAAATTATAAAAGAAGAATTACATTTGAATGTTAATATTGTGCATTCTGACATTAAGATTTTATTCATCGACATTTTTTGTCATAAATGTAAATTGAAATTTAATGTGGAATAAATATTAAGAAAAAATGTATGAAATAAATATTGGTCACTTAAAAACGGTTATCATTATGATTATTTAAAAAAATCACAAAAGCAGACTAACTTGTAATTTGGGAATTAAAATTTAAATTGTTGAGTTTTTTCATTCAGCAAAATGTTTGCATGAAAAATATTGTAACTACCATTACAGCGAAGTCTTGAATTGCGTGTCACATCAAGCGTGTTCAGCCTTACATGTACGAGGAAAGCTTGCGAGAACCGTGTGAAATGTTTCATGGTTAATGAGAATTCATTAGGAACATTTAACGCATTGAAAACAATAAACATTGTACTTATCTTTTAAACAAACTTGTTTTCTTTTTCAACATACGAATAAGACAGTTTTAACGGTGACTGCAGGTCTATAAATTAAGTCTTTGGTGTTGCCGTACCGTTACAATATTCAAATACACAATCCATCAACATGTTTTATACAGTTAACAAAATAAGACTTTTGTAGAAAAAATCCAAATCAACAAAAGTGAAACTGTGATGTTGTAATTAGCATGCATTTTTTAAACGATAGATTGTGTACAATTAACACCCATAACCTTCGAGAGGATTACCGGTAACACCCATAACCTGCGAGAGAACATCGGCTAACTGGTTGAACCTGTCAATCAAATTTTGAGTATTTGATTTCATTGGATGGTCACGCGTCTCTGTTATGTCACAGCCAATAGAAAAGATGTGATGTTAAAGCAGTCGGAATCGTACACAATTTCGAATGATAGGAAATTCAGCAGAGTGAAAAATATACTGTTCACGTTCTATGAAATGCGAGAAAAGAAAATAATTTGTAATCCTGATATAAAAAAAATCCAATGATTTTACACATACTTGTAATTATTTGACCTTTATCAACTCTATTAACCGAAAATAACAGGTTAAAAATAACAAGTATATGTTTAACCATAATGGTTACAATTAACGTGTACAAGCAATTAAACTAGGAAATCTATGTGAGTTGTTCTTAGGAAAAATATTATGTGGTAAATACGCTGTTATACAAAAGTTGGGTCTGAAATCTAAATCATTTAATTTTGTTCTTTCCAATACGTTTTGATTTTTTATAAAGAAAAAATCTTTAAAAACAGTAATACATTGCAGAAACTTTATTTTTTTTCTTTAAGCATACCATCTAATAGTGTTGATTTTTTTCTGGTTTAATGTACGGAACATATTCTTCTACGCGGTTAGAATGATTTAAAAAAAATTACCATTTGATTGCTTAGCATCCCCCTCCTAAATTCTGTTAATAATTTTTAAAAGCGGTTTGTGCAAACCGTTTAGCGTGCAGCGTTTCGTGAAAACGTATGTACTGTCGTTTAGCGAGCGTGTAGTGTAGAAGTATCTTTTAGGAAATAAGGATCTGTATTTCAAGAGTATGAAAACATGTATATTTCCCAATACTACAGCACCATGTAATGTGTTCCTTGCATGCACATAAATTTAATAAATGTTCGAATAACACTTTTTAATTCAATAAATATTAATAAAAAATAAGGATGTAATATTGTTTGTTTAATTTTTTAATGTACATTGATGGAGCTCGATATAAAAAAAAATAACTCAATATTAAAAGAAATTAAATAGGGTCATATACAATCACTCGAATATCTCAAAACTCAAATTATGCAAAGTCTCAAAATCTAGGAAATCAATGATTAAGACGACCTCCTGACAGTGTATATTTCGTTGGAAAACGTTACACGCTCTATAAAAATCCCTCTATATCATTTTTTATACACTGCAGTTAATAATAAGAATTATTCATTATGAAAATCTGACAGTCTAAAATTCGGGAATTCAACAATATATATATATATATATATATATATATATATATATATATATATATATATATATATATATATATATATATATATATATTTATTTATTTTTTATTTATAGATTCACACCCCGTGTTTTGTCATTTAGATCCACCAGTATTATTTTATATCCATGTAGTATAATAGTCACTGCGTGCCTAACTTTACAGGGGATGAAACAATACATAACCTATAAAACACCGTTGAAAATGACATGCTCGGCGGTCGTGTGAATAACCGATGAGATAGTAAATACACAACAGTCTTGCAAATAGCAAATAAATGAGAGTAAATACATAACGGTCGTGCGAATAGCTGATGAGAGTGAATACACGACGGTCGTGCGAATAGCTGCTGGGTGATTTATATACACGACGGTCGTGCGTATAGACACTACCAACAAAAAGTGATGGAAGCATAACTTGGGACAGACTATACATGTAGTATAAAATAATGTAATGTCAACGACCGACGGTCATCATTATTGTTTAACTTGTTAAAACCAGCTCTATAGTTGAACCTCTAAGGCTGTTGAAATTGTTTTAAAAATACAATGAATAAATCATACAGTAATTACCATGTTTATACGAATGACAGAATGTAGAATATCTCAGAAAAAGTTAAGTCTGTAAATTTCCATTCTCTCACCAGAGGTCGTGCTACACAAGTTTCGCTTACACCTCTGTCAACGCCAGAAAAATAGTCTGTCACATGATCAAAACAAGCATGGCGAGCACATGGCATTGTTGATTCGTTTCTTCTGTACAATCAGCTTGAAGGGGAGTCATCGACGGGCGAAGACTTTGAGGACACGTTTAAAAACATCATAGGAGATGACATTGCTGCTGATTTATGTAAAATCATCGATAAATCGGTAGCGTACAGAAACTGATTTTTCAAACATCTGTCAAACTAGATCATGTGATCATATTTTAATTTTTACCTCCGCAAAATAGTTCTTCCAGTAACGTTGAAATAAAAATAAATAAAGGCGTTAAAGATTTAAATTTAATTATTTATAATCATATTCATAGATAAAAGGAATAACTACATAGATTTTAATTACATTTTGCCCATCGTTTAAGTTTGTACAAGAATCTTGTACATCGGGCGTTGACAGAGGTGTAAGCGAAACTTGTGTAGCACGACCTCTGGTGAGAGAATGGTAAATTTCTTCACACAAAGCTACAAGTCAACAGCTAACTGGCTATAGTTTATTTAGACCTAACAAGTTGAATAGTAAACAAGCATAAAAATGTGGATTTGAAAGATATATTAAAATCAGACGCATTTAAAAACTTGAAAAGTGAAAGTAGCCCCCAAAACTAGAGCAAAGCTCAGTGCAAAGCAACGAGTATGTCTTCTATTGCTGTTAATCAGTTAATGAAAAAAGTCTTTACAATCCCACAAGGAATTCCCGACTGAATTATTTTGTGTCAACACAAATTGTACAATGAATTATATCTTCTCATTGAAATATTTATATCAATTCAATTAATTTTTCATTAAAAAAAAACTTTATCAATATTTATAGTGTAATTTTTATTACATGCTAATTGAAAAAAGTGTTTTTACTTTAGGAATGCAGTGACTATTGAAAACATCACAGATGGCATCAATTAACACAGTGTCAGAGATTATGAAGAAGTAAGTACATAATTATAAACATATTACACTTTCAAAACTGCAGCATGATATATATTGATTTAACTTGTAATATTATTGTAGTAAAATTAATTAGGTTCAATAAATTTTCTAATGCATCATTTTATACAAAAAAATATGTCAAAAAATAAATAAAAGATTTTGTTTACATTATTTTTAATATTGTGTGTATATTATTATCATACAAATGGATAAGAAGATATGCAAATCATTTTAATATATCAAATATTGAGTGACTCTGATTGACAGTGTACCGGTATTATATTTTGTAGCAAATGAATGTAGTAGTAGTGCAGAGATTTGTAAGATTTCTTGGATGCAGTCTGAAGACGAAGAAGTGATGAAAGATCCAGGATCCAGATATTCTTCTTGAGTTCAAAGATATCTGCACTACATTTGCTATATAAGTTATGGTAATTAAATTTGAATATGGCTCTGACTGTATGATTGATGCTAAATATAAAATTTTCTTAGTTTTAATGATTTTTTGTAAGCTTTTAAAATCTCACTTTGTAGAAATAACAAAAATTTATTAATGGTTTTCCACTTCTTAATTTGCAAAATTTTAAAAGGTCTGATGGTTGTATTTGCATTTGTATTAACATTTTACACAGAAGTTTAGACTTGACTTGTCAAATGATAAACAGCACGTCGAAAAAGAAGTTGGACAAAAAGTGGGATTAATGCATTAAAGGTACAGTTATAAATCTCTCTCTCTCTCTCTTTCTCTCTCTCTCTCTCTCTCTCTCTCTCTCTCTCTCTCTCTCTCTCTCTCTCTCTCTCTCTCTCTCTCTCCAGAACTTACAAATTATGTAAGTATTCAACAAAATTAATTAGTAGCAGAATGAAAAAACTTAACTCATGTTGTATTTGCAACTTAATCTTGATACTTTTAAATCTTTTTTTTTAAATAATGGAGCAGCTGAGGCAATTGTAATCTTATAAACCATCTTTAAAAAAGTTACTTTCTTTCTGTTTCTTTTTCAGAAACAATTAATTAAAGCTGCAGTGAGTGAGAACCATTCACAGGAGAATAACAAACTTGTCTATATGATATTAGCAAGAATAAAAATTACATGTATTTTTATCTCTGTATTTTTTTCATCAGATAGCTGGAGCTGCAAAATTAATGCAATTTTTAAAAGATTCAGTATTGTAAAAACAGGATAATCAGTTGAAAAGGGTAATTCAGAGAGAGAATGTGTATCAACAATGAACTAAAAATTAAAAAAAATATTTAAAGGCATATCTTAAAATATGCATAAGACATATGTGATACATGTTGTGTAAATAATCACAAAGGATAAAGAAAATGAGTTAACACAAAAATGAAATTAACATATGTTCAACATACGTCTAACATATGTTTTAAACATATGGTAATCATATGATTATCAAAAACATATGTTTAATATATGTTAAACATATTATGAACATATGTTAATGAACATATGTTTAACATATGGTGCTCGTTTTTTATGGCGAACATATGTTTCAGAACATATGTTAAATATATGTTGAACATATGTTGCAATTTTACCTGTGTAATACACGTAGTTGTTACAAAACAATAGATGAGTTCATTCAAACCTCAGATGTTGCGTGAATGGTAAAGCCGTGGCGAGTTCAACAGAGCGAGCGCTCGCGATCGCTCGCCAAAATTTGTGTTGCTGGTATAGGGAATTTTGGCGAGCGCTCGCTCTGTTGAACAGGCCTCAGGACTTCGCGCCATAATATGTCTCATTCATAGTTTTTGTGCGCCGATTAGTGGACGTCAGAATACCCAGATCACACCGTGGAAAAAATGGAAATATCATCGATTGCCCCCCTTCCACTTTTGTCGGAGCATTTAATAAATGTAAAATAGGGAATTCTATTTGAATTGAATTGAAGTTACATTTAGGATTTTCTTTTGATTTTAAGAATTCACACCCTTTTTTATTGCTTGTCTAGATGTTTTGGATGCAGCTGCCCCCAGTTTAAAAAAACAATGATGCGTGCTTGAATATCCTTAATTTCCTATTTCCTATGGTTGTAAACTAACAAATACAATTTTTAAAATTTGACTGTTTTATCTTCCGCTTTCAAGCTTGTAAACATGCAATTATTTGATACATTAATCATTCCTAAAAGAATTTGAAATAATGAAATAATTTAATTTCAAGTGATATGCATGGACATGAACTAGATCAAAAAAAAAAAAAGAAAAAAAAAAAAAGACTGAAATTACTTCTTACATGTAAATATGCTCATTACGTTTATGAATTTATGAACATTAACAAAAATCAAATTTATTTCTTATAAGATAGCCTAATTGATACATGCTTCCACTGAATAATTTTGTTTAGCAATCTTTTTGGAACGCTATTACTTGTTTTATTACTACATGTTGTATATGATTATGATAAAAAAGAACTTGCAAACAAGAAGCAAAAGTATGTCACCGTAGCACCGCTCGAAAGTCATTGAAGTTTACAAGTTTAAATACCCTGTCAATTATCTCTTAATCGATAATCGAATCACGTGATTTTGCGTTGTTAAGGATATGTGAAACTGACATGAAACTAATTGAATAATTGAAACATAGGTAATCACAGATTACAAAGCTCACCGAGACGAGGCATCACCTTTATGAGGAATCACCTTTATGAGACCACCTTTATCATATTATTTGAAAATCATAGTTAATAATGATCTTGGATATACATGGATACTGTTTTGACACAATATCGTATAACTATATCATATGTTAAAAAATTGTATAATAATCATATGTTCATTTCATAGGGTATTATATGATACAATGATTATCAATACAATAATATAAAATACGATATTGCATCCTATGATACCTACAATATATATCATATAATACAATAAAATACTGTAAGAAATAATGATGAAATATGATATTGTAACATATGATATGACATTGTATCTTGTTATACATTATTGTATTTGATCACATAATACAATATCATAATATATTATGATATTATATTATATATTATGATTCAAAATAATAATATATGATACAATATCATATCACATAGTACATCACAATATTGTAACATATGATATTATATTGTATAATATTATAGTATGATATTGTATTGTATGATATTGTATCATATTTGATACATAATAGGATATTGTATCATATGATATAATAAAATTAGATACAACATTGTATCATATCAATTGATACAATATCATGAGATATAGTACTATATTATATCATACAATATCATATTATACTATATTGTATTATATAATACAATATCACATTATACAATATCATATAAAACATTTTCATGTGATATAATAATATAATATATAAACCAATATCATATTATACAATATCGTATCATATGATACAATATATATTATACAATATCATATCATATGATACAATATTATATGTTGCAATATCATATGAAACAATAGCATGTGATAAAATAGTATATTATACAATATCATATTATACAATATTGTATCATAATAAACAATACCATATATAACAATATCATGATACAATATCATATCATAATGTACAAAAAAATTGATACAATATCATATCGTATCATATAACTTTTTACAATATATGATATAATATTGTATCATATAAAACAATAGTGTATCATATCATACAATACTATATCATAGGAATCATATATTATAATTTAACAATGAACACATCTATCAAGCATGTTTGAGATAGGAGAATTTTTTTAGCATCCTTGATAATGGAGATCTGCATCTGAAGCTACCTCTGTGGTTCATTAATATTATAGTTAAATCAACTATGCAAGCTATTATTTATAAAATATGGGACCTGTTCCAAAAAAACAAATCTCATCCAGCATCCGAAACCTACGGCTCAGATTCAGCATTCAAGCCTGCCAGGTGCATCAGTATCATAAGATGCATCATCCATGCAAGTTTGGTGAAGTTAGGACCAGTAATAACTAAGATATAATCATCAGAGAGCACTTGCTCCAAAAACACCAGCTCTTAAAACCTTATCCTCCCTCCAGCATCCGAAACCTATGGGTCAAATTCAGCATTCATGCCTGTCAGATGCATCAGTATCATAAGACGCACCATCCATGCAAGTTTAGTAAAGTTAGGACCAGTAATAACTAAGATATATTTTTTATCATCCTTGATAATGGAGATCAGGCTCTGCATCTGAAGCTACCTCTGCGATTCATTTATATTATAGTTCAATCAACTATGCAAGTTTGAAATAGTACTAATATTTATTAAACATGTGACCTGTTCCAAAAAACTTAACCTCATCCAGCATCCGAAACCTTTGGCTCAGATTCAGCATTCAAGCCTGTCAGGTGCATCAGTATCATAAGACGTATCATCCACGCAAGTTTTATGAAGTTAGGACCAGTAATAACTAAGATATAATCATCAGAGGGCACCTGCTCCAAAAACTTTAACAAGCTCTTAAAACATTAACCTCCTTCAGCATCCGAAACCAATGGCTCAGATTCAGCATTCATGCCTGTCAGGTGCATCAGTATTATAAGACGCAGCATCCCTGTAAGTTTGGTGAAGTTAGGATTAGTAATAACCAAGATATAATCATCAAAGGGCACCTGCTCCAAAAACTTTAACCAGCTCTAAAAATCTTAACCTCATCCAGCATCCGAAACATATGGCTCAGATTCAGCATTCCTGCTTGTCAGAGGTATCAGTATCATAAGACACACCATCTATGCAAGTTTGGTGTAGTTAGGACCAGTAATAACTAAGATATAATCATCAAAGGGCACCTGCTCCAAAAACTTTAACCAGCTCTAAAAACCTTAACCTCGAGCTCATCCAGCAACCGAAACCTATGGCTCAGATTCAGCATTATAAGCATGTCTGATGCATCAGTATCATAAGATGCACCATCCATGCATGCAAGTTTGGTAAAGTTAGGACCAGTAGTAACTTAGAAATTGCTATCAAAGGGCACCTGCACCAAAAACTTTAACCTGCTCCAAAAACCTTAACCTTCTCCAGCATCTGAAACTCATGGCCCTGATTCAGCATTCAATTCTTTCAAGTCCATAAGTAGGTCAAGATGCATCATACTTGCAAGTTTGGTGAAGATAGGACAAGTAATAACTTAATAGCCAAGGGTATAGCATAAGCTCCCCCCGACTTTGTCTCGGAGAGCTAAAAAATTGTTTAAACATACTCTAATGGATTCGCCTTTGTCAAAAAAGACAATTTAAGCATATGTAAATGAGTTCGTTTCCATAGCAACGACCTTCAAACTTACCAATGTTAAAAAAATTAGAGCGAGAAAAAAAACCTTAAATGCAAATTAAAAATGTCATAAAAGACACACTGACAATTATCTAAAAAACTTTTCTTTCCAAAATATTAAAAAGATTATTAAAATACTATTTATTGTACTTTATTTATCTGAAAATGGATTATTGGAATTCCTTTTATTTAATCAGCTATTTTAGTTTGAATTTCCTCTGACCACTAAAAAGGTGACATTTTTTTACGTGACCCGAGCTAGAAAAATTGCAAAAAATACTATTTCCTATATTAAGACTCTTATTTTTTAAATGTTATTATGAAGAAATGATAAAAAGCAACAGATTAATAATAAACAATTGGTATGTTAGTGAATTAGAAAAAAAGATAATAACATCTGAATTTCCTCGGACCTCTACTAAAATAGATTCTAAAAACCCTACTTATCTATTAGAAAAGATCTATAATTCAGTTTTAAATGGAAATTTCTTTTAACTAGTTATACTGTGAACCTGCATACGTTTTTGTAGGGAAAAATTAATGGAGTTGTGTTGCAAATACTACTAGGAATTGAATAAAACAAGGCTGAAAATCCGAATTTCCTCTGATCTTACTTTTACAAAAAAATAACTCTGCGCGCTTCTTGAAAGTCAATACTGCAATAAATGATTGTATTTCTGAAAACCAAACATATAAAAAGAAGAGGATTCTTTAATTTGACAATTATTTCACTTCAAATGTATATCAAATAGTTTATTTTAATGGTAATTAACAACCTGAGTGTCATAGTTGTGCATCTGCTGATATAATCAAAAAACTTTGGTCTGTACACACAAAAGGAAAACATGCATGAAAACTTTAATACATACAATTTTTATTAAGTCTTTGTTGAAAGATTTTAAAATACAATCAAACCAAATAAATAACAGCTAGAGGTTTCATAAAAATCATATACTGACTGTATTTAATTTGAATTTCCTCTATCAATCTTTAAAAAGGTTTGTCTGATTTGCAAGGTATTGCATTAAAATGGGTGTTGGAAAATAGGAGAATCTTTCAAATGATTACTGGTATAAAATAAAACTTGATACTTAAATCATGATAATTCTTTAAATCATATCACCTGATTGGACTAGACAACACTGCAGATTCTGAGATGATTTATGATTTGTCCTTATATATATATACATGTATGCATTCCTATAATTCCTATATATGCTAAACTTTAAACTTTGAACCCTTCCTTGGTCCCCATATTGGTCTTGATGCTATTTATAATGTATGATTTAGACTTTATCAGAATGATTATGCAGGGTAATATATTACAATGGTTCAGCCTCAATTTGAACTAAAAATAAAAAATGTGTAAGGCCACACCAATAAATTTTCTTTTTCATCGGATCCCGCACGCTCGTGTTTAAATAAAACTTTACAAATAATATCATTATGTACCGCCTAAAAATATGGGCTACAAAAAATATTTATCTTATTATTTAATCGTTCGCCCGCTCGTACCCTTTCCACTGAATGTCCAACAAGTAAGAAATTATATTGGTGTGGCCTAACTAGGATATGTATATTTTCTTTCATGTAAAAATGATAAAAAATATAGATAAGGTATCTATATAACAACAAATATTCTTATTCACAAAAATCATTTCAAAAAGTATCTAAAATAAAAATTTTACTCAACCATACATTCATAACTCATTCAAAAACTCTGTCATTTAAGAGGACTAATATTTTCTGTGAGGCTTGTTGTATATAAGTGTCATAATGATGATCTGAACTTGATCTACATCAGTAACCTTATCAGGGTTATAAAATAAAACAGACTTCAGACAGATAAATGGATGGACAGACAGACATGATGATTTGATATACTATGCAATCATAAAATGAAACATAATTATAAACATAAGACATATTTTTTAAAAATCAGTTACTCCACATGAACAGTTAACAGTATATAGCCATTACAAACTTCTTTTGATATCTATCAATTGTATTTCTCATAGCATATGCATGTGTCATAATATATAATCTTTTACAATAATAATTCTTAATTGTATGCATTATATGTCAAAATTATTCATGACTTTTGGAGTTTCAGAAATGATTTTCAAATCCAAGTACATGTAATAAATGGTAGATTGGTCCAGCTTCATATTTCAGGATATGTTGTGTTGCTTATTAATTGTCTTAATATTATATCATAAATGTTCAAATAAATATTTTCATCCTTAAAATACCAAATAAATGATAGAAGTCATCAATCGGGAAAGGCTTCATCAGGATGAACCTAAGAGGAACAATAATCAGCACTTCTCTTCATCACTCATGGTTTCTGTTCTTTACATTAGTCTTATATTTTTCCGCATTGTGTCTTGTATTAGGAATGACCTCGTTAACACATACCAGTGGTGTTCTCATCTCTTGGAGTTTAAAAAATCTGTATTAAAAAAAACAAAATGACATCACTGGTACTATTTCTTTAGCATACTTTAAAAAGTATAAGAAGGACTCATGTGAAAAGGATGATTTCAAGAAGATACATGTAGAAAAATAAAATTCATATGTGCATATTATGAAAGTGTATGCAACATAGACAGACAGAGCCTTATATAAATGGATTATTCTATATAAAAAATTGATATCAGATGAAACTTGTCAACATTTTATTCTAATCTTGAAAATTCACAGGATGAATGACCATCTTTAAGTTCTCCTTAAAGATAACTTAAAGGTGCTTAAAGGTAGCTTAAAGACGATCTTTAAGTCACCTTTAAGCTATATGTGTTGCTTAAAGGTGGCTTAAAGAAAGCGTAAAGATGGCTTAAAGGCAGCTTAAAGACTATCCTTAAGCCACCTTTAAGCTACCTTTAAGGACAACTTATAGGTCCTTAATGTCCAAACTTCTTTAAGCCACCTTTAAGCTACCTTTAAGCCACCTTTAAGCCATTCAAAAATCTTTTAATTCAATATTGTGCTTAATTTACCAACAAAATGTATTAACTTTATGATAGAAAAGGTATTAAAAACGGTTTTCGTTCTAGAAAATAAAATGAAAAAAAAATTCAAAACGCCCAAGACGAGGATAGAACCCGGGACCCTTCGTTTACTAGCATCACCTCACTCCCTCTGCGCCACGGCAACTTATATATTTTACGAGGTTTTTATATCCTATAAATTAGTGGCTATTGAATCAATGTATTGAGTGTGTATTTTTTACTTGAAAAGATTTTGACTTCCATTCAGTTTGTAACAATCAATTATATCTAATTTATAAATTATATGCATTCATGTATTTAGAATGAAATACGAAACTTGGTCTTCAATGAAAAAAATATATTATACCTAAATGAGAACCGTTAGGCTTACTAGTACTTGGTTAATAAATTTAAACCAAGTAGATATAGGCTATGTTCATCTAATTCATAGCTAAATGAAATGCAAGGAAGAAGATGAAACTATTTCTTTTATTAAATGCATTGAAACTATTAGCTAGGGTATTAGTTCTACGCAATTTCCCGGTTTTCATGATCACGGCGCCGTTCCAGTATGTATAATTTTAATAATATTGATTATTATACATTTACAACAGATCTAGAATAACAAATGAAATGATATATGCTTAAATGTTTAATTGTATACATGATTTTTAAACTATCAATTCTATAACAAACAATATTACCAATTACCGGTGACGTATTTACTGCATGTGGCAATTGCAAATGATGTATGCATATAGTGATATACTTGTACATGTCCAGGCCGGGTATGTGACATATTTACCCTTATACATATATTTAAATAATAAACCGCCATTTATGATCACCGGTACAGTAATTAATTAGCCTCTAGATTTTACTCTTACATACATGTATCTTTAATTTGAAGACGTAACATTTTTTAAACCCACAGTTAGGAAATAATACTTTGAAAATGAATTACAAATGTAAATAAACTTTCATTCACTAGACTTATCGTATACACGTACATACTAAGATTTCAGCGCCTTTAGAAACCCTGACGTGCACCTGGGCACACGACACACCTGTTGTGTATATCTTGTATATTCTGTGTTAGTTCCAGGGGTTTTCTTAACTTGGACAAACAATAGACTCTAATTAGATATACACAAACGAACAAAACTATGTCTAGACAAACAAAGTGGTAATTCCCGCCCAATATAACCAAGGCAGTTGAGAGTCTTTTCATCTTTAACATGTATCTAGCATATCTAGAATTAGACCTAGAAATAATTAAAATTGAAAAAAAAAAATACATATCTTAAACTGATTAAATTAAATCATGCATTATTGGTTCATTTTTTATTTTGTTTGATAACCGGATGAACTGAGAGAGAGAGAGAGAGAGAGAGAGAGAGAGAGAGAGAGAGAGAGAGAGAGAGAGAGATTTCACCGATTAATTTATAATAGGAAACAAACATACTTTAATTAAATTTCATGCGCAGATTTAGACACAGAGACTGGGCTCACCCCTACAATAATTTTGAAACCAAAAAAAAAAAAATTTAAAGAATTTTATAACGGCAATCTGTGTCCATTGGAGCGGTGTCGATGATAGCGATCTGTGTTTAATGGAGCGACAATTAAAATCGCCTGGAACACCCCCCCCCCTTCCTTGGAAATTATATCATCACTCGGATCACCCCCTCCCATCCCTATAAAAGAGCTTGTGCATTTAATATATGTTTTCAAGATGAATCTGTTCAGCTTGATCAAACCTGACTTAAAGGGAACTTAAAGATGGTGTAAAGACAACTTAAAGGGAGCGTAAATGCCACTTAAAGATGCTTAAAGGTGGCTTAAAGATGGCTTAAAGGTGACTTAAAGAAGTTTGGACATTAAGGACCTATAAGCTCAGCTTAAAGGTGACTTAAAGGTGGCTTAAAGATTGTATATCCTTTAAGCCACCTTTAAGTCACCTTTAAGGACTTGGTTAAAGATTGTTTTTCGCCCTGTGATTTAAATTAATGTTACTTAACTTGACAATTTCAAATCTTATATGACTGTGTGTATTTACAAATCTTATGTTTTCATGATTTGAAAATAATTTAAAAAAAAATAAAACATTTATAAGAATAATGAACACACCACATGAAATCTCAATATGATGTGAGCAATTCTATTGACCGATAAAGATAAACTAGATATACTAATTTTTCTTTCAATTGTACTTTGATTTTTATAATTAAATAAAGGTGAATATCAGACAGCCGTTCAAATAGTTTCACAGTACAGAAAATCAACATTTTCAGTTATTGATAGTGAATAAAAGATTAATTCTTCATGTTATGAACTATATGTGCTAAAAAAAATCATCAATACAAACATATAACATATTTCCTTACAAATATACTGTTCAAGCTAATGTGCATGAAAGTGTTACACTAAAAATCATTTTGTGAGTAAATGTTGGTAAATAAGCTTGTCATATGCTAGAGTTAACTCAGGGCCCTCTATGCTAACAGTTGAGTGTATACGCGCCTGGTTAACCTTACCCAGGGACGTTAGTATATACGTCCCTGCCTTACCATTTATCATGGTTAATTTCCTTTGAGAAAATTCGAACTACAATTGTGATTATTTTAATTACACACACTGACTGAATTTACAATGAATTATTTTTATGTTTGAACAAATTAGGATTATTGTTTAGCTATTCTGCATATAGGCTAGGCGATATTGTTTTCACGTGGATAATTTACGAGCATAATAATCTGTACAATCCTGACAATAGCACATGTCATGATAACACACTTACCATGCTTACTGCTTGCCAATGACAGGTTTAGATCACAGGGAACTGGTGTATGGTCTCGTCCTTTTTTCATTCCCTTTTTATGACACCCGACATCGGTTTTTGTTCGCAATATTCGTCATACACTAATGATATCCATCAGTTTTTGTCTCGTTGTTTACATCGAGATTTGGGAAATTACCGGAAATCGGCGCAAGTATGTCGTTAACATGGTTAACTTTAAGTTTGTAAATGATAAAAAAAAGTAAAACCATTTGATAATAATTATATTTTATGCAAGTTCATATACTTATACACAATGTATCACTGTTTAAACCTTAAATTAAGCAAATAAACTGTCGCTGTGGAAATACGACATTCATCGCCAGACGACAGTTCGCGTTGCGCAATGAACTTGTTTTTGTCAGGTTCACATATACTAAAACAAGTCCCACGGGGAAAACAAGTCCCACGTAAGTCCCACGTAAGTCCCACGGCAAATGCGGCTATATATCGATACAATAGTTATTGATTATAATTAAATATGATAAAATAATCATAATTCACGAAACAAAATATTTTTAAAAGCTTTTATTATGGATTTATCGACGAAAAATCAAAGATGTCGGTAAAGATAGATAACTCGTACGTAGAATTCATTCGCCAGCAGAAGAAATCTACATGCATGCCCGCCGTTTAATTGATACCATTGGATAATTTTAATTTTCTCTAACAAAATAAGTTCTAATAGCAATAAAAAGTTGACTTTATATTCATTAATGAACACAAAATTAGTAAAAATCGGATAAGTAGACAACTCTTACGCAAAATGCAATCGCCCGCCGAGAAAAGTACACACCTGCCGCTTATCTGATGGGTGATTTTAATGTTTTTCTTCTATATTTTATATTTTCTAACTTAAAAAATTATCATATTTAAATTAATGAAAAAATTACCATATTTATTGATTAACACTAAATTAGTAAAACTCATGTAAGTAAAAAAAATCCATAATCTGCCATTCACCTAATGGCTAATTTTATTTTATATATTTTTTTTGTACGTTAGTCTTTATTTCATTGTACTAAACAAAATTGCATAGATAAAATTATAAATTTCTTTACGCAAATTTAGAAACAACGCGCGAATGACTTAAAAATAAAGGGAAAACTCTAACGCAGAATTCTTACGACTGCCGATTTAAAATGCAAGCCTGCCATTTAGTAATGTCATTTTTATTTGTATAAACTAATTTATAAATAATTCAGATGGCTAAAGCGTTAACATTTGGCCTTATAATTATGTTCAGAACTTTACTTATTGCTGTAATTAATTTATTTTATTACATGAAGTCGGGTGATACAAGTTTGATACAATCCGTATATCACCCTTTTTAAGTTTGACCCAGTTTTGTTTTTTTTAATAAATAAACATAATATTTTGATTGAGCCTGTCACTGAGGCTTTTATGATGAATTATAATACAGTGGAAGATTTATGAAACACCCAAGGAATGTTAATGTGTACGCTTTTACCCTTGTCGAATACCTATATTAATGGATGATATGATTTTTTCATTAATTTTTTTTTCAATCAACTGTACGAGGGTTTTTAGAAAAATTCGCGGACAAAGTAATTTACGGCAAAATTACTGTGTACTTTGTAGGATGGCGAAAGTTTTATTAAATGAATACCAGTTGAATATAAGTATGGAAAAATTATATGAATTTGATTTTTTTTTTCAAAAGATTCAGCGATTTTTACTTTGCGTGAATTAGATTTACGGAGCGCCATTTCATATTTCCACGACTTCAGGTGACGTCAATCAACTGAAAGTCAAACATGTTACTCTTTTTCAAAGTAAACACCTTTCAGTTCCACACACTTTTTCAAGACATTTAATCGATTTTTAAAATGCAAGTTCATACCAATATTTGTCAAGTTTTTGTTTAATGTCTTTTGTGGCATATCGTATAGATCATTTGGGTCCAAAAATCTCGGTCTACGCAGTTTCGACTTTAGATAAGAAAATAAAGCGAAATTCAGAGGTGCAAGATCCCGGCTGTAGGGGGTTGGGGGGTTGGGATGCTGCAAGGGCTAAAAAAAAAAAATCAGTTTTTCCATCTTTAAACCTCTGTGATTCTAGTTGTAAACCTTTTTCCTATAAAAAATAGCAGCATCCATATAAGAAACTTTTGGTCTCCATCGGAGATTTTCCTGCGTGCACAAAAAATTGAAGGCCCGGTGCTCCAAGATATCCATTGACGTCAACGTTTTTGACTCATTTTTCAAGCGTTGTTCGTCCAAATTCGGCGATAAAACGGTCAGAAATTGTTCAATTTAATCGAAACTTTCACAAAATGCCCTTCATAAGTTATCGTGATGTCATATGAAATATCGTTTATTTCTATGCACTTAAAACGGTACATTTTCTTAATGAGGAAAAATGCGTACAAAATATACAAAATTAAAAAACTTACATGCTCCGTGAAGCATATCTTATCAAAATAATTAAGCTGTATATTTTTTATGGTGCATTTAAAACAAACAAATCTTTACATATTTCTTAGAAAATACGTCAAGATTAAATCTGAAAAGTTTCGCTGGTATCATGTGAATAGTCCGCTCACAATCATGTCCGCGAACTTTTCTAACAACCCTCGTATACATGAATAAGAATTCAATAAGAATTATTGTGTTTTAAAGAAGTACACTGTTAAATATTATCATAACTTTTTCGCCTGGGTGATCTTGATTTCATTTAACTTAACCAAGTAAACGATTCAACAAATAACCATTAGATTATTAATAATATTAAAACGTAATAAGAACCATGCGTTCATCCAGAATATTTTTGAGGGGGGGTATTTAGGTTTGTCGGGGGAGGGGATCGAGGAAATTTAAGAAATTTGATTTTTTTTCACGGGGGCGGAACTCCAAACCCCACCCCCACCCCGAATTCTACGTAGATCAGCTCATGAAAAGTATGTGAGCGAAAATCATCTATAAAGCCGAAGAAAAATTCTTACATCTACTCCAAGTTTTTCAAGATGTAAACAGTTACTAATATTGTACAGAACTGGTTGTGTACGAAAATGTTCATGCACTTTGCTTAAAACGTCTCTTCTTTCTCCATATACATTTACTAAAATTACGGATTTAGGAGAAATCTGGAATGCTTACACAAGTACGTAAGCCTGTTCTTTTTCATATCTAGATCTAAGACTTTCACTGCCTAGTTGATCAAACTATATGTAAATCTTCAAGTCCTGATTCTGTTTCTTAAAAACAAGTATTACACACATCATTCATAACCTATAGCAAAATTTTACATTGCAAGATATCAATGTAACGGATGTAACCGGGTATATTTTGGTTACAATTTTCAATGGAGAAAAAAGCACCCGGTTCAATGTTTAACGTTGTAAAATGATTCAACTCAATGACATGGCAATATTCTTGGTTAAACGTCTGGTCTGTTTCGTAAATAATATAATGAATTATACTTTCCTTTACATAATCAACTTTGTTTTTCTGTATTTTATAAGCTTGTCGAAGATAGTAACACAAATGTTTAAATGTTTACGGTTATGAATGTACTATATGAATTTTACGTTTTATGAAGAGACGTAAGTTTGACTAGTTAAAACACTGATGGCTTATAATAGTTATTGATTAAGTGTTCAGTGAAAGTGTATTTAAGATATATAAGGATAATGTGTTATTCGTCTTCAATTTCATATAGATTACATATAAGTTTCAATTGGGTGTCAGAAACTCTGATAATTCTGTTGCATGTAGCGACCTTGCTCTATCAACGGGAATAATAAAAGTGTACTGCAAGGTTTTAATAGTCCTTTTGAGCTCGAGTTAATAACTAAGTGTAAGTTCATACGCTATACATAGTATCTTAATATTGAAACTTAACTTTTTTTGTGTTTCGTAGATCTACTCGTTCATAAGTATTTTTGTGATCGGCTTCGACCGATCACAGTTGTGTCCATATGAGGCATCCGGCAAATTTTACTATTTGCGCACGCATTGCGCCTTGCACTACTTTATTTACTTTGCAATGACAACCTCATTTAAATCTTTAATAACACGTAGAATACTAAATAAACGTTACTCTTATCCGTTTGCCTTGAAATTAAAACGTTTATACAGTTACAAACAAACTGATTCTAATCACGTTTGTCTTCACATATGCGTAAGAATATTTATCGGAAGTATAATTCGCCTACTAAAAGTATAGCATATTCATGCCTTGCTATTTCGGAACGGAGTAAAGTAAAGTCGTACCCAAAATGAGTCGTACCCAAACAGAATCATAATCCATTTGTCCGGAGATAAACATTAGTATAGCATATTCATGCCTTGCTATTTCGGAACGGAGTAAAGTAAAGTCGTACCCAAAATGAGTCGTACCCAAACAGAATCATAATCCATTTGTCCGGAGATAAACATGATATTTGGATTGTAAATAAAAAGATATGCTGTTAAGGTTAGGTTTTGAATTAATTACAATTTAGAAATTACAAGATGATTGAATATAGAATTTTGGTTATCTTCAAACAAAGTTTAATGTCATCTCCTTTAAGTTTGCCAAAGAGTTTCCTATATCAACATTTGATAGACAACTATTGCAGGCACGTAGCATCGTTTTTGAAAGTAGGGGGCTAGAGTCATCCAAAAATCTTGACAAGCAAAATTAAAAAAAACCAACAAAAAAACCCCTGGTCCCCCTGCTACGTGCCTGTAAATTCGTTTACATGCAATCTTATCTTTGAAAAAATGTTACTTATATCGGAAATTAAATAAACAAGACGGTGCTATATACAGTTTATTGCATGTACATTAACAGAGCTGACCAATGATATTAACCTACATGCCGATCATTCCTTTAAAAGGAATACTTGTTCCTAGTCACATAAAACATTTGAGAGAGAGAGAGAGAGAGAGAGAGAGAGAGAGAGAGAGAGAGAGAGAGAGAGAGAGAGAGAGAGAGAGAGGTTGTGTATACACGCTGTTCTTCACGGTCGTCTTCCAATATACAGGTAGGTAAAGGTCTATTGTTTTTTGATGGACAAAAAACCGTTCAATTCACACAGAATATACAAGAAACTATCAAGTGTATACACGTGTATAGGTAGCGCCAACGATCACCAATCATCTTTGGATATGTAGCCCCCCCCCTTCCCCCACACTAGCCCAAAATATTACAGTAAAGGAAATAATGACTCGCTACAAAAATAACGAAATATGTATATCAGTTTGAAAATAAATGATATATTGGCACAGATTTGTTGTGTTTGCCCTATAGCTATTATTTATTTTCCTACACATTCAATCCCGTTTACTTGATAGTTTTCTCTATATTTTAATTGTTTTGAAAAAATACATATACATGTACATGTACTAGAACAGTTAAACGCAGGTTCAACACCGTACAGTGTATAAGTATTTTTTTTCTCTCGATATTTGTATTGTTTTTCCGTTCATGAAGTGAGAAAGAAAGAAAGAGATGGATGGAGAAGACGGAGAAAGAGATGAAGTGAAAGAAGGAGGGACGACAAAGAAAGAGGGAAAGAGAAAGAGATGCATGTTTACAGATATACATATACGCTTGTATGATTCTAGCAGTTACTAGTATTATGAAAAATCGATAAATTAAGAAGTCGAAAACATTAATTTCAGTAGAAAGTTACTTTTTACATATACATGTATATATTTCCATAGGTGTCCGAATAAATTGGGGGAATATAATGGAAATGTTAAGAAAACAGCTTGATTCCTTGCTGAGAATTGACAAGTAAACAACTATATATGTACACGTTTTCAAAGCCTTCTCTTTTATTATAAGGGTTTCCAATATACGAAACCACTATTATGACGATTTCTATTTTTGAAACACGATTTTTCATCCATTATGTAGAAAAAAACATTTAAAACAGGGTGGGTCTATAGACCCAAAGATCATGGAACAATCTCGTGAACGGTAAGCTGCCGTAGACTAGAATGTTCTTGCTGACAATAACAATTTAATAACAAATACATGTGTATGTTTACTTAGTATAACTCATGAACTTCCATCAAATATTTATTTCAGTCACCATTCATTATTTTTTTTGGAGTAGATGTAAGATTTTTTTTTTTTGCTTTGTAAAAGATTTTTACTCGCATACTTTTCATGAGCTAATCTAGATAGGATTCGGAGGATGGGGTGGAGTCCCCCCCCCCCCCCCCAGTCCGAAATATCTGACGTTTTCCTGGCTTTTTTAACGATTTTGATATTTTACATGCCATTTTCATTTATTTGTAAAATTACCAAAAATATGCCTCGACACCCTATCCCCGACAAACCTGAATATCACCTCTCAAAGATACTCTGAATGAACGCATGGTTCTTATTATGTTTTAATATTATTAAAAATCTAATGGTTATTTGTTGAATCGTTACTTAGTTTAGTTTTAATGAAATCAAGATCACACATTTTTGCGTCAAGAGCAAAAAGTTATGATAATAATTAATAATATATCTCTTTAAGAATTCTTATTGAATTCTTATTCATGTACATACAGTTGATTGAAAAAAAAAATGAAAAAATCATATCATCCATTAATATAGGTTTTTGACCCATCAGATAAGCGGTGTGTACTTTTCTCGGCGGGCGAATGCATTTTGCGTAAGAGTTGTCTACTTATCCGATTTTTACTAATTTTGTGTTAATTAATGAATATAAAGTCTTTTTTTTATTGCTAGTGGAATTTTTTTGTCATAGAAAATTAAAATTATCCATCAATTAAACGGCGGACATGCATATAATAGATTTCTTCTGCTGGCGTATGAATTCTACGTACGAGTTATCTATCTTTACCAACATCTTTGATTTTTCGTCGATAAATCCATAATAAAAGCTTTTAAAAATATTTTAATTTGTGAATTATGTTTATTTTATTATATTTAATCATAATCAATAACTATTGTATCGATATATAGCCGCATTTGCCGTGGGACTTACGTGGGACTTACGTGGGACTTGTTTTCCCCGTGGGACTTGTTTTAGTATCACCCATCCTTAAGTGATAAACGGATCAGGAAGTTTAAATACGTGGAATGTCGCCATGTTGGAAAAAAGAGGTTTGTACACTGCCAATGTAATTTCAATCTGATCAAGTTGGTATTAATGTAGAATTTTTTTTATAATTTTTCTTCTTTAAGCATATTTGATTCTTTTAACGTTTTAAAACTGTACTTTCTAAGTAATATTCTTAATTTCATGGGTGACCTTTTGTAATTTCTTTTTATAATTTATAATTTATAGGAACAAGAGTTTAATTAACATTATTTCCCCCACCCCCTTTTCTTGTCGGCAGAATTTCTCAGAGATGGCTGTATAGATTTACCTAAAATTTCATGGATGACAGAGAATGATTATATCTCTAGGCGTTTTTTTTTTCTTTTTTTCAAAATTCATTTCCGGTCGTCCGTTTCCTGTCCAGCGTCAAAAAACCTTGTTCCCTCGAGATCTCAGAATCGGCAAATACTTGAACATCCAGACTTTGTGGGATGATAGACCTATAGCTGTACATGTGTTTAAACTATTTTGTTTTGTTCGTCATAACTTCCGGTCGTCACCGGAAGTACTTCAAAAATTATTTTATTTATGTATTAAATTTATTTTACATAGAATGAATCTGATAGCATAAATCCTTACATGTGTCATCTATGCGATGTTAAATAAAAAAACCCATTCTACTTCCGGTGAAATATCTCAAATTATCTCAGGTAACTTTTTTTAACAAATTTTGTTCCCGCGAGATCTCAAAAACTATAAGAGATTAAGACACGAAACTGTCATTGATGATAGACATTTGATCGAAGATGTGTTTAACTGTTTTCATTTTGTCCACCGTCACTTCTGGTCCACACAGGAATAGTTCAAACTAATCAGGTTGTTAGTGAGTTTAAATGTTTTTCTGTGACATTGTTAGATAAATTGATATGCAATAAAGTCCTGTTTTCTAATGTTTAGGAAATACTGTCCTGTCCCGAGACAAAAAACCTTGACTCCTAGAGATCTCAAAACGGTAATGACTTAAACAATCAAACTTTGTGGGATGATAGACCTATGTGTGTAGATCTGTTTACACTACTTTGTTTTGTTCGGCGTAACTTCCGGTCCTCACCGGAAGCGCTTCAAAAATTAGTTTTTAAATTAATTTAGTAATTTCAATAGAGTAATGATATGAGAAAAAATGCTTACATATGTCTTCTATCCGATGTTAAATACATGAAAACAAAAAAAATCTACTTTCGGTGAGATATCTCAAATATCTCAAGTAGCTTTTTTAAACTAATTTTTTTATCCGCCAGATCTCAGAAACAGTAAGTGATCAAAACACAAAACTTACATATATGATAAACATTAGATAGAAAATGTGTTTAACGTGTTTCATTTTGTCGACCGTCACTTCTGGTCCACACTGGAAGGGTTCAAACAAATGACACTTTTTTAAAAGTTTAATTGTTTTTATTACACTGATTTAGTGTGCTTGATAAACACTAATGTACGAGAGGCAAATGTTCAAGATATACTAGCTTTTATTTTTATTGAACAATTCCGTTCGTCCGTTTCCTGTCCCGAGATAATAACCTTATCTCTATGAGCTTTTAAAAACGGTAAAGAATTCAACAACAAAACTTTTTAGGATGATTCACTTTGGCATATATATATATATATATATATATATATATATATATATATATATATATATATATATATATATAAGTTCTGGAAGTTTTCTTCAAAGTAAATATTTTATCCATTAAATTTTCTAGTTGAAAGAAGGTTTTTTTTTACAGAATAATTCATTTATATGAGAACGGAAGACCTTTTTGTTGCTATAGCAACAAGAGTCAAGTTTCTTTTATAATTTTTTATTTATATCAATGTCAAAGCACATATAAACATAGATTAAGTACATAATTTCCGCTTTCACTATTTTGATTTAAGCACAATATATAGTAGAGAAAAATTACATAAACAAAACTATGCCTATCTAAGACAAATATTAATTTTAGAGCTTAAAATATAATAGATAGATCATTCGAGTAATAATTGCTAACAGCGGAGTAGACTTTTCGTAATTTTAGTTTGATAATTAATTTTTGGAGCCGCACTTGCATACCCAGTACTTAGTACTTTGGAAATTTATTTACGTAAATGCAAGTATAATTCATGACCAATATAGAGTATTCTGTCATCGCAAATAAACAAAATTTCATTATATAGTGACTTGTATATTGAAATAATATCAATGTGTTTTCATCGTAATATTGAGATGCATGTTACTCGTTGTGATGAGAATTATACTTCGGTACATTTTCTCAGTATTTTATGGTTTATGGCTATATAATCCTATAGCAGCCACCGAATAGTATCTCGTTATAACGAAGATTTCTTTTCTTCCTTAAAAATGCATATTTTTTCATTTTAAGTTTATTTGAATATAAGTTATAATTTCTATTACTTTATGTGTACTGCAATAAAAATAACAATATTGAAGAGACTTTACATATTTAAAAAAAAAATACTGAAAAACCTAAATTTTTAAGGGGAGTCATTATCCACAGGAGTCACTTTTCTTTACGTAGAATAAGCTCAATTTTATGAAAATGACAATTATTCTTCAGACATAAGGGTCATTATTCTACGTCGAAAATGAACCCCGGTCATTATTCTACGGGGGTCATTATTCTGCTTTACACCGGCTTCTTGCTAGACAGATGAGCCACACAGCGGTGTTTGTTTTATTTGTTTAGTAAAATATTTACTAATAAAGGAAAAGAAGCTCATATGTGTATAGTACACTATTCACTGTCTGAATATGATAAAACTTGTATAGAAATCACCTGAATAAGCACTTAAAATCAATAAATTGTGTTTTCAGTAGAGGGACTCAAGAAGGGGGTTATTTTTACGTTCTATTTTATATTTATATTTTTTAAAGGTATGAAAATAATGGTCAATTGCAAAGGAGCTATCATCGATTGCCATAGACACCGATATGCAGCCATCCTCTTAAAATGTAGATGACAATTTCTGATATTTTTCTGTGTACAACACAAACACTTCTTTAAATAAATTCAAACAATTGTTAACACACCTGCCGTGTTGCCTCGTTCTTCATGCTGCTTTCTCGCGTACATGAGCAAATCAACCTATAAAACGCCATTCGATTTAATTTTGAACATCGCAAAAATGCCGTTATAAAACGGCATATATACCTTTAAATCTTTATTATCACTGGTTCAATGACGTTGTATCCGAGATTAAACTAGTTCTACTCACAAGTTTATCTTTTAAAAAGATAGGTGAGCGCTGTAGCCATCATAAAACACAGAAGTAGATTTTTTAACCATTGGTTTAATTTTCTGAATCGATTAATTATCAATAGGAGGGCACAGTGGTGCACTGAAATTGTGTTGGTGGTGAGGTGGGGGTCTCAATTTAGAATAGTGAATCTAGAGTGGGCTTCACATCGGCACTGGCATACCACATTAACTGTGCTTAATCATTCTGTATTTACTGTAATTTCAATTTTTAGGGGGGGGGGGGATAAAAGTTCAGTAGAACCAATGGTACTGTTTTGTAGCAATCGTATCTTCTCGGGCCTTTCCGGTAATCTCGGAAAACATATTTGAGGTTGTATTTAAGGAATAAGGAATCATTCTTTGAGTATTATTAGGTGATAATTTCGGTCGAGGCGTGATCAAATCCAATAAAGCCTGAAGGGCTTTATGATAGATTTGATCACGCCCCGACCGAAATTATCACCTCATAATATTCAAAGAATAATTCCTTTTTACTTATATTTATATAATTTTAAGCCATCGTACGATTAAATATTTGAATATAAATAAGCAAACCCGCTGGCGCCTCAGTTTGGCGTCATTTGAAGTTATGGGTTATATAGTACAAAATCGATACGTAGTGTTATCACAGGCAAAGACAATGGAAAATGTAAATATTCGAGCTTAACGAAAAGACACAAGAAGGGAGTAAGAAAATATAGCTATCTATTCTAATTTTAGAAATAACTTGGCATTATAAGACGTAAGCTACTGTTACTTTTTTTTCACGGGCCGCCAGAAGGCGGTCCGTTATTTGATATACATTAAGATATTGTAACTGCGTTTCTGCGGGATAGTTTTTTTATAGAATAAATATTATGTTTATTTTTATGAATTAAAAAGTAAATTTGCATGTAGAAATATGTGTATGCCTTTAAAAATATTACATATTTTTTGTTTTACTCGTAAATGTAAAGCAGGTCATAGACTGTCGTGTTAGGCGCGTTTTTATCGAGACTATATAATCTATTCGGAAAATTTCAGAGTTTTTCATTCTTTTCAAAACAATGTTTCGGGATCGGTATACGGAACATACTAAACACGTGAATGACATAAAGGATGACTGCACTTAGAATCGAGTGTTGGGCCCTTTTCGGTCGCTTCTGTTGCGTTTATTTCTTAACCTAACATCACTTTTATTTATTTTTTTTAAAGAGTCTAGTCGATTTCCAACATGAGTTAAGATTTTAGACTGTGATACAATAAAGTCATTCTATGTTTTTCTCCTTACAACTTTCGAAAAAAAAGGAGAATTTTTGCTTATCTGCCCTTGATCAAACATAAGATTGATATTAATATGCATGAGAGGTGGAGCTGACATTATCAGAATGGTACTAAAATTAGACTTGCTTGAATAACAATGCCATGTATAAAAATTTATGTGATCACTCTTTCATCATAACCCTATCTATTATACGAGGGTTGTTCGGAAATTATTGAGACATTTACTCTTACTTCCTTGGGAAAAAAGATAAATCATTGAAATTTCGCCAGAAAGGAAACCAGGATACCTTTTATTAACGTGAAAATTTTGAAGTTACTGACATCATTTGTTCATTCCTGGTAAGCTAACAAACTTGCCTACATCCATTGACCCGGCGCAACCACAAACTCATCGCAACGTCATTTTAACGTTTCTCATTGCTCCTATGTTTTAAACACCTTACATACGAACGGAAAACATGAACTATTCTCCATTTTTCATCTTTTCTTTTTATTTCAAAATTGCAACACTTACATATTCTCCCCGTCCTTGTATTTTTGTGAAAAAAAATCGAGTTATTTCTTCCCAAAAGTCAACTTACTGTGAAACGTCTCTTACATTCATTCTGTATATATTAGACCTGTTGAAATCAGTTTGTGTGTAAAAATACCTGATATTTAGCTCCTTTGTTTTAATTCTAGTTAAGTAATCAGTAAATAAACCCCGCTTAACTGAAGCTTTTGACCCCTTTCCACCGTTTAATTTTTGTTTAAGCAATTTCTTGGCCAGAAAAGGTCTTCTTCCGAGATTCCCACCAATTTGATGTATTTTCGCTGCGCCGCCTTGACGTCAAAATTCAATAAACTGTCGCAGTCAGATTTCTATTGCTCGGTACATATTTTTGAAATATCTCCGTAATTCAAATTGAACACTAGTGAAACTTGCACAAAAGTTAGTCACAATAAATAGCAAAATGAACATATATAATTTGATTTCTTTTATCATTAATTGTAGGTCTACCACGCTTAAAATGTAGATGTTTTAATTTTTTAAACTCCAAGTTTGGGACTGCGCCGGGTACCCCAACCACCGACTTGTTTGTGTACCGTCATTAACAAATTATTAATTATTTTGTAATATTACTTTGCTCGATGATTTGTTTAGGTTTCTTCAATGTTTATGCCAGTTTTTACTAAAATTCGTCACTTAGAAAGGAAAATATTTGTGTTGTCTCAATAATTTCCGAACAACCCTCGTATAAGGTACAAGTATACTATTTACTATGGTCTCAACGATACGACCACGCCCATGTAAGTACAGAAGACTTTGAATCAATGCTTGACACCTTAACGTGTTCGAAAACATTGTCCTAGTTAGCATATAATATGCTATCTTAACGTCACGTGGTAGAATTTTGTATTCACAAAGTCACCTGAGGTGAGAAATCGCGTGGTGAATTATAATATTCAACATCCATCAGCCCTTGGTTACAACAGGGAAAGCGAAAGTAAGAAGAAGCAGTTTTTTCTCAATTAAACCATGAGCGCATGTTTGTCTATTAATCTCCCTTTGACATAACTTTGATAATGCAAATGTACAACTACTGTTAAACGGAGAACAATAGACAAACATGCGCTGACTATGTATGAAGTCAGTATAAAAGTGGGCGTCCTCATTATCGTATGGAGATTCAGGAAATCGTGATGACCCCCGCCTATGAAAACAAATTCGTACTTAATAACAACGTACTTTTAATTAACGCAATTACGTAAAGTTGTTGTTTATATGTTGACCATTTCTGCAATTGAAAGAAAAATTCTTTAAAAGTTTATTTTCTCGCAAATATCGCATGTCCTTAAGTGCAGTCATCCTTTTATATATAAATGATATATTTGAATTTCTATATTCTGTGAAATAAAATGACTTTGTCTGATATTTATAATATTTCCATGTGAAATGTGGTAGAATTATCATGTAATGACATCCAAATCAATTATTTACGCAAAAATATGAAAGACCTGAATTATTAAATAACCATGGTTACCTTCATTAACTGAAGTGTAGATAGGATTTATAATTCCATGTAGGAAAAAATTATCCGGCTTATTTTTTTATCTTTAAAATTGAGCAGTTTCTACCGGATGAGCATGATCTTACATGTACCTTTAAAATAATCCATTTCTATTTTATTTTGTGGTCCCTTGAAATCATATAAACTAATGCAGTTAGCTTTAATTCAATACAATGCAAAAAAAAAAAAATCAAAATGATTTGAAATACATAATATCCAAGAGAATAATGATGAGTTGAACTTTGTATTAGAATAATCAATTTGTTCTCCATTACTTCATACTATGGCAATGGTCATACAATTACCGTTAGTAATGCTTACAGTAACGAACTCGGTTCATAATAATAATAGTACAATGTTAAACTTTATCGCAAATCTTACATGAAAGTATTCGCTACGACCGATGTAGCATTGTGTTCAGTGATGACACTTTCTAATCGGTGTGTATTTCAATTGTGATTCGAAATAAAGATTCTGATTGGCGCATTTATATAGACCCGCCCATTTATCAAATGCATGTTGAGAACATGATGCTAACACGTGGAAAGATATGTCGGAGAAAGAAAACATCTCATGAAGTTGTACTAGCAAGTTAAAAAATTACAGAGTTATTTGATATTAAACAAACGAGGCGATGTTCACGTACATGTGTAAATAATATTAATGAAAAGAAAAAGAAAAGTTCCCTAAAAGCAGGGATCGGTGCATATAGATTATCAGTCACAGATTGTACTTCGCTTATCGAATTATGTTATTCAGTTCATTGTGAAAAAAAAAATCGCCAGAAACTGTTTAGTGAACAAATAAATTTTACGTTACCGTTCATAATGTACCATTTACTGTATATATGGAAAATCGCATGAGTTGAACAGTTTTTCCTCACAAAAAACTTGTTGCAAAATGTAGATCCACAGGAAAATTCGGGTTGACACGCCGTGAAATCCATTAGACGTTTTACAGCATATGTCTTCACTGTTTTGTTTACAATAAATCTGTACTGAAAATCTTTGAAACATCGTCAACAGCTCCGCAAAATGAAGAAGTGTGGTTTGTTTATATACTTGGAAAACTGTAAAATAGCGACTCGATCTGCACGTGAATTTTACAATCCGAGGTCGATTAGCGTGTTTGAGAGAAAGTCAGTGTCAACGTCAGTAGTAAATATTGTGTGATGAATATCGAAGAACATATAATAAAATGAATGTTTCTACAGACTAAGTGAGTTACAAAATAACGTTTATCACAGATCAGTCCAAAATTGAACACGTTTACATGCCGTAAATTTCAAATTTTTGGTATGATTGAAAACACATGCACACTTGTAGTTTTAAGTGTGTCATATTAATCGGTCAAAGTTCAATAAAATGCAATATAGGCTATGTAATATTTATTGTCAATATCTGTTGTGAATTCTTTGGAATAAGCTACAACAAAATAAATACTGCCTCATCTTACATTGATGCGTTAAACAGTTAAAATGATTTGAATTTATCGATGAAGTATGTATTATATTGAAAAATGAATTGGGGATTGAACCTGTTTAAACAACGTGTTTTAAAAGGAAGATGCGATTATTGTGAGAACTCTTAGTCAATTCTTGCAGTGATTTAGTTTTTGCAGTTCAGATACAGAGTTAACGACACATCTGGTAGTTTGTGCATAAATTATCTCCACGTTAGCAGGTAAGAGTGGGCGGGTACTAAAACGGCCAATGAAAATGCTTGTTTTATAACTGCAACTCGCGATCCCAATAGTGTCGTCACTCAACGCATCAGTTTATCGCTCGCAGCGAATACACCCAAGTAAGATTTGCGATAAATGTAAAGTAGGTCATAGACTGTTGTGTTAAGCGCGTTTTCATCGAGACTATATAATCTATTCGAAAAATTTCGGTATATGGGACATACTAAAGACCTAAAATACTAAAACCTGAATGATATGAAATTTTGTATAACTAATATATTTGAATTTCTATGTTCTGTGTCAAATAAAATGACTTTGTGTCTGTATTTATTATATTTCCATGTTAATTGTGGTAGAAAAATATAATGAAATGGCATCCATATCAATAATTTACGCAAAAATATGAAAGACCTGAAAATTTGAATTGACCTGAAAATTTGAGCTGATCTGATTTATTTAAAACTCTTTTGAGAACCTCGTGCAGTTAAATAACCATGATTATCTTCATAAACTGAAGTGTAGATTAGATTTATAATTCCATTTAGGAAAAAATTGTCCGGCTTATTTTTTACCTTTAAAATTGAGCAGTTTCTACCGTATGAGCATGATCTTACATGTACCCTTAAAATAATCAATTTCTACTTTATTATGTGGTCCCTTGAAATTATATAAACTATTACATTAAGTTTTAATTCAATACTATGCAACAAAAAATAAAATTGGTCTGAAATACATTAATCTCTAAGAGAATAATGATGAGTTTAACTTTGCATTAGAATAATATACAAATTAATGTGTGCTCCATTACTTCAAACTATGGCAATGGTCATACAATTACCGTTAGAAATTCCTACAGTAACGAACTCGATTCTTAATAATAATAGTAAAATGTTAAACTTCAAAACGTGTTGCTGAAAATATATAAATATTTACTATAAAAATTAGTACAACCAACTCGTTATTTTATTCTTTGTGGTGAGTTTTTTTTATGTAAACAACCAATATGATTCATACAACAAATATAATTTTTTGCGGCCCATTTGACGTTTGCGTCAATATGTTTTCATGTATGTAGATGATAAAACGAAATTGACATGGTAAGGTATATCTACAAAAGTATTCCAAGAATGCCCTAGAAGTCAAGTTATGTATTGTACTTTGTCGGGACGGCACGTGTTTTGTGCATTTTTTGGAATTCATGCAAAATTAAAAATCCTTAAAAAACCAATTTTTTTTTATATGTTCGACTTCTGTTTCATATGTTTGCACAAAGTAAAGTGCATATATTGAGAAGTCCTTGCAATCTGCTCGTCTTGATGCAACAAACCGTAACATTTTAAACCCAAAATGACAGAAATTAAAATGGCGACCAATTAATTAAGTCAATGAATTCCAGTCAACTGACATCTACATTGACAATTTTTGAAAACAAAATTACAGTAAAGTTAATTAAATAAATCACACATGAAAGGTAAAGCATTTTAGTTTTTTTTTCTTTTTAGAATGCATAGTATGTGAATGAAAACATTTCACCATGGACCATGAATTCAAATCCGGCATCCAGGATGTGTTACGATGTGATCTCTGTGAGATCCCTGCCCCCTCTATGCATTGTGACATTTGTCACATACATCTTTGTAAAGTTTGTGTTGGGGAACATCTCTCTGACGAATCAAAAGAACACAAAGTAGTGGCATTTAAAAAGCGGGGATTTGCTATTCCATGTCCAAAACATTCTACAAAAATATGTGTACTTCACTGTCAACCATGTGATTATTCTGTGTGTACAACATGTGCTTCTTCGGAGGAACATAGAGGTCATGAATTTTGCGAGATTTTTGAAAACATTGTTACCAAAAAGGAAGCCATCAACAGAGATTTAGATGAGCTAGAAACAGTCGTTTATCCTACATATAATGAAATTGCACTCTCTATCTTTAATCAAAAAGGTGATATGAAAATACACTCACAGAATTTGAAAACAGCTTTCAATAAATACGGTGAAGAGATGCACAAAGAAATAGACGATATTGTCAGTATTCTTAAAACTGACCAGGATGAAATGGACACAAAGCACTTAGCCGTACTGAATAAACAGGAAGAAGAAGTCGCACGCACCATTTATGAAATCAGACAGGGAATTGCTCATTTAAAAGAATTACAGATATCAAAAAATGCTAGCCTTGTCTCTACCTACAAATCCAGGAACGCTGAATTCAGAAGTTTGCCTGCTAAACTGACTGTTTCTTTATCAAGTTTTACTCCACAAGTTGACAAACAACTTTTTCATCAGCAGTTTTGTTGCTTACCAGCATCATCTATCAAAATAGATGAATATGGTTACAAAATGAAATCCCATCCCTCTAATTTATCGTTCATCACAGAATTGAACACAGAATATACACGCTCAAATCCATTACGAAGAATATTATGTCTGAATGATGAAAATATATGGACGTGTGGGCATGACGAAATCCTTAGACTTTACAATCTCAAGGGCGAATTAGTAAAGTCCATCGAAACCATATCAGGAAAGGATCCAAGAGACATAGCAGTGACAAATGATGGAAATCTATTTTATACTGATTACAGTAATAAAACTGTGAACATAGTAAAGAAAAAGCAAATTGAGGTCGTTATCAAACTTCGGGACTGGAAACCTCGTAGTCTATGTTTTACCTCCTCTGGTGACCTACTGGTTATCATGGATAGTGATGATGAGAAACAGACACGAGTTGTTCGTTACTTCGACTTCAAAGAAAAGCAACGTATTCAGTACAATCACAATGGACAGCGTCTTTTTTCATCCAGTTTCATCAAATACATAAGTGAGAACAGAAACCTAGACATCTGTGTCTCTGACTATGGCAGTAGCTCAGTAGTGGTGGTTAATCATGCTGGAAAACTCAGGTTTACCTACAAAGGTCTCCAAGCAATGAAAATATTTAATCCTCGTGGCATCACTACAGACAGCCAAAGTAGGATTCTGGTTGCAGACCGTGTAAACAACTGCATTCATATGATAGACAAAAATGGACACTTCCTACACCTTATTACCAACTTTGATTTAGATACTCCGTGTGGTTTATGCGTTGACTCCAAAGACAACATTTTTGTGGCCGAGAACGGCTCAGGAAAAGTGAAAAAAATAAAAAATATCGTTTAGTGATTTTTTCTTTACAGTTTTCATTTACTAAAATGTTAAAATTAAGAAAAATGATAGAGGGCGAAGCTCTCCTTAATAACAACACGTGTTTATACCCAAACCAAAGAACTTTTACCAGTTGCATTAGATCAAAAGATCAAATGAATTTGAAGACATCTGATTGGACAAAAAAAATCTGTTTCAACAGTGTAGCAGTTTTATTTCATCGTCATGAAAATCATGCATTTTAATTGAATTTGCTTTGTGTTTACTTTTTTAAAGCACCAAATACGTTATTTTCCTACTTTTAATCTGAAACAAATCGATTGTTTTAGGTTTTATGTCAAATCGTTGTCATATCTACTTGTACCCTGGTCAATTTGTACCCATAATTCAAATTTTTCCATGAATATTTTAAAACTTTTTTTTTTTCAGTATGTCAAGTAATTTTCTCAAACGAGACGTTTAAATGGTTATGAGCATTGTTTTATAACAAAAACTATGCTGTAACGTTTGTTGCAACCACTAATGAAATAAAACCACAATTGAAATAAAACCACTATTGAAATAAATTATTATTTCAATAGTGGTTGGAAATGTATTTCATTAGAAAAATCACTTTGCAACCAGTATGGAAATAAAATTAGAAAATTAAAGGAGGCTTACCTGTAAGGTGAACTTTAATTGGAATTCTCCGAAGCACCAAGGAACGTTGGGTATTACGTGAGATATGCAAGCCTACTCCCAGATCAGTATTTAACTCAATATGTGAATATTTTATAGTCAAATACAAAGTAATGATTACACTCGTAATATTTATTATTCATGAATATCACCCTAATTCCCATGGGAGGGAAGGGTGGGCACGTAATACCCAACGTTCCTTGGTGCTTCGGAGAATTCCAATTAAAGTTCACCTTACAGGTAAGCCTCCTTTAATTTTCTAATTCTCCTTCACCACCAAGTCACGTGGGTATCACGTGAGATGTTTAAAGCCAATATTCACATATTGATATTATAGGAATTAAATAAAACGTAACATTCCTATAAATGTCAAATTTTTAATAAACATTCTAACTATCATCTACACTACATGATACAGACAAAATTGCAGATTGAAAGGTCATCTCATTATCAAAAACATTTTTATCATAAAATTTGGCAAAGGTACTCTCATTTGACCATCCGACATGTGCCAAGATATTGTCAACTGATAAACCCGCAGAACGTGCGGCGGCACTTGCAGCAGCGCGAGTGCTATGGCCAGAAAACTTGCTGGTATCAATGCCAGCTTTAGATAATACAGTTCTAATCCAACGCGAAATACTATCCTTGGATGCCTCTCGATACGGCTTTTGAGTTGTCAAAAATAGTTTTCTATTTCCAATACTTCTATATTGTTCCGTTTTCAATATATACACTTTTAAACATGACACAACGCATACCATCTTATCACTAAAAGCTAGAACAGTTACTGGTTTTAAATGATAAGATGGTCTTGATTGTTTTACAAGATTTCGAACACAAAATACTATTCTATCTTCGTATACATGCATATTATCCAAATCTAAAAATGATAAAGTCTGAGCTTTCTGTCCAGTTACTAAAGCTAATAACATGACAAGCTTTAACGTCAAGTCAAACAGAGATAGCACTTCATTATCGCCCATGCTGCGAATAAAAGATAAGACAATGCTCACATCCCAAGTCTCCGTATACCGCGGTAAATTGGGACGGTCGATGAAGACACCTCTCATGAAACGCCTAATTAACGGATCTGAACCCACTGTAAGGCCGTTGATAGATGGTAAAATAGAACTGAGAAAACTTCTGGCTGAATTTATGGTACTATAGGAATATCCTCTATCAAAAAGTTCGGTGAGAAATTCTAAAACAACTTTAATCGTTAAAGAATCGGATATGTTGATTGATTTACGAATTAAAAAATCTAACCACTTTTTCATATGCGAATCGTATTGTTTCGTTAACAATACGATTCGCATATGAAAAAGTGGTTAGATTTTTTAATTCGTAAAACAATCAACATATCCGATTCTTTAACGATCGACTGAGCACAGTGAAAATTCAAGTAATTTAAAAGTCGAATATCTTGGATATGGGGTAACCGGGTCATATCTACTCTTGTTTAGTATTGTGATATGGCATGCACTTATGTGATTTCTCTTGCTTCAGAAATGCATTGCCTTATTGAATTACTCCATCTATATGCTTATTGCTCTTGCTGTAAATTATCTAAGATGTTTCAATCATCATTGTTTAGTAATTCTCTTCAAATTCTATAGGGATGGCCTGATGAGAGGTATAATTAAGTGTGTCCAATTGAAATTTCATGGCTACTTTTGCACTACAGATAGAATGTTACATAAATTATCACAAAATGAGGTTGCATCCCAGGCGTTTCTTTTACATTCTTATCATCAAAGCAAGACAAATGGTTGTCAGAGCAGATCTGAGCTCCATTACATGCTGATATCATTTGTGCTGTCCTGTGTTACCATGCTGCTTTTAGATAAAAGTAAGTATGGCAGTGTGTAGACAATAGAACAGCCTTTACCTGATATATAAATTTACCAGATACATATTTCATTTTTTACCTGATAATTCACAATATAGATATACAATGTATGAACAATAGGGGTAAATTTCTTCTTTGTGATGCAATGATTGCATACTGAAGTGACTCTAATGAAATATTTTTGATTTGATGTAAAGAAGAATGTATATATTCTGATTTGGTACCGAGTTAATTTTGTAATTCATTGTTTTGAGGATAAAATTTGGCCTCAAATCATGCATGTAGTCAAGCTCCAAATGTGTTTCCTCTGTGCTATTTTCTTCCGTCTGATTAAGGGAGATAAACCCTCAATAACTAAAGAAATAGAGGTATCTTGATGACAGGGTTTAAAGGATTTGGTGACAGTTGAATGGGAATCCTCATGTGCATTTGAAAGGGATCTGACATCTTTAGAGTCCCTTCAATATAAGGGCTATTGGTACTTTGCGGAACGGAACCAGTTAAGAGGCCCCCAACGGGGAAACATCTGTTTTTTTTAAAACGCCATTATTTCATATTAACCTATCGTAAATGGAAGATTATTTTTCAAATTTTGATGTTTGAATGGACTTTGCATTACATGAAATATGCTACTCGTTGCTCTAAAAGTCATTACACGCCTCTTTCCCAAGAAAACCTTAAGTCACTAGTTGTTTTAAGATGTTAGATTGACACTGTACATACAAAGTTAAGATTTAAACCAAATGCAATAAATCTGTATGTGTAACATCTATGAAATTTACTTAAAGTAGTCCATCCATAACTAAGGCGAATCTAACAATTTTGATTGATCTATACTACATCAAATACGTATTTTAAAGTTATTATGAGGCTGACATAAACCAAACTCGGGAGTATGTATGTAGTAAATT
Source organism: Magallana ariakensis (assembly GCA_020458035.1). Classification (NCBI taxonomy): domain Eukaryota; kingdom Metazoa; phylum Mollusca; class Bivalvia; order Ostreida; family Ostreidae; genus Magallana; species Magallana ariakensis. The sequence continues at coordinate 33,550,055 of CM035815.1, forward strand.
AAATGAACTTTTTGCACTTCAAACTTTTTTAAAGAGTTGTCTGCCCTTTACGAAAATTTTTAAAAAATCATTTTCTAAAAATACGTATGGTAAATTATGAATTATTTTAGCATATTCGAAGAAAGGGAAAGCTTTTGCAACTTTTTACAGAGAAAAATGTGAGGAATTACGTGTACTCAAAAAATATATTTAAAAATGCATTTTCCCCATAGACTTCAATGTAAACTTCAACATATAAGAAATTTGTTAATATTCAATTTTTTTTTTACAATTTCAGAGGGGAAATTTTGTTATTCAATAAACCCCTTAAAATCACACCAAGATTTTAGTGATCAAACTTGCAATCTATTATATATGAAATATGATAGTTATGGATGGACTACCTTAAGTATTCTTTCTTCTGAATAGATTTCTTCTGATTCCGTTCCGTATGTTTTCATTTATTTGGCCTTTGTCTTTATTTAAATCCCCATTTCCCTTAGATTTCAGATCGACTTACGTGCTATTACGTGCGAATATTTGACTAAAAAATTGTACAAACATTCAACCTCAAATTTTGTCATTACTTACCTCTGACATTATATAAATAGTGTCTGTTTGGGAGGGTAACAGTTGAAATTGATACCCCGAGAAAACCATTGTCAACCGACGCGAAGCGGAGGTTGACAATGGTTTTTTGGGGGCTGTCAATTTCAACTGTTACCCTCTCAAACAGGCACTATTTATTTTATTATACTGAATGTCTGAGAAAATTTTACTGCTTTTATATAGAAATTACGTGAATTCTACGGCGGACCGTACGCGCATAATTTACGCGCATGTAACAATTCGTTGTGTTACCCGTTGCCAAGTGAGTTGCTAATGCTGAGGGTAATATAACGGATTATCAACTGCGTCTAAGCCAAACAGATTTCAGTATTTAACATGAAAGTATAATAAAACAAAATATTCGGAAATGTATTTATTGGTCAATAAGACTGCTCACAGATCTCTCTCACCGACGATGGAAACTAAAATATACATTTAAAAAAATCAATTCCAAGCACAAATCACACACCAACACTAGATCAACATACAGTCTTGAATAACAATCGACAACTGATTATACTTATGGCACGCCAAACATATACATGTGCGAACTTTTATACAGAGATTTCATATCATAAAGTATATTCGTGCATAATGTGACATTGCGTAAGCATTATAGATTTAAATTGACAGATAACCGCGATGAGATAAAAAGCTGTAACAAACAAATTACAAATATAAATGACAGGTATTGGTTTCCATAGAAAAAAAAATCATCAAACTTTTCACATAGATTTGAGTAATGCAACATATTTTTAATATATACTGGATAGAAATTCAATAATTGATTAGAAAATAATGAGTTAAAACAGTAATCAATTGACTTTATCAAACTGACAGTACGTATTTATCAAGTTCAAAATGTAATGTTTGTCAACAGAATATTCCACCATACTTGAAGCTAAAACTAAAATCCATCGATAATAAGAATATGCAAAACTAAGCATAGTTGACAATAAAGACAGGGGTAAATTGCATCACTAGAAGATTAATAGTGCATAATTTTAAGAGTCAAAACACTTACACTGTGGAATTGATAGTTATGGATGGACTACCTTAAGTATTCTTTCTTCTGAATAGATTTCTTCTGATTCCGTTCCGTTCCGCAAAATACCATTACCATTGTGGATATTGGTATTTAACGGAACGGAACGGAATCTTTTAAACTTTTTAAATAATGGAAAATATCATAACAACTACTCGCCATTCCTTGAATTTTTATCAGATTCTTTAGAGATTAATGAAGCAAGCTCACAAATGAATTCAGTCATCTTGTGTATGTGCTGATTATTAATTTCAGCGTTTGTGTGCGTGTGTTGTATACAACGACAACTCTTATTTCATTTTTTTATCCATTTTATATTATTGTCACGGCAGAACTAATTAGTTGCATGGTTTATTAAGCAAGCAAAAACACAATGCTTATGTCAAGTAGAATTCATATTATACCAAGCTCATTCGCAGCGCAGGGATAACATCGATAAAAATACTTGATAGTCTTATTTGAAATAGATTAAAATGCATGGTGATTTAACAAATGTTGTTACCATACTTATAAATAAATTTCTTATGATTCCGTTCCGTTCCGCAAAATACCAATGCCCGTGTGGATAATGGTATTTAACGGAACGGAACGGAATATTTCACACTTTTTAAAATATGAAATATATAATAACAACTACTCGCCGTTTGTTTATTTCTTTGTTCTTTTGGGATAAATAAAGCAAACTAACAAACCATTATATCCATTCAAACATCTTGCGTATGTGCATATCATTCCGGCGTTTGTGTGCTTGTGCCGTGTACAACGTCAACTTTAATTTCATTAATAATCCATTATATGTTATTTACACGGGTGATCTTACAAGTTAGTTAATCAAGCTAGCAAAGCAAAAAAAACAATGTATATCTCATATTGAGAAGAATTCTAAAATATACAAAGCACATTCGCAAGGAAAAAGTTAAATATTCATTACTTACCTTACTTCTGAATAATTTTCTTCTGATTCCGTTCCGTTCCGCAAAATACCGTTACCGTGTGGATATTGGTATTTAACGGAACGGAACGGAATCTTTCAAAAGTTTTATAATATGAAAAAATATCATAACAAGAACAGCATTTATTCAATTTATAACAAACTATTTTGTTATGGGAGTTTACGGGAGAATTAACGAGTTTGTTTAATAACAGTAGTTTATCAAGCTAACAATACACAATGTATACATCGAGTAGAATTTTAAATAATACCAAACATATTCGCAGGGATTTCATTGTTTAAAAAATAATTGATAGCTTTATTTGTAATACATTGAAATAGATAATGATACAAGAAATGTCGTTAACACACTTATTAATAATTTTTTTCATGATTCCGTTCCGTTCCGCAAAAAACCAATACCCGTGTGAATATTGGTATTTAACGGAACGGAACGGAATCTTTCATAATTTTTATAATATGAAAAATATCATAAAAAAGACAGCATTTACTCAATTAATAACAAACTATTTTTACGGGAGTTTACGGGAGAATTAACGAGTTTGTTTATCAAGCTAACAACACCCAATGTTTACATCAAGTAGAATTTTATATCATACCAAACTTATTCGCAGGAATAACATTATTTTTAAAAAAATATTTGATAGCTTTATTTGTTATACATTGAAATAGATAATGATAAAAGAAATGTTGTTAACACACTTATTAATAATTTTTTTCATGATTCCGTTCCGTTCCGCAAAATACCAATACCCGTGTGGATATTGGTATTTAACGGAACGGAATCTTTTACATTCCTTTTTTAAAGTCATCTTGTTGATCCTATATCAGGGCTTTGTTCGTGCGATCAGTTTTATAATAGAGATTAACTGCCATTGATGATGCTTTAAGATACATTTACATGCTTTATATATTAAAACTTTAATGTGCACATTTTATGGATTGCATGTCACTGAATGTTCGTGTCTATGATACAGCGAGAGACAGATTATCATTTATATGTAATTAAACGGTTTTAATCATGTGTCTCACCATTCCGTTTGTGAATGTTTTACTTATCAGTGCAGTCTTATCGCAACTTCTCGGGCCTTCCCGGTAGGCTCGGAAAAAAACGTGAATGTATTAACATTACCGGATGTTAGAATTTTATACAAAATGGAGTCGCTTCATATTGAAATAAGGATCGACTAAACAGCCTTGTGTGTCGTTTTCGTGATATAGTTTAGGATATATCGTTGGCTTTAATGAAGTCTAGGTCAGATCTAAACAGATCATAAATTGTGTTGTATTTATATCAAGTTTTATAAAAATGGAGGTTGCCGTATGCCTATCTAATATTTTCGAAGTGTTTTACTGATACTGCCGGAAAGGCCGAGAAATTGTGTTTGCAGTGCAATTAACAAACTGGTAAGATAAGAGTTGTCCCTGAGTCGATTTCGATTACTCTGCACTTGCTTGTTGATATCAACAATTTTTCTTTTACATTTGAAAATGTTTATTTAACATAGTAGTGATTGTATGTTTTCATTTATTTGGCCTTTGTCTTTATTTAAATCCCCATTTCCCTTAGATTTCAGATCGACTTACGTGCTATTACGTGCGAATATTTGACTAAAAAATTGTCCAAACATTCAACCTCAAATTTTGTCATTACTTACCTCTGACATTATATAAATAGTGTCTGTTTGGGAGGGTAACAGTTAAAATTGATACCCCGAGAAAACCATTGTCAACCGACGCGAAGCGGAGGTTGACGATGGTTTTTTTGGGGGCTGTCAATTTCAACTGTTACCCTCTCAAACAGGCACTATTTATTTTATTATACTGAATGTCTGAGAAAATTTTACTGCTTTTATATAGAAATTACGTGAATTCTACGGCGGACCGTACGCGCATAATTTACGCGCATGTAACAATTCGTTGTGTTACCCGTTGCCAAGTGAGTTGCTAATGCTGAGGGTAATATAACGGATTATCAACTGCGTCTAAGCCAAACAGATTTCAGTATTTAACATGAAAGTATAATAAAACAAAATATTCGGAAATGTATTTATTGGTCAATAAGACTGCTCACAGATCTCTCTCACCGACGATGGAAACTAAAATATACATTTAAAAAAATCAATTCCAAGCACAAATCACACACCAACACTAGATCAACATACAGTCTTGAATAACAATCGACAACTGATTATACTTATGGCACGCCAAACATATACATGTGCGAACTTTTATACAGAGATTTCATATCATAAAGTATATTCGTGCATAATGTGACATTGCGTAAGCATTATAGATTTAAATTGACAGATAACCGCGATGAGATAAAAAGCTGTAACAAACAAATTACAAATATAAATGACAGGTATTGGTTTCCATAGAAAAAAAATCATCAAACTTTTCACATAGATTTGAGTAATGCAACATATTTTTAATATGTACTGGATAGAAATTCAATAATTGATTAGAAAATAATGAGTTAAAACAGTAATCAATTGACTTTATCAAACTGACAGTACGTATTTATCAAGTTCAAAATGTAATGTTTGTCAACAGAATATTCCACCATACTTGAAGCTAAAACTAAAATCCATCGATAATAAGAATATGCAAAACTAAGCATAGTTGACAATAAAGACAGGGGTAAATTGCATCACTAGAAGATTAATAGTGCATAATTTTAAGAGTCAAAACACTTACACTGTGGAATTCAAGGCTTACAAAAAACTGTAGCGAAATATAGCAATTCCACCTAAAATTTAAAAAAAAAAAAATATATTCCCCTGTTTTTTAGCAATAATTGTGCAAATACTTGTTTATGATATGTTAAAAATGATATTTTCATTAATATAATGATCAGAAATTATTTTTATTTTAAAAGTGTAATTAATAATAGTTTTTCACAAAGGGAAGTAATCAAAAGAGAAATATGAAACTTTTGGTTAAAAGGAAGGACAACTCAATTTGAGGAAAAAAAGATCACTCTACCTTTATAGTCTGTTTCAAGATTTGCCGTAGCAGTCGTCTAGTTCAGTATTATCTAAAATAATTTTAGAAATATAAAATACTTTACAATATTTCATAAATAGAAGTAACTTGCATAAGTTGCATAGAAGAACTTATTCAATTCATTATTGGTTTGTTTCACTTACTTACTATGAATAAATTTCCTTCTCTCAAGTCTGATTTGAATTCTTGCTCTGTCAATTCATATGAATCTTCCCCCTTTCACAATCGTCTTGTCAATACTGGACCTGTATTGGTAAATAATTATAATCATCTATCCAGTACATTTTCTTGTAAAATGTAATTTCAAAAAATACTCATGTTTATACTGATCAAAACAAAACACACAAATCAACACAGACAACACAAAACACTTAGAAAGAGGTTATTTTTAGCAGGATTCTATATTGATTATTATTTTGCTAAATTCCTATATATATATTAATATATATACACACACACACACATATATATATATATATATATATATATATATATATATATATATATATATATATATATATATATATATATTAATGATAATTTTTTTTTACCATGATAATGACTTAATATCAAATATAAAATTTTTATGATGCATAAAACCTTTATATATTAAATGTGATTTTAATTTATAATGCTTATTAGCTTATAAGTAGTAATATGTCTATAGACATGCAAATTGTGTACCATACCATACCCTGCAACTTCGTACCATACCCATTTTTGTTAACTTGTATTAGTTTTAGTTAAAATAAGTGTTCATTTGAAGTTTAACTATGATAAATTACTTTAAATATTCCATTCTTGTAATCAATTATTTCTCCGTTCCACTCAATGTTCTCTCCTTCCTCATTGGTCCACACATGGTATAACCCTTTGAAACTAATTTTTGGGGTTGAAAGAGCTGTCATCATGTGATTTGTCAACCTCCACATGTTCAAATACATACTTCAAATTGTCAATAAAATTCTCTAAAGAGAACTGTTGTCCCTTTTCACTGAATTTTGTGAAATTTTTAAGACTTTTATCAAGTGCAAACACATTCTTGTAGTAAACTGTTGTCCCTTTTCACTGAATTCTGTGAAATTTTTAAGACTTTTATCAAGTGCAAACACATTCTTGTAGCGAGCGCAGCTCGCCGGCGCGCAGCGAGCTCTACCGGCAAGGCGTGTGTGAATAGAAAATTCGGACCAGTTCCACATTCATTAAACGGATTTTTTTGGCGTCAGTAAATCGGACCAGTAATGCATTGTTTTAATCGTCCCAGTAGTTGCCTGTAATCATGGCAATTTTTATCACTTCACACTCTCACGAGAATCAGCAAGACAATAAAAACAATAACGATGTATACGACATACAGTCAATGTTACCTCTAAAGTTCACCTCAGTACACTCTCAATCAAAAATAATCGAGTGACGTCACAAAGGTTTGCACATTGATCCGATAGATTTTTTCGGCGTCAGTAAATTTTGACCCACAATTCATAGTACCAATGGTTTCCAAGTCCTCACGTTCTCGCGAGAATCAAAGTAAAACTTTTGAGAAGCATATAGGATGTGTAATTTTAAGAACATCATGCTTTTTAAGTAAATAAAACAGTATACTTCGCTTACTTTTATTTCTCGGGGGAGTTTTAAAGAGTCAGACGACACTTAACCAACGTGAACTTTGACTCTAACTGAAGTTATTGTAATTCTGCTGAAATTACCAAAATGCTCTCAAAATCTTGCAAAGCTAAAGAATGAGGACATTTCTTCAGATATAGGAAACAGTTGTAACTTGCACTCATTTGGATAAATGCTCACATTTATTTTATTCACTATAATTACGGTAATTTCCAGGAACGTACACGTAGCATCGGTTTTTTTTTTTAAAAAAGGGGGATGGGGTGGATGACAGCCTCATCCAAAAAATCTTTATAAGCAAAAAGAAAAAAAGAAGATAATTTTCAGATCCTTCAGCTCTATAGCAATTCAATGGTTTCTTTATTTTCACTTCTATTTATTACATGCTCCCAATGCCAGTTGGGGGGAGGGGGGGGGGGCATCTCCATGTTCCTTTAATATAAGCAAATATTTCTAAGCGTAAATTAAAAAAAAAATAATAAGAAAAAATGTCGACTGCAAAAAAGGGGATGAACTGACGTTACAATCACGTTAAAAGAGGAGATACAGTGCAATGAACATTTATATTAAAATCTTTATTATTCAACAACATTGTATCTGAGATTAAACTATTGTTCTACTTATAAATAAATAAATAAGAAATCTTATAACATATGAAATCTTATAAACTATGGATAATGGAAATTTACCGAAAAATATGTATGTTTTATTTTATTTTGCAATAAAATTTATTTACGTTGTAAATTTTATTTTTATTGATTTATCATTATTTATTGTTTGATCACATGCTGCGCTCGCCCCAACGGTCGCACCGTAAAACATATTAAAGGGTAGATACTGTATAAATAAAAATTCCATTTTCACCTTGGATATTCTTATGTTTATAATCAAGTCCCTTTTCTCAGAGGATGGTTTTATAGTCATATCACATGTTAAGCATTGCAGTTTCCAACAAGATCCTAAACAATTGTTTATATATAGGATATAAACCTACATCAAATTCTGAAACCCTTGTGAGGCCCAAGAATCGTCCAGGGGCCAAAGTCGAAACAGTTTTAAAGAATCAGCAATTTGTCAAAATGCTTGCATATAAGTAAAACATATAAATTACAATATTTTAGTTTTTGTGAATTAATTTTTGTTCTTGTGTAAACTTGCATACCCAATGTGGCCTAACCCTACCCCTTAAGATTTTGATTTTACCAAATTTGAATCTAAACTACCTAAGGTTGCTTTCACAAAGTTACAGATTTTCTAAGCATAAGGGTTTTTTTTCTACATATTCCTATGTAAAAATTTGTCTTCCCCCCATCCCCCACTTTGTGACCCCATCCTACTCCAAGGGATCATAATTTGAACAAATTTTAATCTACCCAGTCCCTATATGAGGATGCTTCCAAAAAAGTTTCAGCTATTTTTCTCTATATATTCCTATGTAAAAAGTCAACCCCCCATTGTGGCCCCACCCTACCCCAAGGGATAATTTTTAAATCAACTTGAATTTACTGTACCTTCAGATGCTTCCAAACAAGCTTCAGATTTCCTGGCTGATTGGTTTCTAAGAAGATTTTTGAAAATTTTCTCTATATATTACTATGTAAAAATTCAAACCCCAATTGTGGCCCCATGCACCCTAGCCCCCAGGGGTAATGATTTTCACAACTTTGAATCTACACCAGCTGAGGATGCTTCCACATAAGTTTCAGCTTTCCTGGCTTATTAGTTTCTCAGACGAAGATTGTTAAAGATTTACTCTATATATTCCTATGTAAAATTTCAACCCCCATTAATAAGGTCGAGACTGCCAAAAAATACATAGAATTGAGTGCAGTAGTACCCACCTTTCTGTCAAATACTTTCTATCCCAGTTTTTAAACATATTTATCTGTAGATTAAACACCAATCAGGGTCATATAGTTTTAATTAATGCTCAAGCTACACAAGTACTTACTTATTCTCTCCTTGTCCCGGAGGACATGTGAGGTCGTCAAGCTACATAAACGCTGTGTAATTGTTGGAAGAGAATGCATACAATATATACTATTATATGACACACTCATTTACCATGTTTACATTTCGCTGTTTTCCTTGCTTTCTCCAATCCCTTTAAAGGACGGAGATGCGATGTTGTAACAAATTTCCCACTTTTTGACCAAACCATTACTATTTTAAAACACTTGTTGTGCGCCAAAATTATTACCGGAAATTTAGTACGCGGTGTAAAAAAAGAACCGGATCCGAAAGACACTGGAATTACCTTAAGTTCTCTATCCATATTTCTAGGACCTTGCCAAACTTTTGAATTATTCTCTTAGAAATACCCATTTAGCTTTAAAGGAATTCTGATTTCTTGGTTTTTGGAAAAAGGGTGGAGAGGAATTAAATATTCGATCTGTTCCTGAATAATTAATACAATGTTCACTGTTGTGCCTTCCCGTGAAATACATGTTCGCTTGCCAAAGGTACACGATTCGTTAGTTAGCGGAGAGACATAAATTTAGGTTTTTGAGTTCAAGCTTTTTTTATGCCTCCGTAATCGAAGATCGAAGTATATAGTTTTTGCCCTGTCCGTCCATCTGTTTGTCCGCAAAAATTTAACTTTGGCCTTAACTTTTGAATGAGTGGGACAATGGCTTTTTTATATTTCACAGGTATATTCCTTGTGATAAAACCTTAGGGTACAATCAAATTAATAAATACCGTTTACTTAAAATTAGTTAATTAGATTACAATTATCCCAAATAGTAAACTTCACATCTGCATTAAATGAAGATGAATGAGCAGTTTCTGAAATTTTACCCCCCCCCCCCTCCATTCTTCTCTGCAATGCACGCAAAATCATCGGTTATGTCTGTATAATATATAATTGGCATATTGTGTTCATAAAGAAATAAGTCCTTCATTCGTGTATGCATACAGATTAAATGTTGACAACTTATATGTTCTGTTCCTATTATAATTTATATTTTGATAATTTATCTATGTCTACGTGTCCGGTTTGGAGCTCATGCATACAAGTACGAGAATTCAGTTTCACATCTCTATATGAATTCTACTTGCATTTAATTTTTCAAGTGAACCAAAAAGTGTGTATGTAAAACTCTCCTGTGATAAAAATGGAATATAAATGTTTCACTTTCGCAGTAAAAATCGTGCCTCGTGTTTATAGTCATTTCGTAGAATCTAGGTACTTGTAGTCAAATATAAAATCTAGACGTTTATTGATTTTAAACTTTATCTTCGTTTAATTGGTAGATAAAATGAGTTCTAGAAATAAATGTGACAATAAGAATATAGGTTATTTTCTGCTGTTGCAACGATTAACATGTTTAGAAGCGACCCCCCTAAGGATTAATTTACGATCCGCGCCTGACCTAGTAATAACATCAATAGTGAAACAGACTATACTACTTTATTAAGAATGTTCCTTGAAAATGGTTCGATATACTAAGTTTTAATACAAATCAGACATCCATTCTTTTTTAAAAAGCATGGTATTGCACATCAAAAGCATCAAACATGGCTATGATTTTATCAAGCAACCCAATGCACGTGTAGAGTGGTTGAACACGAACGATAACTCTGTTCTGGATATCATCGTTTAGTTTAAATAACCGCTAGATGATGAAATAAGACATATATCTTAATAGATTTTCATGTTTTAACATAAATCAAAGGATATGCTATGGATATGCTATGATAAACGACCAGTACATACATAATTTCCGCTCGAAATTTCACAGGAACTGAACAAATCTCGGCGAAGTCTTACATACAATGTACTTAGAGCAACAAAAAAGAAAACATTCCGAACACATTCGCAGGGGTGGGCTGGACCTGCATGAAAAGGAACAAACTCTACTTTTCTCCGTGAACTCTTTGATAGTGTACTTCTTTAATGACCATGCACTCCGAAAACACCCCTTGCGCGGATCCAGAAAATTTCCCGGGGTGGAGGAGGTTCCGAGAGATGCTTTTGTTTGCCGGAGGAGGGGGGGGGGGTTAGGGGGTCCGAGGCCTATTTTTGGTAAGTTTACTATGTATAAAATTCTGTTAACCAACTTATACTTGCGTGCGAGAAATGTCCGCGAGGTTCTCAAGAGCCTCGTCGTCGCGAACATGTTTCGCCGCTAGCCAGTTATTGTCGTATGGTTGTTATTTCAAAACGGATGTTGATAAGGCTTGGTCGTAAAAATAAGTTGCAGCGAACCAGTTTATGTCTGTTGAATAGCGAAATAAAGTTGTCGCGAATAAAAGTTGGTTTACAGTGAATTTAAATTTTCCAAGGCGGACAACTCCCCCCCCCCACACACACACATACACACACAATCAACGCATGTACCCCAATGGCGTGCTAGCTTTAGAATTACTTCTAAATCCTGATTGTTATTCTGGAGACGCTCCTTCGAGCAATTCATAACAAAATTTAACCATTGGAATTAAAACGTTTGCAGCACAAAGTAAGCTTTTATAAAGAATGCACCGTTTTCACCTGATAAACTGTTAGTAAATACCTAGCTGCAATAATGTAGCCCTCTCCCGTTTTTTTTTTATGAGAGGGCTACAACTCCATAGGATCTCCGTAATGGTGAAAGTGCGGGAGTGATTCACTCCCGCAACGATTTCGTCTCAAATCGTTTATAAATGACAATAACATTTGAATTTCTTACCTGAACTCATTGTAGATGTGTATATGGCATAAATTAATCCAAAAATATCAAGTATAGTCCATATATCGGTTATTTTTTGTGTCAACAACGCAAGTTGAATTTGTCCGCCATGTTTACTGACCTTGACCGGTTTTATTTTGGGACAGCCAATGAGAATTCAGGAGCGGATATTGAACTGAATATAGGAATTCCCCTATTTTAAACATATTGTGGTAGTGTTGATTTTGTGTGTGTTGGTATAAATAAAAAGATCAGTATGTGTGATTATATAAAAAAAAATATGTGTTCATGTTGTTTTCATCAAATCATCATTTCATTCTCTATTCATCTTCTTTTACTGCATGTTACTATTAATAAAAGACCTGACTGACGAAACTGTTTAAAAATATCAAGGCATTTGATTGGCCTAGCCACTTTGGCGGGTCGTGAATTTTATAAATACCAGTGAACAGGTTCTGAGAGTGACCAGACCACTCAGATTACTCAGAGCGTAGGCAAGTGCATGATTCAAGCCATATATATATATTTGTATACAGCACGCACAGTAAGTAGTTTTTATATCCTACTAATATTTCCTCTATTGAATGATCGATGAGTGAATGAATGAATAGTTTTATAGCCTGTAATACTTATACAATAATTTAGTATTTTGACAATTTTACATTATAAATAATAGAAACGTAATGTTAAAGTTTATTTGTAGCGCTGTATTCTATCCTTTAATATTTCATGTACTTTTTAATTGAAATACGGCATTGTTCCATATATAGGTAATTGTGACAGCTACAATTCCCAGAGATATTTAAGTACATGTAAACTCAGCTCGATTCCATAAAACGGTACGATATCCTAAGATATGTACATTATTACATTGATATCATATGTAATTCTAGATTACTATTTTATAGCTAATTATAACGAGTAACTTAATATAGAAAGTTGCTGATGTCATTTTAAATTATCAAGTTCAATAACATAAGCGTAATGATCTTGTCACAAATGTTAAAAGCTGTGGGACTGTGTGTTTTATTCATATATCAAAGACATGTGAGCGTGCAAATGAAATTGTTATTTGTCATAAATTATTGTATATTAATATTTTTGTATATTATTGTAGGGCTGATCCCATATACATCAGAGTCCTGTGGTCAGGCAAATAAATTTATATAACCCGCAACCGGACTTGTTTTCGTCATTTAAAACACCGGCTACAATATAAACGCGGTAAATATGAATTTTTCATTAAACACCATTTTCTTTTTCTGATGTTTTAGTGATAGAACGAGGTAAGATCGCTTATTTACACTGACATTCACGTTATCAAGCCCATCAAAACTCCAAGCGTAAATCCCTTAAAATCACGCAAGAACTGTCATGGCTGCTGAAAAGGACGACTGGTAAACATGCTGATGTGTTTTATCTGGTTTTGATTTATATACGATTAGTTTGTTCAACCTGAATTAAACAAATCATTTTATCTAAAGGAAGTCAATTATAAAAACGATCTTTTCAGACCGAAGTCAGAGGCATTAAAAAATTAATTTTGCACCATTACGGAGATCCTATGGAATTGTAGCCCTCTCCAGTAAACATCAGATATAAAAAAAATATTGGAGAGGGCTACATTATTGCAGCTAGTAAACACCCAACATCTGTAATGATATTATATTTTTCAACAATTCCTTTAATGGTGTGTCATTTATTAATGACGAAGATAAACAACTAACTACAAATAAACTACCTTGTGTATTAGTTGTCATTGACAGTATCATCTGCGTTTGTATATTAATTAAAACGTCAAAGATGTTTAAGAGCCATGTGACATAAGAAAGCGACTTTTTTGAAAGATATAAGAAGATGTTAAACGGAGTCAGAGGATAGATTTCAAATAAGAAAGAAGAATAGCTCTAAGGGTAAGAATTATAGGTCTCATTTGCGGTGTCCCAAGTTGATGCAGACGGACCATCTGAGACTGACACATTCTTAGGTTGCGATTTTTACAATTAATCCTTGGAAAACCAAGAGGTTGTTTCAAACCATTTGTTTCAGACTCCGTTTTAGGTGGCTTTGGTTGAGCACAATTGCTGGAACGAAAAGGTTCAGACACATTAGGTCTGGGAGCTAAGGTTCAAGCACAGAGGGTAGGAAGGACAATTTCTATTATATTCAATCATATTTGTGATCAAAGTGAAGGGGATTCTAGTTGACAACAATTAAATCAAACGCAAGACAACGCTAAGGAAAATTAACATTATTCGTGATTAGAATCCTCAAAACACATTACAGAATCAACTGTAATCTAAATAGCAAGGTTTTCTGTAATCTATATACAACAAACAACAATAAGATGTAAACTACTTACTGTTACTGTTTACAGCTTGCTGTGAACTGCAATTTGGATAATGGGTTCTGTATGCGTGAAAAGATGACCAAAAAACACTTTTTTCAAGAATGGACATTTACTAGAGATCCCGGTCGTGGGTTTTTTTTTGTTTTTGTTTTTTATTTTGTTTTGTTTTTTTGCTATCAAGCATTTACTTAACAAGATATTGCTTAATCTTTTCCAACGAAACATATACAATGTATACATACTCGTGTTTTGGCTATGAGTTGCATCATATGTAATAAAAGTAAAAACTACAATTTTTTCTACTAGAGATTCTAAATAAAACCGTCGACAATGTAAATATGAAAGTTGAAAGCATTTAAACAACAATAAGTTACTGGGTAATATTTACACCCACTAGGTATTTTCCTTCTCTCACGAAAATCGATTGTAATTTACACAGTTATAAACTAACATTACTGAAATCTACGAGATCCAGTGAAACCTGTCAGCCTAAGAATTAGTATTTTTTCAACTTTTAAAAATACTTTAGATGCATTGTTAAGTTTATCAAATGCCAATTTTAACTCAAGTAGCTATAACAATTACTTTTTATATCGTTCACTAGTGTCTTCTCTGTATTTTAGGTTTTGGTTTTGCGTGGATTATTTCTCGATCAATCGATAAAAAGCTATATTACATGTATATTATATTGTACGGACTAACCTCAGACTTCCACTTAGTAAGAGTAATACCGTGGTAACCTTCACATACAAGGACAATAAGCTGTTCCTTCACAGTAACGTTCTAATTGACCACCATAGTATTTACATCTTTTACTCACATTTTATTGATAATTGGAATAATTGATTCATATATAAATATAAACAGTAAAATGCTCATCTTTGGAGATTCAATTGAAACCGATAAGGCGGGTTATGTATTTTTTTCTGCAGTGAGCTAGCTATATTCATACCTACATGAATTTAAAATGATAGAATTTTATTGTTTAATTAATTGAACTATATTATGACGATTTCATATCGAATTACAAATATGCAGAGTGCTTTCCGAATGAATTTACGTATGTAATAGGATTAAAACTTACTAGTATTTAAAAGAAATTTGAGAGCATGAACATTATTTCTTTGCATGATCGTTTCTTCGCACATGCACAGAAACAAGAAGACAACAGTAAATAACTAGCAGTAAACAGCTGACAGTGAGCAGTTAAAGGGACTTGTACACGATTTGAGCTCAACATTTTCAAATTTTATTTTTCCTTTTTAATTATCTATAATGGTAAATATTGATATTTTAAAGATTCGTCAAAAGTCAGATATTGAGTTACAAGCAAGATACAGAGTTTGAAATTCTTTGTTATGTTAACAAAGCTCGAGTCTTGTTATTGTTTACGTATGTGTTATATTGGAATGAGCTACAACAAAATGTTGCTTTTTGTTGATAATATTGTTCATGAACACACTGAATCTTTTTATCTTATTTGGCACGAGTCATTTCGTCAAAGAAACGGTAATTTCTGTAATTTGCATTATTTGCAAAAAAAAAAAAAAATAATAATAGAGTCGAGCTTTGTTTACATAACAGCGATTTTGTTACCCCTGTATCTCGCTTGTAACTTGAGTTTTAACGTTTAAGTTTTTGTCAGTGATTCAAAATGAACAATTAAATAATTCTAAACACAAATAAATAAAAAATAAAAGTTTAATCCCAAATCGTGTCTTAATCCCTTTAATACTCAGTAGCTGTCTATTGTTTGTCGAATATAAAATTTCCTTAGGTTTCGACAGCCCAAATTGTTAAACTTATGACATCTGGGGAGTCTGCCAAACAAATATGATTTTAATGAGTTCCGCTAGATATATGTTCGTTGTATTTTGAAATAAGGTCTATACTTTAAAAGACTAGTTTCGTTTAACATCTTCCTAGTTTATCCGATTTAAATAGTTAATATTTGGTAATTAAAAAAATAAACCAACAATACAAACATCTATTAAAATGTAATAAGAGATACTGTTTTATTTTTAAATTCTAACGAAGAGCAGATATCTATTTATAAACGTCTCATGAGCAAAATGTTACGAACATGTGAGATTTGTTTAGTTGTTTTATAAACCATAACTTGCATTAGTCAAGTAATTCAAAATTGTTCAGTTGTACAATATACATTGAATACCATGATAAACCTCTTGTAACAAGTAATTAAAATATCTCTCCAATCAAAACACAAAATGTGATATTATATGCGCGACAATGTAATCATGTGATTTATTTAGAAAATCTAGAAATCATATTTCAAATGAATACACATATAAATAATTCTAAATAAAAATATCATAATAAACTTTGTATTCGTGTATTCTTTTCAGCTAATGAATTTAAATGCAAGGAGAAAAATGTTAAAGATCCCATGATATATAAATCGATTTTGGATGATAAACCTGACTCTTGGATTAAAGTGTGAAAATTTCTATACATGTCATTATCGACAAAAGTAAACATAATAGTAAAATATCAACGGAATTGAGACTTACAAATTTCTGTGGTTTATGTCAATAATATGATTGGCAAAATGAGTAAATTTTAAATGTGGAACAAATCAAACAGTTATTGAAATTTCAATTCCATTTGAACTTAGTACATGTTATCATAAATTAAGATAATAAATGTGTTTTGAAGAGGTTTCAATTGCACTGCGTATAAATCCTTGAAAAAAAAACAAACTAGCAAATATATGCCTTTACATTATAAAATCTCTTATATACCGTATATTGAACGCCTCACTTGCGAAAAAGACATGTATACATTTCTATCGATCCCAGCAAGTGGAATTGTCAATGTCTCATGCTTTAAATACCCTTCTTTTGCATAAAACCATAATGGTTCCAGTTTGTCTGCCCTTTGATAATCTTCATTAACTTTTCAAGGTAAATTGATATTTTCAGAAAGCAGGTCAAACGTAACTTTGTATTCCATCTTATTTGTACAGTTGCAAGCAGTCACGTGGAGCTCTGTGTCCCCAAATATCAAAGACTCTTCTATATCGACATTTCTATCGACCCCATCAAGTGGAATGTTCAATGTCCCAAGCTTTGTACACCCTTTATCGTCAACATACTTTGGATCTTTTTCATTTGAAATGAAGACCCCACAATCCAGCGTCTTTGCGTTTGGTCTCAGAGATTTAAATATATAAGACTTCTTGTCTCCTGGCTTTATTTTATCTCCTTTGGCTACGAATTTGAAAAATACGTCTTTGCATCTTGGTCCATCGTCCATTATGATTCGTTTTGATTTGTCATGTTTAGTCACATTGAATGCCGGCCATGATTGAATTCCATATGTGTACCTGGAGACTCGCTCGGATATCAGGTGTGGTTGATGTCCAAAGTAAACAGCTCCTTTGACAACGGCCAGACCTGCTTGGTTAGGAACAACCACTTCGCATTTTCCTTTGAACTCTTTTTTGACAGCCTCTTGAATAACGCTGCACTCCGAAAAACCCCCAACCATTAAAATTACCTTTAAATCCTCTCCGATGTCTTGGAAAAGCTGTTTTAGGTGGTTGACAAGTAATTCAATTGTTGGAACAAACATCTGCACAAAAAAGGAAGCTTCCATGAGTAATTTACCGTTTTCACATTTTAAGTCTTTCTTGTATGAGGATTTGGCAATGACATTGTTTATAACAACGTCTAAAGATTTCCCTTTAGAATTACGCTGGGTTTCTTCAATTTCCTTAATTGCAACTGGAATTTGAATGGCAAACATTGGTCCGGTTACAGTTTTATTTTCTGTTGTTACTTCAAGTGTTCTTTTCTTGAATTCAAAATCTTTCCAAAAGTCTAGACAATCTTCTAAGTACTCGGGATCAGTATGGAATATGTTCATTACTGATTTTCCAAAAAGATTTGCAAGAAAATCATCGAAGGCTTTATCGATGCACGTCCCTCCCCAGCTGCCTCCGCTCGCCGGAACGAGCTCTGCAATGGTACCGTCTTGCTTGAGCTGATGAATTGTTATATCAGCTGTTCCTCCTTTAAATAAAAATTATGAAAATGAAATGTTTTTTCTAATTGGAGGACGATATAGATTCCAAAGGTATGGCATTAATTTAATTGAAAAAAAAAACACCAAAGAAGCTTGGATAAACTTGTTAAAATGTTGATATGACAATGAAATTGAATTGCAAGAAAGATTCCCTTGACCATTTGCGGTTAGCTGAGAATAAAACAGCCCTGTGAATGAATAATAGAATGGCATAATGTCTTTCAATACTGTAAAATATATAAATAAATTGATGTTCATGCAAAGATTTAAATATATATCCATGGTTCGGGTGTCAAATCTTATATGATATTATACAACTTATGAAGCAATAGTTAAGGGGTATAGGTGGGGTAAGAGGACCATATGGGTGCACTGTCCAATGCATTTTAGCCCCTATCCGCGAAACCGCGAGACTTAACACTTCATCGCCGTCTTTCTGTTTGTCTGTCAGGTTGTTTCAACGTGGATTTCCATACTTTTTTGACATACTTTGGAAAATTGATTTAAAACTTTCTGTGTAGCTTTATAATGAAAAATTACACATCCAATTTTGGGGTTCTTTTGTTTAGAAAAACCAACATTGCAGATGATGAAGAAATTATTTAAAAAAAAATGATTTTTAATCCAGTAGCTTCGATTCTCATTTAGAATGTAAATGTCGATTTGCATGCTAGTTTTTTCATTAGATAATTATACATGCATACTTCTTAATCCACTTCTTTTCGCAAAGTCTTATATTTTGTTTTCGGAAAACGCATGTCCACTTATGTAAAGAGGATATGCCTGCTACGTGTAGGGAAATTTATGCACCTTCACTTCATAATATAATTAATAGAGAACAGCCCTAACATCTGAGTGTCATGCATTTTAAAATGTTTGTAAAAGCTTTCTTGCTTATCCTAACTATGTCCACAAGAACCCATAAACAAGAAGCAACATTCTGCCATTTCGATTTGTTACTACAATATGTATGTACTTTGATAGATTGACAGGAGTTTACAGTTTTTACTGATTCATAGCCTTTGGGTATGGGATGATTAAACAATTCGTATGTCAATACTCTTAGCGGCTACAGATGTTACACAACGAATTGCTACAATTTGCCAAGTAGATTAACAGAAGACGTTGTAAACGTATAACTCTTTACATATGACTAATGTAAATAGACGACGATTGAAAGAGGAAAGCAAGCAAGTTAAAAATAGCGGGTTATTTTCCCCAGAAGGGCAATACATTACTTATTGATTTTGTCATTGTTGTGCATTTACACATTTACAATGTAAGTATATTTTTATTATTAGATTAATGCGTAATCTTACCGCCAAGATCAAGGACCATATATTTAGCACCAGGTTCATTTTCCGGCAAGAACATTTTGCTTTTGTCGGTTGTTTCCAAATGATTCAACTGACAATAAATGGATGCTGCTTCGGGTTCCAAGGCGATTAAGAGTTGGTTGCTTTTAATTCCTGCCTAATAAAAATATGAATCCATTTTTTAAAATTAAATGTTAAACTCTTTTAAAAATTTATTTAACTTTGCGAAATAATGCAATCATTTTTATTTTGGAAACACAATTTACTCATTTTCTCAACAAAAAAAACCATGCTATTAAATTAATACAGAGAAGGCAAGAGAAATATATGTGGAGGAATCTTCTAGTGTACCTTTACTGCAGCTTCCCTCATAAACATCTTTGCTGTATCATCCCAAATCGCTGGAACTGTCAGAACAAAATATATATCGTCTACGGTAATTTTGACTTTTTGTATGTGTTCCAACGCTTTTAAAAGGTGCTCTTTCATGTGGTTGATACAATGCGTAAAAATTTCAATGGCATCCACATGTAATCCATTATTTGCAATGCACTGAGTTTTTCTATGAACTCTCTAAAACAAGATCAACAAGAAAGGTTGATTCACTATAAACTACTACACAGTCTATAATATAGTGGCAAAAACTCCCAAAGTATATGTTGGAATTTTTTTTAAAAAACCATGAAATTTGGTGACAAGCGAAGCAAGAGACCAAATTAAATGGCGAGTAAAGTTTAAACCAATCAGTGCCAATTATGACGGAAAAGTCTAAAGTCTGTCCCAAGATATTCTTAAATTATTCTATATTTTAAATACCTATGTGTTCAAACGATATTCATTTAATAGTATGAAAAAAATTCCAAAGATTTCTCTTTTGAAACACCGCCTCTAGCTTGTTAGGTTTTAATACACGACTAAAAATAAAAACATTGCGAAAGAGATGAAAATAACCGGATGATAACTTTGAAAATTTGTGCGGGATATTCCGAGTGACTTCCGAATGGAGTAATGTAAACATTTCCCATTATAAATATCCGTAAGAAATCTATTTTCGTTCCTCTGAATTTTTCTTAGGAAAGGGAAAAATGTTAATATGCCAATGAAGATATCTTAGAATTTTCCCTTCCATCGATTCCATTTGCAGTTCTTTCACACGTATGTGTATTTTTGTTAAAAATCGTCCAAATGTGCTGCATAAATATCCTAAGACAGACTTTAGATGCAATGGCAATGCCAATGAATGGAGAAGAAGTTTTGACTTCGTGTCCAAACCATTTAAAATTAGCAAAATACCGTTGATCGAGGGAGGGTATGAAACATGTACTTAATTGTTTTGACGCAGTTATTGAAGTCATTTGAATACGTGTTTTAAATATTCGCAAAATTCATTTTAACGTAGTGGTACACATTTTCATCATATAATTATTTTTGCTCAAACAATATTGTTGGAGGCATTAGCTGTACTGCATAATGAAGGAATATCATTGTGGGAAAAAAAAACTTTTTTAGTATTTAGTTTTTTGGCACATATTTTTTAGACTGTACTGCAAGCACACATCGTAATGGATAAATAAAAAAAACTTAAGCATAATTTTATTTCACAATGATACATGTGTAACTTTAAAGTTTTAAAATTCAGAGAATTTAAAACTATCTATAACAATTTAAATTGTTATAGATAGTTTTAAATTCTCTGAATTTTAAAACTTTAATGTAACACATGTACCACATGTATGTATATGAAAAAATACCAAAATTGAATCGAAAATACACGTATGAGTGCAATTAGCACACATTGTGGAATATGATATGTGTTGTTTTTCAGTAAGAAAAAAATGAAAACGTAAGGAAGAACAGGCATTGGGGGTTCGATAACATTTTCTTTTCCACAAATTCGTCAATAATGAAAAATTAGTCGAGGGATAAAAATCTAAGCTGTATTGGATGATATATACATTTACGTAGCCTTAACTCTTTTTGTTGCAGCGCAGTGGAAAATGATAACAATGAATTTTTTTTAACCGGTGAGTGGGTATTTAGGACGTCATATCTCTAAATTGTAAATCTTTAGGTCAAATTTCACTACAATTTTTATCACTGTCCTAAATGAGAATTTTAAATAGGCCTAACAGACTGATTTGAAAAAATAAACAATTGGGAAGGGTGCCCCCCCCCCCCACCAATTTAACTTCATACATCATTTATTCATATAAGACTTAGAACACAATTTGTTCCTTGTTTACAAATTAATGTCTAAGGTTTACTACCAGTCTGTCGTGCTATAAAAATTATGAAATTAAAAAAAAAAAACCCGCTAGTGTATGCATATTTTAAAATTTGCACTTTTTTAACCAAAGTTTTCATATCCAGAGTATTTGCCCGATGATTAACTCGCCCTACACTTTCCGCCATGGTGTAAATTAGTCAAACTGCGTTCCTGGGCACGCCGTTGTGGAAAATAAATTATTATGATCAAAACTAAAATCGCATAAAATGGCTCCATTTTATTTATTAACTTTTTTGTATTAACCAATGTCCTATCCAAGGTGTAAATACCTGCCCGCGATACATGATAACCCTTTCTACACTTTTCGCCATGATGTTAATTAGCCAAACCCCGTCCTTCTGGAAAATTCTATTCCATTCTCTCGCAAGAGGTCCCGCTTCGCTAGCTTCTATCTATCAAAACTAAAATCGCGCAATCAAGAAACGAATTGCCTTAATTCATTTATTCAGCATTTGTCAAATCTTAACTTCTATGTATAATCCAAGTAAGTTCCTAATAGATATATTCACTGATTATGTCATCATTCAATATTATTTCATTGCAAGGATATATTTTAATGCTAACTGTAATTTAATGCCATTGACTTGGATCCGCCATAGCGTGTCCACCACCTTACTCTCATTTTTGCTATTTCGAGCTGGTTTATCGAAAATGAAAGTAGGTTTTTAATTTATTTCTCAATAATCATTTATCATGTAAAATTCAATTATAGCTTACGGACATCATATCACACATGTTGAAATACCAAAGGTATAAGCAGTTATTCTGGTGCAGGTGTTTCGTAGTTTATTAGCGAAATGTCTTAATTTATAAGTATAGATGTTGATATTTTTTTACTTAAGGTAACTCCAGTGTCTTTCGGATCCGGTTCTTTTTTTACACGGCGTGCTAAATTTCCGGTTATAATTTTGGCACACAACAAGTGTTTTAAAATAATTATGGTTTGTTAAAAAA
The DNA here is from genome assembly GCA_020458035.1 of Magallana ariakensis. Lineage (NCBI taxonomy): Eukaryota > Metazoa > Mollusca > Bivalvia > Ostreida > Ostreidae > Magallana > Magallana ariakensis. The sequence continues at coordinate 33,572,896 of CM035815.1, forward strand.
GTGGAAATTTGTTAAAATATAGCATCTCCGTCATTTAGAGGGATTTGAGAAAGCAAGTAAAGCAGCGATATGTAAAAAGGTAAATGAGTGTGTAATATAATTGTACGTATTGTATGCATTCTCCGCCAACAATAAAATTGCGTTTATGTAGCTTGATGACCTCATGTGTCCTCCGGGACAAGGAGAGGATAAGTAAGTACTTGTGTAATTAAAACTACATAACACTGATTGGTGTTTAATCTACAGATAAATATGTTAAAAAACTGGCCCAGGGATAGAAAGTATTTGACAGAAAGGGGGGGGGGTACTACTGCACTCAACTATATGAGTTTTTTGGCAGTCTCGACCTTAATTTTTTATGTATAATACAGTTTCATTGAGTATATCAATTTAAGTGACTGTTAGATTGTGTCATTTTTGTACATTTCATTTTTTTTCCAAAGTTTGCAAAAAACAACTTGTAAAATTTACATTTTCAATATGGGGGTACACATGTTCAAGAGACTATCAAGCAAAAACTAGATGGTCAATTTTGATAAACTATGTTTTTTTGTTAACACAATATGTAACTCTTAATAAATATTCTTTAAAAAAATTATGTAAACTGAATAATTTTTTAGAATTTTTCAAAAATATGCAATTTTGTGATTTTTTTGGGAAGGTCGTGGCAAGAAAAAATGTAATATTTTTTATATTTTCTGTAGAAAATCAATAAAATTTTAATGATTTAATGATAATCAATTGATTTGCTTAAATTATAACCTAACATGATGTATTTTGGTGCATAATTTAATAAATTATGAGATCATGCATCATGGTGTTAAATTTTGGCTGATAAATTTTTGGACCTTGTGAGCTGAAGCTCACTGTAGGAAAACAAACGTGCAAAGGTATAAATATTTTGGTCTCTATGGTAAGTTTATAAGTTGTTTTAACTATTAAAATTAAAAAAATGTTTGGTTTGACACGGATTTCTAAGACACTGGAGTTACCTTAAATCATGTCTTTAATGACTTGCATTATTATATTGAAATTCAGATATAGATAATTATGATATTTGATCGAAAAGTGTATTGTATACGTTTAAGATTTTAGCACTAGTAACAATTACAAAACCAATAGTCAATACTATGTTACCTTTTCCAGTGATGTTCGCAGTATCATCTTAAAACGTTGAAAGTAGTAGTATTTATTACATTCACTCCCATTTTCTGCTAGAGCTGCATACTTCCGTTCAGCTTGATACCCAAACGAATTAAAAGATTGATCTGGGTTCAGAAGAAGAACACTGGGAGTCTTGTAAGAAAGATGTTCTCTACCACCCCAGTTGTTGATCTTTACCTTGGTCCATTCCCATTTGAATGAATATGCATAACCCGAATATACAGTTCCAAAATCTATAGCAGCCACAAGCAGTTTGGGCGTATTTGAGGCATCATCCTGTGTTAGAGATTCAGCCATGTCAAAATTCTACTTTCTCTTTAAAAACTGGGAATACACAGCGTCTATATTTGGCCACTAAATGACCTGGAGTGAGGCAAAAAGTAATTTACGAGGTTCGTTTTTAATATGTACACAATACCGCTCTCCGTGTCATTTTTCAATAAACAAAATGATTAACACGTTATTTGACATGATTTAATTTAGCTTTCATTATAATTAAGTTTTATTCGATAAAATAAATTGGTATTTCGGTTACCTGATTCAAAAGTCAACAGGTAGTTTCACCTAAATTGTGCGTCAAAAATTAAAAGGCCGACGTATTACACCATGTACACGGTTTCTCACAATACTCGCCTCATTTTCGTTTTTACAATCAACCTTTCGAGGTCCACACTGTCATCAAAGCGTTTCCTTATCGTTTAACATCAAGTTTGAAACTTGTATGGTAAGCGTTCATGTTTTACACGTACATTAATGCCGAAAACGACCGAGCAACTAAATATGAAAATAGGAACCATCTTATAACTTCTATTATATAAAATGAGTACATTTTTTAACCGAATGCAAACACACCCTAACATATAAAAAAAATTATCTTCTATCTAATATCTTTTAGTTACTCTCTTGATCCTGGATAACAAATGTATCAATTTAAAAACCTATTTACAATGCAACCTCTTTCTTCTGTAGGCGGAACATTTCTTTTAAAATTCCAAATATAAAATTATATTTTTTAGTTAAAATAATTATTGTTCAAGATATTCACCGTATAAATAAGTTTAACAATAATAAAATTCGAGATCGATTAAAACACCAAAAAAGAAATAAGAAGAATACAAGTTTGATCACACGTTTCTAATTTCAGTTTTAATTATTTTATTTGTAGATCACCTCTTATAGAGGTCACTGAAAATCATCGACTTCGGGTTGTCTAAAAAATACCATAGCAATGTTTGTTCACCAACAATTGGCTGTTACAATCAACATGAATCCAACCTGTTGCAAATCGTGAGAGAATTCGTCTGAGAAACAACTAAACGCGTAAGAAATCAAGTCAATTGTTTTGTCTATAATGAGGAAAACGGACTCTTCGTGACCTTTCCAGATTTCAAGAACATAAAAAAGGATACTTGTAAATAGTAAATTGTATGCTTAATTGGAACTCCAAGAGCATTTGTTTTGTTTACAAATACGCGCGTACAATTTAAGCACAAAATTAACGACCTGTTAAAATATGCAAACTACATTTTTTTTTTAATTTTTGCAGCGTTATGCATTGAACAGTTATTACTTTACTTTTACTAATTAACAATTACTTTTGATTATATTGCCGTTTGTTACAAAATTATTATTCATTTTTTATTTATATGCAAGTCATATGCAAAATATACAGTAAGTCGCGACAACTTTATATCATAAGTAATGAATGTTAACTTGTTTGCGGCTAGCATGTCATACATATTTATTAACTTCTGGTTTTCAGTTATCTCAATTAAAAGTTTGAAAACATCATACACAAAAAAATAATGAATTATTCGGTGATTACCTTCTGTCCACCCCCGACTTTTTCATCGGGGAAAAAAATTGTTCATTATATATTTACATCTACCAAGTATGATTACCTCTATTTCTTACCTTTAGTTAATTCATAGCTCTATAGGAATTGCAGAACTGAAATATACATGCCCCGTTTATCGATTGGTCGAAACCTACAGCGACCTAAAGCCCCTTTCACAATTGGCGCACGAGCAGAAGCGACCAAATATTCGTGCGACCGAAAAAAAATTAGATATGGTTCGTAAACTGTTGCCAAAATAATCGCATATGAAAAAGAACTCGTACGAAACTCGCACGATTCAGAGCGACCGTTGTGCGATGTAAAAGCATTGAATCTTGCGATATATCTTGCGTCTATATGTGACTGTTGTACAATGAAAGCGAGTGTTGTAAGATAATGCGATAGGATCGCACGAAAGACGATGATCGGATGATTGAATGTGCGCCAATGCAATAGGACGAGCGACGCTCGTCCGATCATGCGTTTCATCGTACGAATGCTCGTACGAGTAAGAGGGGGGTATATATACCGCCCGTTTCCGACGCTCAGTAGAAAAAGTTGAATGCAAGAGAAGATACCGCCCAAGAAGATGACAAAAGCAACAGCCAAAATCAAGATCAATTGTGGCCTGAAACAGATATACTTATATAGCGTATACTGTATAGGGGAACTATTCGCCCCCGTTTTATTTTCGCTCATTTCGCTCTTTTTGTCAGTTAGCGGACTCAGACTTGGCGAATTTTAATGTCTCATATCATCTCTCTTTTACCACAACATTGTTGGGGCGAATTCAAGATAAGGCAAAACCGTAAGTAGAAGCGAAAATATCATGGGGCGAAAATAACCCTTTATCCAGTATGTACTAGTGGCAATGCATGAAAACTGAAACCGATAAATCTTGCAATGATAGTAAAACGTTGCAAGATTACACGTTGAGTCACGTTGAACAACAGTCTCATGGTCGCACAACACACGCATAAACAGCTGCGGTTTATCTTATGACCTTTAAAAATCGTGCATCGCTTTTGCGAGTACACAAAACGTTGTAAAACGTTCGTACTAATGTTCGTGCGTTGCTTTGCAATAATTTGGATCGCATTTGGTCGCGTCTAAATAGTGTGCATGCCCACTATTTTGAGGAGACTTGATGCGACCACAAAAACGCATGCAACGAATGCGAGAGCTCTTGTAACGTATGCGATAGCTCGTGCGAAGCCAAAAAATTCCGATCGCAAAGTGCTGTAAAGTGCTCGTGCGCCAATTGTGAAAGGGGCTTAAGCAAAGTCAAGGACTGCACGAAATAAGCATGATGATGACAGATCAAATTCCCATAGGAGATGATTTGGCCGTTTCTTTCAGCTAACGCACGGATGTACATTAACAGTAATTTTGTTAATTTAACTTACTTTTTACTATCAATTTATTAATTTGTTAAAAGAAAGATGTAAATATAAGCAATGAAATGCTTTCTTCGGTGATTCATGCGGGTTATGAAGGTAGCGATCATTGCAGAAAACATTACCGGCTAAATCGGGTTTTGTATATTTTTTTTCTGCAATGTCGCCCCCTTCAAACCCCGTATGAATAACCAAAGAAAGCATTTTATAGTTTAAATACATGCAGTTTCTCTTAAATGATAAAATTACATCGTTTTAAGCTCACCTGAGCTGAAAGCTCAAGTGAACTATTCTGATCACATTTTGTCTGTCGTCCGTCTGTCCGTCCGTCCGTCCGTCTGTAAACTTTTAACATTTTCAACATCCTCTCAAGAACCACTGGGCCAATTTCAACCAAACTTGGCACATAGCAGCCTTAGCCTAAGGGGATTCAAAGTTGTGAAAATTAAGGACCAAGCCCTCTTACAAGGGGAGATAATTAGGAATTCATGAAATTTTTCGAGAAATTTTCAAGAATCTTCTTCTCAAGAATCATTTGGCAAGGAAAGCTGAAACTTGTGTGGAAGCATTCTCAGGTAGTGTAAATTCAATGTTGTGAAAATCATGACCCCCGGGGGTACGATGGGGCCACAATGGGGGGTCGACTTTTTACATAGGAATATATAGAGTCAATCTTTAAAAATCTTCTTCTCAAGAACCATTTGACCAGAAAAGCTGAAACTTATGTGGAAGCATCCTCAGGTAGAGTAGATTCAAATTGTGAAAATCATGACCGTTGGGGGGTAGGGTAGGGCCACATTGGGGAGGGTCGCTTTTTAACATAGGAATATATAGAGTCAATCTTTAAAAATCTTCTTCTCAAGAATTATTTGGCCAGGAAAGCTGAAACTTGTTTGGATGCATCCTTAGGTAGTGTAGATTCAAAGTTGTGAAAATCATGACCCCCGGGGGTAGGGTGGGGCTACAACGGAGGGTCGATTTTTAACATAGGAATATACATGTACATGTATAGAGTAAATCTTTAAAAATCTTCTTCTCAAGAACCATTTGGCCAGGAAAGCTGAAACTTGTGTGGAAGCATCCTAATGTAGTGTAGATTCAGAAAATCATGACTCCCGAGGGTAGGATGGGGCCACAATGGGGGGGTCGACTTTTCACATAGGAATATATAGAGTAAATCTTTAAAAATCTTCTTCTCAGAAACTAATTATCCAGGAAAGCTAAAACTTGTGTGGAAGCATTCTCAGGTAGTGTATATTTAAAGTTATGAAAATCATTTCCCCCATGGGTAGAGTGGGGCCACAATGGAGGTGGAATTTTTACATAGGAATATTAAGAGTAAATCTTTAAAAATCTTCTTCTCAGAAACTAATTAGCCAGGTGATTATTTAATATTGTTTAGATTTTGGCTTCTGGATGATTCCTGGACGATTGGGTCTCACAAGGGGTTCACAGTTTGATGTAGGTTTATATCCCATTTATAAACAATTGTTTAGGATCTTTTTGAGAGCTGCAATGCTCAACATGTGATATTACTATAAAATCATACTGTTAGAAAAGGGACTAATGATAATAAACATAAGAATATCCATTGGAAAAAATTGATTTTTATTTATACAGGATCTACATGTATTATATTACATTGTCCAGATAGCTTTTATTATGACTCCATTAAGCTGATTTTATCATACCTATTGTTCCTCAGGTGAGCGATGTGGCCCATGGGCCTCTTGTTTTATTATAACGCCAATTAACTGACATCAGAATGCTCACAATGATTCAGATGTTATTGTTTTATTCCAAATCAAACGAAAATGATATTTATCTGCTATGAAACAGATATACTAGCTCGTCATTTTGGTTTTTTTTTCTATATTTCTTGCCTATTTTACCGTGTTTCAGTCTTCCATTCGTTAATGTTATCAAACATCAAACACTGTAATAGAATGTTTGGTATCATTGAAAGGTATTAAAGAGAACATGTATTAAAGAGAACACTAATAATTAAAGATAGAGTCTTGAGCAAGACTATGAAACCGAATACGGACTAATGTAGGGCTTGTGAATGTTGACTATTCGCAAGTCATCAGACCGTTTTCCCGTCAGATGGACTCTCTCTCGAAAGCCCCCCCCCCTTATTTAGATTTCTTAAACATACATAACAGAGTCCGGTAGAGGACTGATACAAATTTCGCAAGAATCAATTGTCAGACATGAATGAACTATCATGCTATCATAAAGGAAATTCTATCACGATGTATTGTCAGTTTAATTTGGCCTGATGTTTTGAAGGGTATAATGAAGAAATCCTTCATCGAGGCTTTCTGACATAAATTATGTCTTGTAGAAACTTTCAAACATACGGAGTACATGTATTGTGGAGGGTCGTTTTAGCCGTCATGCAATGATTTTGTGATGGTTTCTGAGTACGTAGATACGCATACTCTGACAATTAGATACATGACTCCCCATGAGATATAAATCACAATTTACAGAATTTCATTCGAACACTTTTAAAACCATTTTGTGTTTGAAAGGGGGGGGGGTATTTAATTTACATATTCTTTTCAGGTAACCTCAGTAAAAGATGAAAAGGTTATCATCATCTTAACCTAATATAGCACGCTAGGCACTGAATGCTGCTTAAGGGGGTTGGAGGTCCCTTGAATACAATTTAAATGCTTATTAAATCTCACTTGATAATGAAATCAACATCTTTATTTTGTTGCAGTTTGTGTGGTACATTTCTGAAACAAATGTCAGCAGCATTATTTTAGTGAAAACAAGGTACTGATTGACTATGATATTTGATTTTTTGTTTCTTGCAAAGATTGCATCCAGGATTATATTCCGTACTTTAATGTTTAAAGGATTAACCCCGCAGTGTGGGCAAATGTTGGCAAGCAACCTATTCAATCTTATCATTACCAACATATTCATTATATGTGTTAGTGCTATATCTATTTCACTAGTCCAGTGCTAAAAAATAAGATTATGAAATCGCATTTTGTCTTTTTATTTTCTTTGTAACCGTTGTGGGATCTGGTGATGTGCAGTCAGTGAAACTTCCTTCTTTGTTGGTGTGTAATGTTACCTCCTGTCCATCCTGTCCATCTTGTTAGAAACTCTCTCCAAAGAGGGCTTTGCTGGGTATCTGATGATCTGTTGATTAAAAAAATAATGGTCCGCCTACCGCCAAAGAGGCAACATGAACCAAGTTGGCGAAAATTAAACGGGAATTTTCCCCTGCATATGATATCTATATAATACCCATACCAATTCTGTATAGCGTGTGTATTAATTGGTCTTGATAGCCATTTGATTATTAAACTTGTTCAAACTAACTTTTCATTGCATATTCATCGATTTTCGATATGCCCCTCATAAGACGCACGGCGTGAAATAAGCAAATGATCATAAAATATCCGAATGTTCTTCATAATAAACTAATTTGAATATTAGAGAATATGAAACTAAAGTAGTAGCAAAGGAAAACATTTACGACGTTTATTTTTTTTATAAGGAAAGCTATTTATAAAACCCGGCGTATATATACATACATTTACATTATAAGTATTCTGTATACCGGTTGTCAAGTTGAACAATTTATTTCATGAACGTATAGTTTTTTTCGGGGGAGGGCGGGTAAACCTTTAAAGAAGGTGTTGCAGAAAAGCAGGATTAATCCCTAAACACTCGTAACGCTTAAAGAGTCATATCTAAATATAGACACATTACGTAGACAATATTTACATTGTGGGCATGTCCCGTATGTTGGCAAAATACACAAACATTTTACGCGCATTTCTATCGAACACAGCAACCATCATTTGGTCTTTATAGATACAGTTAGGAAAATGATCATATTTTCTGTATTTTGATGTTAACACAAAACAGTTTTATTTCTACTGTCCAGTGTGTTTTAAATATCGTTCTTTGGAGCTACATGAATAAATCTGATTCTGGCTCTTCAAAAACGTCAGAGTTGTAACTATAATCATCACATATCCAGTGTTTGTATGGTATCTAGATAAACGCCTATACTCGGTCCCAATTTTCTGCTTCCAACATTTTTCACTTAATATTTAGATAATCATAAATATATCTGTGCCCAATCTACGTTTTTTCAACAAGAAAGAAAATAGTTCAGGTAATCTGTTTTGAAACGCCCCTTCTGCCACTTCAGGTTTCAACACACAACCAAAAATAGAAAGTCTACGGGGATTTCGCAATGCAGCAGACATGAAAATATCCGGATGATAACGATGAAAAATTGTGCGATGTGTTCCGAGTACTAATAATTCTGAATGGGGAAAAAATGTAAATATCTCCCATTATAATCTCTGTAAGAAATTTGTTTTTGTTCATGTTAATTTATCTGGATAAAAACAGATTAAGTGTCATTGAAGAGATCTTGGATTTTTCCCCTTACCGGTATATCGATTTCAATTGTACTTCTTTGACAGTATGTATATTTTCAATAAAATTCGTCAACAAGTAAGAGAAGCCGTAACTTGGGACAGACTACAGTCTAGATAAAAAGGTGAAATGAAAAAATGACAATAACAAACCATCAACCATCTCAAAAATCCATGAAACGAAATACAAATTCTAAGCAGAGCAACACGGACCTCCAAAAAAGATAGAGGTACGATCAGGTGCCATGGAGGAGTGAGCATCCTCTGCTGACAGGTCACACCCGCCGTGTGCTCTTTGTCGTGATCGGGAAAAAACGGAAAAGTCCGTAGACAATTAGGTGATTAATTATGGTCTAACAATTACTATGAAAAACTTCAGTCATCATGCGACCCAGTGGAAGATTGTATTTGCTGACAAGGCCGTTGTATTGACCATAGAACTTACGAAAAGATAACTTCAAACGAGACTGTTGATAGTCCTGTTTTATCAACTTGTTTGTCAGTAGCTTGCCTCGCCTTAGAAACTGTTCATATGAAGAGCATGTCCTTGCGTATCGAATTAACTGAGAGACAAAAACACCATATGCAGGTGATGAAGGTATATTGCTACATAAGTAAGGAAAAGTTGATAATAGAAAAATTGAGTCATCGCGTTTATCATAAAGTTTTGTAGTTAGATTACCATTAATATCAATTTCCAGTAAAATATCCAATTATGAAACAGATGACGCAAACTCTGTGGTGAAGATATTTATCCGTACATATTTTAACTACCTATTGCTTCTTCCTCTTTTAGCTTTAACAACCTTTACATGTATCTTTGAAAACAGCATACCCAATTATTTCCTAAAAAAATGCATGTAAATTAAAAAAAACATAACTTACTAGATTGATACATACATTGTTTTGAAATCCCTTGTTTAGAAAAAATATTTATAATTCAAGTTTATAATGTGGACTGCACACAGTGTAAGACCTGTTTAAAAAAAATTAAGCTCGCCAGCAAAATATTACATTGAAAAGATTAACATCGAATTATGTAAATTTGATTTCCATTTCATCTCCACCCCTATGAAAAACAACAATAATCAGAACGTCAAAAATAAAGGATTTTAAAAAGGATTTATGATACAGGCTAATAATGGTAAACAAAATAAAGGACAGATATCTCCAAAATTTACCAATTCTAACACACAACCATTACACCGTGCATATATATGTACATATAGAAAGTAACTGTAGACTTCTATATACAGAAATACTTTATAACAAAGCAGAAATATTCGTTGAGGATTTAATTTCGATATTTTCGTTTGCAGTATAAATCAACGAAATTAAATCCATGACGATTTTTTAACACAAGTATTAATGAATACAGAATTGATACGTGATACATATTAGAAATAACGATGTGACGAAATTAAATGCCAACGAAATTTTATTACGTTTAAAAACGATATAATATGTGCTTCTATATATATATATATATATATATATATATATATATATATATATATATATATATATATATATATAGGAATACTCATTATTAAAAATGCATGAACATGTGTTCATGTATTGCAATACCTTGTGTAACCTTTAATTTGAACCTTATTTTTAAATCATATAAAAGAAGTGTTTATAAATCATTATTACATCGATATCTGTTTTGAATGGTCTTTGATATTTGGAATTGTTTATCAATTACATACTTTCATCCTTTTGTTCTGGGGAAAGCAGGTCAAAGGTAGCTTTGAATTCATTTAAATCGTGAAGTTCCCTGGCAACAACCTTTATCTCTGTGTCAAGAAGAATTATTTCTCCCTCAATTTTAATGGCAATCCCTTTTTGCACTTTTGGCAATTTGATCTGCATAGAACCAATTTTTGAAACTCCTTCCTCATCAATATACTTTGGATCCTTCTCGCGTGACAGGTAAATGCTGCAATCAAAAAAATCTTTTTCTGTCTTGACTATATCCAAGTAAAATCTTTCTTTGTGCTCTGGTTTAATTTCATCTCCTTTGTTGATAAGTTTCATGAAAACACCACAGCACCTCTCTTGCTCTACCATCAATGTTTTTTTGCTGTCGAGCTGTTCTTCTTGGGCAAAGGTGGACCAGTTTTGGATACCGTAAGAATAACTGGAAATTCGGGTAGAAACAGCATCTGACACATGACCTATATATACTGCACCTTTCAACACTGCAAGACCGGACTCGTCTGGTAAAACGAGGTGTTTTTTCCATGATTTCATTTCATTTCTGATCATGTCTTTAATTATGTAACATTCTGAAAAACCACCAACCAAAAGAACAGTATCCACATCTGCTAATTCAGGTTTTTTCCATAAATAATCAAGTTAGGATTTTAGATGATCACTTGTTTCTTTAAACAAGTTTTCAAACTCAGAAAATGGCATTCAAGTCTGAAAGTTATTAAATTAAAGGAAATAATTTCTCTGTACTTTGATGAAGAAATTGCCTCACATATTCCCTTTTGTCATCAAGGATTTCACAGAGAGACAAAGGAGTTATAATGTAGAGGTTATCTGAAGTTATAAATTTCCCAGCCCGTTTTTGAACTTCAAACTTTCGACTAAAATCCAAATAGTCCTCCGTACATTCTTCTTTAAATATCTTCATGGAATCCTCTCCAAAAAGGTCACAGAAGAACTTCCAGTATGCCTCAATCCGGCTTAATGACCTGCTTTAAGCTTCCATCGCTGGTCTTTTTATGCACCGAGATATCAGTTGTTCCACCTTATCACGAACAAAGAACATAAACACTCCAATGTGAACGATAAATAACGATACACAGTACGACAATTTTTCCTTTATGAGGCGTGAAAAATAAATTTACTTGTTTTCATGAACATTAAAATTTAATTTAGATGCCTACCAGTAATTGGATCTAAATAATTATTCCGTAATTTTTGGTTTGAATGTGCTTGTGATTGAAAGCCTGTAAATTTTTAGCCGGGCCCATTGCGTGAGCAATAGCCAGGCTATGGCTACAGTGTATTGTTTACCGGATGTTGACTGAACAGTAGTTGAAATTGTTTTTTTTCATAAAATTGTAGTTTCAAATTAAAAGAAGAGTCAACGTAGAATGTATGACATGTCAGTTCGTCAGTGTAAGTTTACAACTAAGGTATTTAAACATCCCGTGGTAATATTGTTCTGTGTAACATTCTAAATACTACGACTTTGCAAATTAAAGTTGCTGAGCAGCGGAATACATTGTTTAAACTAAAAGCTTAGGTCATTCTAATAGATCCTGTTATAAAGCTGCTTAATTGTACATATTGTTGCGGGAATTGTATCAAGAACTTGTACAACAGTTAATCCAAGTTGGGTTGTTGAATATGTGACCCTCCCATGATTTATCATATTTACGATATAAATATTAATGAATACGCTTATAAACTCAGTTAATTTATTGATAATGACTCGGTGTATCTAATTAGACAATAATGTCATTTCATGAAGACATTTTCAATTCACATCCATGGAGCCTGAATATCTGTATCGTGAATACTTTGATTTAGTTTAAGCTTTTGTTTACTCTATGCTTGACTGTTATGCTCAGGATTATCACTCCTGATTATGATAGTCATTATCGCAAATACCCTATTAAACTTAGCCAGTTGAGCCCCACTATCGTGTAGAAATAATACATAATATAATGATCAGTACAAAAAAAGGGTGGGAAGTGTGCAAAATACATTTGATTTACCACCAATATCGATCACCATGTATTTGAATCCAGGTTTCAGTTTATCTTGAAATTCCCTTGTTTTTGCTTTGTCCTCTTTAAGATACATGTACTGACAATAGACTGAAGCTGCATCCGATTCCAGAACGATTTTTAGCTGACCCTTCTGTATTCCAGTCTATTGTGAGAAAACAAAATCTTTGTTGGGTCTTAACTATATATTAATTTTGTTAATTCATTTCGATCTCTAAATAACTGATAATAATGACAACTTTAAAAAGTTCAATGCAATTCAATTTTTACATATACATGTGCTTTCAAGGGAGAACAAAACAATCTTACGTACCGCTTTAGAAGCTTCAATCATAAACATTCTGGCTGTGTCGTCCCAAATGGCTGGAACAGTGATAACAAATTCTATGTCACTCAGTGGAACACTTTGTTTGATAGTTTTGTAAATGTCGTCCAATAAACTGTTTGTCAAATAATGAATACAAAAAGTAAAACGCTTCAATGCGTTGAATTCTTTTCCTGTCTCATCTTTACACACGGTTTCCCTATGTACCCTCTAAAAAAAATATCAATTCGGTACATTTTAAAATACATGCAACAAATCTTAATGATTGATGAATATTTGCATGGGTACTTAATACATAAAAACAAACATTTTTCATTTAAGGCATAATTCAGTACAGTTTTAATTCAATCCTCTAAGATAAACAAAACAGTTGTTTTTTTTTAAATGTATCTCTTGAGGTGTCACAGTACGCCTTGTTATTAAATATGAAGTTATACATTTAAATCAAATTTAAGGGATGGTGAACATATACATCATAACCCTTCATAAACGATTCTAAAAAGGTCCCTGATTATTGATTTAATTGATATTAAGTTCACATGTTAACATTTATTCTCTTAAAATTCTTCAAGATGCATATGGCTTACCTCTGTGAGTTTTGGTTTCAAAATTAATTTGAACCTGCGGAAGAAGTAATAATCTTTATGTCTCTCTTCTTCTGCTAATTCAGCATATACACTGTACTCTCTCTGCTTTGAATCCAAACTCGGCAAATTCACCGTTCGGTTTCAGAAGCAATGTTGTTGGTGCCTTATGAGTCATGTATTCTCCACAATGCCATGAGTGAGTAATTACTTTCGTCCAATCATTGCTGAAGGAGTAGGCATAGCCAGAGTATGCTGTACCAAAATCAATGGATGCCACAATCGGTTTTTTACAGATCGAGTACTTTTTGTCAATTTCAGATGAACCTGTTTCACCTTCTGAGACTAATGCATCATTTTCACCATTCATTGTTGAACACAATATCAATGACCTTTTAAATTGAAACATTAAATTCATGATAATGTATCTATACAAAGCCGATATTTTTTACTGGAACAACATACAACACAGATGGTTAAAAATGTAAAATGTCTCGATATTATATTTAAAGCTAATTAATTGTTCCGCGTTTTTTTTTACCAAAGAACAACAATATTTCAAACAAACAAATTTTTTTAGAAAGCTATAAAAAGTTCTCTATAGGAGAAACGATCTGTAGAAATACTGGGCTGTTAGTAGAATAGAAATAAAGTTCTTGTTATCGTGATTGTTGCAGGATAACCTCCTCGGCTAACGCCTCGGCTTTTATATTTCAAAACAACATTTCTCGACCTCGGAGGTTATTCTGCAACATTCACGAAAACTCGTACTTTATTTCTCAAATAACTTACAACAATGAATCGGTCTCTATTCAAAGATATAGATATTTGAAGTGAAATGAGAAAAAATCTTTGGATACGGTAAAAATTTATTCAGCATGTGCACTTTGCAGTGAGTGTAAAAAATCTTTTCACTTTGTCCTCCGATTTGTTCGTTGTATACCACACCGAATCTTACGCAGTATTGTATACTGTGCTAATATTTCTTCACGTCTTCAAACCAAACAGTTAGTCTTACCCGATGACGAACCCGATTGTAATAATACAAAAAAAAAAATAAAACTGCAGATTAAAGGATGACTGCACTTAAGGACATGCGATATTTGCGTGAAAATAAACTTTTAAAAGAAGAATTTTTCCTTCAATTGCAGAAATGGCCCTCATCTAAACTGCAACTATAGGTAATTGCGTTAAATAAAAGTATGTTGTTACCAAGTACGAATTTGTTTTCATAGGCGGGGGTCATCACGATTTCTTGAACCTCCATACAATAATGAGGACGCCCACTTTTATACTTACTTCATACATAGTCAGCGCAGTTCTCCGTTTAACAGTAGCTGTATATTTGCATTATCGAAATTATGTCAAAGGGAGATTAATAGACAAACATGCGTTCATGGTTTAAATGAGAAAAAACTGCTTCTTCTTACTTTCGCTTTCCCTGTTGTAACCAAGGGTTGATGCATGTTGAATATTATAATTCACCACGTGATTTCTCACCTCAGGTCACTTTGTGAATACAAAATTCTATCACGTGACGTGTAAGGTAGCATGTTATGTGCTAACTAGGACAATGTTTTCGAACACGTTAAGTTGTCCAGCATTGATTTAAAGTCTTCTGTACTAACATTGGCGTGGTCTTATTGTTGAAACCATAGAAAATAGTATATTTGTATCACATAGAATTTATAGGGTTATGGTGAAAGAGTGATCACATAAATTTTTATACATGGCATTGTTATTTATGCTAGTCTAATTTTAGTAACATTCTGATAATGTAAGCTCCACCTCTCATGCATATTAATATCAATCTTAGGTTTGATCAAGGGCAGATAAGCGAAAATTCTCCTTTTTTCGAAAGTTGAAAGAAGAAAAACATAGAATGAGCCAATTGTATCACAGTCTAAAATCTTAATTCATGTCGGAAACTGCCTATACTCTTTAAAAAATTTAACAAAAGTGATATTGGGTTAAGAAAAAACGCAACAGAAGCGACCGAAAAGGCCCTAAACCTGGCGCTAAGTGCAGTCATCCTTTAAAACACAATACCTGACACTATTTTAGAGAACTTTGTCTGTTAGAAATGATAAAAGTGATAATACAAGTAACGCATGCTATTATTACTGACCACATACTGGCCTCGTTTAATCAATACACACCGAACCCGATAACGAACCCGAACAAGAATTGGAATATAAAAATTAATTTTCTCAAAAATATGTCTACCAGACGCTACAAAAGTGTAAACTTAA
Source organism: Magallana ariakensis (assembly GCA_020458035.1). Classification (NCBI taxonomy): domain Eukaryota; kingdom Metazoa; phylum Mollusca; class Bivalvia; order Ostreida; family Ostreidae; genus Magallana; species Magallana ariakensis. The sequence goes on from CM035815.1 coordinate 33,588,622, forward strand.
TCTGCTGTTTGACATTTTGAAGCTGTTCAGCAAGTTTCATATTATTCCTTAAACGCATAAAGAAAAAAAAGTGTGGAAAACTGAAGTGGGACAGACAGACAGACGGACGCAGAGGAAAGCTATAGTCCCCTCCGGTGAAACCGGTAGGGGACTAATAATACCACAATATTTAATCTTAAAAAATGAAACTTGGTGGAGGGAACTCAATATTTGATATAAATGATTTTGCAGTAGAACTAGATTAAAGCAATGTTCTATATTATCTATTTCTATAAAGTATTTATTTATAAAGTTTTGTTCTTTTTCTTAACGTTTTTTTCCATACAAATTCATCCTATCTTTTTTAACATGGTGAGGCTTATATCTATGAAACAAAGTATTATCATGTTGTGAATTTTGTTACTTCTACCCGGTAAATTCAAACTTCACAATATAACAGTATCCAAAGTAAGAGAAATAATAGCATTGATACATGTAATCCAAAGAGAGATTACCTGCTTCATAAAGTGTAAGCTTTTATTTTATTTTTTAAGAATCATTTTTGAAAATTATTAAATAGGTTATGCTTAACTTCATCGTAGTCCCCAATTATCCATAAGAGTAATTTGTCTATAATGGCATTTTCTTTCAGCTGTATTTGAAATATGTTCAGAGAGTTTTGTTAAATCTCAGTCAAAACTAGAGCCATTTAGGTATTATTGTGTTTGGAGCAATACATGCCGTAATAATTATCATCAAACTATATATCATCAAACTATATTATTTATTTTTCTGCAAAATTTACAATTCAATTCAAACTTATTTAAAAGTATTGACAACTTTTTGCTATCTAAATATCATAACATCAGTACTCTATTAGTACCAATTCCTTTCCCAGGCGCAAATTAACTACATTTGTAAACTAGCGTAAACTAGCAAACGTATGTAAACATGCCGGTGACGTGAATAGGTTACAAACGAATAAATTCTAAAATTGTCCAAACCACTACCTTCGAGAGAGCTAGACTTGCACGAAGGTGGAAATATAAATCATGTTGTTTATTTTATGAAGTTTTGCTACACATAAAACAGTACAACAAAACATTTACTAGTAACTAAAATCCATACTATTCAGTGGCGGGTTTAGCAACCTGGAATGGGAGTAAAATAATGGAGAGGTGCCGAAAAATTTGATTTCCTTCTGTATTTGAGATGTGTAAATTGTTACAATATACTATCAAAAGTCCACTTTGACGGCAGTTTAGTCGGTATAGAGCTTAGTGGATGTGCTGTATAAAACGAAAGGGGTACAAAAAGACTTTAATCTTCAAAAAAGTCACGTATATAAATTCCCAATTCCAATTTGACCATCATGACGATCGGATACAAATTAAGACTGATAAAATTCTAGAGACGAATAACATGTTCATTTTTTAATTCAAATATGTACACAAAGTAACAACTAAAGTTCTTAATCTCAAAGTATTTTGAAAATTTTTTGTCCGTTTTTTATTCCTTATACATATGTTATATTTTTTACTTTAAAATAATACGTGTATTTTTATATTAACAGATGCATTCACAAACAAGAAGTTCGTGAAAAAACACTAAAGTTGATTAATCGAATACGGTATTTATAACATTATAGAGTTTGTTACATAAATTGTGAATAATTATACAGTCTAGTTAAATAAATATATTTTTTTATTTGTTTATAAGTTTATCACATAAAAGTTTTCCTAGGTTTCTGTTGTATAAAACCCTATTGGTCTTAATCAGTCTGCCCTTCGATAATTTTCAATGACTTCATTCATGTTTCAAGATAAATTGATTTTTTCGGAAAGTAGGTCAAAAGTTACTTTGTATTCCATCTTGTTTGTACAATTGCAAGCAGTCACGTGGAGCTCTGTGTGCCCAAATATCAAAGACTCTTCTATATCGACATTTCTATCGACCCCATCAAGTGGAATGTTCAACGTCCCAAGCTTTGTACACCCTTTATCGTCCACATATTTTGGATCTTTTTCATTCGAAATGAAGACCCCACAATCTAGCGTCTCTGCATTTGGTCTTAGAGATTTAAATATGTAAGACTTTTTGTCTCCTGGCTTTATTTTATCTCCTTTGGCAACGAATTTGAAAAATACGTCTTTGCATCTTGGCCCATCGTTCATTACGACTCGTTTTGATTTGTCATGTTTAGTCTCATTAAATGCCGGCCATGTTTGAATTCCATAGGTATACCTGGAGACCCGCTCGGTTATAAGATCTGGCTGGTGACCGAAGTAGACTGCTCCTTTGACAACGGCTAGGCCTGCTTGGTTAGGAACAACCACTCTGCATTTTCCTTTAAACTCTTTTTTGACAGCGTCCTGGATAACACTGCACTCCGAAAAACCCCCAACCATCAATATTACTTTTAAATCTTTACCGATGTCTGTAAAAAGCTTTTTCAAATGATTGATAAGGAGTTTGATAGTAGGATCAAACATCTGCTTGAAAAATGATGATTTCATTAACAATTTGCCATTTGCACAGGAAACGTCATTCTTGAAGTGCGACTTTTCAATTGCAGTGGCTATGACCGCGTCCATTTTGGTTTGTTTGAAGTTTTGATTACTTTGCTTTGCTACGATTTCACCAAGGGCAAATGGAATTCGAATTGCAAATTTAGACTCAGAGTTATCCTTTTCCTTTTCTTTGTTTTCGCTTTCAATTTGTTTGTTTTCAAATGCTCTTTTCCTGACTTCAAAATGTTGCCAGAAGTCAAAATAATCTTCGAGGTACTCGGGATCTTTTTGAAATATTTTCATTACCGATTTCCCAAACAGATTTGTCAAAAATTCATCGAATGCCTTGTCAATGCAGGTTCCTCCCCAACTGCCTCCGCTCGCCGGAACGAGTTCAGCCAACGTACCGTCTTGCTTCATCTGATGAATTGTTATATCAGCAGTTCCCCCTTTAAAAAGAAAGAAGGAGTTTTTAGCTTGATTTATATGTAAATGTAGGTAAATCATCATGTTGTACATAAATAAATATCATTTAAAATATTATAATGATTAGAGTATAATGACAGAAAATTAATTTTTCCAAAGGGCTGATAAAACAAAAATAATAAAATTTTTGATATATATGGGTCCTCTTTAGCATCAACTAACGTGATTAAATAAATATGTATACGTTACAAATGCACGACTCCTGTTTTAAATGAACGTTTGAAATAGTAAGAGATCCGCTACCTCCAAGATCAAGAACCATGTATTTAGCTCCAGATTCTTTTCCCGCCAAGAAAAATTTGTTGTTGTCAGATAACGTTGATTCTAAATGCATCAGCTGGCAATATATGGAGGCTGCTTCGGGTTCTAATGCGATCAACAATTGGTCGCTTTTAATCCCTGCCTAAGCAGAAATTTTTAGATATTAAATTTAAAATTAATATACAGTGTACTAGCATTAATTTTCCAAGAACCACATTATCAACTATTGCACTATGGGATTAACATGGTATTTGTGTCTAATATTTAAATTTAATAGTATATTGATGATTATCATCTATAATACATCTACCCATTATATATTTATCATAAATATTTTGTTCCATTAATGCCTGCACAGCTGCTACACGCATAAACAATTTAGTGTGATACATCACATGTAAACAAATACATAACATACACTTTGTTTGTATACCAAACTTTACTTGATCTTGCTTGTTACTCGACAAGTGACACATTCAGATTTTGACTTACTAATAGAAATGTTTGGTTAGTTTTTGGTAAAAATAATTAAAGTCGTGATCATGATTGTATTTGTGTCTAATGTATTATTTTAGTGTATCAATGCCAACTACTCAATTCATAGCTATTTACTCTCTAGCATATTAGGATAGGAATTATGTGTTTACCTGCACAGCTGCTTCTCGCATAAACATCTTTGCTGTATCATCCCATATTGCAGGAACTGTCAGTACAAATTGTATGTCATCCATTAAGATCGTGTTTGCCAGCTTGTTTTCAAGGGTTTTCAAAAGGTGCTCTCTCATATGATTAATGCAATATGTAAATACTGTCATGGCATCAACAGATGAGTCATTCTCTGCAACGATTTGCGTTTTTCTGTGGACTCTCTTAATAAAAATAAAATAACAAGTTTAATGTAGTTATTCACTATTAGTAATATAATAATATAATAAAGCAACATAATGTTCTTCACAACTAGATGATATCCTGAGCAAGAGCGGAAATTAACACTTTACACATAAATATGATACAACGCTCATTATTTAGAAATTTGTAAATACAGTGTCCGAAATTTTTAGGTCTGTCCACTTTTCAGGTAAAAAACCTTTTGTAATTCTTATGTTTATTAGGTTTTTACACCACAGTGTAAAGGCCTATTGATATTGTTCTGTTTATTTTTAAGGTCTTCCGTTTCCAACGGAAGACCTTATTGTCTTTTCCCCTATTATTAGGGTCTTCCGTTTCCATTTAATAATAATAAGAAGAAATCGAAGTAAAAACAAGAAAGTTTCCAACGGAAGACATTCTTGTTTTTCTTCGGTTTCTTTTTATTGTTATTTCATTTTTAATTTTTTTTTCTGACTCCTTCTCGGCTTTATATCTCATAAAGTTTTCATTAGAGTTCAATGAAATTTTAAGAGCTGATGTGAAATGACTGTGCCTCAAAGTTGTTAAAGTTTCAGCGATTAAGTCACTTCCGTTCAAACTTAACGTCTATTTTAAATTTTTAAAAAATGATTTTGTCCGGAAAAAATCTGATTAAAGGATAAAGATACCACTTTGAATTTTTTTTCTGATGATAGATGTATCAATACTATGGTGTATTGGGTGAATAAACTTTTTAATGATTAATTTTCCATCGAAACCGGAAGTAGTTCCGGTTTTTTTTAATTTTCATATTTTTGATCAAAATTAAATTTTATAACATTTTGTAGAGTTTTTAATGCTTAATACAAATATGATATCTGTTTTAAAATCGGACGATGCATCACAGAGATATTAGGGTTTAAAATTGATTTTCCAGAAATGTTGATTCCGCTTTCTTGGTTAAGAAAATAGGGTGGCAGGGGATAGTTTTTTTGGTCGAGGAAATGTGAGGCAGATAGTGCTAATATATGTGATCTAGTTTTTCAGTGGATTTTTTAATTTTGCTAAAATTGGTTTGCATGCAGGGCACTTAGGTCCCGACTCTTGAGAATTTTTATACATTTCAGAATAAACAAGTACAACTTACATATAGCACTGTATAGAATAGCCAGGGACAGTCTCAAAATTTTCTGAAAAATTGCCCTTTTTTCACATTTTCACGGGTCAAGCACTACGCTCCAGTCCCGAGCAACTGCTATAAACTACCATAGGATTTGTAGCTTAATGTATGCCCATGCAAATAATCACCAATTGATAGAGGATCAATCACCTTCTTTTCGAGTGACATTTCGTGTTCTGAACCCACCCTTCTTTTCAAGCCCAAAACCGAAAGTGAAAATTTTGGCCACAGTTTCGCATTTCCATTCCATATCTGTTGAAAAGTGCTACCAGTATTGAAGTGTCATAAATCAATGAAATGGACATGAGCTCCTCTATCCACAAAATGAATGCAATAAATATTCTAGCAATTTATACCCCTCAAAAAAACAGCCAAATCTCAGGTTCTCCATTTATTTCAAAATTTTGATCGGATCTTTTGTTCGAAACTATCCCCTGCCACCTAGTGTTATGTTCAAAGTTAAATTAACTCGTACCTAAATTAATTTGATAGTTGTTAAAGCGTATTTGAACACATTTGGATTTTTATTTGCTAAGTCGTTCTTGAAATTGATAAGGTTTTTGTTAATTCGTACTCAGAATCATTCGGTTTTTGTTAACGCGTACCAAGAATTTTTCGATTTTTTTTTCTTTTTGTTTTATTTACTCATGTTATTGCCTGACGTCATGACGTCAGGCATATCTTAGGTTTGAAAGTTCCCTTCTCCGAAACAGTGCGGACAATGGGAGCAAGCAATATCAAGATTTTTCACAAAAAAGATTAACCGATGCATGTTTAATGTGTCAGGATTTACATTCAAAATTGATGAACATGTTATATAAGATGTGATAACAACAGTGAGCAAGAGTTTTCAAGTAAAAGGGCTGTTCACCATGCACGTTGTAATCCTGATTTAAAAATAGATAACTAAAGCCATATTTGAACGGTGGAAAGGAGGGAGGGGGTCTTCGCAGCTAGTTGTTACATATTGTCTATTACGGTACAATGTGAGTAATAATTGGTGTTGGATTATCATCATTACCAAAGAATCATCAGTTTTGATTAAAACAAATATATATTCATATAGCTGGAATGTTTACTGAAGAAACTATATCGCCGAAGCGTGATGTGACCCGGTTTTCGATCAATTGGGCGATTTCATTCATCTTGAAAAGGTTACATAATTCGTGTGTCTTACTTCATGTACATTAAACAATTACTAGTCAAGTGTGAGTGTTAATTTAATAGATTTCTTCCTAAACATTCGATCCAAAGTATAATATATGTAGTTGTTACAAAACAAAGGACCAAGTGCGTTTGGGGTCAATTTCGGCCCCGTGTCCAACTAAGATAATGTTCCTCAGAATACTTTCACAGAGGGTATATTTTCATAAAATCACCAATTTATAACTGTTTGAAGCTTTGTTTATGTTTTACACAAATGTAAATGCAGTATACTTTTCGATAACGTAGCATCATTTTGACGTTGTCTCTGCGACGTCATGAGCAAGAAGGCTACGTCGGATTTGATAATAATTCATATTTTCATGTTACTTTTATTTTTTACTATACAGTCCAATAAATTCAAATGACGTATAATTGGGGCGCAAGCGGGGTTTGCTTATGTACCGGTATATTCAAATATTTAACTGTTCAATTGCTGAAAATTATACAAATATTATTAAAACCTATTTGCTTGACTTTTTCCGATGGCGTCGCGTTCAATTCTAACAGCTACATGTACTTCATGCATAAACAATACCCGAACCTTAAGGACAAACTTTTTTATTTGTGGATTCAGCTTACCGCTGATTGGCTGCTGGTTCAGACTAAATTATGCACGGACAGAACAACAACTTATCAGAGAATGAAAAATTCACCGGGTTACTCGTGACCGTCGAACTGGGGTATTTTTCGAAAGTGTACATACTTGTGACAAAACATACATACGGTACATTTAGTTGTAGCTCTACGAAGAAAATATGGGTTAGTAAATATAAAGCAACAGTGCATACGATACTTACGAAAAATTTGCAATTTACAGCGCACGAAAAATACGCTAGTTTTGAAAAGATTAACATTATCACATTTTGTGCAAATAATCCATTTTAAAGATTCTTCAGTTAGTTCTTCTGTTAATAATTGTCGCTTTACTTGCCCCAAACTTTCTCCTATTAAACAACCTTTATGCTTACATGGAAAGTGGATCAAGAGCCGTCGTTTTTATGCGTAAACAAACGAGTGAAACAACACCACTGTATGGAGCTGGTGATCGGTGGTTCAGAGACAAGAAAAATAAAGAAATCTGCGGTAAATTCTTTGGCGATATTTTAGTATATATATTTTCACCGAATATGGTGAGTTACAGAAGCAGAAATGAATCGGACACTTGCCTAGTGAATACGCACGTGAACAAGTACATAGCCCTCAAAATAATATTGCTGATACAAAGTGTAACCACCCCCCCCAATAATATTGCTGATTTATATAGAGTACTGTATGAAACATATTTTAATGCTTGTGCCCTCTTAATAAAACATTCTTATTCTTTAATTTTTTTGTCAAGGAATTTTTGTTTAGTTGCCCCCTCCAAAATAAAAAAAAACAAAACAAAGTAAAGTTATGCCCTTACCCCAAACTGAATTTAATTTCTTCAGGCGTGAGAAAAAAAAATATTAGGATCGTCCGCTAAGCGACTCTTGTTAAGGATCATGTTGAATACATATGTACGATCTTTATTCACCCAATTTTCCTAATTTTCAAGTATTTTTATCATTTGTCATGGAATAAACTTTTTTGTACGATGAAATGAAAACAAATGTTTTATTTGAATTTTTAGTTACAAATAACAATCAAACTTTCTCATTTTAAAATTATCTATAACATTTAAGACATTACATAAACATATGTACCTACTATTAAACGTACACAAAATACACCGAAAAAGAAGAATTTTCCCCCTTTCATAATGATTATACATATTTTGCATGTATCATTACATTAATTTGAAATACCAACATTTCGATAGCTATTCTTAAAAATCATAAAGTACATAAAATGATGACTATGAAAGCAGCAAATGGATATTAGAATAGTAAACGATCACATATTTACAAGCATGTTTATATAATTCAACTTTTAATAATTATGATATGTACTACAAAATCAGATATCAGTTAAGAAAGCCGATTAAAAAAAATTGAAAAAAAAAACAACCAACGAATGAAAACTACCTTTCCAGAAGAATACCTTATCTACAATTGAATTGATACGTATCAGTAACTTCATTTGACAACGTCCGTTTAATTTACTCTTCAACTAGATCTTCGTCTGACTCGGACTCGTCTACTGGTTCTGGCAAAACTGTAGCGTCATCAACGAATCTTCCCCAGTCTTGGACAGATTTAAACGATCCTTTGTAGTTACGAAGTCCTATATACCAAATAACTGCCGCGACGTGCGCACAAACCCCCACCACTCGGGCCCCAGCTTTACACTGACAGTACCACCCCGTGATGCTTGATTCATCAAAACGAAACCAACGAATGAAAACTACCTTTCCAGAAGAATACCTTATCTACAATTGAATTGATACGTATCAGTAACTTCATTTGACAACGTCCGTTTAATTTACTCTTCAACTAGATCTTCGTCTGACTCGGACTCGTCTACTGGTTCTGGCAAAACTGTAGCGTCATCAACGAATCTTCCCCAGTCTTGGACAGATTTAAACGATCCTTTGTAGTTACGAAGTCCTATATACCAAATAACTGCCGCGACGTGCGCACAAACCCCCACCACTCGGGCCCCAGCTTTACACTGACAGTACCACCCCGTGATGCTTGATTCATCAAAACGAATCCAAAGCTGATATGATTTCGAAGAGACATGTCTACTCTGAATTTTGATTCTCAGCAGATTCGGGTCCTCTTTGTGTATCAAGATATTACTTCCATCTTGAAAATGTTCCGCCGCATAACTGCTAGCAAGTTTAAGCTGATATACCCCACACGTTATGTTGCGAATGTCATCCTCATCCAAATGAGGGAAGCCCAAGGAATCAAGATCTTCAGGGTTTCTCCACATAGCTACTCGTGAGTGCAGTTTCCTGGCTTCGACTTCCTCCTTAACGTGGTTCACTTGTTTCGCAAGAAACTGCATTTTGGCTGCAACAGCCATATCGGCATCTCTGTCACCTGCATGAAATAATTGATATTTTTGATATTAATTGACGTTTGATATTTACTTTAATGATAAAATATCTATCATGCCATCTTTAAAAATCTCATGTATGTATTACATTTACGAACCCGAAGAGAGTGGTGGGTAGTATTTGTTTGATATGCTGCAAACAATTTTAACGAAGTCGCCAATAAATGGTATTTGGCTTGTCGGTAGAATACAATCAAGCAGTTTCCATCGTTTAATCCGAGCGTTTGCCGACTCAACAACCCATCGTATCTAAAAGGGTGTAAGAAACGTATTAGTACATGTACTTAAGATTCGACTGTTAATTTGTTTTCATTGTTATTGCATCAATCTCAACATACCTTAGTTACAAGTCGACTTGTGTTTGCATCTTGAGTAGACATCTGCTTCTCCCCCTTTTTCATGAAAGCTGGCATGATAGCCTGAATTCCAAGTTCTTCCAGGTATGCAACAGAATCCCTGAAACCCCTATCAATAATGAAGATATCGTCTTCCTCAACCCACTTCAATACATCCTCCCTATTTGATTTCATGATGTGCTGAAGGATGGCTGCATCGTTGTTTCTTGCGAGGTAGGGTCCAATAACAGAGATATAATAACCGCTAGTAGATACAATCACCATCGGCTTTACGAGCGGTCGGCCTTTATGCAAACTGTAGGATTTTCTTTGGAAAGTGAAGTTGGAGCTCTTTTGAATGTATATATAAGTACCGTCCAGTACTAGTAGGGCTTGACTTCCTGTTCCACCAAACAATGATTCAGCTAATGGTCGTGTATGATGTTGAATAACATTTTCTCTTGATATGTGTTGAAAACCAAGGTTCTGGGGAACGAAGTTTTCCATTAATGCTCTCCGCACTGTTTGAATAGCCCGACGGATGCTTGCTTTGGAGACGTTGAAAATGGTTGACAGGATACTGTTGCAAAGGCCGGACTTCATCTTAACTAGAAAAATTCCCAGGCTGTTCCTAGCGCTGCGTACAGATGTATTCTTAACATTTTCACTGATATAAGACAACAGATCGTTAAAGGAATTCTTGCTAAGACCGGTAAGACTTGTGTATTGTTGATCGCTGAAAGCATTTTCTCGGTCAAAATCAATTCGAGATGTATCATATATCAATGCAGTTTCTCGCAAATACAGAAGAATGTCGACGATGGAGCTCCTGTTTAAGCTTGATGTTTGTGAGAAAACGGGAATCTGTTTCAAGGCATTTGAGGTAAACCTGCCATCCGGAATATGTTTAGTGCAGCACCTTGAACCGTATGGAATAAGGATTTTCTGATGCAGAAAAACAGAGTTTCTCTCACTAGTTGGCACATTAATTAGTTTGGGTCCGGGTCGTTTGCAAATGAAACAACGGGCATGGCTGGTGGCGGACGAAGGTAGCGGAAGGGTGACAGAGGGTGGACTTCTGGCGTATCTGGAAGTGTTTCCTTGTTGTGGCGGTGAATATAACCTTTCCTTGGTCGCTGTGTCTTTTTTCTCTATGTGTTTCTTTAGCTTTACATGACATTTAATCCGACATGCAGTGCAAAGTACATCTTTTTCAGACGGATCGGACACACATAGTTTCTGCACCAATTGGTTTAGTTCTGCTGTCAGTGTTCGTCTCTCAGTTGGTTTTGTTCGCTTTCTGCATAGAATACAAGGGAATTCCCGCTTTATTTATAGCGATGTCGAAGTCGTAATACAACCATACCGGTCTATACGTCAAGGGCGAATTTTAACATGAGGCGAAATAACGCGACTTTTTTGTCGCTTGTTTTGTTATCAAATTTTGTACATATTTTTTGCATTGAAATTTGGCTTAATTGACAGAGAAAATTACTGCAATGTCTATTATTATACACATACTTAGTATAACCATCGTTTAAAAGCGTACCCAAAATTTGATATAAAATCGGACCAAGCAGCTTTAATATAACAAATACAATTTAAAAATTGACTGTTTTATATTCCGCTTTCAAGCTTACATTTGTACATGCAATTATTTGATATGGGTACTTTGAGTCGATGAAATAATCTAATTTCAAGTGATATACATCTACATGCACTAGATCGAAGAAAAGACTGAAACTTCTATTAAAATTGTACGTTCCGTTTTTGTGAATTTATGAATAGCAGCTAAAATTAAAATTCGTTTCTTATAAGATAGCCAAATTAATACATGCATGTTTCCACTGAATAATTTTGTTTAGTCAGGCAAGCTTTTTGGAAAGCTATTACTTGTTAGCTTAAGAAATCTGCGTCTTGGGGGGACTTTTAATTTACTTTCGACATTGACGGAAGACCCACTCGTTGCTTTGTAACGAGCTTTGCTCTAGTTATTATTATTTTTTTTCTTCCGATCTTTGTGCACGCGTTTTCTCAGAAACGGCTCAGCCGATCTCTATCATACTTTCAGATGTGATATTTATTGGTCTGAACCTGATAGCAAATTTTTTGCATTGATGACGTCACATTCGTTTTTGAGATATTGAGATTTTTCCAATTTTTATATGGGTACTTTGTCTGCAGTCGTTCTCCTAAACTATTAGAGAAATTGAGCTCAAATTGGTAGAGGAAAGATTGAAGTTTTGCATGGTTGTTGTTTTATATGTCTAGCTCTAAATGCGTCAAAGTTCGGTAGGGCTCGAAAGTTGAGATATCAAAAGCGTCGTGAATTTTCGTGGTTTTCTTTGTTTATCCCTTTTCTTAAAAATATTTGTTAAAACATGTAATGCAAAAAAAGTTTAAATTTACAAGATCTCTAGTTTGATACAAAGAAAAGGGGCTGGCCCCAAAAATTAGGGCCCTAGAGGGCTCTAAAGTATTTCATCTATAGCCCTTAACTGAGGAATATTTGTACAAAAATAGGTTATAGAAGCAATTACGTTTATCTTACAGTTATGTAGCCTAACAATATAATGATTTTCTAATGTGTTACGTAAATAGGGGTTTTTAGGGGTCAAAAGTCCAAAAATTTGATCACCTGTATCTCAAAAAGGAAAAATATTTTGATAAGTAGTATAAAAGGAAGATGCTCAAAATGATCTACTAAACAGTATGCAACCATCAAAATTTCGTTAAACAGCCCCTATAACAAGATAAGGGGTCGGGCCCTAAAACCTTCTTTCTCTGATATCCCAAGAACGATAACGAATCTGTAAACACTTGTTGAACAAACATTGCATAGTTTTAAGCGACCTTTCGATTAATACCAAAGACAAGGGGCTGGCCCCTAAAATTTGGGTCATAGATGGCTCTAAAGTATTTTAATTTTATAGCTATTAACGGAGGAATATTTTTTAAAAGGTTAAAGAAGCATATACTAGTATGTTCATTTTACAGCTATGTAGCCTAACAATATAATGAGTTTTTTATGTGTTACGTAATTGGGGGTTTTTAGGGGTCAAAAGTAAAAAAAATTGATCACCTATATCTCAAAAAGGAAAAATATTTTAATAAGAGTATAGAATAAAAGACGCTCAAAATGATCTACTTAACAGTATGCAACTATCAAAAATTTGCTAAACAGCCCCTATAACAAGATAAGGGGTCGGCCCTTAAAACTTTTTTTCTGAGATATCTCAAGAACGATAAAGAATTCGTAAACACTTGTTGAACAAACATTGTGTAGTTTTAAGTGACCTTTCGATTTATACCAAAGACAAGGGGCTGGCCCCTAAAATTAGGGACCTAGAGGGTTAAATAAATTATTTTATTTATCGTTTTTAACTGAGGGATATTTTGTAATGGGTTATAGAAGCAAATATGTTTATTTTACAGCTATGTACCCTAACAATATAATGATTTTCTAATGTGTTACATGATTAGGGGTTTTTAGGGGTCAGAAATTCAAAACTTTGATCAACTAATTTTAAAAAAAGGAAAAATATTTTGATTAGCAAAAAAGAAGAAAAGATTCTCAAAATGATCTACTTAACAGTCTGCAGACATCAAATATTCGTTAAACAGCCCCAATAAGGAGATAAGGGGTCGGCCACTAAAATCTTCTTTCTTTGATATTTCGAGATTAAGAATTTGTAAACACTTGTTTAACAGAATGTGTGTAGTTTTAAGTTACCTTTCGATTAATACTAAGGGGCTGGACCCTAAAATTAGGGACCCAAAGGGTTCTTAAGTTTTTCAGTAATACTAGTCGCTTTTTACTGAGGGGGTATTTTGTAATAAGTTATAGAAGCAGAAATGTTTATGTTACTGTTATGTACCCATAAAATATAATGACTTTCTCGTGTATTACGTAATCAGTGGTTTTATGGGGTCAGAAACTCAAAACTTTGATCACATTATCTGTTAAAGGAAAATATTTATTAACCAGTATAGAAAAAAGATACTCAAAATGATGTACTGAACAATATTCACCCTTCAAATTTTTGTTAAACGGTCCCGATAAGGAGATAAGGGGTTAACCCCTAAAGCAATCCTTACCAAATAAAAAAAATATATCAAGATCTGTATCACATTTGAAACAAAATGTGTTAAGAAATATCACGATCTGTATCACATTTGGAACAAAATGTGTTAAGAAATAAAAGACCTTTCATTTGATATCAAGAAAAGGGACTGACCCCTTAAATTAGGGGTCAAGGAGTGTCTAAAGTATTTCAACCGAATCTCTTACCCTGAAACAAAATGTTCTCTGGTAATTAGAATGAAGACCCCCTGTTTCCTCTATTTTCAATTTATGTTTAGGTGTTTTATTGCAAAATCAAGATCTTACATGTATCTCAACTTCTAGAATCGGACGGAAGACCTCCTCGTTGCTCGCAGCGAGATCGTGTCTAGTAATTCTTATTCTTATTTTTCTTCCGTAAGCGAAGTGAAATTTTGTTTCGTGACTTATCGAAACTTTTGGAAAATTATGAGGGCATTTGACCCTGCGTCCTAAAAACACGTCACGTTTCGTTACTGTTGAACGCGGGCACTTAAAAGTTTGTTATCGCTACTCGTCGCAAGCCGCGACACTTGCGCGTTCCAAACCTTCGCAGATGTTCTCGGTATTACATGTAGTTGCAGATCTCTAAAAGACAAAAGGTTTCGCATTATCCTCTTAGAACGACTGTCTCTTAAATTTTTTTTTTAATTTTTGTGAAAAATTAAAAACAAATGAAACGATTAAAGGTATGGCCACGAAACCTCTTGCAGTAATTTTGTTGACCTTTCCGCATGCCGAAGAGGTCAAGGTCAAAGTAATTAAGAAATGGGAAACGCTGCCTTGCTGCAGCATTCGGCACACCTCGGCAGATTCGTACCTCATCTTGATGTAGGATACCGGAATCGGCCGAGGTGCGCCGAATGTTGCTGCAGAGGTGTCTGGGCTTCCTGAGTAGTCGTTTCCCCTGAGAGAGTGACCTTGACTTCGTGACCTTGACCTTTTGATTTTGAACTATGATAGCCCCTAAACCTTTGAATACTCTCATGCAAGAGGCATCGAGAGGTTCAAAACCATGTGCCTCTATCAATCTGCCCACGTCCGGTTTTTGTGACCTTAAGTTTTGTCTTTTTTTTTCTTTTTTTTCTTTTTACAAAAATGCTGGACTTCATTTTTACACATTACTGCAGAACTGCGCCAAAGATCAGACCCAAAGACGAATTTTTAACAATAATATCAAGTTTACGGCTTTTGAGTCTCCAATGTCGTGCGCTGGCCTTCAATGCAGAAAAAAATTCCAACTCCCGATTCCTAAGACCAACCAAATTGAAAGACGGAAGAAACCTACTTCAAAACTTATATTTTCTGTCAGTCCTTCTTGAAAGCCGATTTAAAAATCTTCACGGCTAAAGGCCGACAACTCTAATTCCTACATTGGAAATTTCACCATGTCCTGTCTGTCGAATGTAAATAAAAGCTTCTGCTGCATGTTTGTGTCTTGTTTTTGTTTTAATCCACACCTGGGATAGCATCTGATAAACACACCAGCATTAAAACCCAGAAGTATTCATTTCCCGATTTTATACGAATTAAATTTGCATTTTCTTTTCTGTCTATCATTTTTTCCTCAAATTTCACTGAAAATCTGTGTTTGCGTTTTTATCAGCAACCTGAGCCGGTATTTTTTAAAGTTTCACGAAGGATAACTCTTCCTTCCCCCGGAGACCCCGATTTTATTTGAATTTAGGAGAATGCGCGTCAGTTAATATATCGTGGCCTTCCAACACATTCAAATAGCCGCTACCTGTTTATTTCTTAGTCAACGCTATCCGGTCACATTGTTTACAAGCAGCACTGATTTTTATTAATAAACTGATCAACAAATAATGTCACCTCAACCAGTCGCTAAGCGCCTATCTATTCTAAAAGTTTCACAACATTGGGTATCAACTTCAGGTGGATGGAAGAACGCTGGATCTCTTCTATCTATAATCATCCAAATTCATTTACACAACTCAACATTTTTTTACCCTCTCTCAAGTAAAAATAGACGTAGCTTAGGGGTAACACTCCCTCCTACGAATCCAAGGAACCACTATATATTAAATTTATATTAAATTTACCGATTATTTTGCAAATGATTTGAACAAAACAACAGGACCAATTAATGATGTAAAGACCTTCTAATTGTTCCATGAACAATTAGTCTACTAGTTATTTTTTTCTTCTCTTTCCTTCCAGGGACAGCTTTTTTATTTCTAGAGATATTGAAACAATTTTTTCTTTATGTTATTGACCATTAAAAGTTATGGTACCAAATGACACTTTATTTGATAACTCCCAGAACTTATTGCCCCTGAATGTATTGAAATTTCCATAAAATCACTTCCATCTTTTTTGTTATTTATAATAGAGACTTCGGAACACTGGAAGCGTCTACCTTCGCCGAACAAAATAGCATAAAGGTCAAAAGTCAAGGTCATTTGGAAATATGTTAATTAACGAGTATTTAAATCTCTTTTGTTTGGGTAGTAGTAGAGAAAATATTTTTCATTGATGTAGTTGGACATCTTTAGACATTTTAAAATATAGCCCGTTGGCTCATACCTTTGAATAATTACAGAGTTATTGCCCCTATTGTACGAAATGCTTGTTATCGCTACTGCTCGGAAACAATAAGAGATAGGGAGTTGGAACTTTTACCAATGTCTTCAGTACACGTAGAGGGTTCTTCAGTCTATTCATTCCGAAAGGATCTGAGGCCCCCTTCTAGTAGTTATTGCCCCTGAAAGTATTGAAATGTCGATAAAATCACTTCCAACTTTTTTACTATCTATCATAGAGACTTCGGACCACTTGGGATGAGCGCGTCTACCTTGGCCGAACAAAATGATATAAAGGTCAAAGGTCAAGGTAAAAAAAAATTGCAATCCTAATCTTTTGACAATTTTTTTAAATAACGCAGATAAAATATTTCATTAATTTAATCGCAACAAAAATATTCTAAACATAAAAAATAATGAGGTGGAAAGACCTCTAATTGTTCGAGAACAATTAGTCTACTAGTTTTTAATTGCTTTCTTAACCTATTCTTTAAAATGGAAATAAAGAAACAACTGCATGGCTGGACATTTAAAGGAGCACACAGAGTTAAAAAATCTAAATTGAAATGGATAATTAATGCGTGCGTGGCCTTAATTCTTTTTGCTGCAACTGACTGGAAAAAAATAATAAACTTTTTTATTTCATTTTAAACCATTAAGAGGGTATTTTAAGTGCGTCGTGTCCCTAAATTTTGTTCTCCGGGTCAATTTTACTAAAAATTGTATCATTGTTCCAAAAATAATTCATGTCACCGATGCAAAACCATCTCAGTCATGTACTGAATAAACGCTAGATGGAGAAATCGTACCCTGGAGAAAACGTACATGTACCCTTGAATTACAAGGAGAGTTTTTATGCGCGGACCCAGGATTTTTTCCCAGGGGAAAAGGAGGGGTCCGATTGATATTTAGGTTTTCCACGGGTGGTGTGGGGTTCAAGCCATATATTCGGTAACTTTACTATGTAAATTAAAGAAACTTGAGTGGGGGAGGGTGGGGGTCCGGACTTAAGCCTTTCTATATTAAATAGTCTTTTAAGCTCTTTATTTCTTTTGTAACTTGACTTTCAAAGTTTGGTCAATTATAGTATAGATATATACTGTAGACTGTTTAAATACTCCATACAAATTATTTAAATTTCCGAGGCAAGCAACCAAATATTTTGACAAAAAACTTAACATTGGTGGATTAAGAAGGGGCCTCGCCTCTATTGTGATCAAAATAAGAAAAAAATCAGTAAAACCACATTTTAATTTTTGGTGTCAGTTATTGATCTTTAATGTCAAGTACATGAAGAGTAGAAAAAAAAAGTATAATAACCACCTCCCCCTCCAAAAAAAAATCGAGTAGCATTGTATATATTATACAACGCTCAAATTTGTCATTGCGGCAGTCATCATTATACATGTGTATTAAAGTAGTGAAAAGACACTCCGGCATGGTAGTCTCAAACTCTTGACTTCGTGATCTAACTAAGCAACGTTTCAACCAACCTAGACTCTAACCTTTTGTGTGTGTGTGTGTGTGTGTGTGTGTGTGTATGTATATATATATATATATATATATATATATATATATATATATATATATATATATATATATATATATATATATATATAACTCCTGAAAATATCAATGAAACCGGTAGAGTTTTGAATCGGTATTATTATATTTTAGTGTTTGGAAAAGTTTACGCCGTGTGGCCCGATAAACCAATAACGATGGTAACAAGCAACAAGATCAGTAATTGGTTAGTCATATAAAACTTATGTACATTTTCAAATTTAAAAACAATGTTTATCTTTCGATACTATTTTTTAATTAAGTTAAATTTGAGACCGGTTATACCTCAGGGTTGAGGTCCGAAAGGAAAATTGGTTAGTAATTTAGTCTTAATTATAATCACTGTTAAAACAACATGTTACTGTCTTGTCTGTTTAGCTTTTCATCAATTTTTAAATTCATGATACTAATATCACCGTTAAGTACCGTTAAAATTATCAATATTGGACCTACGTTCAATTGGTTTACATCAATTTATAACATAAAAAATGCAATTGTCTAAAGCGGCCACATACCTGTCACTGCTATAAAAAAAAATCATTTGAGATCTACTACTTGTCATTCACAGACTTTGTTTTGAGAAGTCGATCTGACTGCGAAATTGCGACATATAGTCAGTGGAACTATTTCATTACTGTTTGCTCGTTGTTTAAGAATTCTCATTGAACAATTGTCATAAGATGTACATGTAAATTTTAAGTTACATTATCAGAATATTCCTATCGTGCTTTCTGTGTTATGTGTAACGGTTATTAAGGTAGTACAAAACAGTATCCGAAAACAAACACTTCGGAAATCCTCGCGCAAGTCAAACGTTTACGAGAAACAAATAAATGACGTACGTCACGTTCTAAGTGTCTCATTATGACGTCACGCCGAGCAAGAACTGTACAAATAATACTTTGTAACAAAGTGGGGGAGGGAGGTTTAAACTTCTTTTAAAAAATATCTAGTGGTGGAATTGTTTTGGTATTTACATAATATTATCTACATATTCCAACAATTTATATGATAGTTTTTCGTGGAATTTGAATGATAGGAATTTAAATAAAAACGGTATTTAGTATGGCTAATAGCTCCAAAATAGGGCCTTCTTGCATATACTTAGGACTGATTTTATTGGTACAAAAAACTATCAAAGTCAATGATTATTATTTTTTAACGTTTAACGTTTCTTAGTCTCTTTGTTAATAGATATTTACCCAAAAAAATATTTTGACAATTTTTTTCTTTTAAATCATGTATTCTGATGAGCCTAGCCCTTTTCTAACAGGGTGTCGGAAGCCATAGTTGTGACCTAGATTACGAGAAAACTAATGGTGGAATTTTTTTAAAACTTTGTATATGTATACAGTTTAATATGATTAAACTTTTGGTGCAATTTAAAAAAATGAATTATGGGAAAATTTTTCGCTATCAGTTTTGTACTACCTTAAAAATAATAACAATAATAACAAGTCGACAATCTGCGTATTATCTAAATAAATTTAATACCAGTAACTGGTTAGTCAGTCGGAACGAATTTCGATTAACCGATTAGCAATTTTGCAACCGATTGCCATCGCACCCCCCACCCCTCCCCACACACATAGAAAGAATAAATGACCTTTTATTTACCTTTTCAAGTGATTGTTTCAGAATCATCTTAAAACGTTGAAAAAAGAAGTACTTCTTACAGTCTTTACCATTTTCTGTTAATGACGCATAGCTTTTTTCAGCTTCAAATCCAAATGAATTAAACGATTGGTCTGGGTTTAACAGCAGGGCGCTCGGTGTCTTGTAGGAGAGAAATTCACCACTTGACCATACATTAGCCTTCACATCAGGCCATTTATTCTTAAATGAATAAGCATAACCGGAATAAACAGTCCCAAAGTCTATAGCTGCAACTAACACTTTGGTAGTACATTTTGATGGTCTTTCTTTGATAGAGGATCCTAACTGTTGTTCAGCCATAACGAAAAATATTTTACTTTCGGTTTGATAATTAAATAGATCCAAACACCGTCAGTCAGACGCGGATCCATTAATTTTTCAGAAGGAAGGGCTCGGGTAGGAGGTTGAGAGAATTTTAGAATTGAAGTAGCAGAGGAAAACGTGGTGCTTAAGTTAATGTACATGTAGGTTAAGTTGAATAAATTAGGAACTCTTTTCTAATTATTAGCGGCAAGTCTCTCCCATATTCGGACGGACGACCTGGGAGTGTGTTAAAAAGTTGCATTTTACGGCACACAAAAATTTGCGCTAGTATTGGACTAATTAATCTTATTTCCTCATATATTCTGTTGAAAAAAAATAGTACTGGTCATCATATTGTTCAGGCAATTTTCTACTGACAGTATATACATACGTACATGTATATTTTATTGACGAAGACAACTTTGTAATATATTTCATTTATTTCGAATTAATTTTTTTTTTTTTGTAAACTGAGTGGTATTTTATGTTTGAAATTTAATTTGTTTGATCAATGTAGAAAATTGCCGCATCTGTTTGTAATCTATCATGTTGACATCTCCCTCCTCTCCCCTATCCATTTCTCACAGTGATCCCCTGTTTATTGTCATTTGTTTAATTTCGATATTAAAGTTATTTGACCGATCCTTTATAGAGAAAAGGGGAAAAGTTGTAAAAGATAAGACATGCAAGCTTATTACTAATTTTACACGCTCACTTTGGATTTCTTTTCAAAATGATGTTGATTTTGAACTTTAATAAATTCTGAATTTTCAAACAGGATATTTTAATTTACGTTAAATTACGTAACCAATATACGTAATCACAACATGATATCGTCACTTTACTTTGCCCCAGACTTTGTTAAGAGATCGAGAGTCGCCATTTTTACATGTAAACCTCTTCACTAATGGTTTAAAAAAAATATCAGAGCCAAGTAAGGTGATGATATCTGTAGTAAAATGTCCGATGATTTTTATACTTGTACAGAATTTGTGTGGAAATACAGCTTAATCAGTCCAAAACTACTGCATTTTTTTGTGGGCCGTGAATTGCCCTGTCTATTAAATCATTAAAGTCAGACGCGTCAGCCCCAATAAGGAGATAAGAGGTCGGCCACTAAAATCTTCCTTCTTTGATATTTCGAGATTAAGAATTTGTAAACACGTGTTTAACAGAATGTGTGTAGTTTTAAGTTACCTTTCGATTAATACTAAGGGGCTGGACCCTAAAATTAGGGACCCAAAGGGTTCTTAAGTTTTTCAGTAATACTAGTCGCTTTTTACTGAGGGGGTATTTTGTAATAAGTTATAGAAGCAGAAATGTTTATGTTACTGTTATGTACCCATAAAATATAATGACTTTCTCGTGTATTACGTAATCAGTGGTTTTATGGGGTCAGAAATTTAGTCTTTTAAATCATTAAAGTCAGACGCGACCTATCTTCCATTTTTCTTTTTTTTTTCCTATCTCCATAATGTGAAGACTTTCACTAAATTATTCCATAATATTATATTTTCATGTTATATGATACCTTTTTATTTAAATATAAAGTGTTCAATTAAAATATAAATAATGACTTATTTAAAAGCATTTAAATGTATTTTGCATGCTATTTTCAGGAACATTTTAAATATTCTAGCTCCGAAAAGAGCCCGGTAATGTACCCTGAATTTTTGGGAAAAAACAGATTTAAATGTTAATAAATAAGAAATAATATATGAAGGAAAATTATATAAAATTGATGAACGTATCGTGTGTCCTTAATAAATGAAATTGAAATCACTCTTTAGTTCCGTCACGATAATTATACCTAATTTAAAATGTTATAATAAAGGGTGATTATTTCAAACGGAAAATTTATGACTTGTCATGAAAAAACTGAATTGATCTTTGCTGATCACTTTTTACTTGATAACAACTTAATTGCGGACAATAAATAACTGTAAATTAAAAACAAGAGGCACATGGAGCCACATCGCTCACCCGAGCAAGGGTGTTTAAAGGATAGTGTGCCATATGACCCCTCGGTAGATTAACAAAAAAGAATACTGTAAAGTATCCAACCTTTTCACTTATTTTTGCATACACTTAATCTTTGACATTGTACCTTTATGAAATACCATTTTTACCGAAAACAAAATCCTATGCAAGATATAAAACTAAATTTTTGTAGGGGTACACTGTACTTCCAACTCCCTTTATTTTAGTTCCCTCCCATTTTACAAAGCGATCAAAATATATGAGAGCATATAGGTACATTTTCTTCTTCAACTTCTTACTATTTATTGTATTTTATTTACAAAAATAATTCCTATATGTGAAAGAAGAAAATTTTACATCAATGCGCTCAAATTAAAAACATTCAAAAATTTAATTGGTCTTCCGCATTATTAACGAGTGTTGTTTATTTACCTGGCGTGACCTCGTGTGATGATATATAACCTTACTAAGCCCCCCTCCCCCACTTTTTGTTTTGCAAAGTTAGATATAGCCGTAATCAAAATCTTTTTTTTTGGTTGTCAAAATTTCTTTTAAGGTCTAGGCTCCCCAAACCCATTTTCAATTTGCATCCGACACCACTGCAATATCACTCTATTTTACGGCCCACCCATTATTTTCATCTTTATTAAAAAACAACATCTGGCTACAAACCAATATGATTTTACGCTGTAATAATTTTTTAAGAGCGATAATACATTTGTCCCCGTAATAAAGATCGGTCTTTCATTCCTGCAATTTATATTCACCTTCTTATAAGAATGCTTTGTGCCAAATTTGGTTGGATTTGGCCAGGTGGTTTTAGAGAAGAAGGTTAAAATGTTATAAGTTTACAGACGGACGACGGACAACGGGTGATAAAAAAAACTCACTTGAGCTTTCAGCTCAGGTGAGCTAAAATTTTTAAAGATTTACTCTATATATTCCTATGTAAAAAGTCGACCCCCCATTGTGGCCACACCCTAGCCCCAGGGGTCATGATTTTCACAACTTTGAATCTACACTATCTGAGGATGCTTCCACATAAGTTTCAGCTTTCCTGGCCAAATGGTTCTTGAGAAGAAGATTTTTAAAGATTTACTCTATATATTCCTACATGTATGTAAAAAGTCGACCCCCCCCATTTTGGCCCCACCCTACCCCAGGGGGTCACGATTTTCACAACTTTGAATCTACACTACTTGAGGATGCTTCCATACAGGTTTTAGCTTTTCTGGCCAAATGGTTTTTTAGAAGAAGATTTTTAAAGATTTACTCTATATATTCTTATGTAAAAAGTCGACCCCCCATTGTGGCCCCACCCTACCCCCAGGGGTCCAGAAGCCAAAATCTAAACAATATTAAATAATCACCTGGCTGATTAGTTTCTGAGAAAAAGATTTTTAAAGATTTACTCTTAATATTCTTATGTAAAAGTTCCACCCCCATTGTGGCCCCACTCTACCCCCAAGAATCATGATTTTCACAACTTTGAATCTACACTACCTGAGGATGCTTCCACATAAGTTTCAGCTTTCCTAGCCTAACGGTTTTTGAGGAGAAGATTTTTAAAGATTTACTCTATATATTCCTATGTAAAAAGTCGACCCCCCATTATGGCCCCATCCTACCCCCGGGGGTCATGATTTTCACAACTTTGAATCTACTCTACCTGAGGATGCTTCCACATAAGTTTCAGCTTTCCTGGCCAAATGGTTCTTGAGAAGAAGATTTTTGAAAATTTCTCGAACATTTTCATTAATTCTTAATTATCTCCCCTTGTAAGAGGGCTTGGTCCTTAATTTTCACAACTTTGAATTCCCTTAGGCTAAGGATGCTATGTGCCAAGTTTGGTTGAAATTGGCCCAGTGGTTCTTGAGAAGATGGTGAAAATGTGAAAAGTTTACAGACAGACGGACGACAGACAAAATGTGTTCAGAATAGCTCACTTGAGATTTCAGCTCAGGTGAGCTAACAAGACCGGTTAATCACCTAATGTTATCCTTACAAATCTCTGTAATGCCTTCTCAAATCAGGAACGTACGGACTATCGAACTTCTACAAGATTTCCTGGTAGATGTATATTCGGCGAGAGAAGATCAAAAATTTGTTCATGTTCCTCATTTGTCCTACAGTTGTATGCTGTAGCCTTAATATACGTCTCCCCGAAAATAATCGATTCCTCGATTTCCGCATTCGTTTGGCGTTCGTAGTTTGTTAGTTTGACTTCAAGGGTTCCTAGCTTTACACAACTCGGGTCATCGACGTACTTTGGATCTTTCTGGTTTGATACGAAAACGCCACACTCAAGCACATTTTCGCCCTGTTGAAGTGGTTTAAAAATTTGGGATTTCTTTAAACCTGGTGTGATTGGATCTCCTTTGGTAACAAGTTTTAAGAATACGTCTTGACATCTTTCTTCTCCATTCACCATTTTCTTTCTGTCTGAGGAATATTTGGATTTGTCGAATTTTGGCCAAATCTGAAACCCGTAAGTAAATCGTGCAACTCGGCGCGAGATCAGGTCTTTGCAGTGACCAAAATACACAGCTCCTTTCAAAATTGCAAGGCTCGCTTCACATGGAAACACAAGTCACTTGGTTTTTCCAAAATGGCACCTGAGTCGGTCTCGAACTAGCTCGCATTCAGAAAAGCCCCCAACCAGCAAAATGGTTTTTACGTCTGCATCAAGTTCATCTTTGAACATTAAGGACAAGTGAGCAATTAGTTCCTGTACTGTTGAATTGAACAGATTTTCGAAAATTTCTATTGACATATTTAGTTTTCCTGCTTCACAAGATATATCCTTATCCCAATATTTTGAATATTTTGATTTTTTCAATAACTCCTTAAGTATCCCCTGTAAAGTTCCCTTTAGTTTCTTTTTCTCTTTAGCTATCTCAGTTAAAGCTGGAATAACTAAATTCATTTTATTTGAGGTCTTGGAACTTAACGGTTCCCTTTTCTTCACTTCAAAGTTTTGCCAAAATTCAAAAAAGTCAATGATGTTGTCTGGATCACTTCTGAATTTTTCAAGCACACTCTCCCAAAGATATCCTCCAAAAACTGTCTATAAGCTTTATCAACATTGGTTCCACCCCATTCTCCGCCACTGGCGGGCACAAGTTCTGCTAAGGTCTTGTTTTCTTGCAGTTGGTGTACTGTTATGTCAGACTTATCGCTTAAATAAACAAAATAAAAAATTTCATGTTGTATTATCACAACATCGGCAATAGTTTGTATACTGTTGACCTTCACTTCTGGTCACAATATAACCCATATTGGTAAAAGTATAGAAAAACATGTACTTAATAATCTTACACTAGCATTCTTACATCATAATTTCTATTTATGTAACATTTGACTAGTTTCTCGGGCAAAGTGTGTTTCATCGGCACTGAGATAGTGACCATCTCAAAGTGATCAATTTGAAGCAAAGTCATTTGGGTGAAAGAAACTGTGCTTTGCCTTTTACCTTTGACATTTTAGTAACTGCATGCATTTTATTCTTCAGCTCATTCCGTTGAAGTATAAACAAAATAATGCAAAAAAGAGAGTATTTACCTAAAGACATTACATAAAAATCTGCAAAATTGTACATTTATCTATAGGCTCTTTTTAATAAAAGCGAGTTTGGACTAAATTGAGGAGGATATTTTGTCATAATACATACTGTGGAATCATCATTGTTCGTGGCAAACCAATGTTTGTGATTTTCGTGGACAACCCTTGCCCATGCATTTTCATCCCCAGGAATGTATATACAAGCATTTGTTTAAAGAGACAGTATGGCGCATCTTATTAAAAAAACGACTTGAAAAAAATTTCCGATCGGGTTCGGTATTTTTGTACTACTCATAAATGTATAAACTTTCAGAATATTATAAATTTCTACATGAAATAAAATTTAATATCTCATTAAAATTAATAATTATGTATAACCCATAAATATATACATCGCAACGTGTTACAGGGTTCCACCTTCTATACTATTACGCATGCGTATTTACTATTAACAAAACACATGCAGGGCTCGCGAAGATTCTCCTGGACAGGTTTGTTGATAGAAATATGTCTTTTCTACTTTTCCCAGGTTATAATTGTTCAAAGTTTTTGAAATAAACAGAATTATTTTTGGTAAGCATGTATTTTGCGTTTTAATCACAGAAGTTGCTACAACCTATATTCATTTTGTAAGTGAGGCCCCTTGAATGGTTATTTGACATAGTTAGGTCTGTTCATTTTAAGATGAACTGAAATTGGTCGACCATTTACTAATTATCGAGATAGTAATGATGTATTCCGTTTAGAGAGTCCCTTTTACCTCGTATTCCATGATGACCGTAGTCGAGCAAAGATCTTGTAGTTTTCAGCACGTGTTAATTACTGTCAATCGAAATCCACGTAGTACAAATAAACGATATAAGATTAATCCGGTTTATACGACCCTTAAATTTCCGGAAGCTCATAATAACATTAATTAGGTATGTGAAAGGGATTTTTATGTACTTCAACTGTCACAATCAACGTTACTTCTAATTTCCTAACAATACAATGGGTAAATCAGAAGTGAAGCACACGTGTTTTCAGCTGACAGTGTACTGCCTCTTTAATAAGTACCAAAATTATCCCGAACTTGCTACCAACGAAATTACGTACACACGAACCAGGAAAATTTTGGCTGCCCACGAACATTGACCCCCACGAATAAAAATTCTTCCACAGTAGATCTGGTATGACTACCACATATTATGATATTTGCTCTGGCCAAGTATTTTACTTATAAATAGGCCACTAGGATAGAAAAAATGACATAAATGCATGAATTGACACAGAAATCGGCTAAGACCTTGACCCTGAAACTTGATTCACGATCAATTGAAAGCAAGATTGGGTCAAGGGGAGAGAAAGTATGTCCTAACAATTGATTTCTGACAGTTATTTAAGCAAAAAACAAACGGACATCATGAAAACGTTAACTATTACGCCCCTGCAGTTCAGAGCTATTGGATCCTAAACGCTTTTGAACTTCGGCTGTGAAGATCTAACACCAACTCATGAGGAGTCACATCAGATCAACCTTTCATAAATCTATAAACGCAAAACATTTGGGCTATAATTTTACATATACATGTATTTGGAGGCAGTGACACGGTTTAGACGGTTAGGTATAACTAACCAAAGTCAACAAAATTGAATTATTCTAATCTTAAAAATCAGACAATCTATTCTTTGACTATATTGGTCTCTTAAAATGAAGACTTTTGTATAAAGATATAAGAAGCTATTTTAAAAAAAATTATAGTTAAAATACAACAAATGATTACTAAATAAAATATAATAATTATAATAATTTATAAAATTCATTCTTATAAAACACTATATAGATGGTGCCTGTTTAAGAGGGTAACAGTTGAAATTGACATCCCGAGAAAACCATTGTCAAACTCCGCTTCGCGTCGGTTGACAATGTTTTCTCGAGGTGTCAATTTCAACTGTTACCCTTCCAAACAGGCACTATTTATTTTATTATACTGAATGTCTTAATTTTGAGAAAATTTTACTGTTTTCATATAGAAATGACGTGAATTCTACGGCGAACCGCACGCGCATAATTTACATGCATGTAACAATTCGTTGTGTTACCCGTTGCCAGGTGTGTTGCTAACGCTGATGGTAATGGAACGGATTATCAACTGCGTCTAAACCAATCAGATTTCAATACTTAATATGAAAGTATAATAATAATAAATACGTATCTTAAAATTTTAGGTAAATTTA
Organism: Magallana ariakensis; assembly: GCA_020458035.1. Lineage (NCBI taxonomy): Eukaryota > Metazoa > Mollusca > Bivalvia > Ostreida > Ostreidae > Magallana > Magallana ariakensis. The sequence continues at coordinate 33,616,338 of CM035815.1, forward strand.
ATGGCTGGTTTGTTGACCTTTTGCTTTTAGCCTCCTTAACTACACACATACCTCCGAGGTCCACCACCATCTACTTAACACCAGACCCTCTAGTAAAGCTGCCTGTTGTATTATCTCTTTGGATATCGTCTAAATGCATCAAATGACAGTAAATCGAGGCTGCTTCCGGTTCTAGAGCAATTTCGAGTTGATCATCAGGTATTCCTGCCTATATGAATAAGCAAAAATTGCAAATTACAAAGTTTTATAATCAAGTATGAAGGTAAACAAGTAAGAAGGTAGAAGCAACATTTCAAAAATCGAGATCAAATTATTTTTTATATTTATATTCATAAATAACAAACAAGCTCGGCATAATCATGCATGTCTGTGCTTCTTTTCATATCATGCTTTTAAGATTAATGTCAAAAATATTCAGCAGCAAAATATAAACCATATAAATCATACTATCTGCAAATTTAAAGAAGATTAAGATTAATGTCAAAAATATTCAGCAGCAAAATATAAACCATATAAATCATACTATCTGCAAATTTAACGAAGATGGGTAATTAAATAAGGCGTGTAAAATGCCTATATGAGGACAGATAAGACACTAAAATTAAAATATCAACAAATCTTCTATTTTTTTTTAAATAAATGAAAACAATGTACATATTTAACATAACATCGATTTGCAACCCCGAAATATGTAAAATACTTTGAATAGATTGATTTAAACTGGCGATAACATCCAAAAAGTCTCATTTTTTGAATTTTAATGCCTTTTCGTTTATAGAGTGGGTCTGGGCTCCATATTTTTGCCATGGTCAAAATAAGGTTTAATGGAAATCAAACCGATTTCATTCAACAAAAACGTGGAGTGCTGGCCCACTTTACTTTAAAAAATGTCATTTTGTATCATAACAACTGACCGTTTTAGAAAATAGTAAAAGTCCGTAAATTCGTGGCCAAAGTCGGATATAGCATTTAAAGAACGCCTTGAAATGACTGAAATGGTTGGAGCACCAGACATTAAGTAACCTTATAGTACTTGGGTTTTTAGGTTGTGGGTTCGATATCACCAAAACTTCTGGATTTATTTTTTTTCCTTATCGATTGCTAAAAATATTCCAAACTGTGTAAAGTTATAAATTGTCATTTTGTAAATTTGTATTATAAGATTATCAAATATATTTATTAGGAAATAATTAAAACTGAAATTGTATTTTACGACTAAACCAAATGGGCATTTGCCCTATCTTATTCCCAATCTTCTTTGTGTATTGCTGATATAACAGTTTAGAAATAGATACTCTAAGCTAAAGCACATATTGAAAATGTTTAGCGATATTTTACGAATCTCGAGCATCAGCTTCATAATGGGAGAAATAACCGGAAGTTGGTATTTAAAATAAAATAAAAACAGAGTATGTGAAACATTATTCTACCCTACCTCAACAAGTTCTTAAACATATTTAAAAATGTTTGCTGCGAGAAAAAATAAAAGGGAGACATGCAGGTCTCGATGCTACGTGCCTGAAATAGGGGCATAAATTATCTATGAACGAGAGGCCCAGGGGCCACATCGCCAACCTGAGCAACAATAGGCATATCTCTAATCAAATTGGTTTTACAATATCAAAATCAAACTATCTTAACAACTAAGTATTTTACAGTAACATCCTGCACAAAAAAGTTTTTAAAAACTGCCTATTTTTATCCACATATTTTTATGGAAAATACCAAGCCCCTTTTGTTGTTTTAATATTTGTGAAAGTTTATTTCTCTACTCCTTTTTAACACACTCCCCCACCCCTTTGTGGCACCACTTTTCTCTAAGGAATCATGGTTTGATTAAACTTTAATCTGCACAACCTGTGCTATCACACAAGTTTCAGCTTTTTTGGCTGAACCCTTATTTATAGTAGATTTTTAAAAGATTTCAATCTATATCTTCCTATGTAAAATCCCCCCTTGTGGCCCCACCATACCTTCAGGGATCATGGTTTGAACAAACTTGAATTTTCACTATCTGAGGATGCTCCACACAAGTTTGGGCTTTTCTGACATATATGTATTGATTTTTGAAAAAAAAATTTTTTTTTAAGATTTTCTATATTGTATTATAAAATTGAACCCCCAATTGTGGCCCATCCTACCCCCAGGGATCATGATTTGAACAAATTTGAATCTACACTACCTGAGGATGCTGGCCTTATATTTTTTAGGAAAATATCTTTTAAAGATTTTCTCTATATATTTATATATAAAACTTGACCCCCAACCCCCCCCCCAAATGTGGCCCCATCCTACCCACAGGGATCATGATTTGAACAAATTTGAATCTACACTACCTGAGGATGCTTGCACACAAAGGATGACTGCACTTAAGAACATGTGAAACTTGCGAGAATATAAACTTTAAAAAGAATTTTTTCTTCCAATTGCAGAAATGGTCAACATATAAACTGCAACGTTACGTAATTGCGTTAAATAAAATTATGTTGTTACCAAGTATGAATTTGTTTTCATAAGCGGGGATCATCATGATTTCTTGAATCTCCATACGATAATGAGGACGCCCACTTTTATACTGACTTCGTACATAGTCAGCGCATATTTGTCTAGTGTTCTCCGTTTAACAGTAGTTGTATATTTGCATTATCAAAGTTATGTCAAAGGGAGATTAATACACAAACATGCGCTCATGGTTTAAATGAGAAAAAACTGCTTCTTCTTATTTTCGCTTTCCCTGTTGTAACCAGGGTTGATGCATGCTGAATATTATAATTCACCACGTGATTTATCACCTCAGGTAACACTGTTAATACAAAATTCTATTACGTGACGTGAAAGGTAGCATGTTATGTCTAACTAGAACAATGTTTTTGAACACGTTAGGTTGTCAAGCATTGATTTATAGTCTTCTGTACTTACATGGGTGTGGTGTAATTGTTGAAACCATAGTAAACAGTATATTTGTACCATACAGAATAGATAGGGCTGTGGTGAAAGAGTGATCACATAAATTTTATACATGGCATTGTTATTCATGCTAGTCTAATTTTAGTACCATTCTGATAATGTAAGCTCCACCTCTCATGCATATTAATATCAATCTTAGGTTTGACAAGGGCAGATAAGCGAAAATTCTCTTTTTTTCGAAAGTTGTAAGAAGAAAAACATTGAATGAGCTAATTGTATCAGAGTCTAAAATCTTAATTCATGTCGGAAACTGCCTATACTCTTTTAAAAATTTAACAAAAGTGATATTTGGTTAAGAAAAAAACGCAACAGAAGCGACCATAAGGGCCCTCAACCTGGCGCTAATTGCAGTCATCCTTTACAACACAATACTTGGCACTATTTTACAGAAATTTGTCTGTTAGAAATGATAAAAGTCGTGATAGAAGTAACGCATGATTTTATTACTGACCACATACTGGCCTCGTTTAATCAATACACACCGAACACGATAGAATTGGAATATAAAAATTAATTTTTTCAAAAATATGTCGACCAGACGCTACAAAAGTGTTAACTTATCTGCTGTTTTACATTTTGAAGCTGTTCAGCAAGTTTCATATTATTCCTCAAACGCATAAAGAAAAAAGTGTGGAAAACTGAAGTGGGACAGACAGACAAACTGACGGACGCAGAGGAAAGCTATAGTCCCCTCCGGTGAAACCGGTAGGGGACTAATAATACCACAATATTTAATCTTAAAAGGATGAAACTTGGTGGAGGGAACTCAATATTTGATATAAATGATTTTGCAGTAGAACTAGATTAAAGCAATGTTCTATATTATCTATTTTTATAAAGTATTTATTTATAAAGGTTTGTTCTTTTTCTTAACGTTTTTTCCATACAAACACATCCATACAAACACATCCTATCTTTTTTAACATAGTGAGGCTTATATCTATGAAAGAAAGTATTATCATGTTGTGAATTTTGTATTTACTTTACCCGGTAAATTCAAACTTCACAACATGCGGTATCCACAGTAAGAGAAATAATAGAATTGATACATGTAATCCAAAGAGAGATTATCTGCTTCATAAAGTGTAAGCTCTTATTTTATTTTTTTAGAATCATTTTTGAAAATTATTAAATAGGTTATGTTTAACCTCATCCTAGTCCTCAATTTTCCATAAGAGTAATTTGTCTATAATGGCATTTTCTTTCAGCAGTATTTGAAATATGTTCAGAGAGTTTTGTTAAGTCTCAGTCAAAACTAGAGCTATTTATGTATTATTGTGTTTGGAGCAACGCATGCCGTAATAATTATCATCAAACTATATAATTTATTTTTTTCTGCAGAATTTACAATTCAATTCAAACTTATTTAAAAGTATTGACAACTTTTTGCTATCTGAATTTCATAACATCAGTACTCTATTAGTACCAATTCCTTTCCCAGGCGCAAATTAACTACATTTGTAAACTAGAGTAAACTAGCAAACGTATGTGAACATGTCAGTGACGTGAATAGGTTACAAACGAATAAATTCTAAAATTGTCCAAATCACTACCTTCGAGAGAGCTAGACTTGCACGAAGGTGGAAATATAAATCATGTTGTTTATTAGTCCCCTACCGGTTTCAACGGAGGGGACTATAGCTTTCCTCTGCGTCCGTCAGTCCGTCCGTCCGCCCGTCTGTCTATCCGTCCGTCCGTCTGTCTGCCCCACTTCAGTTTTCCACACTTTTTTTCTTTATGCATTTGAGGAATAATATGAAACTTGCTGAACAGCTTCAAAATGTCAAACTACAGATCAAGTTTACACTTTTGTAGCGTCTGGTTGACATATTTTCGAGAAAATTAATTTTTTATATTCCAATTTTTTAATGTTTGGGTTCGTTATCGGGTTCGGTGTGTATTGAATAAACGAGGCCAGTATGTAGTCAGTAATAATATCGTGAGTTACTTGTACCATTCCTTTTATCATTTCTAACAAACAAATGAATTCTGTATAATAGTGTCAAGCATTGTGTTGTAAATTTAATCGGCATGGGTTTTTTTTTGTATTATTACAATCGGGTTCGTTGTCGGGTTCGGCTGTTTAACTGTTTGGTTTGATTCGGGGTACAGAAGACGGTAAGAAATGATATTATGCATAACAGTGCATTGTTTTCACAAATGTTTACCAGCGAATACAGAATAGAATTGGCGAAATTACAGGAGATGAAATAAAGAGTATTATTTTACCTATTTTGTATTTAATTTCTATATCAACTATATAGTTTTAATTTCCTCTGTTCTTTTATCTCTGATTAAAGCATGACATCTCGTTTACAATAGCTCTGAAATAGTTGTGTGCTTGGAAGCTTTCATAGAATAATACAAACCGGTAGGGGACGTGTATTGCTTATGCAATACTCTCAGAATGCTTGTTTTATGAAGTTTTGCTTCACATAAAACAGTACAACAAAACATTTAACTAAAATCCATACTATTCAGTGGCGGGTTTAGCAACCTGGAATGGGAGTAAAATAATGGAGAGGTGTCGAAAAATTTAATTTCCTTCTGTATTTGAGCTGTGTAAACTGTTACAATTTACTATCAAAAGTCCACCTCAACGGCAGTTAAGTCGGTATAGAGCTTGGTGGATGTGCTATATAAAACGAAAGGGGCTCAAAATGACTTTAATCTTCAAAGATATGTATTAAAATAGTCACGTATATAAACTCATTCCCAATTCCAATTTGACCATCATGACGATCGGATAAAAATCAAAACTGATAAAATTCTAGAAACGAATAACTTTTTCATTTTCGAATTCAAATATGTACATACAATAACAACAAAAACTAGAACTTTTTTGTCTTCAACAAAAAGTAAGGGCTTTTCGACATCTCCTTTTACCTTTTTTATTTAAAATGTCATGAAAAATCATCTCTCTCTCTCTCTCTCTTTTTTTTTTTTTTCTTTTTTACAAATTCTTTAACACCTTGGTATAATCAGTTGCATAAATAAGAACTATAAGTAATGCAATGTCAAAAGAAAGATAACTTCAGAACTTTAAAAGTAAAATTATATACTTTTAATTTCTAATAGAATATTTTTTTAAAAATCATAAAAAATAGTACTGTATTAATTTCTAGGACAGAAAATTTGGTATTTATGTTCTACATTTTTTTAAGCAAAGCGAGATAACTCTTTCTAAAATAATTTTTCAACTTTTAAAAAGTTGTAATATTCATGCCCTTAAAACTCCTATCAGGAAAAAAAGTAAAAAAAGATACAGCTAAAGGGCTGTTCTCAGCTTTGACCCCTCTAGATCCCTTATCTTTCGGAATTTTAATCCAAAAACCTTTTCCGGACTGCGTATCAGGTCCATCATTATAAATATTAAATATGAAAATATTTACTTGAAAACTGTTTGAGAAAACGTGCCACGCATGAATTCAGTTTAACATTAAAACTCACATAGACGATTTTTTATCAACTTATAAAACCGGAAGTTCTCAATTGTTTTGAAAAAAAAAACCCTTAAAATATATGATAATTATGATAGTTTTAACATTTCCCAAGCATCACTTTAAAAATTTGGTGGTTATTTCAATTTTTACTTTTTACATCCCCCCTTTCTTCAGAGTTTGAAGCCCAATATCTCGAAAACTGTAAGAAATAGAAAGAAGTTGTCGCTTACGATTTTGTATATCATAGCATGAAGTATCTAATTCCAAAATTTCTTAGTTAATTAAAAAAAATAAAATAGATACAAGTGACCTTAAAATATTTTGTATTTTGCATGTGTAAACCTGAAGTATATAAACAGTAAGTCCAAAAAGGGACATGAGAGAAATAAACGATCGCTACATGAATTAAACATTAAAATTTTTATTTTTGTCTTCCGTTTTCAAAAAATCGCCGATGAAACTTTGTCGAGAAGAATAATAATAATAAAACAGAACAAAAAACAATAGGGCTTTTCGACCGAAAGTCGAAAAGCCCTAATTCGTTATCTCAAAGTATTTTGAAAAATTTTCCTCCATATTTTTTTTCATTCCTTAATATATATCTGACCTTTAAAAAATACGTTTATTTTTATTTGTACAGGTGTATTCACAAACAAGAAGTTTGTGAAATATCACTGAAGTTGATTTATCGAATAAGGTATATATAATAAAAATCAGTTTGTTACATAAAGTGTGAATGTGTATACAGTTAGGTTTAATGAATATATTTCTTTAAAAGTTTTCCTAGGCTTCTGTTGTCTAAAACCCTAATGGTCTCACTCACTCTGCCCTTTGATAATCTTCATTCATGTTTCAAGATAAATTGATTTTTTCGGAAAGCAGGTCAAAAGTTACTTTGTATTCCATCTTGTTTGTACAATTGCAAGCTGTCACGTGCAGCTCTGTGTCCCCAAATATCAAAGACTCTTCTATATCTACATTTTTGTCGATCCCATCAAGAGGAATTCTCAACGTCCCAAGCTTTGCACACCCTACATCGTCCACATACTTTGGATTCTTTTCATTTGAAATGAAGACCCCACAATCTAGCGTCTCTGCATTTGGTCTCAGAGATTTAAATATATAAGACTTCTTGTCTCCTGGCTTTATTTTATCTCCTTTGGCTACGAATTTGAAAAATACGTCTTTGCATCTTGGCCCATCGCCCATTACGACTCGTTTTGATTTGTCATGTTTAGTCTCATTGAATGCCGGCCATGTTTGAATTCCATAAGTGTACCTGGAGACTCGCTCGGTTATAAGATCTGGCTGGTGACCGAAGTAGACTGCTCCTTTGACAACGGCTAGGCCTGCTTGGTTAGGAACAACCACTCTGCATTTTCTTTCAAACTCCTTCTTGACAGCCTCTTGGACAACGCTGCACTCCGAAAAACCCCCAACCATTAGAATAACTTTTAAATCCTGCCCGATATCTCTGTAAAGCTTTTTCAAATGATTGATAATCAGTTCCGTTGTTGGATTAAACATCGTCATAAAAAAGGACGATTTCATAAACAATTTGCCGTATTCAAATGTCAAATTGTTTCTGTATTGTGACTTTTGAATCGCGTTAGTTATGATTGCATCCGATTTCGTTTTTTTCATATCTTGTTTATTTTGTTTTGCAACAATCTCAGTAAATGCCAGCGGAATTTGAATTGCAAACCTAGACTCGGATTTATTCTTTTCATTTTGTTCATCGGTCTTACTGCTCTTGGTTTCAAAATTTCTCTTCTTGACTTCAAAACGGTGCCAAAACTCAAAATAATCTTCTAAATACTCGGGATCTGTCTTGAATGTCTTCATGACCGTCTCCCCAAATACTTTTGTCAGAAAATCTTTGAAGGCTTCATCGATGCACGTTCCTCCCCAACTGCCTCCGCTTGCCGGGACGAGCTCAGCTAGCGACCCGTCTTCCTTTAACTGATGAATTGTTATATCAGCTGTTCCTCCTATAATAATCAGTTACAATTTGTTCAATCATGACCAGTTATTACAAGCTTCCATTAAATATCCATTTTATATAAACATATAATGACCAGTTATTACAAGCTTCCATTAAATATCCATTTCATATAAACATATCATGAGTGAAAACAGTACAGCTAATATATATAAAAATTACTCAATTTTTAAAGGAGCATGGTCACGAATTTGGTCAAATTCTAGTTTTCTGTTTTTATTATTTACAATGCTTAGAAATGCATTTCTAAAGATCAAATGAAATTTGAGAGTTAGTCGTAGAGTTATAAGCAAGATACAGGGCTCATAGTTCTCGGTCATGTAAACAATGCTCGTGCCCTGTTTTTGTTTACATGTGTGCAATATACCGGTAAAAATCGTTTTCAAGCTAATTTTTCTTTCTTCTTATTCGTATTAAGCATTAATAAACAATTCCTAACGTTTAACACATTCATTTTAAGTCTAAAACTGGAATTTTTACTTCAACATTAAAAGGTAAACAAAAGCTTTGTTCACATAGCAAAGAATTGTAAGCTCTGTAACTCGCTTATAACTCAACGAATGGCACTTAAATTTTGGTTGCCTGTTAAATAGGCCTCATTAAAGCATTGTAAACATTAAAATCGGGAAAATATTTTCTGACCAAAATCGTGACCATGCCCATTTAAAATGTACTTGGTAAACTAAAGAAATATACAATGTATATGAATAACAATCTTGGCTGAATTTATGTTATCTGCATTTTATGAACCTAAATTTATGTCAAACGGTTTTAAAAAGTTAACAAACCTCCTAGATCAAGGACCATATATTTTGCACCAATTTCTTTTCCTGCCAGAAAAAATCGCTTGTTTTCGTTCGATTCTAAATGCATCAGTTGACAATAGATAGAGGCTGCTTCGGGTTCCAACGCGATCAGTAATTGGTCGCTTTTTATTCCCGCCTAAACAAAATTATATAATGTAATCACATTGAAATAATTACTTTGGAAAAATTCTGTAGAATACTACATTTATTTCTGTAACAAAAAATCTAATAATGAAGTGACAAATTAAGAAAATGCATGGGAAAAATCGCTTATTCGGTTCAATTTAAATCAAATCCACTATCAGGGGCGCTTTGACATTTAAAGCTTATGATCTAATAAAACTCGTCATTTAGGTCCAGCTTGTGTGCGTCATGTGCAACTGAGATTGGTTTTTACAGTTATAAGTTATGATTTTCCTAAACGTTTTAGTAAATTTGTAAATATATACGGAAAATTTCTTTTCAAGATTCATGAGCTAATCTCATAAAATATTACGGTACATACAGGTAAAATAACATGAAAACATTGCGGGACAAAATCATATTTAAACAAGTACATTGTAGTTAAAATATCATGGCGTGCTTTCAAGCACTAATGCTTGATGTTTATTTTTAAATAAAATGATGTAAAAGTTCTTCAGAGAGAGAGAGAGAGAGAGAGAGAGAGAGAGAGCATTACATCCACAGCAGCTTCTCGCATAAACATCTTTGCGGTGTCATCCCATATTGCAGGGACAGTCAGAACAAAGTCTATGTCATCCATGGTTATTTCGCCTGCCAGTTTTTTCTCTATGTCTTTCAGAAGATGTTTTCTCATATGATTGATGCAATGAGTAAACACTTTCATGGCATCAACAGATGAGCCATTCTCGGCGATGCATTGTGTTTTTCTGTGAACTCTCTAAAAGAAGAAAACTTTGCAAGTTATTTCACTATTATACATTAAAATTTTCTTTAGATTGTCAAAATTTAACAAGAGCATATTCCAGACAAATTATTGAATCTTGCCTGTCTACTATATAAACTATTGATTGACTTTGTCATGATTTAAAATACATTATTAAAGATGATTTCACAATTAAAAGAAAATCAAATCCAACATTGTTTTATTTATCTTCCACATTTATATAGTTTAAAAGTCAAAGCGACAGCTTTCGATTTAATAGTCGTTCATAAACATTCAGAAATAATGTGAAAAGGATGACAATTCTTAGCATTTGTCAGCGGTCCCTTTTTATACAATAAATTACAGAAAATCTACCATAATTTTGATAAGTGTGTTAATAGCTTGGAACGTTGTTGTTTTTTTATTTTATTTTATTATGATTAACACAATCGGTGATTGTGTAGACCCAGTAAAAGTGAATTACGTTATAGTTTGTGAGTCTGTCCTTTCATTGAATAAAAATGAATAAAATGGGCGGGGCTGAGTACAATAGAGGATAAGTACATGAAGAAATCAAGTAGATTAATTTTCACCATTGGGGGAAAAGCTTAGCGATCTGAAATAACATCCCTTAAAAATACTATTTACACAAAATGTATTCGTATAATTAAAGGTTTATTGCATATATAGACACATCGAACACGCTTAACAAAATGATGTTACGAGACACACGGGGTTTAGAGAAGTTACATTATGAAAGGGTAAGTGAGTTCACGCCAGTCAAACGACATCAATTTATAATGGGGAGGCAAACTTACCGGTATGAGCGCAGTGAGGATAATTTTTCTCCTTTAACAAATAGAAAGATTTTATAATACATTGACCAGCTAAAGGACAAGAATGTACCTAATTGCGCCCGTATATTTTAAAGGCTTTTAAATGTTGGGCGAAGCTAATAAAAAGTCAACGGGGATTGAATGTAAACAATGTACCCCTACCAAAAAACAAGAGGCCCATAGGGCCACAAAGCTCACCTGAGCAAAAATGGGCGTTCAAAAGATATTGTGCCATATGGTCCCTCAGTAGAATAACAAAAAATAAAAATATTGTAAAGTATTCGAATTTTACATTTTTTTTTTGCATACACGTAATCTTTGACATTGTACCTTTATGGAATACTATTTTATAAGATTCCTATTCAAGATATAAAACTAAACATTTGGTAGGGGTACACTGTTAACTTTCAATTCCCTTTATTTTCGTTCTGCCACCCCCCCCCCCTTCCCCACTTTATAAAGCGATCAAAATATATTAGAGCATATAGGTACATTTTCTTCCTCAACTACTGTAAACAGATAGCCATGCAATGACCTTGAATTGCTAGTATTACATATTGGTCACTATGATACTTATGTATACCTAGATACTGCGAAATTAATTGTGGTAATGATAACTAACAGAACGAACTCTGTGACTATTGTAGCACTGCGTAGTATTCCTAAATGATGTTATGAAACCAGGTGCATTATACGGGCATAATAATATCCAAATTGAGAGTTTATAAATAAGTGTCATATTTGGTGATTCTGTGTCTGCATCGATAGCTCTGGTACTCTATACTGAGTCATGTATTGCATATTCTATATAACCTTTGCTACCTTTTAAACCATGAACTCATGTATACTTTATATTGGATATTTTAATATTGTACGCAAGTGATGCGTCATATTAAGGCGGGATACCCAAATACTGCATCCCAATAATCGTTGTCATAAATGAGGTTAATTAATTCTGACACAGTAAAATACAAACTGAAAATATATAAACAAGTTATCAACAAATTGTCATATTTGGCGATCCTGTGTCTGTAATGAAGGCCCTAATATTGCAAGTTAGTCTTGTAACGCTTGTTCATCTATTTAACCTTTGTAACCTTAAAGCCATGTATGAATGAATGTATTATGAGTAAGCGATGCATCATACCCAGGTGGGGGACTCAGAGACTACGATTCTGAGACTCAAAACCCGCATCACAATATTCTTTCTGACAGTTTTGACAGTTTTGTTACTTTATTTAGAAATAAAATTTAACTCTGGAATTTTAACACTAATTGTTCACTCATGATCATCGTAGATGGGCCGGGCTGGTCAGAACTGTCAATCATAAGTAAAATGTTATATATGCTCATGTAAAATGATGTTAAACGTATTCTGGATTCTTTGATTTGAGCTGCTTTTAATGGTTGTATTATCTACTATACGATCACGCTGATTAATAAACTACTTGGTAACCAACAATTGGACTTGGTCATTATTCAGGAGGAAGGCTTACACTACTTACTATTTATTGTATTTTATTAAAAAAATTCCTATAGATGTGAAGAAGAAAATTGTACCTCAATGCGCTCAATTTCTCAAATTAAAAATCATTCAAAAATCTAATTTGTCTTTCCCATTATAATTAAACGACTGTTGTTTACCTGGCGTAAACTCGTGTGATTTTTATAACCTTACTCACACTTGATTGAGGAATACACTAGTAATGAAAAATGTTGTCACGTGACATGATAAAGAGCTATAAAAATCAATGTATTTTCAGGCATATCGCTCTATTTTACTAAGGCCTACCCGTTATTTTCATCTTTATTTAAAAAAAAAATGGCTACAAACCAGGATAATTTTCCGCTGTAATATTTTCTTAGGAATAGCAATAATGCCTTAATCCCCGGAACAGAAATGTGTCAGAACTATGGAAACTGTTTTTACGGTGTCGTTTTTATTTACTCGTGTCTGAAAAACTATCAAAATTGATGTAGATTTCACATTATTCATTGTATAAAGAGGGGTCCCCAGAGAGAAGTTACAGCATATCATCCTTTAATTTTTTTTTGTACAAGTATTTAACGTTTAGTGAGACATTTCTAATGATCAACCAAAATTTCAGCGTCAATCGTAGAATACAGAGCTCACAATTCTGCTAGGTTTGAGTCATATTTTGTCCACATGAATTAATTACATTCAGCTTAAGATTTTTAACTTGGTATTTCCTATTCAGTATTTAAAATGGGGGGGGGGGGGTGGTGGCCTCAGATCTGTGTACAAACATGGAATTGTGAGCAAAGCTCTGTATCTTGCTTATAATTCGAAGCTTAACACTCAAATATGGTTAGTAAATAGTAATTGTAAACAAACATAAGAAACATGCATTATAACAAATAAAGAGCACAATTTATTTTTCAAAATGATTCATATATATGCCTACATATTTCCGTCAGCGATATTAAACTCTATTTAAACTGAATAATCTCGAGAAAATGCTGAGTATCTCAACAAAACACATTGCATGAATCAACCATTACGCAAAAGATCATACCGAATTACCGATAGAATGAATTGTATTTTAGTACTTTGCTAATACATCAGATTTTACTTAATTTGCGCAGGTAAACAGTCAACTGTCTGATTTACCGAAGTCTGTTTGATTTGATGAGTAATCAAAGTACTGAAGTACTGACGGGAGTTGATTTTATCGATTATTATTTATTTTAGAATCAACGCTATGTTATTTAGCATGACAAGTAATTTCTAATCTCTATTTAAATTACGTACATTTTTATAATATGAATTCTCGGACATATATATATTTCCGACAAGAATTTCGAGAAAACCCCATATGAATCATGTTGTGTAATACCGGTATTTAAAGATATAATTAATTTCATCAAACTATGTATCAGTAATCGAAATATTTCTAAAAATTGTACACGTGTCTGGATTCAAGAGTATCGTTCAACCAGACGCTCGGCTGTTTCCGTTAATCTCCGACTACCAAGAGAGACTCTCTGTTTGTCGGAGATTTACGGAGACAGCCGAGCGTCTGGTTGAATGCTCTGGCGTAGGAATACATACGACTACAAAAAATATCTAAATTGTTCGTACTATTTAAAATCTGACTATTTTTAAGGTATTTATAAATACGTTTTCTTGAAAAACAATGGTTCAGCATACATTACATCGAATTTATCTATTATTTCAAGAACTAACTCTTGTCAGCGGTGATGATTTGTGCTTAGGTCCAAACATTATTTCACTTTCGGTTTGCCAGAGTAACTGCATAGGAGAGTTGCTCAAAATCAACTCCAAAAAATTACAAAATACAGGCGATAGTTCCCAGGTTACACAGCATAAATAATGAAAACGAAACGAAAATCAAAACCACCGTCATATGTGAAAACTGTCAACGCATTGAAATATTTAACCTCATTTTACTTCACAAAATCGGCACCAATGTATTTTGCATGTTTCAAAGATTCCCTTCGCAAGCGAACTGTTGCACAACAAACAAATTCTTCTTTGTCAGATCGATCCGTTTATCAAACGTCATTGCTGCTTTAAACAAAGAATCTCGTTATAGAAGCATGGAATTAAACATGAATTATTAAGTTTCTTCTTAAATAAGTCCACAAACCCGTAAAATGTCGACCCGGGTTTGCCTACCCATTTTACCAACTTGGAATTCAACAATCGTCAATAAATTCCAAAATACGCATTGTTGTCTATCAATATTTACAGCGAATACAAATATACCGGTCTTTAACGTATCCTGAAAATTTCAACGACATCGGTTAATTATTATCGACGTAAATTGAAAAATCTCGATCTGATCTAGCTTTTATTTTGTCCCGGTCCGGGTTTGCCTACCCATTTTACCAAGACTCGTATGGAATACCAAACCCGAAGCTATAAACTGATTGAAACACACCTTTCCTTTACTATTATTTTCGTAATAACTCAGATTTGAAACAGAATTAGCCCAGTAATTTTTTGCAATTTATCTTTCCCTTTCCATAAGGATTATTTTTGCTAAATTACGTTGAATTGGACTCAGTAGTTCTTGAGAAGATTTTTAAAAATGCACCCCTTCTTTTCTACAATTTCGAGGTTTTCTCCGCTTTGAATAAAGATCGGTCTTTTATTTCTGCAATTTATATTCGCCTTTCCATAAGAATGCTTTGTGCCAAATTTGGTTGAAATTGGCAAAGCGGTTTTAGAGAAGAAGATCAAAATGTTAAAAGTTTACAGACGGACAGACGGACGGACGGACGGACGAACGGACGGACTGACGGACGACGGACAAAATGTGATCAGAATAGCTCACTTGAGCTTTCAGCTCAGGTGAGCTAAAAATGAAAAAATTGGGAGTGGGTTACTAGATGAAAAATATGTTATATACACATGTATGTGTGAATGTATATTTATGGATATATTAAATTCAAATTGGTGAATATTCATGAATCACTTGTATAAACTTTATAATTACTATAGGATTGTGTGATGGTTGAAATTATCAAATACCGGTACATTATTTAAATATAAAAATAATAATATAATGATATCAATAATTCAGTAAAAAATTTTACCACGTCAATTAAAACAATGGAATCTGAAGAATATTTTGAGTATTTTTCAGAAACTTTTGAAATGCTTTTTGTAAAATAAAGAACATGTAACCACGTCTTCTAATTATAGCAACTGCTATAGCAGTTTATAAAGCTCAAAATGCCCCAACCCAGTTTTTACTCGAATGAGTGAATCCATTTAGTGCCGAGTTATAGGACTACCTTACATGTAAGAAAACAATAAAGTTTTGGAAAACAGATGGTTTTTAAAAACTAATATATAATTAGAATGGCAGTTAATGATTAAGCTTTTATCAAGATTAATTCGTGTTTATGATGAGGAAGGTAAATTAACATTGGGGGATTTGATCCTTCTGAATTTATTTGATTTAGTATAGTATAGTATATATAGATACTGTCATCGATTACAGAAAACCGTTGAATGCTGACAATGTTGACGTAACTGCATGATTTGTACATGTACATGTATGCAGAACTGTATAAAGATAAACCTTTTCTCGACATATGATTAACGTGAATATCTACTATATAAAATATAACTTAGAAATATATATGTATTCATTATATATTGTGTATCTGATTTATCGTATTGATCTTATGTAAACATATATATTAAAAATGAGATTCACAAATAAACTTTTATATACATGACAAGAAGTACAATAGTGAGTGCACATCACTAGGGTTAAGACAGACCTGACAACGATTTTATGTCTTCCAGAAACAGCGAATTTGATTAAATTCCAACAACAAAAACATTTTAACAAAGACAGTTTTTAATTGTAAAAATTGCTCAAATCATAATGTCAACTTTACGTATAATTAAATATTTAAAACAGCAAGTGAGAGAAATATGCATGCATGCAGGCAGCATCGTTTTTGAAAGTGGAGGTGGGGGCAGACTTATCTAAAAAAAATTCTTGACAAGCAAACAAAGAAAATAAATCTCAAAATCATGTTAAATTCCTTCCGGCCTTTCACTTAAATAGAATTAAAATAAAATTATCTTATCTTTAATTATTTACATGCTCCCAAAAAAGTACGTGGGGGCCACCTCCATATTAATCCACTTTTTACATGTTAATTTAAGAAAAATGCTTGCTGCGAAAAGAAAGAGGACAGGCCCCTACTTGCCTCTTTGATGCTACGTGCATGCCTGCATCTGCATGCATGTATGCTGTAAATTGTGTAATAAGAATAAATAATAAAAGAAACTGAAACCGATTAAATTCGTATATATTTTATGAACTATAGATTTTATTTGACACAAGGGCTCGGTGGTCGTATAGTATTGTTACCAAAGCCAAAAAGACGTCTTAAAAATGTAAGTTTACAGTTATATGTACATTCATGTACATATACCATAATTCCGATTGCAATATATAGAAACACATATAATAGGTTAACCAATTTTAGCAAACACGACTGAACGACACTAATGCGCGGATCCATAGTTTGTGCAGTTGGTGGTGGGGATCAGACGGTTATTTGAGTTTGCGGGGGCAGGGGGGTCTGAGGCATATTTTTGGTAATTCTATAATGTAATTTAAAGAAATTTGAATTTTACGGGTGGGGTCCGGACCCTCTAACCCCCACCCCCACCTCTAGATCCGCGCATGACACTGTATGCCAATCAAGCCCCTGTGGTTTCTGACGATTAAATAAATGAAATACCTTTTCCAGAGAAGATTTTAGAATCATCTTAAATCGTTGAAAAAAGAAGTACTTCTTGCAATCTTTACCGTCTTCTGTTAACGACGCATATCTTTTTTCAGCATCAAATCCAAATGAATTAAAAGATTGGTCTGGGTTTAACAGCAGAGCGCTCGGTGTCTTGTAAGTGAGAAGATCTCCGCCACTCCATTTGTTGGTCATCACATTAGGCCATTCCGATTTGAACGAATAAGCATAGCCGGAATAAGCAGTTCCAAAGTCTATAGCGGCCACCAACAGTTTTGTACACTTTGATGGCCTTTGTTTTACGGACGATCCAAGTTTTTGCTCGGCCATTACGAAGAAATATTTTACTTTCGGTTTGACGATACGCGTTAAATCTATAATTAGAGCAGCGAAAATTGTACGCCCATGCATTCAATATTTGACACACGAGTTTAAATAAAACATGATGGTTTATGTTTCTGAAACAACAAGAATTGTGTGTATGTGTGTGTGTGTGTGTGTGTGTGTGTGTGTGTGATGGGGGGTGGGGGGCTCTCAATTTCTTACATTTTGTCTGAAGTATACTTAAATATAAAATGGTTCTAAATATTCTCTTTTTACAAGTCTATAGATACCTTTTCCTCGAAACTGCATACCATAATCAATATAAAAATTTTCTACGGAAAGTGGCCAATTTTAGACATGTTAGCTAGTTAAAGTATAAAGTTCTGTCTGAAACCATGCAATTTCTACAAGTTTCTCTCCAAAAGATTTTTTTCCATGTCAGAGGATGACAGGCAGAAATCTTGATTATTAATAAAAAGACCCCTCCCCTGGGTTGGATGGTTCTCATCACCACCCTTCCCAGATATTCTTTCATATGAATTAAAATGCTAAATATGTGCATATGTGTAATAATTTCTCATGTTCCAGTGCTTTTAATCACAGTTTAAAACTAAATGTGCTTTTCTTTCTAACAACTGACGTGGCATTGCTAAGCGTTTAAAGTTTTACTCGGTCGAAACAATGGTAACCGGTTACACAACCAGGAATCGGTTAGTTGTATAAAATAAATGAATTGACCCAATTGTATTTGACATTTATTATGTATTCTTCAGATGAAGTTCCATGTAAATTTAAGTCATTTAAGGCCCCAATGCTGTGAAGGGAAATGGGTCAGTGGATGTCAATTTGAATGACTGTTAAATTCAATTCGTTTATTCACTCAAACTAATACATGATGTAGAAAATGGTGTACTTTAGTTAAATAGTATTGTCAAGGGTCTAATAATGCACACCATAATGATAGAAGTGTACAAAAAAAGCATTAGTAAAATAAAGGAGGGGAGGGGGAGAAAGTTGATGATAAGATTGATAATGAATACAGAGTTTTGTTATTAATTATGAATAATAATAATAATAATAATAAATACTATATAAAATAAATTTAGACTGAACAGGAGACTTGCTCCTGGTTTTATGCTCAGTTTTTTCTCAATATTTTGAAGTTTAATATCGTCAATAGTTCTCATTATGTTATTTATTTGATTTGTAACAATACCTGTCAGGAAGAAGCTGTTTTCGTAAAGTTGAAAGAGATCTTCACTCGAGAAAAAAAAGGGAAATTAGTCCGTTAATTTACCAGTTTTACAGAGTGTACAATTTCTGTCATTTAAATTTTATATATTTGACCCTTTGATATATTATTTTTATAACTTGATTTTATGCCCATTTCTGAATAAACTAGTCTTGTAACCTTTGTATACTGGCAGCAGAAATCAACTTAACAGTAAATATATAGTTCCGTTTCAATATGTATACCTACTTTCAAATGTTTACAATAAAGGATGATTATTTCAAACGGAAAATCTATGATTTGTCATAGGCATTCTTGATCTTTGCTGATCACTTTTCACTTGATAAATTAAACAGACTAAATTGAGGGCAATTATTGACAATAAATTAATGAAAAAAAAAAAATAAATGCACAAACTGTGTGATGCAAAATGAGATTAACCGATTAGTAATTCTGCAATCGATTGCTATTCCTAGTTTACACACAGACATCAGTTAGAAAAAGAATTTCATGTTTTGATTTCACAATTTGTTTTAAACGACAGAAACATGGTATGATTCTAAACCCACCCACCCCACTCGCGAATCCAAAGCTTATGTCTCCGCTGATACGACTTCGTATGTTCTATAAAAAGAATGTTTTTGTTTTACTAGTAATACACATGCTCAAACATATGAATAGGAATATAGGGGAATTGTGTACTCATGCTATACCAATTTATTTTAAAATGCGCTTTTTTCAGCCTAATTTGTCTTTGACTTAAACGCTCCACGCAATTGATGACATGGCACCTTCTCGTACTTTTTTTTTGACAAGGACCGGATTTTATTTTTCTTTTGATAAGAAAAACTCGAGAACTTTTATTTGATGATCGCCTTCTTTATTTCTGTTGACTTCGGCCAACAACATGGATATGTTTGGTCCTGGTAAACTTTACGTGTATGTTTATTGCCTCGCCTTATATTGACTGTAATAACCAAACGTACATGCAGCCAACATATTATTCTCAATTAAAGACAAAGAGCTTTTAATAAAGATCTTTTAGTAAAACATTTATATTAAAAAGCTAAAATATTTGGATTATTTTTACTAATAAATAGTCCAAGGCTAAAGAAATCGTCTCTAAAATTAGTTTTTCGGTAAAATTTTAGACCTTACTGTACAAAATGACTATTATTACTCCCCAGTTGGTGTTACTTATCTTGTAGTCACGTGCAGATCTGTGTCCCTGAAAACAAGGGACACTTCTATTTCTGGATTTACATCTATTCCATCGAGTGGAATTGTCAATGTGCCAAGCTTTGCACACCCCTCTTCGTCCACATACTTTGGACTCGCTTCATTTGAAACGAAGACTCCAATTTCTATCACCTCTGCATTTGGTCTCAGTGATTTAAATATGTAAGATTTTTTGTCTCCTGGCTTTATTTTATCTCCCTTGCTAACGAATTTGAAAAATACGTCTTTGCATCTTGGTCCATCGTCCATTAGGACTCTTTCTGAGTTGACTTGAACAGTTTCTTTGAATGCCGGTCCTGTTTGAATTCCATAGGAGTACCTGGAGATTTGTTCTAAGATCAGGTTTGGATGATGACCGAGGTAAACTGCTCCTTTGAGAACGACTATACCTGCTTGGTTAGGAACAACAACTCTGCATTTTCCTTGGAACTCTTCTTTGACTGCATGTTGAACAACACTGCACTCAGAAAACCCTCCAACCATTAGAATTCCCTTTAAATCCCCTCCAATATCATTGTAAAGCTTTTTTAAATGGTTGATAAGAATTTCAATAGTTGGAGTAAAACACTGCTCGAAAAAGGAAGACTTAATAATCAATTTGCCGTTTTCAAATGTCAAATCGTTCCTGTATTGTGATTGTTGTATTGCCTCGTTTATGACTGCATCTATTCTAATTCTTTTATAGCCGTGTTTGTTTTGTTTTGCTACAATTTCCACAATTGCTAGCGGGATCTGGATCTGAAATACATTTTTTTTAGATTAATATTTTTCCTTTTGTACATTTTTGTTATCATTTTGTTTTGATTCAAACGTCCTCTTCTTGACTTCAAATCGTTGCCAAAATTCAAAATAATCTTCTAGGTACTCTGGATCTTTCTGAAAAATCTCCATTACAGTCTCTCCGAAAAGCGTTTTAAGAAATTCATGAAATCTTCTGTCAATGCAGGCTCCTCCCCAACTGCATTCACTCGCTGAAACGAGATCTCCCGAGGTTCCGCCTTCTTTCAACTGATGGATTGTTATTTTAGTAGTTCCTAATAATTAACCAAGTTTAAAAAGTTATTGCCAACAGATTTAATTGTGGGAGTTTAAGAACAATGGAAAATATATTATGATTAAAAATGTTTTACTACCTCCGAGATCAAGACCATGTATTTTGCACCACATTCTTTTGCTATTAAGAAAAATGTCTCATTGTCAGTTGATTCCAAATGCATCAGTTGGCAATACACAAGTGCTGCTTCTGGTTCTAATGTGATCAACAACTGTTTGCTTTTTATCCCTGCCTATCAAAATAACATTCAAATAAACAGTTTACCTATTATAACTATTATAATGACATAAAAAGAGACTACATATTTTTATTAAATAAACTTTGTATTCTTTGTATTATCTTAAAGGTATATGTGGCGTGTTATGAGTAATATTTTTTACATGAGTTGAGTAAAAATATACATCATGCTTCTTATAATTAGACGTTTCACAAACTCTAGGCCCATAAAACATGTTCTGTCTTTAGTTATTTGTCTCTAAACTTTGCTACACGTCTGATTAATATTAAAGTGATAACACCACTGCGAATGAGTGCGGGAAAACCCAGCATTGAAAACACGATGGAAGAACAGTTTGTTTACAAATTAGAATCATGTTTTTCATGTCTTAAATTAGATAATTTTTATATCAGATGATACTCGAAGCATTATAATTCCGATAATTATTAATGTAGAACGATATAAATTGTTAATTATGTGTAAGAAAGATGAAATATGATTTTACTTTTTAGCATTATCGACACGGTAAACGGACCGGAGTAAACCCCCCTCTCTGAGGGATGAATGTACTGAGAGTGTTTATTTGTTCTTTATTCAAAAAGTCCTCTAAACGAAAATCCACTTGTAGTTTATAACTTGAAAAGTAAAGACACGGAACACATGGAACACGAACCTGACTAGCAAAACCCCTAAAACTTCATGATGAAAACTTAGGTTTAATTTGGCTTTAATTCCTATTCCATCAATCTACATGGTCTCCGATGACGATCTTCCCTTTGTATATATAATTTTTTTTCCTTGCCAAATCTGTCAAACTTAACGATCTACCCTCTTTCTCGCCGTCGCAATTGTTGTTGATAGATCGAGATGTATGTCACGTGACCCATTTAAGACGGGGTTAATCAAATCTTTTGAATTTTTTACCGGCACGTAAAAAAATAATATATATATTTTTTATTCATTGTATCTTTGTTATGCGATTGACTTATACAGCATAATTTATGTGAAAGTCTTATCTCATAATAAAGTGATGAAGTAATTAGTCAGATCTTATCATTGTTATTCACTAAAAATACCCCACATATACCTTTAAGTGGAGTTTTTTTTTTCTATCAAAATGAAATTTTTATGCTACAGTTTGAAGGGTTTTTTTTTTTAAATAAAAGAAAAGAATAACCTCACTCAATTACGAGACAACATTTCAATATCCCATCTGTACATGTTCCGTATGCTCAAAGAAATAATTATACTCTATAAACTATGACATTTGTTTGTTTGTTTGTTTGTTTGTTTTTTACAAGTAATATCCCATCATCTCAATTAGAATATTAAACTCAGAAGTATTAATATCATTTACGGTGTTCAGATGACCTGAAGTTTTATTTGAGAGTATCAGCTTCATGTTGGGAATCATAACAAGAAACCGCTTTCTCCTTTTATAATTTTTAATTAATAAACGGAATTTTAAAATAAATTAAATAAAAGATATTACCTAATCAATAAATTACTTTCATATCAAAATTTATGATCAAAAAAGAATTTTGGTTTTTAGATTTTTTTTCAATTTCAAAATAATATGAAAATGGGGAAGAATTATTATGTTCTATGTGTGGTGTATGTACCTGCACAGCTGCTTCTCGCAGTAGCATCTTTGCTGTGTCATCCCAAGTCGCAGGAACTGTTAGAACAAAGTCTATGTCATCCATGGTTATACTAGTACTGATAACGACCCTGTCTTTCAGAAGGGACTCTCTCAAATAATTGATGCAATGCGTGAATACTTTCATAGCATCGATAGATACGCCATTCTCCGCCGTACATTCTGTTTTCCTGTGAACTCTCTGTAAATAAAAAAATAATTGGTAAGTTAATTTCCTCGACACTGCCAAGTAAATGATGGTACATTTGTATCAAGTACTATCCATATTTGACGATTTGGTTCCAAATGGCAAAGTTTCATGTTTTACATGAGAATATCTAGATACATTTTGTGTTTGTTATACATTTCAAATGGTGGTTGTAATAAATATTATTAATCCCACTAATTTAATTTTACTGTTTATTTGTCGTAATGAAAACTTAATTAGTCTCTAAGGAAATGATATTCTCTGTGTGGATTTGTCGTTAAAAGGGGCGGTTTATATGTAGTTTTTGTTTTTTAAGGTCAGGAATTAGTTTTTCTAATTAATCTTTACAACGGGGTACACTGCATATTTAATAAATTATTTCATTGAGAACCATTATTTCAAGATTTTTTCAATTACGATCCATGCTTATCTATTCGTTCCTTATCTTTCATTCATTCTTGTTATTGTATATTCATGTATCAGTATATTTTTAACCCCCCAAAAAGCGACAATATTTGGCAAATAACCAATTATTGTCAATATAGACATTTAATAGACACCTTACAGTGAAGCTTTGATTTAGTATCAGCATAAATACATTATTTGAGTTGTGACACATGTATTCTTTTACACATTTAATTCTACATAAACCAATGAAATCTAGTTACGCATTTCACCGCGAGGTGTAAAAATTTTCATCATATTTTTTATGCTATTTATAAGTGCGTTTATCAATATGGCTTAATACCACTTTGATTTCGGATTTATGTCTCACGTATGATATACATTTACCTTAATCCTTGTTGATATTGTTTCAAAGTGGCATAGTACTAAGTGCTATAAAGTTTCAAAACTTTAAAACTTTAATGAATTATGCAATTTATAATTCTCGTCAAACAATATTATATCAAGGTCGTAATGCAAAAGTTAAGTTACTGTGATTTTTGTTGAAGGAAATTAAATTGTTTTGATAATTCATATTCGAATAAGTATAAACCAAATATGTTACTTAATCACTATCACATGTATGTTGGCTATCACAGTATACCAAGGTAGAAAAAATAGGTGGAATTACCTTTTCCAAAGACGATTTCAGAATCATCTTAAAACGTCGAAAGAAGAAGTACTTCTTACAATCTTTACCATCATCTGTTAACGACGCATATCTCTTTTCAGCTTCAAATCCAAATGAATTAAAAGATTGGTCTGGGTTTAACAGCAGAGCGCTCGGTGTCTTGTAGGAGAGAAGATCTCCGCCACTCCATATATTTGTCTTCACAGTGGGCCATTCCGCTTTAAATGAAAAAGCATAACCAGAATAAACAGTTCCAACGTCTATAGCGGCCACTAACAGTCTGGTACATTGTGAAGGTCTTTGTATCACCGACGATCCTAGTTGTTTTTCGGCCATAGCGAAAACTATTTTTTCTTTCGGTTTGGCGACCAGTTAAATTATACTTAGATCACCAAATATTTGGATGTTTGCCAGTTACTCCCGCAAGGTATGAAGTGTTCGCCCTTGCACTTAAATGAGTTAATCGACATAAGTTTCAATCAAGTTTAGGCAGAAAAAATGGTAAACTATATAAAAAATAATGATGTTAAAGCATATATATATATATATATATATATATATATATATATATATATATATATATATATATATATTATATTATCTATTTTTGTCAAAGGATGAAAATGGATGTTAATGATATGAGCCCCTGTAAGAAACAAGGAGTTCTGCTTTGATGCACATTTTCTAATCAAATGCAGCTTTAGCTATAAGTGACTTTAAAGTAACTTTTCAGAAAAGTGGCACCTTCACTGTAATTATATGACAGCCCAGTTGTCATAAGCTAAAAATTATTTGAAGAATTTAATGGGGCGTCAAAATTTAACTTTTAAGGAAGTATAAAACCCACTGAATAGATCGATCGTGACGAGAGTCAGTGAACAAACCGGGAAACAAGAAACCCGCTTCGGTGCACAATTTTTTTTTATGAAAGGACAGGTAACACAAAATCATTTTCTTCTAAAAACATTTTCTTTAATACAAATAAATCAGTTTACATTTGACTAGCTTCAGATAAGAACACACAGCTCAATTAAAGCTGTTTGGTCCGATTTTATATCAAATTTTGTGTACGCTTTTAAACGATGGTAATGCTAATTAAAGAGACAGTACAGCTGAAAACACATGTATGAATAACTTCAGATTTACCCATTGTATCGTTAAGAAATACGAAATAACGTTGATTGTGACAGTTGAAGTACATAAAAATCCCCTTTACATACCTAATTAATGTAATTATGAGCTTCCGGAAATTAAAGGGTCGTACAAACCGAAATAATCTTATATCGTTTATTTGTACCACGTGGATTTTGATTGACAGTAATTGACACGTGCTGAAAACTACAATATCTTCGCCCGACTACGGTCATCATGGTATACGAGGTAAAAGGGACTCTCTAAACGGAACACATTATCACTTTCTCGAAAATTTATTAATGGTTTACCAATTTCAATTCATTTTAAAATTAACAGACATAAATATGTCAAATTATCCCTCAAGGGGCCTCACTTACAAAAATGAATTTAGGTTGTAGCAACTCCTATGATAAACACGCAAAATACATGCTTACAAAATAATAACTGGTTATTTTTAAAACTTTGAACAATTATTACCTTATTTTCTTTGCCAATTCAGTCAAGTAAGCAGGCCTATCCGGTCTCTTACTCGCCATGCTGGTTTGTTTATAGTAAATACGCATGCGTAATGGTATAGAAAGTGGAACCCCGTTACACGTGGCGATGTATATATGTATAGGTTATACCTAATTATTAATTTTAATGAAATAATTAGATTTATTTCACGGAGAAATTTGTAATTTTCTGAAAGTTTATACATTTATGAGTAGTACAAAAATACCGAACCCGATCGGAAAATTTTTTCAAGTCGGTTTTTTAATAAGATGCGCCGTACTGTCGCTTTAAGTATGTGTATAATAATAGACTTTGCAGTAATTTTCCCGGTCAATTAAGCCAAATTTCAATTTACAAAAAAATTGTACAAAATTTGTTAACAAAACATAATAGGGTACCGCGTTATTTCGTCACATTGAAATTCGCCCCTAACGTCGAGGCGGTTATGGTTTTATTACAACTTTGACATCTTTAAAAATAAAGGTTATAATGTTCAGGCAAAGTAAAATTAAACATGTGTATATTTTGTTCGCTAATATTTCTGAAGTTTGCTTTTCTTACAATCGATGCATAACTTGCGGTTTGAATGATTTGAAGAAACCCAATCATTCGGGGGACGAAACTAACCAAACGGTTCCCTTTTCTAAGCTTTCCCATGATGCATTTTGGTGTTTTTTTTCGTTTGCCCAAAAAGAAATTATTTTTATTTATTTCTAACTTTGAAAGGAGACCGATTCTGTTGGTGTAAATAGGAGAAAGTCCATAACTTTTAAAGATAATTGGTTTGTATGAAAAATATTTGATACTGTAATAACCAAAAAATCGGACCAAGCAGCTTTAAGTGTGCTGAAAATCCCAGCTGCAGGTGATCTCCGAGTGTTGCCCATCTTTAATGAGATAAGAAACGCCTTTGTGTTTTTCGTCAGAGATTACTATAGCATTAAATGATTTATCTTTGACGTTGTCGTTTAATGCTTAATATATTTACATTCCCTTATTGATAAAATCAATTATTTTATTAAGATGAATTAGTTTAAATTGCAGATCATGGAGGGAGTATATTCGTAACAGCAAGAACAGCTGTTTTCAAAAAGCGGTTTAAACTGGTTAACACATAGACTGTTGAGATGAGCATGAAAGTATAATCCATGAAAATTAACTCTTGAAATTTTGTTTTAAATAATAAAATCATTTTTATTGATAAACAATTGTAGGACATGGTGTTTTAACAACATGTATAAAATGTATTTTTAAATCAATAACTTAGAATCAATACATGTACATTCATACGCAGTGATTAGGTTGTTGCATTTAGAGGTATTTAAAGATCACATAATTTAATGGAAAAACACAGTAGAATGTAAATATATATATATATATATATATATATATATATATATATATATATATATATATATATATAAAGTGTGATATTTGTGTGATAGAAAAGTTATATTTAGAAGCAATTCAAGTATATATGAATATCGTAATGGATCGGAGAAAATTATTACAAATGCCATTGCACGATCACTTGATAGTAAGTATGATGCATAGGCATTTGTGGGAAAAAGCGAGGTCTAGAACTATCTCCCCCCCCTTAGTGGAGGGCGTGTTAATTATTTTTTAACCCCACAATTTACAATTGACTGTATAATACGGATGACCACATGATTTGTATTGTTGGTAATGTAATTAACAAATTCATCATGTCATTTTTCAGCAAATATCATTCTGCATAAAGTGTTCAGTAATAATCGAAACTAAACAAATGTTGAATATATTTATATTGATATAACCACACAATCCCTGATGTATTACACATTTGAAAAGAACTTGGTATATAATGTACAGAGTTTATAGTCTAGAAGAAACAAATTTGGGTTTTGGTGTATCGAATTATTTAAGACTGAATTAACTTTCTTATTTGACAACAAATGGAAATCATCTTTTAAAAAATGAATCTACATCACCATGTAGACACCATCTATGGAGAAATCGCGATAGGATCAGACGATTGGCTGGAGTTTTGAATTTCAAACAGCTCCTCTGACAAGAACGTTCACTGACATATTGTAAATACTAATCGACTGCACAGTTTGGACAGAACATGAAACATTATGATTAATTTTAAAATAACCGTAAATTCCGCTCAGCATGTCCGTTTGGTTAATTGCTTTTTGTTCTTAAAAAATAGAATTATTTTTCTCATCTATCATGATTAAATGATCCGCAAAAAAACCCAACACATCTCCATGTTTTAGGGTATCATTTACATGTAATGCTATATGTATTATGTTATTTTCTCATTGATATCTTTCCTTGGATTTAGCAGACAGAGACTGTTGAAGATCTACGTATTGGTACGGTAGATGTATATCCGGTGAAAGTAGATCAAAAATGCTTTCATGTTCCTTGTTAGTTCTACAGTTGTATGCCGTAACTTTGATATAGGTCTCCCCAAAAATAATCGATTCCTCGATTTCCGCATTCGTTTGACGCTCAGAATTTGTCAGTGGAACAACAACGATCCCCAGTTTTACGCAACCCGGGTCGTCTACGTACATCGGATCTCTCTGATTTGATACGAAAACGCCACACTCCAGCACATTTTCACCCTGCTCCAGTGGTTTAAAGATTTGAGATTTTTTCATCCCAGGTTTAATGAGCTCTCCTTTTGTAACCATTTTTAAAAATACGTCTCGACATCTTTCTTCTCCATTTACCATCTTCTTTCTGTCCAAAGAATATTTTGATTTGTCAAATTTTGGCCATATTTGAAACCCATAAGTAAACCTTGCGACTCGGCGCGAGATAATGTCTTTGCAGTGACCATAATACACTGCGCCTTTCAAGACTGCAAGGCTGGCATCGCAAGGAAACACAAGCTGTTTTGTATTTCCCAAACGGCGCTTGAGTTGCCGTTGTACCAACTCAGATTCAGAAAAGCCCCCAACCAGCAAGACCGTTTTAACATCTGAAATAAGTTCATTATTGAACATTTCAGATAAATGAGCAGTGAGTTTATCTATCGTTGGGTTAAAGAAATTTTCAAAAGTATCTAAGGACATATTCAGCTTTCCTTGACCAGCGAAAATATTTGAATCACAATATTTTGATTTTTTCAATAACGCGTTCAGTATTGCATCCTGGCTTTCTTTCTGTTTCATTTGCTCTTTAACTATCTCAGTTAACACTAAGGGTATAACTAAATACGTTTTGTTGGTGTTCTTTCCGCTTAAAGATTCTCTTTTTTTAACTTCAAAGTTTTGCCAAAATTCTATATAGTCGCTGATATTATCGGGGTCACTTTTAAACGTTTCCATCACACTCTCTCCAAAAATATCCTCCAAGAACTGCCTATAGGCTTCATCAACATTGGTTCCACCCCATTCTCCACCACTAGCGGGCAAAAGCTCTGCTAAGGTCTTGTCTTCTTGCAATTGGTGTACTGTTATGTCGGCTGTACCGCCTAAATTACAAAGATGTAGACTTATATGCAACTTCCGTTCAGTCAATGTTAAGATTACATGCATCATTCGTTTGTATAAAATAAAACTATAGCATATTATTTTCCAATGGATACAAAAATACAACTTTTCAGAATTTAAAGAAAAGTTCTTTTTTAAAAACTTAAAGAAAAATTTAACTGAAAGAATTTTGGAACAGTCAATAAAATGTATTTTATGTATGACAATATCATACCCATAATACATTTAATTAATGCATGGTGGTGAGGGAAATAAAAAGATTTATTCCCCCAAGAAAATTCATATTTCCTGAGGGCATCGCTCGAGGGAAATTTGATTTTTTTTGGGGGGGGGGGGGTAAATCTTCATATTTTCCGAACACTGATGCAATTAACGGTTTATTAAACTGAACAACATAATCATGATTTTATAACATACGTCGACTTTATTATTTTTTGTCTCTCTTTGGTCCGATTTAATATCAAATTTTGTGAACGCTTTTACACGATGGAAATGCTGAGTATGTGTACAATAAAAGACATTGCAGTAGTTTTCCCTGTTAATTAAACCATATTTCAATTACAAAATGATGTAGAAAATTTGTTTTAAGAACAAACGACACAAAAGGGTACCGCGTTATTTCGCCACAAATTAAAATTTGCCATTGACTTCGAGGCGGCTCTGATTTTATTATAATTTTGACATCGCTATAAATGAAGGTCATAATTTTTTGGCAAATGAAAAATAAACCTGTGTACACTTTGTTCACTAATATATCTGAAGTTTGCTTTGTTACGATCGATGCATAATAGGCGGATTGAATTAACCTAATCATTCGGGGTACGAAACCAAACGGTTCTATTTTCTAAACATACCAATGATGCAGTTTTGGGGGGTTGCCCATAAAGAAATTATTTTATTTACTTTAAATATTTTTTAACTTTGAAAGGAGACCAATTCTGCTTGTGTAAATAGGCAAAAGTCTATAACTTTCTATAATATATTTGGTTTGTATGGAAAATTATTCGATACTGTAATAGCGAAAAAATCGGACCATGCAGGTTAAATTGGTTTTTATGATATATTGAAATTAAAAATGATTTAAAATTTTGGTTTCATCATGTTTGTCTACATCATAGGCTCATATTGGCTTTTTCATTCATTTGGAAGAAAATTCCCGAGATTTCCAAAGAGGTGGAAAATGATATTTGTTTTGTTGGTCCTGTCACGTGACTTTTTAGACCAATTAGATGTCGTGTTATATAGAACAATCACATTGAGGTATAATAATAAGCTTTGCATAACGTTACTTAACTTGCAAAAGTGACATCTAGTAACATATAGATACACAGGGAGTTACAGTAACTATCAGGCAGAGTTTAAATTTACATAGTGTGTTAATCAAGATAGTTAATATAAACATACCACCGAGATCCACAACCATATATTTATGGCCAGGCCCTCCTGATGTGTGATCTTTTCGAATATCATCTAAATGCGTCAAATGGCAGTAAATCGAGGCTGCTTCCGGTTCTAAAGCAATTTCGAGTTGGTTCTCGGGTATTCCAGCCTTAATAATTAATAAAAAATATATAAAAACATTGTTACCTTCTTTACTACTGCTAAATATTATTTAATAAAATCTTTAATTTTATTACAGAAGGAATCTCTCAATCACAGTGTGATCCGATCGAAATTTCTTTTCTATTATTTTTTTTAAAAAATGCAACGAATGTTTACATTTTGTATGAATAAAAAACATAACGTTATATTTTTGAGAGAATTACCTTTATGGCAGCTTCTCGCATAAACATTTTAGCTGTGTCATCCCAAATTGCTGGTACAGTCAGAACAAAATTAATGTCACTGATCTCAAATGAATCCTCAATGAAACCTTTGCATATCGTTTTCAAGAGATGATCCTTTAAGTATCGTATGCTGTGGGTAAAAACCAGCATTGCGTCCAACTCCCGTCCATTTTCGTCGTTGCACTTGGTCTCTCTATGAACTCTCTGTAACATAGTTCAAATGTTAAATTGAAATATTGAAAACAATGAATCAAGTAAATAGATACTTTAACTATTTCATTGCCTTATGGGATGACTATTAACACTGGGACGGACAACTTCGGAATGGACATTTTTCCGGCGTTGCGCACCCCTTTCCATTCACACTATCGACCAAAGTTTAGTACCAAATGGTGGGGTTTTTTATTCTAAATAAATTTATGGAAAAAAAATTGAAACATTTTTAGATAGTTTTTTAGATATTTGAACTTAACATTTCCATCCCCATGGGATTTTAGCTTGGAAAAAATACCCCCACAGAAAACCCCATGGGGTTTTGCGATAAACCCCATGGGGCAAGAAACCTCATGAAATTATATATGGGGAAAAAACCACCATTCCCGAAAAAAATCAGATGGGGTTTTTATCCCCATATTTAATGCTAATGTTGGTTTTTTCCCCATATTTACTAAAGTAATGATAATAGGGTTTTTTCCCCATAAAATATTAATCTGAAGTGAAGTAATAGAATCTGCTTAATGTCTGATATAAGGCCAATTGAATAGTTGATATACCTTACAAATTGGCATGAAGTGGTATTTATTAAGATTTGGTCAGCTAGGATAGTATCACATGTAGTCTGTAATGTTGCAATCAAAATTTTTGATAGCAATGAAGTTTTAAAACAGTGGAAATATTTCAACAGCAAAACGATTAGGAAAAAATCCCAAACAGCAAAATAAAACTGGGCCAATAAGCCTATTCAATGTCAATCTACAACATATATATACTGTCTGGGGTTGTGTTCGTCAAGATGAAGAACTCATGATAATATGAGTATGAACTACGAGAGCAAGTTTTACACGCAAAAATCTACAATCCCTTATTTTGTACTTACAGCAAATGAATTCTTTGAAGGTGATGTTTAGTGAACTGATTCACGGCATTGAATAATTCAATGCTACAATATCAATATATATTTACATCTACCAAGTATTATTCCCTCTATTTCTTACGGAGACTTACAGTTAATTCATAGCTCTATAGAAACAGCCAGACTGAAATCTACACGCCCCGGTTATCGATTGGTCGAAATCTACAGCGGCTGAAACTGACAAGAAAGTGACAGGACTGAAATTGACACGCCCAGTTTATCGATTGGTCGAGACCTACAACTACCTAAGAAAAATCACGGACTGCACGAAATAACCATGATAATGTCAGACTCAAAGTCTCAC
Organism: Magallana ariakensis; assembly: GCA_020458035.1. NCBI lineage: Eukaryota > Metazoa > Mollusca > Bivalvia > Ostreida > Ostreidae > Magallana > Magallana ariakensis. The sequence goes on from CM035815.1 coordinate 33,648,869, forward strand.
AGGAGACGATTTGGCTGTTTCTTTTAGCTAACGTACTTATGTACATTAACAGTAATTTAGTGAATTTTACTTACTTTTTACGCTCAATTTATTAATTAGTTAAAAGAAAGATGTTAATATAAACAATAAAATGCTTTCTTTGGTGATTTATTCGGGTTATGAAGGTAGCGATCATTGCAGAAAAAATTTACATAACCCGCTAACGCGGGTTATGTATTTTTTCTGCAATGTCGCTACCTTCATATCCCGAATGAATCACCAAAGAAAGCATTTTATTGTTTAAATGAAACAAGAATTTTGCAATCTTTTTTCTAATTCCGTCTTCTCATCTTAAACATTTTGTAAATTGATTGGTTTACACAAAATTCAATCTCAGTTCATTTTTTTCATATACTTTCACTATGTTTGCCACTTCTCATTTTTTAATATTTTCCAGTGTACCACCACAAATAGCATTATGAAACTAAATTGTATCGTGTAGTTCTATACATTTCATCAATGACGCATATATGACGTACTGTTGAAGCGCAAGCGGTTTTAACTGGATATGATCAAGAAGACTGAATTTGGAACATGATTTGTAATGGTTGTATAATCAATAAAAATGAACGTACAATTATACACATTTACTCGTTAGTGGGTTGTGTTATTTTTTGTGCAATGATTGCTACATGTACCCGCACAGCCCGCATGAATTACCAAAGAAAGCATTTTATTGTTTATACTTACATCTTTTTTTCAACAAATTATGAATAAATCGTAAAGATTAAATTAAGTAACTAAATCAGTGTTAATGTGTATCAGTACGTTAGTTTAAAGAAATTGCCAAGTTGTCTTACATGGGAATTTGAGTCTGGCATTATAATGATTATTTCGGGCAGTCGGTGATTTTTTAAGGTTGCTTGACCAATCGATAAACTGGTTATAACTGGATCATTTTAATTTCGAGTCTGTCAGTTTCTATTGAGCAATGAGTTACAATAGTTTTGTTAATTTTTTAAGAAAAAGACAAAATACATGGTAGATGTAAATATAAAAGTAGTAAAAAGCGAACGGAAATATTGGTAAAAATTAATTATTTTTTTGTATAAATAGTTGATTTATCAATTTATAAAAAATTCAATAAATAAACGAACAGAAAATCATGGCAAATGGGTCGATTTAAAAAATTCAAAATGACGACTGTGACGAACATTGTTTTCATTACTAGACTAAGTATATAACATAAAATAAGCTTAATAATAGTTAAAGGGGCATGGTCACGATTTTGGTCAAAAATTATTTTCCATTTTAATGTTTACAATGCTTCAGTAAGCCATTTTTAATAGGCAACCAAAATTTAAGTGTCATTTATTGAGTTATAAGCGAGTTACAGAGCTTACAATTCTTTGCTATGTAAACAAAGTTTTTGTTTACATTTTGAACGTTGAAGTGAAAACTCCAGTTTTAGACCGAAAATGAATGTTGTAGACGTTAAGATCTGTTTATTTATGCTAACAATGAATAAGAAGATGGAAAAATCAGCTTGAAAAAGAATTTTTACCGGTATATTGAACTAATGTAAACAAAAACAGGGCACGAGCCTTGTTTACATGACAAAGAATTGTGAGCCCTGTATCTTGCTTATAACTTCACTACTGACTCTCCAATCTCATTTGGTCATTGGAAATCCATTCCTAAAGCATTGTAAATAATAAAAACAGAAAAATAGAATTTGACAAAAATCGTGCCCCTTTAAACTATAATTAATATTTTTTTTATATTTAACGTCAGATGCCTGTGAATTAATGTATCATGCTATCAAAATGTATCCATATTTTTTACATTCATATTTGATGCAATTATATATACAAACCTTTGATAATGTTGTTTTTAACATCATTTTGAATCGATGAAAAAAATAATACTCCTTGCACGATCGACCTTCCTCATCGTCTTCTTCTGCAATACTTGCGTATATTTTCTCGGCTTCGTATCCGAAAGAATTGAACGATTTGTCTGGATTTAACAGGAGAGCTGTCGGGGCTTTATATGACGCCAAATTGCCACCTTCCCATTTGTTCAATAGAACTTTTGTCCAATCCGAATCAAATGAATATGCATATCCTGAATATGTTGTTCCAAAATCTATTGCTGCCACTATCATTCTGGAAGACGTAGACTTCTTTTCCTTCGACATTGTTGATAATAAAAGCAAACATAGAGACGTTTTACAGACTTTGTTTTTACATCCACCTCATGCATGTACTTTCGTTTTATACAAAAAGAAAATGGTCACCCATATCTGACAAAATTACATGTACATATTAGATCAGTAAAATACAAACATTGATCTCTGTATAGTCTGTCGCAAGCTATTGTTTCAAAATCCCCGTAGTCCTCTTTATTTTTATTTTATTATTTTTTTTGCTATGTTTTAAAACCTGATAAGCTAGAGGGGACGTTTCAAAGGAGAATTTTTGGATTTTTTCTCTTTTGAATAAACATCGTTTGAACCCAGAGATTTTTTATAATTATGTGAATTGAGTATATCTTAGGACAGAGTATAATCATGAATGAATTGTACATCAACATTTTATGTAAATTCTAAAAGTATCTTTTGAAAAATATATAGTATATGTGATATCATTATGGAAGATATACAATGTTCTTTAGGAGATCTCTTTTTCATCTTCTCTCTTCGAATAAAATAGAAAAAAAATTCTGAAATAAAAAAAAAAGTAGTCTTTCTAAATTATATTTCATTTACATTTTTTTATTTAGATATTCATCTAATGCATTACATTACATGTAATTAATAGTAAAGAATTATTTTTGCAAACCGCGTGATAGGTCCATAGTTTCAAATCTAAGGAGTCTCAACTCCAGTTTTGCACAAAAACCATAAAATGACATCTAAAAGCTCGCAATTTATCTCCAAATTATAATATTGCAAAGTCCATACAACAATATATATTGCTTACTTCAGCCTAGCTTCGATTCTCGTATATCAGCATGTGCATGGATAGTATAAACAGCGAGTGCATGTGAAAGACAGCGAATTTCGACAAATGCTACATAATAATCAAAATAGTTGGAGACAAAACCCAAGTGCAAACTATTTATCTTGTTAGAGAGACTAATGTTGAATTTACAGGTGTCATCGATACATTATTTTATATTTAAGTAATTTTTACATCTAGATCCGTCGAGCATGTTAATTCTCCTACTTTGTCAGGTGCTTCGTTAACATACATGTCGTCCGAAGTCGTTTCAAGTTGAAAGTTCTTTTAAGTTATAATGTTTTATTTGCCCTGTAAATGATCCACTGCATGATTTTTTCTCACTACCTGCTCATTTTAAATTTGTCAATCCATATACATGTACCTCTATCCATTATATGACTGCTGTCATTCAAAATCATTTGATGTAAATAAAATGTAATTAACGGTCCTAGACATACCGTGACTTTTACTTTTATGACAGTACGTCATAACTTGGCGATTTTAACCCATTGTCAGACTTCTGATTTATAGGGGAAAAAATGCTTGGATTCATGCGGAATATGAAGGTGACGACATTGCAGAAAAATACAGAACCTGCTTTAACGGAATTCCTCGTCTGGATACTAGTAATTTTACATAAACTCGTGCTCTAGTAGTTGCATAATCTTTAACTACAGACGTTTCTAAAAAGATATATTATGATTTGCATCGGATAAATATAATAATTATTGCATAATAGAATATATACACGGGTTAAATAATGTTGATTTAAGAGGCTGGATGGTCTACAAATTAACCATCGGATCTCCCCTAAATTTATAAAATTACTCTTTTGGCCATAAACTACCGGTATCATTTAGTAAAGAAAAAAACCATTACTTAAGCTTTAAAATTTGAACCTATTCCTGTATCTTACAGGGCTCTTCGTCTAAAGGAGGTAAATATATCCTTAAAATGGCCACGACCATCGAGCCCTCTTAAGATTATTAAGTAATTAAATTGTGATGATTATTGAAAGATAATATTCATATTTAATTCTTGGGCCAATTTCCAGAAGATTCTGAAAGCGAATTGGCTGACGTTTTCATTAATTATCATGGCGGACATTGTCAAGCTTATACAAAGTGTACGCTTATCATGATCATGAATTGATCAACGATGAACAATTAATTCAGGCACACGTGTTTTGTTGGGCATATCCTTAAAAACAAAAGCACTAACTTTATAATTTATAGAAATGCTTGATAAATATTGTTGAATCTTTAGTAAAATTGCTGAAAACTGCATTTATTTGTTTATTAAGTATATTTTTTTGGGATTTCTATGAAAAGAACTGCACTATACTTATGGAGTTACTCGCGATAGTGATTGTGATGCAAAATGAGTGAAAAGGTTAGCAAAAAAAAGTCAAAGAAGAGGAAAAACAGCAATAACGTTAATATAAGCGATGAGAGCGAAAACAAAGTACACGTGAGTACATCTCATTCAGAAATCCCAAGAATTCATGGTAACATGGAGCCACGAATGATAAATAACGTGTGTAATCCTGGTTTCAGTCCTGGATTTATAAACCAATCTACTCCAGGCCCTCAGAACCAGTTTGTACCATATAGTCCCCAGGCCCCCCAGGGTCAATTTGCTGGGTTTGTGTCACCGATACAAAATCTGCCAAATATAGACATACGTGAATCACTCAAGAATATGTGCGACAACTCGAACAAATGTCGTAAAAACTCGGTAAACTAGACACCATCGACAATAGGCTCAGTGACCTGGAAAGGAACATGCGAGCAGTGAATACCGAAGTTCAGGACATGGAAACGAAGGTCCGCGCCATGGACAATAGTATGACTTTTATGAATAGTCACTATGAAGAACAAAAAAGTGAAGCCAAAGTGATCAAAGAAACTATGATTAACTTTAAAGAGCAGACGAACCAGATCATGAATAAAAATAGTGAAATACTAGACACAGTGCGAACACTCAGCGGGGAGCTAAGGGAGTTAAAAGAGCGCCACATAGACCTCCAAACAAGATCGATGAGAGATAATCTTATTTTCGACGGAACCCAGGAACAAGCAGAGGAGGACACAGAGGAAGTTCTGAAAACGTTCATTCAAAAGGTGATGGATATAAGTGATGCGTTACCATTCCACAGAGTCCATCGTATGGGGAAAAGGATCCCAGGGAAAGACAGATCAATAGTTGTCAAATTTGTCCTCTTCAATGATAGAGAAAAAGTACGAAAAGCAGCACCGTCGACACTGAGAAACAAGCCATATGAGGTGAACGAACAATTCCCGAGAGAGATCAACGAAAGAAGAAAGCAACTGTATCCGCACTTTAAAACGGCAAAACAACAGGGGAAAAGGGTATCAATGGTGGTGGACAAACTATTAGTCGACGGGAGACAAGTCCATGTACAATTCACCGAACCAAAAGCACATGAAACAATAAGGCCCGAATCGAGCGCCGCGCAGCCCCGCACCAGACACCAAAATTCCAGAAATGCGACAACACAACGCTAGGACTACCTAAGAGGGCAACAGTGTCTGTCAGCTAACATCCGCGACTGTACTCGGCAATGCTGGTACCGGACATCCATGACTGTACCTGCCAGCTAATGTTAAAGTCGGAATATCAGAGAAATGTTTTCCGGATTATTATCCTTTTATTAAAGATATATATTTATGAATTGTTATTAGAGAAACATCTCTCTTCTGTATATTTACCAACAACAAATAATGGTCTGGGGTTATCTGACCTGCTGTATGGAACGCCGTTAATTCCAATACGGAAATGAACATAAACTGTATATATTAAATATAATCATTTATAATACGGAAATTAAATTTATATATGTATCAACGTAATCGCTAATCAAAAACAAATAAGTAAAGGTGGTTTTTTTACTACCGGTAAGGCTAACATAAACCAATTTCTTAATAATTAAATAAAACGTCGATTTATTTATACAAAAAGAATGCATGTGGAATAATGGAGAAAATAGTAACACTGATTATGTCTTGAACTATAATAAGATGTGTACATTAGTACGAGTAAATTGATTTTCACCTTTAAAAAAACCTATAATAAGATGCGTACATTAGTACGAGTAAACTGAGAATTAACCTTAAAAAAAAAACCCACCGTACCTGTGGTTTACATATCCTTACTATCTGTCATTTAAACACTGAAATATATATTTAGAAAACATGACTGTACCTGTACATGTACATAATTAACATTAATGACTGTACATGTCCATGATATGAATTCAATTCTATTATTTACATCCACCTGTAACGGTCTTAAAAAACAAATTATTAATATCTGTAACTGTACCTATGCCTTATCAAAAACTACCATGACCAGACCTGTCTTATAGATGCAATATAACTTACATCGACGACCGAACCTGTGCCTGGTTAACAACATCCATGAGTGTACCTGTCCTATAAATGCATTAAAACTTACATCCACGACTGTACCTGTGCCTGATTCACAACATTTATGAGTGTACCTGTCCTATAAATGCATTATAACTTGCATCCACGACTGTACCTGTGCCTGATTAACAACATCCACGACTGTACCTGTCGTATAAATACAGTATAACGTACATCCACGACTGTACCTGTGCCTGATTAACAACATCCACGACTATACCTGTCGAATAAATGCATTATAACGTACATCCACGACTGTACCTGTGCCTGATTCACAACATCCATGAGTGTACCTGTCCTATAAATGCATTATAACTTACATCCACGACTGTACCTGTGCCTGATTAACAACATCCACGACTATACCTGTCGAATAAATGCATTATAACGTACATCCACGACTGTACCTGTGCCTGATTCACAATATCCATGAGTGTACCTGTCCTATAAATGCATTATAACGTACATCCACGACTGTACCTATTCCTGAATAACAACATCCATGAGTGTACCTGTCGGATAAATACATTATAACTTACATCAACAACAGTACCTCTGCCTGATTAACAACATCCATGAGTATACTTGTCCAATAAATGCATTATAACTTACATCCACGACTGTACCTGTGCCTGATTCACAACATCCATGAGTGTACCTGTCCTAAAAATGCATTATAACTTGCAACCACGACTGAACCTGTGCCTGATTCAGAACATCCATGAGTGTACCTGTCCTGTAAATGCTTTATTACTTACATCCACGACTGTACCTGTGCCTGATTCACAACATCCATGAGTGTACCTGTCGTATAAATGCATTATAACTTGCATCCACGACTGTACCTGTGCCTGATTAACAACATCCATGAATGTACCTGTCGTATTAATGCATTATAACTTACATCCACGACTGTACCTGTGCCTGATTCACAACATCCATGAGTGTACCTGTCCTATAAATGCATTATAACTTACATCCACGACTGTACCTGTGCCTGATTAACAACATCCACGAGTGTACCTGTCCTATAAATGATTTATTACTTACATCCACGACTGTACCTGTGCCTGATTCACAACATCCATGAGTGTACCTGTCGAATAAATGCATTACAACTTACATCCACGACTGTACCTGTGCCTGATTCACAACATCCATGAGTGTACTTGTCCTATAAATGCATTATAACTTACATCCACGACTGTACCTGTGCCTGATTCACAACATCCATGAGTGTACCTGTCCTATAAATGCTTTATTACTTACATCCACGACCGTACCTGTGCCTGATTAACAACATCCATGAGTGTACCTGTCCTTTAAATGCATTACAACTTACATCCACGACTGTACCTGTGCCTGATTCACAACATCCATGAGTGTACCTGTCCTATAAATTCATTATTACTTACATCCACGACTGTACCTGTGCCTGATTAACAACATCCATGAGTGTACCCGGCCCATAAATGTATTATAACGTACATCCACGACTGTACCTGTGCCTGATTGACAACATCCATGAGTGTACCTGTCCTATAAATGCATTACAACGTACATCCACGACTGTACCTGTGCCTGATTAACAACATCCATGAGGGTACCTGTCGAATAAATGCATTACAACTTACATCCACGACTGTACCTGTGCCTGATTAACAACATCCATGAGTGTACCTGTCGTATAAATGCATTACAACTTACATTCACGACTGTACCTGTGCCTGATTCACAACATCCATGAGTGTACCTGTCCTATAAATGTTTTATTACTTACATCCACGACCGTACCTGTGCCTGATTAACAACATCCATGAGTATACCTGTCCTATAAATGCATTATAACTTACATCCACGATTATATCTGTGCCTGATTCACAACATCCATGAGTGTACCTGTCTTATAAATGCTTTATTACTTACATCCACGACTGTACCTGTGCCTGATTAACAACATCCATGAGTGTACCTGTCCTATAAATGCATTATAACTTACATCCACGACTGTACCTGTGCCTGATTAACAACATCCATGAGTGTACCTGTCCTATAAATGCATTATAACTTACATCCACGACTGTACCTGTGCCTGATTAACAACATCCACGAGTGTACCTGTCCTATAAATGCATTATAACTTACATCCACGACTGTACCTGTGCGTGATTAACAACATCCACGAGTGTACCTGTCCTATAAATGCTTTATTACTTACATCCATGACTCTACCTGTGCCTTATTCACAACATCCATGAGTATACCTGTCCTATAAATGCATTATAACTTACATCCACGACTGTACCTGTGCGTGATTAACAACATCCACGAGTGTACCTGTCCTATAAATGCTTTATTACTTACATCCACGACTGTACCTGTGCCTGATTAACAACGGCTATTATTTGTTTTGTCCTTTACAAAAAATATATAATATAACATCTTTATTTGTTGAATAATCAACAATATCCATGACTGAACTTACCCGTTTTTCACTAGTTAGTTTTCCTTCACAGTAATTCTGATTAAATGCAAATAAGTATACATACATTTTCTTTTTCTTTTTGAATTTTTGAATTTGATAGCCTTATTTAATTATTCAGATTTTAGGTATAAAATTGGTTAGCTATTGTAGTTCTACAAAATGTATATCACTTATGATGACGTGTAGCCGGCACCTAGCATCGTTTTTGAAAGTGGGTAGGGGGAGGGAGGAGCAGTCTCTTGCCATTTCACTGTTAATTTCCTTATATTCACTTCGGGGATTTTTACCTGACAACACCAAAAACGTGTGGGGGGATACATGATAATTCAATTTTCTATATGTAAATTTAAGACAAATATTTGTTCAGATAAAAGGATGCTACATGCATGCGTAATACATACATAGTTTGGCGTATATGATGCAATTCTAAAATGATGAAAATAATTTTCGGTATGTCATTGGTCCCATACATGTAATTTGACCTTCAACTTATGATAGAAAATGGGTATCGGATTGTCCAGTCGATTACCAGGTATCTGCTATAAAAAGAGGGTGTTGCAGTTCCTATTCTATATTTACCTAAAGGAGTTGCAGATAAAATGGAAAAAATCAAAGTAACAGAACTCGATGTAATTTTTTCTCATGCAACTTTGTTCATAAAGCAGTGAGAATTTTATCTTGGAAGTTAGTACATATACTAACTTTTATAAGATTATGAATTTGAAAATGGTTACACACACAAATGTGGCAGTTTTCACGCTTTCACGACAATTCCCTGAAAACTTCCATTTCCGATTCTTTTTTCGAAGAGGCATATTTTTTTAAAATCGAACTTTTGGAAAAATGATTGATATTTTTTTAAATCTAAGAACGCAGTGTTAAATTTCCCCGTTTTATGTAATGTCGAGTTGTGGAGTGGTTACACCATTAGAATAGAGTAAAATCGACTCCATTTTTTTTTATTGGGGTTCGAATCCCGGAACAGTTATTTAAGAATGTCAGAATAAACTTTTTGAAACGTTTATCAATGTAATATTTTGCATGCGTGCCTAATTTTTTCCAACAGTACTTATTGAGTGAAGTCCCCGTTATAAACTTGGATAATCATTATAAACCTTTCCACCTGAACAAGTTATTATCATCATTATAAACCTTTCCTTCTGAACAAGTGATTCCAAAACAATGTACGCAACAGATCCCCCCCCCCCCCTCTTTTTATAAAATAATAAGGGTATGCCGTTTTTAAAGATGCATGAACAGGTTTTTAAAAGCAAAAATAATTTATTTCAAAAAGTATGAATCGGTGATGAAACAATAGGTAAATGAAAATACGTACAAATAAATTTGATCCACCTTTTTATCTAGACTATATAGACGTTTATCCAAATACTATAGAAACATGCGACGTTTGTACGTATAACACTAACGGTTTTGAAGAACCACAAGCAGAATTATTCATGTGATATTTTAAACACGCTGGACAGTAGAAATCAAATTGATATATGTTATAACATTAAAATACATACTATTTGGTCATCTTCCTAACTGTATTTATGAAAATCAAATGATGATTGTCGTGTTCGATATAAATTCGTGTAAATTTTTGTGTATTGTGCCTGCATACGGAACATACCCGCTATGTAAATATAGTCGTCTACGTAATGATATGACTCTTCAAGCGAAAGGGATATTTTAAAAAGGTGTATTCCACGTTAGGTAATAATCCCGCTTTTTGCAACACCCTCTTTAGAATCTTTTAATGCATTTAAATCAAATTTAACATTTAAAAAAACATACGTGTTTTATGTCATTGAATCTAGTCTTGTGGACGAATTTTTTCAGAGATGTTTTTATCAATTGCAAAGACATATGAGCAACACACAAGGGTCATTTCACAAAGTCACATTCAGAGAAAAGTCAGATTGATTTAGCATTTGCGTTAAAACAGGCAGAGCAACGCTTCGTCATGTATCGAGTACAAACTCTAATGATAGACCAGGGAGGGGGTGTTACATGTATTCCATCCATGATAAAGGTGGTCCCGAAACTGGTCGATGGTGTTTGAGGGTGATTATAAAAACTCACTTTCCAAGTTTTTCCCAGGGATGCTCAATATAAGGCTCAGGTAGGTATTTTTTTCGGCCATTCAATCATCGTGAATCAGTAATAATCCGTCCACAATAGGGTCTGGGATGGTCATCTTGAAAGATGGTTTCCTCCAGTCCTTGAAGAACAAGAAGTACTTTTGGCTGCAAAATACATGTACCTGCCCACACCATCATTAAACGTCTGTCCTAGCGGTCATGTTTCCTCAGAGTAACGTCCGAAAAACTGTCTCCGGGACTGCGGTACATACGTATTCTGCCATTATTAATTAATGCAAAGATTGAATCTTTTTATTCATTAGAAAAGAAAAAAAGAAAGTCATTGAGCTCAAATCCATTTCAAGTTTACTTGCACCAATCAAGATGAAGACGTTTATGACATTGGTTTGAAGATATCCTTACTGCTTGACGTCTACAACGTAGGCTAGCGGCGTTCACACCTTCCTGTACAGGCAAGTAAAATCGTGTTTAAAAGAAGGGGTGCCTTATCGAAAATCAAGCAAGATAATGTTTAAGATAGACTGACTACAATATAGCCTTGAGAAGGACAAAAGATAATCTTACTTAACGCTTACGTTACTTTTGAGTAAAGTTTGCGATTAAATTACGTTGTAAATTTACCTCAACAATATACTCTGTATGTATAAAGCTAAATGATTTTGGGCCTGTCCATGAGAACTATATGAGTTCAAGATCAATGAAAAAATTAATGTTCATCTTACCCCAAAAATGCAATTCATAACACATTTTGAAAATAATTACCCATGTTGTTTTTTAAAAGAAGTTAAAATGTTCAACTGTTAACGCACGACGATAGACAACATGCTACGACGGACGGTTACAAATTGCAGTAGGTTATCTGAAAACATTGAATTATTGGATTTTGATACAGTTCCTGAAACGTTCTACATCAATTTTGCGTTCGCTCACTGTCCGATCAGCTTGCGCTCACCGTTCGCTCACCGTGCGTTCACCGTTTTCTGCTCTCCACTCCGCTCCATCCGCGCTCACCGTGCGCTTACAGTACGTTCACTATTTGCTCAGCGATCGTTCAGCGTTCGCTCACCGTTCACGTTTAATTCATCTCCACTGCCATTCGGAATTCCGAAGTGGAAAGATCATCTTAGAAAACTTGAAAACAAAATGAGCATATATTCTTAAAATGACAAGAAATTTTAGTGTTAATGTCGTTTTGTTTTAATTAGCATAACGACAATCCGCAGTAAGTAAATGAATTCGATTTGAAATGATTCGTTAATATTCTCTTATTTACATATATTTAAAAACCTCGTCACCTCTTGTTCGATCTGAATTAAAAGATCAAACTTCGCAATGACATTAAGAAAAATACACGAAAACAACCAGTTTAAATGAATATACATGTATTTCAAATATCTAAAATAATGGACCGAAAATAATTCAGAAACTACAGGAAACTATATTCTTCATTTGCTAACATTTCAAAACTGAATGCCCGGTCACCAAAAGATTGGATCGACATTTTAATATCACACGTAAATAAACAAACTGAATTACAAATACTAAGAAAAGGCAGTTAAAATCCACCGCATACGATTGAATATTTCTAACGTACAGGTAAGTAAACTAGTTTGTTCATAAGAATTTCGATTTTTTTCTCTCAATAATTAATTCCAAGTTATCAGATACAACTTTATTACAAGCTCTTATTTTTATAGATTAATAAATTTATTTTCTATTTCTAAATCAAATAAGATAAATACTAGAACAAGTCTGATAGAATGCAAGATAAAATTGAATTGTATTTATTGGTTGGATTCGTTTACGGGACACTGAACTACTTGTGACTTCAATAAATAAAACTCATTGAGCACATTGAATTATAATGACAACGAAAGGAAATTGAGTATAAATATTAAAATGCGTTATATACAAAACAGTAAAACGGAAAAGCACGCGATTCCATGAACTCGGTTAATTAGTTTCATGCGTAGAGTGTTGTTAATCAAGCACGGGTACAGTCAAGAATGTTAGCTGTGATTCATTTATAGGACAGGTACAATCATGGATGTTCTTAATCAGGCACAGGTACAGTTTTGGATGTATGTTATAATGCTTTTATAGGTGTCACTACAGTATTAAATTTTACTATATATTCTTACCAAAATTGCGCAACTTTAGATACTGATTAAAAATTCAAAACGAACCTCTGGGAAAATAATCCTCTTGACCTTTTTTCAACGCTTCATTTACAATTTTCTAGAAAAATACACACGTGCATCCTGCAAGGCGTGAAACTTTGTGCTTAAAAATCAAGCCCGGGTCCTTTATCCCCCACCCCCCTCCGGAATCAACACGCTTCAAAAATTCAAATGACCTCGCATTGTTACAAAACTTGGATAGTCAGACATCTTACACCTTGTTTTTCATCTCATAAAAAAATCAGCCCCTTTAGCAGACGGAAACACCCTCAATTACAAGGGAACTCCATGTTTTGACGTGAACCAACGATAAAATACTGTTATGACACTTGTAGAGAACAAGTACAGTCATGTATGTTTTTAATAATGCACAAGTAAGTTATTATGCATTTATGGGACAGGTACACTCATGCATGTTGTTAATCAGATACAGGTACAGTCGTGGATGTAAGTTATAATGCATTTCATAAGACAGGTACACTCATGGATGTTGTTAGTCAGGCACAGGTACAGTCGTGGATTTAATTTATAATAAATTTATACGACAGGTACACTCATGGATGTTGTTAATCAGGCACATGTACAGCCGTGGATGTAAGTTAGATAATGCATTTATACGACAGGTACAGTCATGGATGTTGTTTATCAGGCACAGGTACAGTCGTTGATGTAAATTATAATGCATTTATACGACAGGTACACTCATGGATATTGTTAGTCAGGCACAGGTGTAGTCGTGGATGTAAGTTATAATGCATTTATACAACAAGTACACTCATGGATGTTGTTTATCAGGCACAAGTACAGTCGTGGATGTAATTTATAATGCATTTATAGGACAGGTACACTCATGGATGTTGTTAGTCAGGCTCAGGTACAGTCATGGATTTAATTTATAATACATTTATACGACAGGTACACTCATGGATGTTGTAAATCAGGCACAGGTACAGCCGTGGATGTACGTTAGATAATGCATTTATAGGACAGGTACAGTCATGGATGTTGTTTATCAGGCATAGGTACAGTCGTGGATGTAAGTTACAATGCATTTATACGACAAGTATACTCATTAATGTTGTTTATTAGGCACAGGTACATTTGTGGATTTAATTTATAATACATTTATACGACAGGTACACTCATGGATGTTATTAGTCAGGCTCAGGTACAGTCGTGGATGTAAGTTATTATACATTTATAGGACCGGTACACTCATGGATGTTGTTTATTAGGCACAGGTACAGTCATGGGTTTAATTTATAATACATTTATAGGACAGGTACACTCAAGGATGTTGTTAATAAGTCTCAGGTACAGTCATGGATATAAGTTATAATGCATTAATTCGACAGGTACACTCAGGGATGTTGTTAATCAGGCATAGGTACAGTCGTGGATGTAATTTATAATACATTTTTAGGACAGGTACACCCATGGATATTGTTAATCAGGCACAGGTACAGTCGTGGATGTAAGTTATACTACATTTATAGGACAGGTACACTCATGGATGTTGTTTATTAGGCACAGGTACAGTCGTGGATTTAATTTATAATACATTTATAGGACAGGTACACTCAAGGATGTTGTTAATAAGTCTCAGGTACAGTCATGGATATAAGTTATAATGCATTAGTTCGACAGGTACACTCAGGGATGTTGTTAATCAGGCATAGGTACAGTCGTGGATGTAATTTATAATACATTTTTAGGACAGGTACACCCATGGATATTGTTAATCAGGCACAGGTACAGTCGTGGATGTAAGTTATACTACATTTATAGGACAGGTACACTCATGGATGTTGTTTATTAGGCACAGGTACAGTCGTGGATTTAATTTATAATACATTTATACGACAGGTACACTCATGGATGTTGTTAATCAGGCACAGGTACAGTCATGGATATAAGTTATAATGCATTAATTCGACAGGTACACTCAGGGATGTTGTTAATCAGGCATAGGTACAGTCGTGGATGTAATTTATTATACATTTATAGGACAGGTACACTCACTGATGTTGTTAATCAGGCACAGGTACAGTCGTGGATGTAAGTTATAATGCATTTATAGGACAGGTACACTCATGGATATTGTTTATCAGGCACAGGTACAGTCGTGGATGTGAGTTATAATGCATTTATACGACAGGTACACTCATGGATGTTCTTAGTCAGGCACAGGTACAGTCGTGGATGTAAGTTATAATACATTTATACGACAGGTACACTCATGGATGTTATTAGTCAGGCTCAGGTACAGTTGTGGATGTAAGTTATTATACATTTATAGGACAAGTACACTCATGGATGTTGTTAATCAGGCACAGGTACAGTCGTGAATGTAAGTTATAATGCAATTATAGGACAGGTACACTCATGGATGTTGTTAGTCAGGCACATGCACGGTAATAAATATTACTGAAATATGGTGTATTTTAGGACAGGTATAATTGTTATATATTTGGCGCATATTCATCTGCAGATGTAAATAAAGTATATTTTTTTTAAAATTATAAACTGATCCTTCTGGCTGTGTAAATGAGACACACTTCTCACTTTCACTGTATACTAGCTGATGGATATACTTATTTTTTTTTATTGTAGTTCGAGGTAAATAGAGACATTGATGCTGTTTGCTCAAATATTTAAATTTGTTTGTCGGTCTATTTATTAACAAACCTTAAGAGTTTTTTTTTATTTCCAATAATATCTTATTCAATAACGTTATATATTGATTTTCAATATATTCTTTACATTTGCTATAATTAGCGTTACACTGTTAATGTTTCCCTTTTTGCGTTAACGGTGTTCCATACAGCAGATAAGATAACTCTACAGGATTCTTTGTGTGTATAAATATTCATTAGATATATTTTCTACGATTACAGTCTACAGTATAGATATAAACATATTTTATACGACAAAACAATCCGGATATTCCGACTTTAACATTAGCGTGCAGGTACAGTCATGGATGTCCGGTACCAGCATTGCCGAGTACAGTCGCGGATGTTAGCTGATTGACCCCACTCCCGGGCCTGCACCGGAAGTACATGTGGTAAATGAAAACAATCAACCATGATCAACGTAATCATGGTAACTCTCTCCATGTGTCCGATATTAAAATTGTAAGTTTAAATGTTTGTGGCTTATGTTCTAAATTACAAACACCAAATTTTCTAGAATTTATAAATGAGCATGACATTGTGTGTTTAACGGAAACCAAAACAGATTGTGCTGATGTTATAGACATAAACAATTACACCGTCATTAGTAAACACAGGTCAAACCTATCAACTCATAAATCGGGCGGAATTGTTGTCTATGTACGTTACACTTTAAGTAAGTTTGTTTCTTTAATTACTAATGAATGTGACCAAACGTGTTTTGTGGATTAGAGTAAAAAAGGATGTAATTCATTTATATGAAGACCTGATTATAGGGACTATTTATATTCTACCTGTAAACTCTCGTTACTCATCTTTAGAAATTTTTGACGAACTTGAAAGAGAAATTGTAACATTTTCAGCTGTTTCAGAATGTATATTCCTGATTGGTGATTTTAACAGTAGAGTAGCATGTGAGAAAAAGATTATATTGACCTTGTAGATTTTGAAAACCCTGTATTAGATACCACCATTTCACAAAATGCATGTAATACTAACGATTTTATGGACCTACAGCAATATGGATTCTTTTTAGACAGAGAATCAAATGATAAAACCATTAATCAATATGAAAAGAAGCTTATTAACATATGTAAAAACTGTAGTATTTTTATTTTGAATGGTCGATCAAAACATGATAAAAATGGAGAATACACCTGTAAATCCTCCAGTGTAGTATTATTGTATTGCTAGTATAAGTTTTATCAAGCATATATCAGATATGAGGGTGCTACCTTTTTCAGAGTTATTGTCAGATGTACACAATCCAATTCAAGTTATAATGTCTTCTGTTCAAAAAACAAACACAGGTTTATGCACTTCAACAAATGATTATGAATTGTCAAACAAATGTATGAATATAGATGTTGCAAAAATGTGGGTTATTGACGAAAAGGTCACTTATCATAATGTTGTAGATAGTAAAACATCTCTTATCAATAGTTTGGAGGATAGACTTAAATGTTGCACAACTGAACATGTATCTATGGATTTTATTAATAATATTGTAGAAGAAACTGGTAAATAATATACTTGTACAAAGTGCAAAAAAAGTTTTTGGTACACAAAAAATGTATTCATGTGATAAAAATCCCAAGGCTTTTAAGAAACCATGGTTTACAAGAGAATGTAAATCTGCAAGACAAAATTTTAGAAAAGCAAAAAGATTATATAACAATTATGGTGGGGAAATATTTAAAAATAATTTGTATGAAAAAGAAAGATTGTACAAGAGAAAATTAAAACATGCAGTTGGTCAACATAGAACAATAATGAAAGATAAATTTAAGTATTTACGCACAAAAGACCCAAAGGAATACTGGAAAATTCTCAATACGAATTGTGGTAATAAGTCAACATGTAATGCTGACTTGAAGGATCTTTTTGATTTTTATAACAAATGCTGTAACACTGAAAATGATGGACCATGTGATCATGTTTTATCTCAAGATGAACTGAGATTATTATCTGATGGAGAACTTAATCATTTTATTAATCAGCCAATGACAAGTATTGAAATTAGTAGCTGTATTAAAGTACTGAAAAATAATAAGTCATGTGGGATTGACAGGATTTTTAATGAATGTATCAAAAATACATGTGATATTATGTTGAATCTTTATGTGGGGTTATTTAACAAGATTTTTGAATCTGGAATTATACCTACACAGTGGATACATGGAAACATTATCCCAATTTATAAAAATAAAGGTAACAATACTGACCCATCAAACTATAGACCAATTACACTTATAAGTTGTCAAGGGAAATTATTTACTTCTATCCTTAATGAAAGATTGACTGAGTATGCAAATAGAGTAGAACTCTATCTGAATGATTTAGAAGGGTTTTTATCAACAAATGATGTAAAGGGTTTGACATTACTTTCATATCAATTAGAAAACAAATGTAATTTGTATTTAAGACTTTTTGTACTATTATATGCAGATGATACAGTATTATTATCAGAATCTCCTGATGATCTCCAACATCAACTTAATGTTTTTCAAAGATATTGTAAAAACTGGCACCTCAAAGTTAATGGTGATAAAACAAAAACTGTCATATTTAACAAACTTTAAGGTAGATGTCATGTTGATTATTCATTTAAGTACGGGGACATTAGTTTAGAAGTTGTAGATAATTTTAAATACCTTAGAGTACATTTTTGTAAAAATGGATCATTCAATCTCAATATGAAAGAACTTTTGTGAAAAGGCAACTAAAGCTATGTATAGTGTAATAGGCAAATGTAGAAAACACAATATGTCAATTGATTGTAAATTAGATATGTTTGACAAAATTGTGAAACCTATTTTACTATATGGATGTGAAGTTTTGGGATTTGGTAATATTGCCTTGGTTGAAAAGTTGCATCTGAAATTTTGTAAACATATCTTAAACCTAAAGTCGTCAACACCAAAATATATGGTTTATGGGGAACTTGGACGATATCCATTAATAATTAATGTTAGAGTCCGGATGATTGCATTTTGGAGCAAACTTGTTTTTTCACAAAATAATAAAGTTTCGTCAAAATTACAGTATGTAATGGGTAAAATGAACAGACCCTGGTTTAAATTTATTGTTAAAATATTGAATGATTGTGGTCTATCTTTTATTTTGTACCAACAAAATGTAAATATCCAGTGGCTTAAGAAATATGTTTTTCATATACTTCTGGACCAATTCAAGCAGTCAAGGAATAGTGAAATGTATAATTCATCAAAAGGTATTAACTATAGAATTTTTAAAACCACGTTATCCTTGGAAAAATACTTACTGGTTCTGCCTTTTAAATATCAGAAACTTTTTTGTACTTTTAGAACAGGTAATGCTAAATTGCCTTTAGAACGAGGTAGATGGTATGATATACCTCGTGAAAACCGTATATGTACCATATGTAACTGTAATGAGATAGGAGATGAATTTCATTATTTATTCCATTGTACAGATATAAAAATTAAAGATAAGAGAGTTTTATACATACCTTCATATTTTTACACACAACCAAATGTTTACAAATTTCAACAACTATTTAATACTAATAATAAAAAATTGTTGATTAAGCTATGTAAATTCATTGAAATTATAATTGAGAGAGTTAGCTCTCTAGGTTAACTGCCAATCAAACTTTTTTTCCTTGTCCTTTTTTTTTTTCATTTTTCATTGTCACTCTCCAATGCATGCAATGTATTATATGTATTATTATTCAATGATTCTTCTCAACACTGTACTTTATGCAGTTAAGAGAATAAAGAAATTTTCATTGTCATTGTCTCTTTGAAATCACAGGCATAGAGTGTGAAAAGTGTGAATCACTAATTAAATAAGTAAGTTTTTACGAAATAAACTGTAAGAAAATATTACAAAACAGATGTTGAATTTTAAAAGTAAAGTCCAAAATAAAGTTATTAATAAACAATGAATTTTGCAACGTGATAGTTAGATGGAAAAACAATTCATTGTTACTTCCCTATTGAAATGTTAATCAAAGAAATAAACATGTAAAACGGTAGGATTTCTGTTTTAAATATCCGGCAGATTTATTTCCGGTGAGAGTAGATCAATTATGATTTCATGTTCCTCTTTAGTTTTGCAATTGTATGCAGAAACTTTAATTTGGGTCTCCCCATAGGTGATCGATTCCTCGATTTCCACATTTTTTTGACGTTCGAAATTTGGCAATGGTACCAAAAGTGTACCAAGCTTTACACATCCTGGTTCATCTACGTACTTGGGGTCTTTCTGATTTGATACAAAAATGCCACACTCAAGCACATTTTCACCCTGAACCATCGGTTTAAAAAATAAAGATTTTTTCAATCCAAATGAGATGGGTTCTCCTTTGGTAAACATCTTCAAGAATACATCTCGACATCTCTCTTTTCCATTAACTATTTTCTTTCTATCACGAGAATATTTGGATTTGTCAAATTTTGGCCAAATTTGAAACCCAAAAGTAAACATTGCGACGCGATGCGAGATAAGGTCTTTGCAGTGACCGGAATACACTGCTCCCTCCAAAACAGAAAGACTCGCTCCATGTGGAAAAACTAGTCTTTTGCTGTTTCCAAAATGTTGCTCAAGTTGTTCTTGTACTAACTTACATTCAGAAAAGCCTCCAACTATCAAGACTGTTTCAATATCTGAATAGAGTTTATCTTTGAACATTCTAGACAAGTGAACGATGAGTTTATCTATTGTTGGATTAAAGAAACCTTTAAAAAAATCTTTTGACATTCTTAGTTTCCCTGCTTCAGCAGTTACATCTCTAAAACAATATTTTGATTTTTCCAATAAAGCCTTCAGTACGTTATTATAGGATACCCTCTGACTCCTTTGCTTTTTTAAAAATATTTCACTTAGCACTAGGGGCGTAACTAAGCCCATTGTGGTGAATTGATTAAATATGAAACTTAAAGAATCCCTCTTCCTTCTTTCAAAGTTGTACCAAAATTCAAAATAATCGATGAAATATTCTGGATCACTATTAAATGTTTCGAGCACATCAATTCCATAGATATCCTCCAAGAACTGTCTGTAGGCCTCATCAACATTGGTTCCACCCCATTCCTGACTACTAGTGCCCACAAGTTCTGTAAGCGCTTTATCTTCTTGTAGTTTGTAAACTGTTATGTCCGTTGTACTGCCTAAATTAAAGAATGAATTTAGCATTTTTCAGATTCTATCAAATACTAATCTCTTGCTAAATATTGATATCTTGCACTTTGTTTCTAACATTCATATTCATATAAAGCTATTGACAAAACTGATTCACATTCTAACCAGTATAAATCCTTTTCCTCGTGTATAAATATATAAATACTTCGTATATATTCAAACACGAATGAGAGCCCTAAGAGTGGTTCAAAGTTTAACATAGAAATATATAAGGAACATGTTTAAAAAGTCTTCTTCTCAAGAACTAAAAAGCTACAAATTGTGAGATAAATATGCAAGCATCCTGAGATAGATTCTAAATTGTTAAAACCGAGACCAATACTGGGGCCACAGGAGGGGTTCAAAGTTGAACCTAGAAATATATAAGGAAAATGTTTTAAAAAATCTTCCCAAGAACTAAAAAGCTACAAAATTGTGAGATTACAATGCAAGCACCCTAAGATGTTGTAGATTCTAAAGTTTTAAAATTGTGGTCCCCAGAACAATACTGGGGCACCAAGAGAGGTTCAAAGTTTAACATAGAAATATAAAGGGAAATATGTTTTGAAATCTTTTCAATACTTACAATGCTACGATGTGTGAGATTACTATGAAAGCATTCTAAAATATTGTTGATTCTAAATTGTTTAATTGTGTCTCCCAGAACAATAATATGGGGCCCCAACGGGATCAAAGTTAAGTATAAAAATATATAGGCAAAATGTTTAAAAATATTTTTCTCCAGAACTACAATGCTTCAGTTTGTAAAATTACTAAGAAAGCATCCTAAGATAGTGTAGATTCTAATTTGTTAAACCATAACTTGGGTCCAGGAGGGGTTCAAAGTTTAACATTGAAATCTTCTCAATACAACTACAATACTACAATTTGTATGATTACTATGCAAGCACTCTAAGATAGTGTAGATCCTAAATTGTTAAAACCTTGACCCCTGGACAAATCTGGTGCCTCCGAAGTGGTTAAAGGATCAAAATTCAAATATTTATGCATAGGTGATTTTTTTTTAAATCTTCTACTTAAAAACTAGACATTGCTACAATGTGTGAGATTACTATGCAAGAATAGTAAGATAGTGTAGGTTTTAAATTGTTAAAACTGGGACCACCGAACCAATACTCTGGCCATAAGAGGTTTAAAGCTCAACATAGAAGTAAGAAAAGGTGGGGAAAAGACCAAAATCGTGACCATGTCTCTTTAATGTATTGTCAAATCTTAGAATATAATTACATGTATATAACAATAATTTTAAAGAGTTTCATATCTAGGATTTTCAAAATAGAATGATACAAGGAACTGTTGTTCACGTGAGCGATGTGGTCCATGGGTCTCTTGTTTTGTTAACATGCCTATACAGCCGGACGGGGTTTGCTTTGAAAATGCAATGCCTGTAGCCACGGTAAAGACAGAAAATACACTCACCTCCAAGGTCTAAAACCATATATTTAGTTCCCGGTTTTCTAGTAAATCTGTTAGTTTTGTGATGTTCTTGGATATGGTTTAAATACATCAAATGGCAGTAAATTGAGGCTGCTTCCGGTTCAAGAATAATTTCAAGCTGATTATCAGGTATTCCAGCCTTAATTAAGAAAGCAAACATTGCAATATGTGTATGAGCATTTGTTTGATTTTTATCATCTACAAATCCGATTAAACCTAAAGATCAATTCTATGTAATAATCGAAATTTGGGGGCCACGCATATTCATCGATTTTCTTATGTTTCATTATTTCATAGACTTCAATGCAAGACAACCTTTAAATTTGCTTTTGGGACCGGTGTTGTCATAATTGTTAAAGCAGCAAATGATGGGGAAATGAGTTTGATGACAATTTGTAAGTGATGTTAAGGTGAAATGCTACACCAAAATTTTATTTTAGAGATCGTTTAAGTATAATTTCTGAAACACAATTTCGTTGTTTAAAGAAGGATATATGTTCTCAATTATTTTATATAAATTTTTTTTTTGTATTTTTTATGAGAAAGCGGAAAATCTGTTTTGGTTGCAAGTAACACACTAAAGAGATTGTGTTATATATCAACGTCATAGCAATTATTGTGCAACAACATCATCGTTATTGCATTAAATAATATCACGACATCACACCATTGACTCATATTTTAACATCGAAGGTGCCGTTATGCTATCATCTACGTAAGGTGGTCTTATACGATATTAAAATTCGAAATTTGTGATAATGTATGTATTATACTTACAGTGTAAAACAATCTAATTAAAATTAGATCTTTCACACCGTCGTATTTGAATTGTCGCTGTGAGGATTAGGCACATACATAAATCAAATACAGGAGCGCGAAGGATGTATAGTTCTAATTAGATAGAGTGTAAAAGTCATTTCCTCACCTGAATTGAAGCTTCTCGCATAAACATTTTTGTTGTCTCGCTCCAAAATGCTGGGACGGTAAGAACAAAACCAATGTCATCGACATTTATGTTATCGCCAAGTGTTCTTCTTATGACTTCTAAAAAATGGTCCTTTAGGTATCTTATGCTGAGAGTGAATATAAGCATTGCTTTTGCTTCCCGTCCGTTTTTGTCCTTGCAAGTTGACTCTCTATGAACCCTCTTTAGTAAAAATTTAATATTATAATTAGGAAGTGAAATACCAACAACATTATAATAAATTAGATATTTTTTTTAATTCTTGAATTATTATTTACAAACCTTTGTAAAAGTCGTTTTTAGCATTTTCTTAAATCGATGAAAAAAATAGTACTCCGTGAATGATCGACCTTCATCATCGCCGTCTCTAGCAATATTTGCGTAGGTTTCCTCGGCTTCGTATCCAAAAGAATTGAACGATTTGTCTGGATTTAGCAGGAGAGCTGTTGGGACTTTGTGTGACACCATCTTTTGACCTTCCCATTTGTTTGTAAAAACACATGTCCAGTCATGTATAAAAGAATAAGCATATCCCGAAAGTGTTGTTCCAATATCTATTGCTGTCACTATGATTCGGGAAGAAGTAGATTTCCTACCTTTCGTGGACATTGTAAATCGTCAATGTGTAATCATTATACTTCCTTTACCTGCCTCTTACTTTCGTTTCACCTGAAAGATAAGGTAACCCTATCCTGACGTATAAGAAATTGGACTATTTAAATATGTTTAAAATACGAGATAGGAGATAATGTATGGACACATACTTTTACACAAAACAAATGTTAAATAAGAGGAAATGCATGAGTCAATGAAGATATTTTCGATGCAGTCTGATTAAAACCAGCCCTTCTCTTTACTGAGTGTCAGGAGAAAGGAATGGTTTTAATTAGACTGTTTTCGATCAGTCTTACATACATGTAATAGGTCTTTACACCTTTCAGGCGAAAAACCTTTTGTATCCTTTATGCTTTTTATTCTTATTTTTTTCTTCTCATTTTGTAACATTTTTTTCTTTATGTAATTAATCACTAAAAGTTATGGCACCAAATGGCTATTTGTCTGATAACTCCCAGAACTTACAAAGTTATTGCCCTTTGTGTATGAAATGCTTGTTATCGCCACTCCTCTGAAACCATAAGAGATAGAGTTTTGAAACTTTTACCAATGTCTTTAGTTTCTTAAATCTATTCATGCCGAAAGGGCCGATGCTCCCTCCTAGCATTTTATGCCGCTAAAAGTTTTTAAATTTCAATAAAAGCAACTTTTAAACCATTCATCATAGAGACATCGGACCACCTGGGATAAAAGCGTCTACCTTGGCCGATCAAAATGACATAAAGGTCAAAGTAATTCAAAAAGCTATGTACGAGGGTTGTTAGAAAAGTTCGCGGACAAAGTGATTTACTGCAAAATAACTGTGACGTCGCGCACGGTGTTGCTGTTAATTTCGGTAACGTAAAAAACCGTCAGAAACGTCATTTTCAATCATAACGTACTGATGTACAGAATTATATCGGACTGTCCGTGCTGGAATCTCCGCACGTTTTTAAGTTGTTATCTCGGAACTCCGCGAATCGGTTTTCATTGGAATACCATGTACCGTTTATTTCACCAACGTAAATACAACTTGTTGAACGTTTTGTTTCGTTTTGGAGTTTTTATTCAGCGTAAACTTGAGCGAGTGTAACGAATTGGGCTTTCCCCTGAATTCACCATATGGATTTTACATTACCATTTACAGTTTACAATACAAGACAAATGCAAGATACGTTCGTGAAAGTTGGGTAGTATTTTAGTAGAAAGCCGAGTGGCATCCTACCGGGCTAACCGCAACTTTACGTTAAACTTAAACCTCACGAAAAGAAAAACGATTCACTTAAAATTTCATTGGTAAAAATTGGTGTGAGAAGCGAATTGTTCCCTGTCCTCTCAACAAAGCGAGTGATAGAAACTCTAACGTCTTGATGAATCAACAAGTGCGACCGTCCATCCGCAAAAAGTTCGAAAATCAAAAATTACGGAACAGGAATCGAATGCAGCAGTTTTTGGATAAGAAATTCCAGGGATCTTCGAACTCTGTGTCTCCGCCCGCTACTAACGTTACCATCTTAATAACGCACTCCGAAGGAAATCCAATGCGAGCTTCCCATGCGGATTCGGAACTGACCATCACCACTCCGTGTCCAGGTGATGTCGTGGAAACCCGTGCAAACACCGTGGACGAAATAATTATAGAAAATTCCCGATTGAGAGAACTTACAAAAACTTATGAGAGAAATATTAAAGACCTGAATGGACAGTTACTTTTATTACAGACCCTGTTACAAAAACAATCGAACTGTGCTGCCTACCGAGCAATTTATTAGACGCTAAATGGCTTTGAATCAACTAATCATTCTATTATTTATGTCAAATATGTATGTTTGCATTGTTTTTAAAGCTTAAATTTTGTCAAAGTAGATCTCTGGGACAGAGTTCATTAAGGCTGTGAGAGAGATTGTTATAGTTAAGTTTGAAAATCTTTGATTTTAAACTTTTTAAAATGTAACAGGTTCAAGTTTTAAAAAAAAAAATTGTTCCAGCTGTCATGAGAACATAAGTTTGATTTTTTTTTTCTCAGATAAATGTGAATAATAGCCTGTATTTAAAAAAAACCTCGAGATTCTTTCCTGTGACAAAAATGTTAATCCCATTGACACTAGTCTTTGATATCTACTTTACTTAATCTCCCGGCAAATTGAATAATTGCTTGACAATAGAACTGCGAAATTATCTTAACAGCTATATGTGTGAATGTTTATTTTTCTGGCATGTCATTACCATCTCTTTGTCAAAAAAAAGGTAAATAACAGAGTGGAAGAGTACGGTTGGGCTAACTGTGCTGGAACCCCGCACGTTAGTATAGAATGTGTAAATAAATGTTGGGCTAACTGTGCTGGAACCCCGCACGTTAGTGAAATGAGTGTGTTATGTCGGACTGTGCTGGATTTCCGCACGTTAGTGTCGATTTTGTGTACAGAATTATATCGGACTGTCCGTGCTGGAATCTCCGCACGTTTTTAAGTTGTTATCTCGGAACTCCGCGAATCGGTTTTCATTGGAATACCATGTACCGTTTATTTCACCAACTTAAATACAACTTGTTGAACGTTTTGTTTCGTTTTGGAGTTTTTATTCAGCGTAAACTTGATCGAGTGTAACGAATTGAGCTTTCCCCTGAATTCACCATATGGATTTTAAGAACTTTTACATTACCATTTACAGTTTACAATACAAGACAAATGCAAGATACGTTCGTGAAAGTTGGGTAGTATTTTAGTAGAAAGCCGAGTGGCATCCTACCGGGCTAACCGCAACTTTACGTTAAACTTAAACCTCACGAAAAAAAAAATTTACCATTAAAACTTCATTGGTGAAACAAATAAATAAAAAAATTAAAACTTGAAATGATTTTTTCCACATGTCACAGTAAGAGATTTTGTATTTTAAAACTGTTATTTACAGAAATATTTTTAAGCAATATCAATCTTCAAAAAGCAACCGATTCACAAATGATATACACAACTCCTCCATTCCCGAGTCTATTATACACTTCTCTGTTTCCTTTTTTTCTTTATTAATTTTTATTCGTTGTGCAGCAGTCAAAGATCATGTTTAATTAATTAAAATACATCTTCATTGTCACATTACGTTTAACGTCATTGCGTCATTTTACATGTGCCCATGGCACATAATGTCAATATTTTATTTGCAAAAATTAATTAGTTTGACTCGCTAAGTTTGGATATTTGGCATCGATTTTATCTTTATTATTTTTTATTCCTATTTTTTATTATTATCATTTTTATATTTTTGCTATCTTTTTTCACAAAACAATGTGTAGGTATTTATAATTTTCACTATAACTGTTTTTTATGAAGATAAAAAACCGTACACAGAACGTTTTGAGTCCTTGCGTCAATTTACGTACTCGTGACATATATGTTGACATCATTTTAATTCTAAAAATCAATTATCTTGATTCGCAATGCTTGTATATTTGGGATCAACATGTTTGGGAGAAAAGGCACATTTCTAACTGCGATTTATTTTTGTGAATTTTTTGCGCCATTTTTATTTTTCTTTTCATTGCTAATGTAGTTTAATGTGTGACATTTCATGTTGACATTTTAAAATGCCTCTATAAAGAAAAGTTGTGGACACATATACTTCTTTTTAATTTTTATACAACAAATGAAAATGCACATTCTATAATGATTTTTATTATCATGAAACAAAGCCAATACTTTTTTTTAATGAGCATGATACTTGTCATCGCCATGCTGCGTATAACGTTCGACTGCGAAATATCTCTCTTGTGACACGTGTCAAATAGTTAAATAACTGCAGCATAACGATTTGTTATCAAAGAAAATTAATCATTATAAACTATCTATTAAGAAATTTTACACAATATCCATTTCTCTCCATTTAAATCTTTAAAAACTTCAATAGATCATTGCAAGTTCCTGAATCACAATTTATATTTTGGTAATTACATGTAACTGATCCTGGCGTGGCCATTTTCGAGTTTTGTTACGCATCTACAAATTCATTCTGAGAATTCTTTAATCCGGCGTCGATTCCTGGCATTGATTACGTCAAAAACGTTATGGCGTATATCTGTTACATCATCAAAGTAATTGGTCCGCCAAAAATTTCCTCCCAAATATGAAACTTCACCGAGATGTTGTAGTTTATTTGAGATATGTACCTTGAACGTGTTACCTATCTACATGCCATTTTTAGTAAAATTTTAAGTTTTTACATGTAACACCGATTTATCAAATATCAAAGAAATTACTACATTTTATTGCATGTTTTATTGAAGTCCACACACATTCGAACAAATTGGTATGTGAAATTACATATGTCCAATTTTTTTTCTTCAAAAAATAGTCTAATACTGTGCGCGCACTCTGAAAGGACCTTTTAACCCCAACACCGTGCGCGACGTCTGTGTACTTTGTAGGATGACTTATGTTTTATTAAATGACTACCAATTTAAAATAAGTATTCCAAAAATCATACGATTTTGAAGTTGTTTTCAAAAGATACAGCGATTTTTACTTTGCATGAATTGGATTTATGGAGCACAATTTAATATTTCCACGACGTCAGGTGACGTCAAACTACTGAAAGGCAATCCTAAAGTAAACACCTTTTAGTTCCACACACTTTTCATGTCATTAACCCATATATATATTGCACGTTCATACCATTAGTTGTCAAGTTTCTGTATAATGTCTTTCGTGGCACATCGTGTGTGTGTGTGTGTGTGTGTGTGCGTGTGTGCGTGCGTGCGTGCGTGCAAGATCCGGGCTGTATGGGGGTGGGGGTGCTGAAAGAGCTCAAGATATTAGCTTTCTAATCTTTAAACCTCTGTGATTCCAATTGTTAACCTTTGTCCTATAAAAATAGCAGCATCCAAGAACCTTTTGGCCTCCATCGGTGATTTTTCTGCGTGCACACAAAATTTAATGACGGCCCGGTGCTCCAAAATGTCCATTAACGTTAACGTTTTTGACTCAGTTTTCTAGCGTTGGTCGTCCATATTCGGCGATAAAACGGTCAGAAATTATTTAATTTAATTGAAACTTTCACAAAACGATCTTCATACGTTATTTTGATGTCATATGAAATATTGTTTATTTTTATGCGCTTAAACTGTACATTTTTTGTTAAGGGAAAATGCGTACAAAATATAAAAAAAAGTTAAAAACCGACATACTCCGTGAAGCATAACTTATCAAAATAATTAAGCAGTATATTTTTTTTATTGTGCTTTTTAAAAAAAAAACCAAATCTTGACATATTTCTTAGAAAATACGTCAAGATTAAATCTGAAAAGTTTCGCTGGTATCATGTGAATAGTCCGCTCACAATCGAACTTGTCCGCGAACTTTTCTATAAACCCTCGTATTAATGGGTTTTCAAATCTGTTTTCATAGGGTGGCATAAGAACCACCCGAATTCTGCAGGTGCAGTTTTCTGCTATGCAAACATTGACATTATATCCAAGCACATATAAACAGCCTTACAAAATGGTATAATTGCATATACAAAACAAAAAGCCCACAGGTCAGTGAGGCCTTGACTGTCACCTGAGTACTATAGCCCGTAGATGGGCCTGTCAGGAAGTCTCATGTTTGCAATTTTTAAAGCTTTTAAACCCTCGCAAACATCAATTCATAGGGGGGGGGGCAAGAGTCGGAGGAATTTCGAATATTTTTATCCTAGATAGTTGTAAACTTTTGGTAAAAAAAGATCTGCGGGCCCTTCACGGTCACTTTCAATGAGTAAAATGAAAGTTTGCACAAGTTTCTGTGGTGAGATTAAATATCTTCGGCACACTTTTGTGATTGTAGCATCTTCGCTAGCCAAGGGTTTTCGGTCCACTCTGCTCAGAGTGGACCGAAAACTCTTGGCTAGCGAAGATGTGATTGTAGTTGCACATTCTAAACATCTTAAGCTACCAATATAGTGTGAAGGCAAAGGAATTTAATGCATTTACTATGGGCTACTTTGTATAATAAGTTACAAAATCATTCAGATTTAAGTATAATAAATAAACTGCCATATGCAGCAATACATATTTAAATTGCCGTTTTCCAATGTTTTACAAGCCGAATACTTGTACCTGACGTTTATGAAATTAAAAATGCATTTTTTATATATTAACGACAAAGGCTGTTTATAAGTAAGAAAACAGAAATTAATATACATGTATATATATATATATGTGTGTGTGTGTGTGTGTGTGTGTGTGTGTGTGTGTGTGTGTGTTTGTAAACCCTGTCAACGGAACACGGGCTTTAGACGACACACGTTTAAATGAACACGCAAAAATCCAAATGAACACGAAATGGTGGTGTTCAGTTGGATTTTGTTATAAATCAACTAGAAAATGTCCTAGGATGCATCTGATTAAAAAAAAATAATGTGTTAATTTGACCGGATGCATGAGATCTGTGTAATGAGTGTGTATAAGATGACCACCGATCCATCATTTTTTCTTCTCGGCGAGACTTACACACATTGCGAGTGCGCATGCTCGTTACATCAAATGACGTGGAAAATGACATCATAATACGTACAGTACCCGTTTCACACTTTGTTATGAACATGGGGACGAAGTAAACTTTGAAAAAGGTAAGTAAAGAATCCTGTAAATATATAGATAAAATTTTATGTATTAAATATGGCCTATGAATTATGAGGAAAGATATGTTCATTATAATATATGACATTACGGCACTATTGTCTACTCAAGAATGTACAAGTATAAGGAAGAGTTACAATGTACATAGTTGCATGATTGCAGTATAAATGGTTAAAACCAATAAACAAAAAGTTTTTATTATTAATTTTAGTGAAAACACAAAGAAATCTTTTCTATATCTATGTCTCTGGGTAGGTAAAATTCCATTTAACATTGGCATATGTTGTACTCGCGGTGAGATTCTGAAACAATTTCTGCATGTGCATATAAATCTAATATATTTCAAATTGAATCAACGTAGATCTTTTGCATTGTGTAACCCAATATACTGTCAGAAATTAATAATGTTTTGTTTATGACATATCAAGTTAGGTTTCATTTTAAAAAAGAAAGTAGAGTCGGTCATGCCATGTGTATAGCAGGGACGTATATACGTCCCTGGTAATGGACCTAGGAAACGTTCAGTTTGGGTTATATACGGGTACGTGGTCTACTAAATCTGTTAATATTGTGTATATATTAAGCTGTCAGCCAAAAAAACACATGTTCAACTGAAGCGTAAATTCGAATGTTTTCATATTAAAAACGAAAGTAGAGTCGGTCACGCCATGTGTTATGGGCAGGAGAAACGTTCAGTTTCGGTTATATAAAGAACAGGGGCGTACAAGGCGTTGCATATCCCCCACTCGGAGCAATGAAGACGAAAGAATTTCAATTCAAGTTAGAATATTAATTTTTGACTTGTATGGATTGTTTTCATTGTAAATTTCACGATGGAAGTCAATATTGTGCTTTCATTCTATAAACACGACAGGTATTGGTTTCCAAATTAAGCTGCACATCGCTTTTTGCCTAAATCTTGGATCATTCACTGTTTTTAATTGCAAAATTAGGTATGAATGGGTCCTGACTCCATCCTTAAAGTACTTTTATTTAAAAATAAGTTTATTTTGATTTTTATTATTGATTTATTAAAATGGAGTCTAGACCCATAATGGGTCAAATTTGTGATTTTCACCAAAAACGTTTTATTTTATTAATAATTGTCAAAAAAGTTCAATTTATTCACCCGTACTCTAATGTGTCAACGTAGCTCACTGCGATAGGCGGAGGCTCGTAGTCCATACTTCTCCAAGGAGTGGGTGTTCGAATCGTATAGACGGCGTTTTATTTTTAATTCATTTGCCTTTAAATAAATCGTGTTTTGCTTTTTTATTGTTTATGAGAAAATATCTAATGCCATTTATATAATGACAACAATTACCTAATGTTCATGTTCTGTACATACAATGTCGGATAAAATTAGCACTAGCACAGATATGAAATCATGTTGTAATGCTTAGAAAGCATCAAATAAAACAAAGGAGATAAGTACCAAGTACATGTATTATTGTATATTATTTATTTATCAGAGAATGCAGCTCTATATTATACATGTACATGTACTCATGCACAGTTTCAAATGTAAAGATTTTTTATATGCTCATATGCCATTTCAAAATCCTGGGTACCGGGGGATTTGTCAGGCCTTGTACGCTCTTGTCCTTTATATAGGTACGTGGTCTACTAAATCATTGTTAACATTGTGTACATACATTAAGCTGTCAACTAGAAAACACATAAATGAAACGTAAATTCTGCACGTTTAAAGTAATTAAGCTAGTAAGTAAGTGAGGAATGTTTAAATTTCCAATTTTGGGCCCAGAAGTCATACAAAGGCACAACAAAAAAGACAGTGAATTTTCTAAATGATAGTCGAAAAATGATTTAAAGGTTTTTACATGTCTCTGGTTAAAGCCGAACAATTAATGAGTTAACATTTATTATGATGAAAAGAATACAAATAATTTTCATACAAATCGACAATCATGAATTAAGGGGAAAAAATAGTAATGATATTTTACAATAATAATACATGTACTACAGACTAGTTTTTTGTTACATGTATTTCTCATGATAAATCAATTTTTCTTCTTTTATAAAATATATAAAAATTAATGATGAATTAAAGGTGGGAGGCACACCTGGGATGGGGGGAGTGTCAATATATTGAGCTGTTTATTTCTCCCAGGGACATAATAATAAA
The DNA here is from genome assembly GCA_020458035.1 of Magallana ariakensis. NCBI lineage: Eukaryota > Metazoa > Mollusca > Bivalvia > Ostreida > Ostreidae > Magallana > Magallana ariakensis. The sequence goes on from CM035815.1 coordinate 33,681,679, forward strand.
TAGTAAGTATGTATAAGTCCCTGCTTCAACGTGGTCTTCTAACCCTTGCAATCTGAGGGTATAGTACAGCTATGTAAGTTGATATTAATGTAAACATATTCAATATACATTTATTGACTTGGTTTGAGGGCAACATGCATTTTATCGGACCCAAGAACCAAATTGTTGTTGTTTTTTCTATAATTCCTCTCGAAGAGAAAAAAAGTATTGAGAAAAATAGAACCATTTTAACAAGAGCTTGGACTTTGGCTAGTTGGTGTCAAACAGCATTGTGACGTAATCCTGTCTATTTCATCGTAGGCCACTCAGCCATTGCTCATTGAAATCAACAATATTTGTCTGGCTTTTGAGCAAAGACTACGCAATCGGTGTATATTTCACTTGAAACCATCGTCATTTTTAACTTGTTTTGACGCAATAAATAGATAGTCACGTCCCATTGAAAGTCCAAGGCCTTGTTAAAATGGTTCTAAAAGTGACAACAAAATGCATTTTGCCCGAGAACACAGGCAATAAATGTTTTGTTTTACCTTTTATTTATTAATTTTTTTTTTTTGACATACATGTATACATGCATGTAATCTTGTGCTGGCTTTCATGAGGAAAATTTCCTTTATCTGCACTAAAAGTTGGTCAATTCTGTCACTGTTGAACATCAGTAACTGCAAATAAGATTTAGTTGATCTTGCCCATGGTGTGACATAAGTGGTCCAACACTAATTTCTAGTGGGTAAAGGAAATTAACACCATGGAAACCAGCACAAGATACATGTATGTCACAAATAAAGTTAATAATATAACAAAACAATTATTGACTGTGTGTTCTTGGGCAATATGCAGTGGTCAGGTATAAGTATTTATGCTATGTTTTAGTTAAAAACTAAGGAAAATTAAGTTTATCACAAAAAATGTGCACAGACACTATGATATTACTGTATGTCATATGTAATCTGCTCTGTGACATGATTTGCAATTGATGTCATTTAAGCAATGAATCATAATTTTTTGAAAGATATAGTCTCATAACTGCAACGGTGTGTGCAAACGCTTTGAATAACGCGTTAGCAACTAAAAGTTTTGATAAACTTCATAATTGTACTTAAATTTTCAATAACTTCCCTTATTTATGTAGCATTAACACCTACATATGGGTTTATCCCTTCAACTATTTTTAGAATCGGTAGGACAACAAAGAAGTGCCATTAAAAATAAAAGTTCCTTTATTAGCAGCCTACATATAAAAATAATGAAGCTATGTATTATTATGAACATCATACTTGTAAGTGAGGATCATTTTTCCTGTAAGTATATTAAGCAAAATGTGATTTAACCTGAAAGTGTATGGAATTATTTTGTGTTATGTGATGCTTCACTGATAGGCAGGAGTTTTCTACTTTCACTTTCTTTTTCAGGGGTTGACGTAAACAGACGGATTTTGCGGGAAAACGAATCTGACATCAAACCACGAAACTCGGACCAAAGATGGACAACTTGTGTAGCTTCAGTTTGAGGGATCACTCGTTGCTGAACGAAAATTAGGGAGAATGCTGTGACATTTTGTTAACATTATCGGCTATGGAGAATGTATTAGTGGACTATACCCATATTGAGTAAGTAGCAAAAATATATTATTTTTATTTTTTTTATTTTTTATCTGAAATATGAAATTCAACGGTGTGTGTTTTTATTTTATCCACTTCCTGTTCATCTTCTTCATCAATATGGATGTTTTTGTGGCTAAATATTCCAAGAAATTACATGAAAAAAGCTATTTAGCTGCCAATCTCCAGTGTAGACTGTGGCATAATGGTCAGAGGTCAAAGTCCTATGGTCAGATAAAAGTCAAACTCCCTAACCTTGAATGGCATAGTTATTCCCCTGCTAAATTGTCTTTAATTATTGAACTCGGATTTATTCCTCCCCCATCTCTTGATTGTTCACATTTATGCCACAACCGGTTATGTATAAACCCAGATCATCTCTCGCTTGAACCACATGGAATTAATATGCAGCGTGTCGACTGTATGTCTGAAGGTGTGTGCAGACAACATGTGAATTATCCCCCTTGTCTTATAAATTTCCATTTAAATGAGTAATGGTATGTATTTTATAGATTTAATTCACTTAGAATTTATGTATTGTGTAATTTTATAAAGATAAAAAAAAAATATGCAGAGCACTGGAGGCCCATCTCCAACCCCTCCCCCCAGTGGTCTACAATTTTTTTTCTTCTTTACAAATTTTATTTTTAAAAACATTGCACATAATTTTCATTGCATACTCATTGTAAATCAGTTTTAATTTTTTAAACACATATTTGAAGAACACAACAGTTTAAAAGTATGCTTATATCAATTAATTTTTCACCAATGACTGCAGCCAGGTTGATCAGGATCGGGATTCTCTAAATTCTCACACCCTTGTTTTGCCAGACCGGAGAGTGACGGTTCTAGCTGATTCTTTCGGTAGTCAGTCTTTACAGGCCGATTTAGTTTTTGTTTGACGTACTGTATTGCATTTCTACATCGAGCCCATGCTCGTTTCTTTTTCAGATTCACTGATTTTACATGTTTTATGCTATACTCTGACATTTGTTTTATTCTTTGCAGAGCTTTCAGTGACTGGGACTGGGCACCAAGGGGAGCACCTAGGGAAGCAAGGGTTGTACACACTGCCATGTCTATCCCATTGTTAGCTCGTAACAGACCTGAGAGAGCACGGGATTTGCATTTCTGCTGTAAGTTTTGTTTTTGGTAAGACTGACAGATATGGTTCGATTGACTGACTCGCACTTGTTTGTAGTTGTGTTCAGTTTCATCTCATTCAAGGCAGAGATTGAGAGAACCATTCCGAGTAATGATTTTAGAATAACCTTGTCTTTTTGATTTAACTTTAGGTCACCTGGTTCTAGATTATGTGCCCGGAGACCAACAGATTTGTGCCACCAGCTAGTTTTCTTACCACCCTTACAGAGAGTTACACTCCATCTGCAACCTTCACCGCAACCCCCACTGTAGCACTTGATGACCCTGTCTACAATTCTAGGTAGGCATTTTGAAATTTTATTCAAGTCACCATTATGTTTTTTAAACAATGCCTGAAAAATGCCGTGGCATCGTTCTTTGATGTCATTGGCAAACATTTTCTGCAAATCAGACTTTTAAGTTTTAGTGTGTGCAGGAAACATTTCGGGACTGAATTCGGCTTTAACGCCTTGTCGAAATAGACTTTGCCCCCTATGAATCCTATCGGCTAGTCGGCTAGTTTTCCACAGGGGGGACAGAGTGTTTTGAAGGGCGGTTTCTAACCCTGCACAACTGGTGGCATCGCCATCAGTGGTCACATATTTAACCAGCAGATCATGTTTAGCCAGTTTTTCCCCAATTTTGTATCCCGTCTCCCTCTCGGACAATGGTTTGACAGGATTTTTATTGGCCGTACAACCGACATGCCCATTTGGGCAGCTTACATCATATCCCTCTCCTCGGAGCCATGCTCCAACCCAGCATAGTTTATTTACCATATGATAGCTTATCACATTATGTTGGTCTGTCTCATCCTCACACGCTACACCGATTACTTGTGAGGCTCCCTGGCCCATTTTATGCCTGCTAGTGATACCCCTTGATTAATAAGAGGCATCCATTTGAATATTGATTGGATGTGAGGATGGAAGACCTAACATTTCGTTCTTTTTCTTAAGTTGTTTCAATTTTTCATCCATATCACGTTCGGCAATTTCAACAATTTTCTCACCCACTTTATTACCTGATTTATACATTGCGGACCTTGCTGGGGTTGGAATGCCGGTACATGCCAGAATAAGTCTGGCCTGGTCATTACCTAATGGGGTCTGGTAGAGACCCGTTTGTATACCTAGATTCATTTCTGCAGCTTTTCTGCCACAGTGGTTTGATGGAACCTCATGATACAATTTATATCGCTTCGATATAAAATTGCACCTCTTGCACCCGAATGTCCATGACCAGCCTAGCCCCCACTTAGTTTCAGATTTTATCTCAAAATCAGCAAGTTGGCATAAACACCTGGCATGTGATACATACAGGTCATTTATCATGTCAAGGGTTAGACCCTTATCTACAACCCTCATTTCCCGACTGTCGGGTCTGGTGACACTTGAGTAAGGACTGGGATCACTGGGGCGGGGACGCAAAACCTTAACATTACTAAGACTTTTTTCAGCTCCTGACAAAGTGTACGACTTACCATCAGGTGATACTTTAGTAATTAAGTTAAATTGATTAGCTGTTAACCGTGGTAACCAAACCGATTTAAATACCTGATGTTTAGAGTGGCCTGGACCCACTCTCCCCTTTCTAACATTGTTTCCACAGACAAACTTGTGCTTTTTTCTCTCACCTCTCATTTTGACAGTATACACAGGTTCAAATTACCTTGTTATGATGACATCACATTTCAATATGGCTGCCTCAGCTGTCTATGACATCATGACGTTGGGTTTTGGCGTAAAAATGGGGTTAGGTTATACTGATAGGTTTACACATTGAAAGTTTAATAACTCCATTTCAAACGTACCAAATTTCACATGTAGCACCTTTTTAGAAACGACGTATCCTCTTCTTTCTTGCAATTCCTTATTCGTGGTATTTGTTATGCAATTATTCTTGATTTGAGTAAAAATGTATCCAGAAAAGAGAAAAAATGTGTACTTTTTTAACTTAATATACTGATTTTTTTGTAAATTAACAGTTTAATCTCAATATTTTGATTCATATTGTTAAATCTAGTTCTAAGAAGCAATTCAAACTAAAAAATCATGGTATAACTTAATATTTAAGTGTGTATAAGTCAATCAAAAGACAAGTCTGAAAACAGCTTTATTTACATGTAATGAGGGAGGGGTACATGTATTTTTTATACGTCTCTAAAACTTTTACTATTTATTGGAATTTGATGAAACTTGGTAGTATGGATGTGAGTGATGTATAATAGATAATGATATGTTGAGGAAGCATTAGATTGATACATGGGTTTACATATGGAGTTAATATAAACTACCAGTTGATTCAACAGGCAAGAGAATGTGAACTATGAACAAAATTTTTAAAACAAGGAATATTACTGACAAGTTGATGATACAAGGATATCAAAATGTCTCATTCAAAGTCAACATTTTGCAAATTTTATGATTAACAAATACAATCTACCGCTAAATCGAATGTTGACTGATGTTTTTCATACAAAAATTGTTGAATCCATTATTTTCATACTGTAAATAAAAATTTACATGATCATTGTCTTAACGGATTTATATATATTATTTATGTCTGCAATATTCTATATAGAAGGTAATCAATTTGTCTTTTCAGTTATGAACCTATATTATCAACACACCCTGTAAAAGGAAGGACCTCTGTTCTACAGCTTGTTGTGGATCATAGAACACATGATATCGACCAAGTTAAAAGGAAGCACTAGGGAGCCACAATACAAAGATTTAAGGATTGTGAGAAACCAAATAAAACACATCAGAATAAAGTCCATAGGAGTGTGAAAAAAAGAATAGTAGAGTATAATCCTCAGGACTTTCATCAGACTTCCACTAAGTCAAGAAAATAATGTTGAACTGGCAAAAGTAACAAAAATCATGATTTTCAAAAATTCATGGAAGATGCGTGAGTTAGACTAAGATGGAATTTAAGAGTTTTGATGACAAAGAATCAACCATTGGAAATATGGCTTTGAACTGGAATCTCATAATTGGTAATTCAATTAAACATTTATCTTGGTTGTTAATGACTTAACAATTTTTATTACTACCATTTAATTTTCATCAAATTAGAGGGTGAGCTTTTCACATTCATTTCTTTTTTTCCCCTTATACATATACAAATGTAGCCCTTTCATGAGGTTGATCCACAAATATATCAACTTCACAGAAAAGCATATCAACCGAGCACGACCGAATAAAAGGGCTACATTTGTTATATTATTTTTTATAGAGTTTGACAGGTCAAAATTTGAAAACAATAAAAGCAAAATTTAATTTTCATATAGAGATCAAACTATAGTTACATGTTTAATGTCATTGTGTTACCTATATACTAATAGAGTATTTTAGAAAATGTATCTATTAATAAGCCTTCACTTTCTTTCATTATATTTTTTTTAAGTATCAATTTATGAAAAATATAGCAAATTTATTTTAACAAAAAGTAGATCAATATTAAAGGCATTGTGACCTCTTAATAATTATTATAAAACCTTACAATCTATTACAATATTTAGGAACTAAAGGAATCTGTTTCTTATTTTTCAGAAACATCAATTAAGTTAATGTTAGTTATAAAAAGTCAACACTCTTATTAGTCCCCTACCAGTGAAACCGCAAGGGACTATAGGTTTCCTCAGAGTCTGTCCATCCATCTGTTTGTCTGTCTGTCCATCTGTCTGTCCTTCTGTCTGTCAGTCTGTCCCACTTGGTTTTCCGCACTTTATTCTAAATGCTTGCAGATATTGAGATGATTTTTGGTATGTGAGTTAGAGTTACAGATCAAGTTTGCATTATGTTCCACTTCAATGATTTTTGATGGAATTATGACCTTTTCAATTTTTTAGGGTTTTCTGCAATTTTTTTCTAAACGCTTGCAGATATTGGGCTGACTTTTGGCATGTGACTTAACCTTGATGAGTTATACATCAAGTTTGCACTTCGTTCTCAACAACCAATGGGCCAGAAATTAAAGCTGAATCTTATGTGGAGGCTTCCTTGCATGGGTAGAGTAGATTCTAAATTGTTCAAATCATGGCCCTAGGGGGTAGGGTGGGACCCAATAGGAAATCAAAATTTTACATTGAAATATATAAGCAAAATCTTTAAAAATCATTTTCTCACAAACTACTGGGCCAGAAAAGCGTAGTGTAGATTCTAAATTGTTGAAAACATGCCCCCAACGGTAGGGTGGGGCCACAATAAGTAAGGGGGAATCTGTTGAAGAACAGCAGAGACAAATTAACTCAGGTGAGCATTGTGGCTATTGGGCCTCTTGTTTAAATTCTTAATTCAAATAAAGCTGCATGGGTCTTTTAACTTTTGAGGGGGTGTTAACTCCTATTTTATTATTCCCTAGCCAGTGAAACGAGAGGGATAACAAACTACCAGTATAGGTTTCCTACTTCTTTGTTCATCTTTCTTTCTAGCTATCAATCTGTCCAATTTAGTTTCTCACACTTCTTTGTTTTTTTATGATTGTGCTCTGAAAAGTGGGATTTTTTTAAATTTAGTTAGCATGTTCTATATGTATACATCATGTATATGTAGATCAAATTTTTTTGCGATACATGTATGTGTATTTAGAATTAATGAATATACCACTGTTCTAGAGAGTCTCCAAAATATCTGTACACCAGAATAATTTTTACTTTTAAATTTATTTAATTTACAAATAACAATTAACAAATACTTACAACAGTAACATGTATACTGGTAAGCATTTCCTTAAAAAAAATTGTACATCATAAGTAGGGCCACATACAGTTTATAAAACAACAGCCAAATTTAACCTTGTTATCTCAAATTTAATTTGACTGAGAAAAAACTTCAATGGTACCATGAAAAAAAATATCCAAGGGTTTGAGATATCCAGGGTAAAAAAAAACTTAAGAAATTCAAATACATGGTTAGGACTTCACCTTAAGTTCAACATATCCATGGTATTCAAGATATCTGTGTTTGAGATACTGAAGTTCAACTGTATATATTTATATATATTGAGGATTTGAGGAAGCTGGATTTGGTTATTGCAAGTGGGTTTTTTTTTAATATGCATGACTAAATAATCATATCTAAATTTAATTTCAGTATAGATGCACACATGATGGTGGGCTGAAGAAAAGAACAAGGACGAGAAAGAAATTTCCTAGTGTTCATCAGAGAAAAAAATTAACCCAGCCATTTGAGTGCTTAAATGCCTAACTGAGAGAGCCAGCAAGTGATGAAAATATTTCATTAAAGTAAAACCAAATCTGCTGTGACAATCGAATGTAAGCTTTAAAAGGAAGCAAATTAATTTAAAAAAAAAAACCATACTAAGACTTGATCGTCTTTGACTGTTGCCAGTGGAATTGAGATCTCCAAACTGTACCAATATTCAAATATTGAAGTGATTTGCCTTAAAACTACATTTGTGTACATTACTTCAATGAGATATAACACACCTGCTAAACCTGGATATTGATTTTAGCTCACCAAAGGCTCAATTGCACCATTCTAATAAAAAAGAACTTTCTGGTGTCCAATCATGTGTCATTTATATATGTCTTCCATTAACATTAACTTGATTAACTTTTAATATATTTTCTATTAATGTCAATCTAAACCACATTTAGTACAAAGTTTCTCTGCTTAAAGGGAATAAAGTTTATTCAAATAAAGGGCTGCATTCTTTTTCAAGTGGAGAGAAATATGATAATTGGATGGTGTCATTTAAAAACTTTTGTTTTAAGAACCACTTGTTCATATAAGACAAACTTTATCCAAAAGTTTTCTTAAAGCAAGGGAATAACTGCATGAAAATATGTACAAGTGAAAAACTAGCAAGTATATGACACATTTCAAATTCATGTGCAAGCATTCCCACATCATATGGATTAATTTTTTTCACATTTTGGACATTGGGCTAAAAGTAGGGTTTAAAGGATGATCTGCCATAAATATTGAAAAATATTCTGGCATTCAATCATTCATTCATAATATTAGGAGTGGGCTTCAGAATGTCCCCTGACTAGTGAGTCATTGGTCTATCATACCTTCGAACTGGTACTGTGAAACCGTATTAATATAATTTACAAATGCTGCAAATGAAATTCAAGCTTTCAAATAAAGGGGGTGCCTATAATTATGCTCTGAAAAGCTATGGGCTAGCTTAAGAAACTATTTTCGAGGTTGTGCCACGATATACCCCCGGAATTAATCACTTTTCGATGTTCTTTCATTCCACTTGCAGGCACGTAGCATCGTTTTTCAAGGAGGGGGGGTGGTGGCAGAATTTTACAAAAAAATTTTGCAATCCACAATATTTCTTGACAAGCAAGCAAAAAAAAAAAAAAAAGAAAAAAAAAGAGAGAGAAAATAATCAGTAAAATCGAAGGACCAATGCACTAGAACATAGTTTTTATATATAAAAAGTTTAAGTGCCCCAAAAGTGGAGGGGCCACTTAACTTATCTCATAGAATTTTTATATTCTTTTATATATAAAAAGTTAAGGTGCCCAAAAAAGGGGGCAGGCCCTCTGCCGCCCGATGCGACGTGCCTGACCTGGCCCCAGGATCATGATGCAAACTTAGACTTAAGTCAAAACTTGTACACCGTATTAATGTCTCCTAATTGAAAACACTAACAAAATTGAAATGCTATTAAACGTGTCTTGGTATAACGTTGTTACTTACAAATTTTAATTGTCATATCACAACAAACAATTATTTTATAACTTATTGAAATTTTGACTTAAGTCTGAAATTGCTTCATGATCCTGAGGCCTGCTCCTCATTTCAGTGCATTTTTTTTTCTTAGTTAATTAGTAAATTAAATATGAGGATCACAGGATTGTCTGCCTGAAATGAAAAGAATTGAAATAGCAGAGCACATTAAAAAAGTAGAAGTGGGTGCGGGGTTCCTTCTCTAACAGGAGGTTGAGTGGGAATACCAGAATAACCGGGTGATATCGTCATTAAATGCGCGATAATTCCCCGGCTCCCGGGACTTAGGAACAGCCCTGGGATCAGTACAAACACGTTCATTTTTGTAAATGAATATGGTAATAAAGAGATCATGATGAAAAAGACTCGTATCATCCAAATATTTATTGATGATGTTGTTCATGAAAGTTATTTTGCAGAGAATAAAAAATAAAATGTAATGTCTCGGTGCAAATCGCGAATTTATCGAGGTGTCCTGACACCTATTCCCATTTTTACGATTTTTCCCATTTAAAATTTCAAAAAATTAATTTAAATTTTATGTTTCAAAAAATGCTGAAATTTGGTCGTGTTTTTGTATCGTAGCTTTTTAGTTTAAATTTTTTTCTGAACACATAAAGAACAAAAAATGTGCAAAGTATCAAGGGCTTTCACTTGACACAATTGAAAAAGGGCTGGCCCCTTAAATTAGGGGCCTAGAGCCCTTAAAAGTCTTCCCTTTATAACTCAAAAATGGGTAATATTTTGATATAGCTGTCGCTGGAAAAGTTGTTTATTATGATGTTATTAATGTCGTTACAAAATTATTTTGTACCGGTATTGCGTAATATGAGTGTAAAAAGCTTGTCTTGTTAACATGTACCTGTTTTCATTTTGCAAGTAAACGAATAGTCTTTGTGCGCACAACTGACATAAATTAACAACTGAAAGAGTACCAGCTTATACGGGATGCTTTAATTCATTAGAGAAAGTTTTTTAAAAGCATACATTTTTTTCTTACAGCTTTATTTTAAGTCATTTCTGTTTAGGACTTCTAGTGGAGAATCCTTATAATTAAGAAAAACGAGAACGAGAAAATATAAACAATCTTTTTCTTTTCTAGTGAAATACATTAACTGGATTTTAAAAAATAATTTCTATGAAATATATTTTAGTCATTTTACTGCAAGCTTTTTAAATCTACCTGGATTCTTAGTTGTGTGTGTGTCATTACGTAACTCATCCCTCGCCCGTGGCCGAGGAGATCGATCGCGGCCGGACTACTAAGCGGTCAGCGGTTATCTAATACACAAAGATCTGCATCTTACTTGTATGGGTTTGTTTAGCCGTAAACACAAAGGATTGTTTGAATTTTGTTTTCATATAAAAGTTTATTCATCTTAAATTGATTAAACCAATAGAGTGTTAAAGAAATATAAAAGCAATTGAATATTATTCCCAATCTGAAACATCGTCAGAAACATACATATCAATTGTGGTTACAGTATCTAAGTCTAAAAAAATAATACCTATGTAATGCATTTTAATCATTATACTGCAAGCATTTCAAATCTACATGTACCTGGGTTCTGAGCTGTGTGTGTCATTACGTAACTCACCCCTTGCCCGCGGCCGAGGAGTTCGGTCGCGGCTGGACTACATGTACCTAGCGGTCAATGGTGATCTAATACACAAGACTCGCGTCTTACATACATTGTTTTATTTAACCGTAAACACAAAGAATTGTTTGGATGTCATCCTTAAATTGATTTAAACGATAGAGTGTAAATTAAGAATTAGTAAAAACATTATTAGTCCCATCTGAAGCATAGACAGACATAGATAAATGGTGGGTTTGTAAGTCTAAAATGTTCTAAAAACTGTAGAATAATGTTTGAGATCAACGACAAAAAAGATTAACCTGTTAATGATGAAATCTGTTTTAGCTTCATAATTCAAAAATAATAAATATGTTGGTATGGCTCTCTTTATAAAAAGTGTTCTTTGAGATTTTGTCGATGTCATGAAATAGTTATATTGTTTAAAATGAAACTGGGATTTGTGTATACATTTACATATTAATCCATCCCTTGCAAATCCCGCGCGAGTGGACAAGAGGTAGTCTAATACACACGTCAAGCTTCGTGTGCTTCTACCCTATCACACATGTGCATGTTTCTTGAATAAATACAATACAACGCCGAAATTTTGACAGGTTCATGTAAAATCGACTAGCGTTTCAACTAAAAGGTTAATATATTTACCCATGATTATCTCCGTTAAATTACTTCTGAGACTTTAATGCATTCACGGGACAGACTTCAACACTTTTTTGACGATATTCACAACCTGCCAGATCAACCTGTCTTATGAATTAATATTTGGCGAACACAAATTAGTGTATGTGTATAAAGTTTTATAGGTATTCTAATAAAATGTACAGAGAGAGAGAGAGAGAGAGAGAGAGAGAGAGAGAGAGAGAGAGAGAGAGAGAGAGAGAGAGATTTGAATGTATCAATTGAACAGGATCCAAAATGGTGATTTTTCTTAATAATTTCCAAGCGTTTTTTGTAAGGCAGTTTAAAATTAAAGTTAAAATTAAAGGGCTCGCACGATACAAAAAACCTCGCTGATCGATGTCCGGAATTAAAGGATTCAGGGATTATTTTAGGTACATATTCACGCGAATTTCCAAAAAGACTATGTTTAGATTCAGGTCGTAAAAGAGAAACGGTAACATGATCGCTTTTGTAGTTTTTCTGTATGGTCGTTTAATTCATTGTAGAAGCTCATTGCAATTACTCTTTTTATATCTTTCATTTTCATTGGAACATGTGTTCAAAGAGTAAAAGATATGTTAAAAAACAATTGATCAGATTCGGGCAGTTGTAGAAGATCGAGTAGCGGTCATATGATTGAAAATGCTGCAAATCCGTAGATTGCGGAGATTTTTATTCGTGCGAACTTTACAAGTCGAACTTGTGCGTATGCGGTGCACGCGCACTCGAATGGTTGATATATTTTTAATTTTCACCGAATCGTTTTGGTGTGTGTGTATGTTGTCTGATCAGCGCTTTTACTTCTTCCGCAAAATGAGCGCACGGAGGTCGCGTAATAAATGTACAACACGGGGCCAACTACATGCTTACAATTTTCAAAACTTTTAACTAAACAAAATCACATAGTCATGGAGTCCGGTGATCTTTAAAGATAGAGCATGATAAATACGACGTCATTCGCGGTTCCAGGATTCCCCCCCCCCCCCCGGACACTTAAGGGGTGGGGAGGGGGGGTCCGTGGGATAATGGTGTTTGCCAGCGGGTGTCCAAGCCATACATGTATATATGATAAGTAATTTTACTAAGTCTATTTAATAAGTTTGTTTAAAATTTCCAGTTACCCACCCATCCGCCCCCTCTAGATCCGCGCATGGACGTCAACCAGTACTAAACATCGCCGAAAATTTGAACAGTTATTCAAATATGTTCAGGATCAGCGTACAAGCTACATTTACGTAGATAAATTGTGACCACATATTTTCTAAACAGATTATTACTGGCAATTGATACTTTCCTAAAACACAAACGCAGCATTATACATTATGTATGAAATAACAATGCAAAAATACGTTTATCCAAGTGTTTGTAACTTGGGTACTTGTGGACAGAACACTTGGTTAATCCCCCTTCTTACATGACAATGGATACTAATCATAATTTATGGTCATAATATCTATTCATATATATGTATAACTAGGATCGACGTCCCACTCTGATGGCGCCGTATAATGATGAGTATGTTTACTTTTCCACAAGTGTAATTTCTCTGTAATTGGGTCTGCCTACATTTAACTTACTTACATGTACTTCTAATACTTCATCCACAGAGTGCCTTTGGATAAAGAGTGTGTAGTGACCTTAAACCAAGTTTCTAGGTAAAAGAGTGGAGGTCAGGGGCTCGTTAAATAAAGCATGCTAAGATTTTGACTTAAGTAGGGTCATAAGTAGGACTTAGGTGGAATCTTAGGACCTGCCTAAGTCCAACTTAAGTATGTCTTATATCGTAACATAAAGAAAACTTAGCAATGTCTTTGCTAAGTCATGCTTATGTTAAAGAGTAAAAACAATTTGTTCATTTCTTTTATCGAATTTAAATGTACCTAACATTTTTAAAAAGCTCAAAGCGATGGCTCTCGGACAATGTATGTATTCAGTCTATTGTTGTTACTTCTTTGTTTTTACGAATATTCACTAGTTCAGTCATTCTCGAAAACTCCCTGTGGCGTAATATCGCGATACCGTTAAAACTAGTGGATTTCTTTTTATCTTTTGTCTTGCATATTACATCACCAATAAGGCAAGTTACATACTCTGAGTGTATTTTCTTCGTTAAGACGATATCTTGAAATGAGGCAATCGTCGTCTTTAAAATCACTGAGAGTTTTTCTGTCTTTAAACGTCCTTTTTTAATTTCTCAAGTTTCGTGAATTTACATACATAGTCTAGTAACATGAGTAAACTGAGCATTACGTGTTTACAACCTATTCAGCAGCCCATTTGCATACTATATGGAAAATGTTACATCTCTTTACAACCACTGTTAATATTTATATCAATTAATCCAAAACTTTGATATTGGTGAATATTATGACATTATTTTTGTGTAAATTATGTGATAAATACACTGTATTCAAATGCTGAATTGCAATAATTAACAATAAAACTTCTAAAAAACTTAAGTCACATTTACCGGCCGCCTAAGTTTTGGGTAAATTGTCCCGGCTAAGCACTCTTCTAGTTACGGACTTAAGTCTAAGAATGTACCTAAGTCCTACTTAAGCACTGTCTTAGACTTAAGTACCCTTTATGTTACGTACCCCAGGTGTCCAGACCATATATTCTCCCAAGCTAGCCGAGTCTTGCTCCCACATTTATGTAACTTACTTACGTGTACTTCTAATACTTCAGCTATAGAGTGCCTTAAACTAAAGGGTGTCCAATGACCTTGAACAAAGTTTCTGGATCAAAGGTCAGGATCATATGAGACCTGTTTGAAAAATCTTTGTCTAACCATAATTATATTTTTCTCCCAATGATTCTGTCTGGCTCATACATTACTATAAAGAGTGCTTTTAAGAGTACAGTGACCTTGAATCAAGATATTTTTTAAATGTCATTGTCATAACACAGACCACTGTGTAAAGTTTCAATAAATTTTTAGTCAAAATTTAAGACTTGTTTTTGCTTTAAGGGCATCAATTACCTAAAGTGTCTATTTAGAGAGTCAATGTCATAGCATACAACTGTATACACTGTAGTCTGGACCGTGTGTTCTCTCTCCTGGTAAAAATATAGATCATTGCAAACAGTACTTGTGGTTTATGAGTGCAGTAATCATAAACTTAGTTTATAATTCAAAGGTCAAGATCATAACAGACATCAGTGAAACAGATGTCTATTCTATGCCGTCTCCTTCTTTTTGTCAAATCCAGTTTTAGTTTCACCAGAAAAAGTAAGGGGTGTGCTGTGACCTTGAACTATTTTTTTCAGTGAATAGTTACGCAAGTGATTTTCAATGTCTTAATAAAGCGGGGCTATTTGAGAAGTTCAAGATCCCAATGATGTATATAGTTTTGTAATTATACAAAGAACAGAAAATAAATCAAAAATAGGATCTAAAATCATTTGATCGGTCAATCTCTTTGCTGCGAAAATTTATTATTATAAATATGGCTTTGCAGTTAAGCAGTTGCTGATAAATTCTTCATACATATATTTCGCATACATTTTCAAACATTAATACGCTGTCAAATATATTAAAAAAAAGAAACCACGTGTTTTTCCCTGACTGAATTATTGCTGGATTGGAATTGCTGTCCTCTTCAATAAGGGGCTGATACATGCCATCCATTTACTCATTTATAACCACTAGTATATAACATCATGACTATTTTCGTATTGACAATCCTTTTTCGACACGAAGCTGCAACGGAAGACCTCCTCGTTGCTTTGCAACGAGCTCGGCTCTAGTCTATTGTATTTTTCACAGTTATGGCGAAATGGAAAAACACCGTGCGCGACATATACTGGTGACAATTAGGGGTTAATTACGAGCAGGCTTAATCAGTTAATTGTGAGACAGTACATTTACATCCATAGACTATTTTTCTTTTATTTCTTAATAAAACAATCACAAAAGTTACAATTTCACAGAACTTTTAAACAATTAAATCAACTGATCAATGCCCCTCGTACATTTATCGTCCGTTTTCCCCACGTTTCCTCTTAATATGCAAAGTGTGCATTCCAATCACTGAAACTACAGGTGAATAAAGCAACCATTTACATACTAAATACACTTAAAACGATTATTTTAACATGCAGACATTTATAAATTAAATATGTTTTTTTTTATAATGAAAGAGTAATGGTTTTGACTATAATATATTGTATATATTTTTAAAAAATTATATTAGCTACATCTGCTTCCCAAGCAAACAAAATTAAATGCAGTCATTTCTTTTCACGGTTGGATTATTGAACTATCTCATATGTTTCAAATCGTCGTGATACGATAACATACAATTCTTACAATAAAAAATTATAAAAATCTTAACAAAAACTTTGCTAGTATGTTCCACAGAGAGAGAGAGAGAGAGAGAGAGAGAGAGAGAGAGAGAGAGAGAGAGAGAGAGAGAGAGAGAGAGAGAGAGAGAGAGATGACTTCTCTGATTTTATGATTTTATTATTTTGTTGAATATCATAATCAATATCATAGACCCCCCCCCCTTTCCAATACGTATTGATTTTTATGAAGAAAAGTTACTTTTTATTGGCATGAGCATTATTAAGCATGACTCCCCTAAAGTATAAAATAGAAAGTTTAGGTATCTACAGTATGTATGAAAAGGCATTGTTCATAGTCAAACACCCCACCCTGTCAAGCTGTTTAGAGGATTTTATATACCCCATAACGTTACCTTTTTTGACAGCATGCTGCAACATTGCAATTTCAATGGTTTCATTCATTTTTCTTTCCATTCGACTGTCATTCTGTTTGTTGGAACACTCATTTCCAGGAAGTATATTAAAGATTCTCTGAGCATTTCATTGAAATTATAAGAAGACCCCTATTGTTTTTGAAGGCAAAAGGCCAAGGTCAGAAAATATATTTTTTAAAAAGATGGATTTCAGCCGCAGATACCTGTAATATCATAAGTCTTCGAAAGAAAGTGATTAGTTGACTGTGTGTGCTAAATGTGTTCAGATGTCAGTGTGTGTCAGGCGTGCTCAGTTGACTGTGTGCTTTAGAAGGGTTCAGTTGATACTGTGTGTGCTAAATGTGTTTAGTTGGCTGTGTGTGTTGTACGTGTTGAAATGACTGTGTGTGCCAGACGTGCTGAGTTGACTGTGTGCTTTAGAAGTGTTCAGTTGATACTGTGTGTGCAAAATGTGCTTAGTTGGCTGTGTGTATTATACGTGTTGAAATGACTGTGTGTGCCAGACGTGCTCAGTTGACTGTGTGCTTTAGAAGTGTTCAATGGATAGTGTGTAAATGAAAGTGTTCGCTTGGTTGTGTATGAGTTAAGTGTTCATTTGGTATGTGAAAAATCAAGGATTGAAATAAACCTTTTTTGATACATATTAGGTCTAATACCATTATTAGTTGTTATTTCTAGTGAAAAAATGAACATTTCTTCCCTCTAACTCCATTTTTCAAGAAGTGTCCATTTGCATGTGGGAAGTTAAGGTGTTCAGTTGCCACGTCATACACGTATGTGTGTGTGTGTGTGTGTGGCCATATTTTGTCAAGCCCAAGGATCTGAACCCCTGACCCAGGGCTTATAATTAACTGTGAACGGTAGCATTGTCTAGCCGCCTAACTAAAAGTCATTTTTTGATAATTGACTAATTAAATTTATTTTTTTAAATAATGTATACATTTATGTATAACTTCATTAAATATGAATGATTTGGTCAAACAAAGAGAGATAACTTTGTATTTTTGGTTAAAAATAGCTCACTTCCAAACAGAAACTAACGGAAAACGGAATTATTTTTAAAAACATCTCCCACCACCCCCTCGTGAAACAAAAATTCCTTTTGGGGTTTTTCATATATTGTTATTTAGCATATTCGTACCCAAATGGTTTGTTATTTCATGGGGGGGGGGGGGGCATATATCTACAGACCAAAATGCATTCTACAAAAGCATTTTGCTTTGTAACGTTTCAAAATATAAATAATTAAAAAATATGAATTAACATGAAAATTTACTTTAATATCTAACGCAAACATGTGATTATTAAGTTTTATGCATATATCGGCCGCTAAATATTATTTTCCTAACTCATAGAGACCGATTTTAATGAAGAAATGTTTAGACCCCACGTAAGCAAAACCTTCGTTTAAAAAAAATAATTAATTGACTACAAATTTTATTTCAATATAAATCAATTAGGAATTGATTATACTTTTTAGTAGATAACTTTGTTTTTGAATATCTGACAGAAATTTCGAAATATTTGGATGAAAAATGTAGGCGGGAAACGCGCGTTAGCGTTCGCAGTTCTTTCGTAATTTTGGTAAAGGGCTTCATGAACATCATAAACTACTATGGAAGTGGAGAAAAAGATTTTTAGATTCAATACATTTCTCACTTTCTGGCCATATATGCACCGCCCTTAGACCTGGATCCCTGACCCAGGGCCACAAATTTTACAATTTAAAAGGAGGGCTTCATTGACATCACAGTCATGCATTCATTTTTTCTCAAATACTAATGGAGGCAGAGAAGATTTTCTGAGATTTAATACATTTTCACTATATGGCCATATTGCTCCCCATAGGACCCGAACCCCTCACCCATCGTTTATATACTGTATATTTCTTTTATTTGTGTCCCCCAAAACCCAATTTTTCAGATTAGTTCGTTTTTTAGTAGGCTGACATATGGTGATCAGTTGTATTGTGTAAAATTATCTGATTTAAAGTTAGTTAAAGGAATTTTAACATTTTTGATTTTAGAAATAAGGATGTACAAAGTCATAAGTGGTTAATATAATTAAGGAATAAGAAATCATTCTTTGAGTATTATGAGGTGATAATTTTGGTCGGGACATGATCAAATCCAATAAAGCTCAAAGGGCCTAATGATAGATTGGATTACGCCCCGACCGAAATTATCATCTCATAATATTCAAAGACTGATTCCTTATTACTTATATTTATATTTTTTTTTAGCAATTATAGTAATTGTCTCTTTAAAAAGCTTATACAACTTGGTGTCAGGTAAAAAAAAATGTTTCAGAGTATACTTTCTTTGTATAAGAATGTCGAGAGTTGTGTAAAATATTAAAATAATTTTAGTGAATTTTTCTTTCAATGTAGAGCAAAAAGTCCTTCCTGGTGAGGCATTGTCTCCTCTATTTTTTTCTTTATATTTGAATGATTTTGAGAATTCATACATTATGTCAAATTGTAAAGATATTTTACTCCAAGAAATATCATTGTTTTAATGATGTATGCTAATGACATGGTTTTATGAAGGTTTACAAAATATACTTGATACACTTCATGAATATTGTAATGACTGGAAACTATCAGTTAATGTGTGTAAAACAAAAATAGAAGTTTTTTTTTCTTAGAAAATCTGGACATTTGAAACAAACTGAAAGGTTGCTGTGTAATAAAGAGGAGGTCGAAATTGTTAATCAATTTACTTATTTAGGGCTAACACTATCATATACGGGTAACTTTTTGAAATCCCAGCTACATATGCAACTGGCATCCCAAGAAAGAATGTTTAAGCTTATGAAAACAATGAAAAATGTATACTTTAACCATGTTACTCGTTTATCATTATTTGATACATATGTAGGTAGTGTATTCAGCTATGCAAGTGAAGTATGGGGATTTCACAAGGGTGATGCTATTGAAAAAATACATTTAGAATACCTTAAAATTATGTTAAAAGTAAGAAAAATTACTTCATCACTGATGGTATATAATGAAGTAGGACGCTTACCACTGTGTATTCAAAGAAAAATTCGCATTGTTAAATTTTGGTGTAAATAACTGGAATCTGAGAATTGTATAATGAAAAGTATTTATCAAGATATGTTTGAAAGGGCTAAAAAATATCCATGTGTGAAATACAACTGGCTACTTAATGTAAAAAAAGAACGAGTGCACTTATGGGCCCCGGTAAAAAGTGAAAAAAATGAAGATTCAAATAAAGCATCATTTTTATCTCACATCATCTGTTGATATTTAAACCATAAGAATCAACAAGTTTAAGCGCTGAATTTAGTGTATATGAAAAGCACGAAGATTTACAACATAGTAGGGGTCAGCCGACATTCGTCATTTTATGTAGTATATCGAGAACGGGCATTTGTTTACTGTCAGCCTAACCGTGTACAAACTTGTGGAAAAGATAAAAGACGCATTATACATTTAAAAAACTCCTGTGAAAATAAGAAGTTTGTACAACATTAGGCTGAAAAACGAATGAAAATTCCAAGGTTTTTTCTATAGCAAGCGAGAGCTATTACCTGCTTGACCCATGTTGAACCTACGTATGGAATAAATTATTTTAAATAGTCACGTGGGTTATATCCAATGTAGACGTTTGTCAAATGTGCTCACTGTAAAACACTGACACATTTTAAATCGCTTCCATCGACTTTGTATGGTCTGGAATGTTTCTTTGAACACTATGGTAATATGCATCTTCAAAGCTTTATTCGATATTTTTATTTTCCAGAACAAAAAATAGCGCATAAAGTATAATTCAGCAAACGCGCCAATTGATCCACCTACAGAATAATGTCAATTTAAATGTCTCCTCCCTCTGATTTAAGGATTTAGATTATCTATAGGCATTTAAAAATCCTCAATTGTTTAAAATGTATGCTGATTTTGGTGAAGTTAAGCGTGCATTTATCTATCAGGGCTTAAATATTACGGGAAAAAGCAATTTGTTGATATTTTCTACATAAAAACGGCACTGAAAAAGGGCTCATTCTCTATAGCTTAAGTGCACTCGTTCTTTGTTATTTTCATTAGGATTTGGTGAAGTTTGGTATTGTCAAAATGTTACAAACAAAAGATTATTCTAAGATATTTTTAAACAAAGACTACAAAACTGTTTTCAACAAGATTGTAATGTTTTTTTTTTCAACATCATCAAAATGTGTTTTGAATAGATATTTAACGAACAAGTTGTGTCTACAGTCTTATTTATTAACACAAATTTCAGTCAAGTATATTCAGTTAATTACATGATACAGATTGAGTGCACATTCATTAGTGATAGATAAGGGAAGATTTACTCAGTTACCTAAAGAGCAAAGATTATGTATTTTTTGTCATCTGGATGTTGAAGATGAGTATCACTTTATTTTTAAATGTTCAATGTATCATGAATATAGAAAACTGTACATCAAAAAATACTATTGGTATAAACCAAGCATGTATGAATTAATACAATTATTGTCAATTGTAAATACTACCGAATTTAGTAATTTAGGAAAATATCTTCAGAAAGCAGAAACACTCAGAAATTTGTTTGTTAAAGATAAATAATAAATACTTTGATGCATTCAATACGTACATGTATATTGCTACATAGTATGTCTTACATTGTATATTTATTATGTATTCTTTGTATCTGATGAGCCATTTTGGCTTAAGGAATAAATTAAACTAACTAACTAACTATTAAATATTAGAATATTAATTATGCAAACCCTGCTTGCTCTCCAACATTTAAATTTATTGGACTGTATAGCACAATTAAAATCGATTCGTAGTGTTATTACAGACAAAGACACTGAAAAATGTAAATATTCCTAGATATATTCTAGATTTTATTTCATTAATGTTAATAAATAATTCCAAAGAAGGTATTACTTTTTTGAAACAAAAGTTGTCACAAAAAGTCATAACTCAAGTAATATGGGTAGGGGTGATTCCTATTGCAGTATCTCCGTTGAATGTCAAGAAAATAATTATGAATCTTTTATTTATTATAAATCTTGACAGTATTTAAATGCTATCACATTCTGTTCAAATTAAAAATAACTCAAGAAATTAATGTGTTGATTTTATAAATATGTTCTTAAAATTATGATATTGCTATTTTTTAAAACAATGTTGTAATTAATTAATTAAAACAGAAAATTGAACGAATGTTGAACTCTAAAAATCACATTAGAAAGGACATATCAGAATTGTACGACCATCCATTCAACAGACTGAATAGTTGTGCTCAAGCAATCTATTTTAGAAATGCGGATGCTCATCTTTCAGTTTACAATATATTTACGAAATCAAACAAACCTTAATCCTGTAAATATGAGTTTTACATCATTTCATTTCCCATCATATCATATGATTTAACCTATATCATTTTCTTAAATTCGGATTGTTATAAAGTTCAATGTCATGAGTAAAATTTGACAACTAAATACAAAAAGTATCTATGAAATCAATTATTTTTGACACACCATTCGATATTTTTACTTTATTATGGAATTAGGCTCAAACAAAGTTGGACTTTAGCAAAATAGAGGAAATTCGGAGAAAATTTTCAGATTTTGTTTTTTTTCCATTGAAATATTTTTAGTAGTATTATAATATTAAAAGATTTTATTTGTTAGTCAACATAACTTTGCATATTTTCTGTTGGTTTTATCTCACTTTTTCTTTTCGATAATCGCATGGCACACTACAACAATATTGAAGAATACTTATAAACGATAAAAGACACCATATCTCAAAATTTTGATCATTACCTCATATAAATTTAATGCCAGCAGAGCAAAGTCAATATACGTTTACTTAATTTAATAATTTAAATGTTTTGGTAATATCATCATTCAGTTTTTTGTTAAATTGAATCAAAAATTGGTAGGGATTTGAAAACTGGAAGTGGAAATTCGGATTGGAGTATTTATCAAAATTGTGAATGAAAACTTAACGCTTTTTATCTGCTTAGTGTCATTGCCATTCATAAACTTTCATTTTTAAAAGAGTTTAGCAATTTGTATTATTTTTACAATTAACAAAACCTCAATCATAGTGTAAAATTCTCAGGGATTTTTCTTAAATTGATTGGCCATTAACTCAAAAAGTAGGTCAAAGTGAAAAATAACAATACCACGAAATGTCTATAACACAATAGATGGATTTTCATTATCATCTGTGGAATTTTTTTCATTCCGAGTAAACCACGTAATCCTTAAATAATTTGATTAAATTTTGTATCTTATGATATATTGTATATAAATATATTGTACATTATCATACAATAATGATTTACCTTCGTGAACTATTTCAGCCGATTACATTTAAGAAAGTGTTTGCATCATTTATCGTCTACAAACCACAAGAGAGGAGATGCTCAGTCCTAAGGCTGTAATACATTTAATGTTAATCCGATAATAGCACCCGGTTTTCTTGATGCATAACATGTTAGCGTATAATGATACAATGTTTATAAAAAGCAAAGTTTCCCACATGGGCAAATCAACAATTTGAGTTTTGAGGTGATGACTTATTTAACAAGGGTTTATAGTTTGGAATATATATACATGTATCTAAATTACAACAAGTAAAGATATTAGTCTTTATAAACAAGAAGCAAGACTTATAGGTAAACAAAGTTATGTTTGAAATTTTCCTGGAGCTAACCAGGTACCGACTATCGAAGTTCAATGTGATTGATTGGCAGGTGAATTTCAGGGGAGAGAAGATCAAAAATGCTTTCGTGTTCCTCGTTCGTTCTACAATTATACGCTGTTACTTTGATATAGGTCTCCCCAAAAATGATCGATTCCTCGATTTCTGCGTTTGTCAGGCGTTCGTATTTTGTAAGTGGGACTGCAAGGGTCCCCAATTTTACACAACCCGGGTCATCAACGTACTTTGGATCTTTCTGATTTGATACGAAAACGCCACACTCAAGCACATTTTCGCCTTGTTCAAGTGGTTTAAAAATTTGGGACTTTTTAAAACCTGGTGTGATTGGATCTCCTTTGGTAACAATTTTTAAGAAAACGTCTCGACATCTTTCTTCTCCATTCACCATTTTCTTTCTGTCTGGAGAATATTTGGATTTGTCGAATTTTGGCCAAATTTGAAACCCGTAAGTAGATCTTGCAACTCGGCGCGATATCATGTCTTTGCAATGTCCAAAATACACCGCCCCCTTCAAGACCGCAAGGCTTGCTTCACATGGAAACACTAAACATTTGGTGTTTCCAAAATGGCGCTTGAGTCGCTCTCGCACTAACTCGCATTCAGAAAAGCCCCCAACAAACAAGATTGTTTTAACATCTGAATCGAGTTCATCTCTAAACATTTTTGACAAGTGATCGATGAGTTCCTTTGTTGTGGAACTAAAGAAATTTTCAAAACTTGCAATGGGCAAGCACAGCTTCCCTGCTTCACTATATATGCCTGTGTCACGATATTTTGATTCTCTTAAACACGTTTTTAATATTGTAGGAGAATTTCCCTTTATCTGCGTTTGCTCTTTTACTATTTCAGTTATAGCTAATGGAATAAGCAAATGCATTTTATCGATAGCCTTGGAACTTATGGGTTCTCTCTTTTTGACTTCAAAGTTTTGCCAAAATTCAAAATAGTCTATGGCATTATCTGGATCAATTTTGAATGTTTCCAGTACATTTGCTCCAAAGATATCCTCCAAGAACTGTCTATAAGCTTTATCAACATTGGTTCCACCCCATTCTCCACCACTGGCGGGCACAAGTTCTGCTAAAGTATTGTTCTCTTGTAATTGATGTACTGTAATATCTGCTGTGCCGCCTACATTAACAGATTAAAACATTGTCACAGACTTTTTAAATTCGACCAAATTTGATTTAGTAACTGAAAAGAACACTCAGACATTTTCTTCACATATTTTCATTTTTTTTACTGGGCGTTTGTTAAAGGTAGACCCAGTGTTTAGAAATTTTTTTGTCAAACCAAACTTTATTTGATTAGAACAGTTAAGGAGATGTGCGGCCATCTTGAACATTTGTGGATAAGATTGTAAAAATTTTTGAACTGGCTTGTTTCTGCCAGAAGCTGACCAAACGTTTTGCCAAAAGATTAAACAGAAATACATATGAGGTTCTACATGTTTTTTATTTGCAAATTATGCATACAAGAATAGAACAATGCCTTTTTAAACACTCAGATGAGCTGTCGAACTGCGCAGCTGCAGACTTATTTTGAAGATGTATATATCTTGCTTTTTCATCTGTTGGCAACAGTTTTGGTCTGTTTCGAACAGAAACAAGCCAGTTAAAAGAATGTTTACATTCCTATCCTCAAATGTACAAGAGGGCCGCACATCCCCCTTAAAACAACTTATAAACTTACTAAAGAGGCCAAAAAATTTATACCTTTGCACGTTTGTTTTCCTACAGTAGTTTTCCTCTCCTTTTGAAAAATATTAGCAATATATTTGTACTGAAGCCACCGAACCATACTTGTACAATACTTTAAATCAAATACAAGTCATCTTAAATGATCATTGATGTGTCCAAAACTATAACCGGAAATTTATTACGCTGTGTAAAAAAAAAAGAACGGACACGAAAGCCAATGGGCCTACCTTAACTTTCAAGATAAAACTATACTTTAAGTATTGATATATTTTTTTTATTGCAGTCGGTGAAGGAGATCATTAAATTGACTACCTAATGTTTTTGTATCATTTACTGTTGGCATAATTTTAACACATTCTTGAAAATATCACCATTTAAACGTATAAAAGGTTGAATCAGTGGGCAGTATTTAAAGCAATATGAGCTGCATTTTTTTTTTCATGCAAAAACCTCTTTTTATGATAATTCTGCAAGAAACTTAAACCTTTATCATTAATAAGATTGAAATACATCATAATTTTTATCAGAAGAAAGACTTTTCTTCTAAGGAATATTTGGTAAACCATTTTTTTTACCATAGGACAATAATGTAACTTTGATTTATTTAAACAGGGCCTCTACATAGCTTTGAAATTCCCTTTTGAAATGTCAATAACATCAGATTATTTTCGATAATATTTTTGGTCAAATTTTCCGACATGAAAATTGCTTTAACAAAATTTGTCCATTTGATCGATCACAAACCTTTCATAAGATCTATCATATGACATATCTTAAGATATTCTTAAGATATGATAGACTGATCTATCATTTTCGTTTCACAAAACTATCTTAGTGTTAGAAAACTTAAGACAGTTCTTAAGATACACTTCATTCTTGCATATAATAACTTTTTGGATGCAAATTGTAAAGAACAATTAGACTGGCGAGGAGGCTGATTTCATTTTGCTTCTATATTTGATTTTACGTCAACGAAATGTATTTTACGGGTCGAGGTGTTTTTGCTAAACTGAATTGTCTGAAACATGATTAAATTTGTTCATAAAAACATTTATAAAATAAACTACATTAAAGCTGCTTGGTCCGATTTTTTGGTTATTACAGTATCAAATAATTTTCCATACAAACCAATTATCTTAGAAAGTTATAGCTTTTCTCCTATTTACACCAGCAGAATCGGTCTCCTTTCAAAGTTAGAAATATTAAAAGTAAATAAAAATAATTTCTTTTTGGGCAAACGAAAAAACAAACCAAAATGCATCATGGGAATGTTTAGAAAAGGGAACCGTTTTGTTTCGTCCCCCGTATTCAACCCGCATGTTATGCATCGATTGTAAACAAAACAAACTTCAGAAAAATTAGCGAACAAATTGTACACAGGTTTATTTTAAATTTGCCTGAACATTATGACCTTTATTTATAACGATGTCAAAGTCGTAATACAACCATACCGATCTCGACGTCAGGGGCGAATTTTAAAGCTGACATGAATTCACAAATACGCATTATTTCCCTTTTATCTCGGACTACCGCCATATTACATGTAGTTGTCGATTTCTATTGTTCTGCTCATCGCTACACACCCCCTATATAAGGCCGATAGCACTATTCATGCTTCACCGCATTCAGGTATTTCATTCACCCGATCACGTTACATTGGACGAAAAGACTTGTAGAAACGCGTTTTGAACAAAAATATTATGACAACCACTGCACTGGTGAGGAATATCCAAAGAACAACGAAACAAGGCATACTGAAATCCCAGGAACACAAATTTCAAAATCCTCGATAAGTGTAGAACGTTTACCTGTGTAAGTTATTACATCGCACATGCGCAAACTACACACTGTGGCCAATCGAGCAATGTCAATTATCGTACGGATTTTAGAAGCGGAGTGGTTTAGTAGAAACCTATGGAAACGATGTAACGTTATTACTTTCTTAAATTTACTATCATTTATCTACTGTGTTGGATGTTACTTGCCGCTCGGTCCTTCAAAAATAAGCAGACGTTATGTATGAACGAGACACGTGTTCGATGTGCATGCGAAGTAAGGCAGCACTATCCGTGCAAAATGATACGGATACCTTAGAAATTCTTTCAAATAATAAATATATTTGTGTTTTATTGATTGTTTTTTCCTCTATTCTATTTTACAAACATTTTACTACAATGTGTTGTTCATGCATTTAGAGGTCCGTGCAACCTGAATGCCTTGATCGGATAGCAACCGACCGTAACTTTCTCGACCGGTATATATACCCCAGTGGGAGTAGAGGAGCGATCGAAACTAATATGGCGACCAAATGCTTTTATGAATTCATGTCAGCTTTAAGATGAGGCAAAATAACGCAATACCCTTTTATGTCGTTTGTTTTGTTAAAGGTATATGTGGCGTATTTGGAGTAAAATTTTTGACATGAGTTTGAGTAAAAATATACATCATACTTCTTAAAATTAGACGTTTCACAAACTCTAGGCCCATAAAACATGTTCTGTCTTTAGTTATTTGTCTTTAAACTTTGCTACACGTCTGATGAATATTACTGTAATCCGCCATTTATAACGCCACTGCGCATGAGTGCGGGAAAACCTAGCATTGAAAACACGATGGAAGAAGAGTTTGTTTACAAATTAGAATTACTTTTTTCATGTCTTAAATTAAATAATTTTTATATCAGATGATACTCGAAGCATTATTATTCCGATATTCATTAATGTAGAACGATATAAATTGTTTATTAAGTGTAATAAAGACGAAGCAAGATTTTAGCATCATCGACACGGTAAACGGAGTAAATACCCCTCTCCCTGAGGGATGCATGTACCGAGAGTGTTTATTTATTCTTTATTCAAAAATTCCTCTAAACGAAAATCCACTTATAAAGTAAAGACACGGGACAAATGGAGCACGAACCTGACTAGCAAAACCCCTACAACTTCATCATGGAAACTTAAGTTAAATTCGGCTTTAATTCCTGTTCTATCAATCTACATGGTCTCCGATGACAATCTTCCCTTTGTTCCTATCCTTGTCAGTCTGTCTCTTTTTTCTTTCATTGCCAAACCTGTCAAACTTAACGGTATACCTATCATTCTCGTCGTCGCCGTTCTTGTTGATAGACCAAGATGGATGTCACGTGACTCATTTAAGGCGGGGTTATTCAAATCTTTTGTATTTTTTACCGTGCCGGTAAAAAATAAAAAATATTTTTTGGATTTCTTGTATCTTTGTTATGCGATTGAATTATAAAGCGTAATTTGTGTTAAAGTCCTATCTTTAAGTAAAGAAATGAAGCAAATAATCAGATCTTATTATTGTTATTCACTAAAAATACGCCACATATACATATATTTAACAAATTTTGTACATAATTTTTCATTGAAATTTGGCTTAATTTACAGGAAAAACTACTGCAGAGTCTATTATTAAACACATACTTAGCATAACCATCGTTTAAAAGCGTACACAAATAGCTTTAATAGAATTCCAAAATATCTAACTTTAGAAATAAAAAGGCATATTTTAAAATCACAATACTGAAGAAATTCATAATTTTGTACCAACGGCAGCATTAAAATACAAAGCTGCAAAAAGTCGATCACACGCACTCGAATTATACTCGGTCTTCTGTGTTGAACCAAAATATAGGCTGTCACAATGTTAAGCTTGGAGTTGAGACATCTATCTGGTTGTGTTAGATTATTTAAGACAGATCTTAAGAAAATCATAAGATATGAGTTTTGTGAAACAGCTACGATGAGATCTTTTGGTCTTCAGACAGGTTCTTAGTCATTTGTTAGTTTGTAAAACGGCCGCATGAATTTTCTTTTTAAGTGTCGTATAAGTATTTAGCTTCCGATGACCATATATACATGTATGTTAATTTTTTATTTTTTTTTAAACTTAAATAACCTAAGGTTATTTGCCTTGTTGCTTTGTTTCAACTAACTCATATAACATACATGTATATTACATGTACCAAACAGACTTAATGTGTTTTCAATATCTTAATATACAAATTTGTGCATTTTCAACGTACCTTTTAACAAAACAAAAACTGTTGAAAGGTATAGTGGGTTCACATACTGAATTCTCATGTCAGTGTAAAGAGAACCCCACGTGCATGTTTTCTTTTCAGAACGAGTCAATGAGTAATACTAGTATTGGTATAAACAATTACCTCCGAGGTCCACCACCATATATTTCACACCCGATTTTCTTGTAAAGCTTTCTGTTTTGTTGTCTCTTTGGATTTCATCTAAATGCATCAAATGACAGTAAATCGAGGCTGCTTCAGGCTCTAAAGCTATATCAAGCTGATTGTCGGGTATCCCTGCCTTTATGATAAAGCAAGAATTGCGAAATTTAAAAAAAAATTTGTCTCGTTAAACAAAAAGTTAAACAAAAAGTTTTTTTCTGATGACAGTTTTTCGTTAACTTTTATTATTATTTTTGATAGATATTTTCTGTTAATTGCAACGGTGTGTGCACACAAATTGAGTTAAACTTCTTGTCTCGTATGCAAATGTGATTGATATCTTAAGATCTTTTTTTTCAATCATTATGATAAGTTCAAATAAATGTAACAGCCAAGGCCGTAATTTTTTTTATATTCGCTTAAAAATATACCTTTGAGCACCCTGACTGTGTTGTTGTGTTTTGAATGGCAAAGCTTTATACAATAACTGCATGGCACAATTTTGTATAAAAACGTTGAATTGACATGGTGAATCAAAAATTTGGGGGAAATGTAATTTTTACAGACTTCACTCAAATTTTATCCTACCATTAGAAATATGCACCTTATCAAGACTGTCAAGTTAAAGAAAATTCATCAATTTCAAAAGTTTTATTTTTATTTGTTTACAATATTACGCAATACCAAATGGTTGTTAGCACATTACAGCTTGAAATTGAGCACGGGCAGGCTTCATGTCGATTAATAAATTATTCTTGAACCGTTACTGCCTGCTAATGTGGTTATTTTTTATACAAGTATTTCTTCACTATTTGTATATCTTTCAATAAAATTATTTATTACCCCATTCCATTCTAGTATTCATTGAAGAAATCCAGCCGTTACTCTCCCTCATGTCATTGCAATACTGTGACATGGACACAAGTCGTATCCCTAACACGACCCAATCATTAAAAATTAAACGAAAAATTAGTGAAATTCCCGCCTTATCTACCTTATGTCTCATTTCATAAAAAAAGGACATGTCACCGTGTCACCTTTAAAATAATTAGTTTTGAAACACACTTGTAGCTTTAAACTATGTGCGCAATAAAACAATTCAACTTACAATGAAACTTACCGCTATAGCAGCTTCTCGCATAAACATTTTTGCTGTGTCATCCCATATTGCTGGAACGGTTAAAACGAAGCTTATGTCAGTATCTTTCATTTTATCACCAATGTGACTACTAAATATCTTTTCTAAAAGATGGTCCTTTAAATATCGTATACTGTAGGTGAAAACATCCATTGCCTTCACCTCCCGTCCATTTTCGTCTTTGCACTTTGTCTCTCTGTGAACTCTCTGCAACAAAAGGTATTTCATTATACCTGTGCATCGTGTCTATGTAGGAACAGTACAATTAAAAATAAGAATAAAGCTACTACCAGGTATTTCGTATAGACAACAATAACCTAAAATAGTTTTCCTATTTGCCCATGGCGAAACTATACTTATAAATACTTATAAATTAAGACTTTTTGCCAATAAACTAAAAAAGGCCTGCACCAGAGTAACTGCTTAGACCTTTGGTATTTCAACACGTGTTATATGATGTCCGTAAGCTATAGTTGAATTTTACCTGATAAGTAATTATTGTAAAATAAATCAAAAACCTATTTTCATTTTCGATAACCTAGCTCGAAATAGCAAAAATGAGAGTAAGGTGGCGGACACGCTTTGGCGGATCCAAGTCAGGGGTAGTTTCACTTTGCATCAAAATATATGCTTGCAATGAAATAATATTGAATGATTACGTAAACAGTGAATATATTTATTAGGCACTTACTTGGATTATATATAGAAGTTAAGATTTGACAAATGTTAAATAAATGAAATAAGGCAATTCGTTTCTTAAGTGAGCGATTTTAGTTTTGATAGATAGAAGCTAACGAAGCGCGACCTCTGGCGAAAGAATGGAATAGAACTTTCCAGAACGGGGTAATCAAGAACGCGGTTTTACCAATTAACGTCATTGCGAAAAGTTTAGGACAAATTTATGATGCATCGCGGACAGATATTCATACCTTGGATGGGACATCTTTGGTTATAAATACAAAAAAGTTAAGAAATAAAATGGAAAAATTTGATGCGATTTTAGTTTTGATCGAAAGAATTTTACCAGAACGGGGTGCCCAGGAACGCGGTTTGTCTAATTTACACCATGGCGAAAAGTGTAGGTAGAGATACTTTGGATATGACAACTTTGGTTTAAACAGAGTAAATTAATATGCATACACTAGCGGTTTTTAATTTCATACATTTTTAAACCACAACAGATTGGTAGTAAACTTAAGACATTAATTTGTAAGCAAGGAACAGATTGTGTTATAAGTTAATGTGAATAAATGATGTATGCATTAAACGGTAAAATTGGGGGGGAGGGGGGGGTCAAAACAGTCTTTTATCTGGAATTCACATTTAGGACAGTGATAAAAATTATAGTGAAATTTGAACTAAAGAACAAAATTTAGAAATATGACGTCCAAAATAACTACTCACTGGTTTTAAAAAATTATTGTAATCATTTTCCACTCATCTGCAACATGTATAATCGTCCAATTCAGGTAGATTTTCCATCCCTCTTCTAAATAACCAGCTATGCCGGTTCAACATTTTAGCATTGTGTCAAGTGTTAATCCCCGCGCTTGCGCGGGATATCATCTAGGAGTCTTTAAAACTATTAGTATTTATGATATTTATACTACAGTGTATATGCATCCGTAACTACCAATTTATATCATATAATGACTAATATATCGGTACAAAACCTTAAAAAACCGTCTTAAAAATATTTAAAGTTTGTAATCTGCACTTCATATTCCTTATGTGATCATAATTACGATGGAGTTTTTAGCTCACCGAGACGAAGTCGGGGGCAGCTTATGCTATACCCCCGGCGTCGGCGTCCGGAACTGGTTAAAGTTTTTGGAGCAGATTCTGCATCTAAGTTATTACTTGTCCTATTTCCACCAAATTTGCATGAACTGTGCATCTGGACCTACTTATAGACTTAAAAGACTTGGATGCTGAATCTGGGCTGTGAATTTCAATTACTAGAGTTTAAGGTGTTTAAGAAAGGTTAAAGTTTTTGGAGCAGGAGCCATTTGATAGCTATATATCTAAGTTATTAGTGATTCTATCTTCACCAAACTTGCATAGATTGTGCATCTTATAATACTGATGCATCTGACAGGCTCGAATGCTGAATCTGAGCCATAGGTTTCGGATGCTGGATGAGGTTAAGGTTTTTTGAGCAGGTTAAAGTTTTTGGAGCCATATCTTAGTTACTATAATGGTCCTAACTTTACTAAATTTTCATTGTTGGTGCATCTTATGATACATATACAGCTAACTGTCTTGAATGCTGAGTTTTAGATTCTGGACGAGGGTAATATTTTTGGAGCAGGCTAAAGTTTTATTATTGGTTGTATCTTAACCAAACTTGGATATGATTATGATGCATTTTGTTATATTGATTAAGGTTTTGGGGGCAGGTCACATGTTTATATAAATAAAAGTTATTCAAACTTGCATGGTTGATGAATTATGAGTTATGAGTAATATAATGAATTACAGAGTTAGCTTCAGATACGGAGAGTGGTCTTGATTATCGAGATGCTTAGCAGGTTTAAAATTTTAGAACAACTCAAATTGTGTAAGGGTCTTGGAGCTGGTTACAAAATAAAGTAAATTCGGTTCATACCTAATCAGACTTAAACAGTTTATATAACTATGGATGTGTGAATAAAGGTAGCTTCAAATAGACAGCTTAATCTTTATTATCTGGATGCGGGAGCAGGCCCGTGTAACATTTTTGAGAATTGAATGCAGGTTTGAATGTTGAGAAAAAATGCTGTCCTGAACAACTTTCATAGTTCATGTATCTTAGTATTTGAAACATAAGGAGAGCTTCAAATACAGATCCTGATCTCAACCATCAAGAATGCTAAGAAAACCTGGTCCCACGTCCCTCAAACTTACTTTATAGATGTGATTGTTGATACATATAAATTATTATATTATATTATATGATTCCTATTCCTATTATACTGAATCATATAATATGATATTGCATCATGTAATATGATTGTACCATATTATTTGATATGGTATTGTATTTCATGATACGGTATCATATGATATGGTATTCATCATATGGCATTGTATTATATGATATTGTATTGTATCATATGATATTGTATTAAATGATAATATATCATATGTCTATGGCACGCCAAATTCACAAAAATGAGCTAAACATAGTTTCACAGTCGATAAACTAGCTATAGTTTACGAACCGCAAACTATAGTGAACGATTCGTTAACTTTAGTTTTCATCTGTAAAACTATATTTAACGGTTGTAAACTATAGTTAACGAATGATAATCTAAGTTTATCTGTCTGCAAATAACGTTAACGATAGATTTTGCTATTCGCAAATGTTTTTTTTTCAGTGTTAATGATAGTTTTACACTTTTGAAACATAGATGATCGCATTAACTATGGCTTACAGATGTGATATATACTAGATTAACGCCGTTAAAAAAAGTTTCACAGATGATAAACTACGTTTATCGACTGTTAACTATAGTTTACGAACGCTAAACTATAGTTAACAATATATTTTGTTAACTATAGTTTACGAACCGCAAACTATAGTTAACGATTCGTTTACTATAGTTAACGATCCGTTAACTATATTTTTTATCTGCAAAACCATATTTAACGGTTGTAAGCTATAGTTTACGAATGATAATATAAGTTTATCAATCTGCAAATAATGTTAACAATAGATTTTGCTGATTAATATAGATTCACATCTGTAAACTATAATTTACATTCGTTAACTATAGTTAAGAGTTGGTAATCATAGTTTAACACTCGTGAAACTATATTTATAAGATAAACTATGTTTTGCAAATGGTTGTTTTCAGTTTTAATGATAGTTTTACACTTCTGAAACATAGATGATTGCGTTTACTGTGGTTTACAGATGTGACATATAGATTATCGTCGTTAACTATAGTTTTCTGTCCGTAAACTAACGTTTATAATCGTTAAACCTAGTTTATCGACTATGAAACTATGATTAGCTCATTTTTTGTGAATTTGGCGTGCCATATATGTCAATATACAATGTTTTATGATATGATACAATATCATATTACATGACATAATAATGAATCATATTGCATGACAATATCGTCTCATATCATGTGATACTAATAGAATCATTCATTATTACGACTTTGGGATAGCGAAATTCCACCGAGGGGACATGATTCACGGTCTAGGACGAGGCTCTGCCGAGAATTAGACCGTGAATCTTGGCCCCGAGGTGGAACTTCACAATCCCACACGAGTATATAATGAATGATTCTTTTTCTTACATTATTTTACATCAAAAAACGAAGTTTGACAACTATCTGTTATGATGCTCGAAAAGTTACATTGTGTACCCTTCCGCGTGCTTCAAACAGTACAAGTCAAAATGAGAGCATACGACAGTTTTTATCAATAATTTGTAATTAAGTAAGCAAAACAATTTTAATAAATAATAATCTCAATCTATCATTTTGCATTTCCCTACAGCAGACAACGTTTGTTTACGTTTTAAAGCGGCGTACATGTAGTAATACACAGTGTTATTATTATAGCATTGGATCATGATTTTTTTAAGTATACACTCTCATAACTGCAGCGGTGTGTGCATACAAATTGAGTAACGCGCGTTAGCACGTTATGAAAATTTGTATGCACACACCGCTGCAGTTATGAGAGTGTATACTTCAAAAAATCATGATTCAATGCTTATATTTACATTTTTTAACTTCTTGCCTTGTCTTCAAATGTGATTCATACCTTAAAATTCCTATCTTATCCTAAGGGTAAGTTAATATTAACGGAAGAGCCACAGTAACAGCCACAAGCGTGAACTTTGATTTTCGCTTGTGACGTTGCAGTTTATAGCGTTCAGCGTTTGTGACGTCATAATAAAACTCGTCATTTTAACCTTTGACTACTTGTTGCATTTAGAGGCATTTGAAAATCACAGAATTTAATGAAAAAACACAGTAGAATGTAAATATAAGACAGAAAAATCTCACACTGCTTTCTCACACTGGACAAAGCGATCTCGCACGGGTGATAATGCGAGAAAATATCACATCATATAATACAATATCATAACTATTATGTAACATTATGATGTGATACATTAGCAGAACAATTGATACAATATGATGTTGTGTGATACAAAATCATATATTTACATTCTACTGTGTTTATCCATTAAATTCTGTGATCTTCAAATGCCTCTAAATGCAACAAGTAGTCAAAGGTTAAAATGACGAGTTTTATTATGACGTCACAAACGTTGAACGCTGTAAACTGCAACGTCACAAGCGAAAATCAAAGTTCACGCTTGTGGCTGTTACTGTGGCTCTTCCATTAATATTAACTTACCCTTAGGATAAGATAGGAATTTTAAGGTATGAATCACATTTGAAGACAAGGCAAGAAGTTAAAAAATGTAAATATAAGCATTGAATCATGATTTTTTGAAGTATACACTCTCATAACTGCAGCGGTGTGTGCATACAAATTTTCATAACGCGCTAACGCGCGTTACTCAATTTGTATGCACACACCGCTGCAGTTATGAGAGTGTATACTTCAAAAAATCATGATTCAATGCTATAATAATAATATGTAAACGGTGTGACCGTTGAGACGAGCGCAGATTTTTATGCTTTGAAACGCACACAGTAGGATCCACCTGCCTACTCGAATCATAAGCCAAAGTTAAACTAAACGTCGCGTGATTAGTCTACATTAAGACGTCATTTTTCATACGTAAAACGTAAAAGTTTTGTCTTCGGAAATATCCGAAGAAAAGTACGCGATTCCGAGAATTTTTTATTTCTTCTTTCAATGCTTATCCATTTCATAAGTTGATAAATTTAACATTTCTATTTATACTTTATTCAGTATCTAAAAGATCGGTTCCCTGATTTTATGTTTTTATTTTCCATCTAACAAATTGATAAGACATACCTAAAACTAGTCTTATTTCCTGATTAAAGCGCTGTTGAAACTTATCTGGTTTGCATAGTCAATCATTTTCATTTAAATTATTTTCCATTGAAAACTTGGAAAGTGTTTTAAAGAGTTAATGGACAATAAAAATATAAAAGCGCCACTCATTTAATGAATGAGTTAACTTTGTCAAACAAAATGGCGGTCAATATGGCGGCGCCCATGAGCTGGAAGAAAAATTTTCAGCCCTTAGTACCCCTGATTCAACTATTTTTCACTGATTTTCTTATACATACGTGTTACCATTAAGTGGATGTGCGGCATATCTTTAACATTTCTTGAACTGGCTTGTTTCTGTCCAAAACTTACTAAAACTGTTGTCAAAAGATACAAAAGCAATAAATATGACGTTCAACATCTTGTTTTATATGCAAATTACGCATACAAGGGCAGAACAATGCCTTTTTAAATCGTTTAGAACTGCGCAGCTACAGACTTAAAGTTAAGATTTAAAAATCTAAAAAAATATGAAAGGGGGTCATTTGTGTCCACTCTACAACTATTTGTTGAGAAAAAGGTCTAAACTTGCTTATTTAAGTTGTAACTTTGTCTCAAAAGGGGGTACCCTCTGCTTAAAATGAGTCTCAAAAACCATCAATATGCACGAGCTATTTTTGTCTGTGTCTATGGAGGTACATTGAAGTTATATTTTCATTGAAAAAAACATGTATATATTTTTTATTTAAGGCAATTAATTTTTTGAACCCCTACCCTACTTCTAAAAAGAATTCAATTTAATTTATACCTATATAACTAAAACAAAACAATCGCAACTGGTATACCGATGTCTGTCACATTCAGCCCAGGTTGTTTTGAATTGACATTTATTTTAATCGATGAAAATATAACGTCAATGTGCCTCCATAGGCACGGGAGTTCTTAGTATATCCTAGAATTTTCTTGTTCCAAAAATAGATCCCATGCCGACTGATAAAAATAGGGTACCCTATTTTAAGGCAAAGTTTCTACATTAATGTGCAAATTCAACCTTTTTCTCAACAAATGGTTGTAGAGAGAACACCAATTAACCCCTTTGTTACTTTTTCAGATTTTTAAATCTTCAAAAGGCTGCAGCTGCGCAGTTCTACAGCTGTTCTGAGTGATTAAAAAAGCATTGTTCTGTTCTTAAATGCATAATTTGCATACAAAACAACATGAAGAACCTCATATTAATTGCCTTTTTATCTTTAGACAACAGTTTTGGCCAGTTTTGTGCAGAAACAAGCCAGTTCAAGAAATGTTTACATTTTTATTCTCAAATGTACAAGATGGCCGCACATCCCCCTTAAGCCTCGCTTCGCGAGGCGGGCTTCGTCCGCCTCTCGCTGCGCTCGGTATTATATCATGATACATTATCTTACCATATCACATTATACAATATTGTATCACACGTACAATATCATATCATATGATACAATATTTTATTATGATACAATTTCATATCCGGTGATACAATATTATATGATATTATACAACATATGATAGTGTATTATATGACTTAATATTATATTGTATCATTTTATACAATGCTGTATTGTGTAGTAGTGTATTGATAAAAATTGTAAAATAGCGAGCGCAGCTCGCCGGCGCACAGCGCTGGCGAGCGAAGCAAGCTCTACCGGAAAGGCGTGTGCGAATAGAAAATTCGGACCAGCTGCACATTTATTCAACGGATTTTTTTGGGCGTCAGTTACTCGGACCAGTAATGCCCTGTTTTTATCGGACCAGCAGTTCCCTGTAAATATGGTTTCCCATTTCACGCTCTCACGAGAACAAGCAAGATAAAAATAATTCATGACTGTGTTCATTGCAAATATAATATGTTTTACGGTGCTACCGTTGTGGTGAGCGCAGCAAGAATTACACATACCTTGCATCATTGTCAACTAAGTGATATTTTCACATTTATCAACTAAAATCAAAGAATTTTTGAGAGAGAGAGAGAGAGAGAGAGAGAGAGAGAGAGAGAGAGAGAGAGAGAGAGAGAGACGGACGGACAGACAGACAGAGATAATTACATTTTACATTTAACGATTTTATAGGGAAGCAAGTCTATGTTTTCTGAAAGATTTTTTTAAAATTAGAAATATTATATAATTCTCTCTCTCTCTATCTCTCTCTGTTCTCTGTCTTTCTTTGTCTGTCTGTCTGTCTGTCTCTCTCTGTTCTCTGTCTTTCTTTGTCTGTCTGTCTGTCTCTCTTCTCTGTCTGTCTGTTTTTGTCTGTCTGTCTCTCTGCCCCCCTCTCTATTTTTCTCTCTTATCTGATTTTGTCTGTCTGTCTGTATCTCTGTCTCTCCTCTCTCTCTCTCTCTCTCTCTCTCTCTCTCTGTGTATGTGTGTATGTGTGTGTGTGTGTAAACTTGGTAGCTTAGGGTGGGGTGGTGTTAGGTAGCAATCAATATTATTAGGGGGAAAAGGAAAGGGAAACCAACCAAGAGCTCGTACAATTCTTCCCTTCTGTTGATATTGCGAATATTTTTTTTACATATATATAGATAAATATTTCAAGAAGGTAATATCAATATATACAGTCACACGTGTACTTTACTAGCTATGAGGACTGTGACAGCAACTATTTTTATCAGCCTCGCCTCTAGATAAGTATATACAGTAGTCACTTTTTAAAGAGATACTAGTAGCTGTTCCTCTTGTTAATAGGAAACATTTTTGGATGAATTCTTACATGAAATGACTGTTATTATTGAACACAAACTTCGATTTTTACGTACCTGCAGAAACGGTGCAAAAAGGGGCAAGCGAAACTTAAACATATAGGTTATCAGATTACAGAGATCACCGAGACGAGGCATCACATTCATTAGGTCATATTTTATCAAATCATATAAAAACCATAGTTAATGATCTTTATTGAAACATTGTATATTGTAGTGTGGTATAATTCATTCCATATGGAATTTACTGACGACGTATAATCCATATTTGGTCAACTACAAACCATGTAACGATTATATCTTACCGACTGCCTTTGTTTTAATGATAAAAAGAATATAAAACAATGAAAATCAAGCTTTAATAACAATAATATGTTTTACGATGCTACCGTTGTGGCGAGAGCAGCAAGAATTACACATACCGTGCATCATTGTCAACTTAGTAATATTTTGACAGTTATCAACTAACGTCAGAGAATTTTTGGGGGGGGAGAGAGAGAGAGAGAGAGAGAGAGAGAGAGAGAGAGAGAGAGAGAGAGAGAGAAAGTACGTAAGCGTAATAATGCCACATTCTTTAAAACTCCAACTTTAAAGTTGGAATTTCATACTTTAATCTTGGAATTTCCAACTTTAAAGTTAAGTTTTTGGAGTAACTTTAAAGTTGGAATTAAACATTATAGTTGGAAATTCCAAGATTAAAGTTGGAATTTCCAACTTTAATCTTGGAATTTCCAACTTTAATCTTGAAATTTCCAACTTTAAAGATGATTTTTTGAATTTCCAAATTTAAACTTTAAAGTTGATTTTTCCAACTTTAAAGTTAGGATTTCTAACTTTAAAGTTGACTTTTCCAACTTTAAAGTTGGAATTTCCAACTTTAATGAAAGTTGGAATTTCCAACTTTAATCTTGGAATTTCTTACTTTAAAGTTGATTTTTCCAACTTTAAAGTTGGATTTTCCAACTTCAATCTTGGAATTTCCAACTTCTGTTGTGTTATTACGATATGTTTTTCAATTTCAGACGAATTTCTTTTAATAAGTGATCTTTATTAACGCCATGTAGATACAAATTCCAAAGCTTTGTTTTGATCTTAATTGTCTCTTAGTGTTCTTCTTTCTAATCCTGCATTTAATTAACGACACCCTCTTGTTTTACATATTAAGATTACATTTATTTGATTCAAAATTATTTTGATATTTGATATCTGATACTGCATACATTTAAACGTTTTAATCTTATATATTTATATGAAAAATTCTAGTTCAGACATATACAACTATACGTTTATGCACAGTTTGCCTGTAATATAGTGTATACTGTTATATTTATATTCATGTATTTGATTCAAAATTATTTCGATATTTGATATCTGATACTGAATGTATTTAAACGTTTTAATCTTATATATTTATATGAAAACTTCTAGTTCAGACATATACAACAATAAGTTTATGCCCAGTTTGCCTGTCATATAATGTATACTGTTATATTTACAAAAAAATAAATTCAAACAAAAAAGTTGGAAATTCCAACTTTAAACTTGGAAAATCAACTTTAAAGTTGGAAATTCCAAGATTAAAGTTGGAAAAATCAACTTTAAAGTTTGAAATTCCAACGTTAATCTTGAAATTTCCAACTTTTTGTTTGAATTTATTTTTTTGTAAATATAACAGTATACATTATATATGTATAAAATTATGTATGTATTAAAGTTGGAAAAATCAGCTTTAAAGTTGGAATTTCCAACTTTATACCTGGAATTTTAAAGAAAATAAAATTACAATGTGGCACTAATACGCTTACGTAAGAAAGAGAGATCTTGTCATGAAATTCAATACACCATGGACTGCAATATTTCTACAAACCTTCGTTAAACTTGATTTTAACATCATTTTAAATCGATGAAAAAAATAGTATTCCTGGGACGATTGACCTTCATCGTCGCCGTTTGTAGCAATATCTCCGTATATTTTCTCTGCCTCATATCCAAATGAATTAAACGATTTGTCTGGATTTAACAGAAGGGCTGTTGGGGCTTTATGGGACGTCAATTGGCCTCCTTCCCACTTGTTCATAAAAACCTTTGTCCAGTTTGATTTGAAAGAATACGCATATCCCGAATATGTTGTTCCAAAATCTATAGCAGCCACAATCAGTCGGGAAGACGTTGATTTCCTATTTTCCGTGGACATTGCAAATCATTAATGTCGTACTTCCCTTACCTGCCTCCTACTTTCGTTTCACTTGAAAAAATAAGGTAACCCTTTTCTGACGTATTTGTGAGCATTAGAATATGTCTTTTTTTTTTAAATATGTTTAAAATATGAAAAAGAAGATACTGGGCAAATGTTTTTTACAAAATGTTAAAAAATGAGGACATGCATGCGTCAATGAAGAAGTTTCGATCAGTTTTACTTTTTTTCTCTTTTTTCGATTTTATCTATCTAAATACTTGTATTTCAATGGTAGATATAATTGTTTTACTTTATCAGTTTATGTACATGTATTTGTCACGGGGTTCAAAGGTGTGTGACTTTCAATCAATAATCGGATCTCAATAGTCCAATGGTCAGGGCGCTGGCCAGAGGCCGTACGTTCGAGTCCGGTTGAGACTTATTTTTTCACCACCTCTTACATTTGACGCACAACACTGAAAAAAAAAACCACGGTGTTAGCAGGTGTGTGACTGTCAATTAATATAGTAAAATAAATTACAATCACGTTTACCAAAGGCACCCATCACATACGCGGATCTAGTGGGGGAGGGGGGGGGGGGTTCTGGGCCGCAAAATTCAAATTTCTTAAAAATAACATTATAAAATGAAAATATAAAATAAATACAAAACTAAAAGAACCCATAAACAAATGAAGAACTGAAAATGTCTGAATACTTTTATAATAAATACATTACTTTGATTCCATGAAAAAAAATCAGTTGCCATGAGTACTTTCTGAACTTTGATTTTTTTATGAAGCTAAAAATTTTCCAATGTCGAATATTATTTGAACGAATTAACATAGTATCTGGAGGTTGCAAATTTTTCGTTCTTAAGTAGAAAAATTCATAAGAATAATAAGAAAAGAAGTAAAAATATGTCGCAAGATGCCATTTTGCAGCAGTTTATACAGGTAAAATTATAACGAGTGTTTCTAATCACTGAAACTAATCTTTTCATTAGCATGTGCATGCTGTTCGAATTTACTCTAATTCATACGTATATCTGGACCTCCCGTTATCATGGTTATATTAACATAATCTGATACTGAAATGTCAAAAACCAAGTTCAAATACAAAATGTATTCTTTAATACAAGTAGCTTTAACACTTGTGTTTTGGAATCATTTTATCAAATCTCCATAAATAAATTCGAGTTATCTGTAAAGGGTGACATATTCTCTTGGACATCTGTTGGAGAAATGGACAAGCTTTAAACTCCATGCCGTTCTTCTTTACTAAAAGACTAAAAGATGACAAAAGAAAATTATTATTTTTATTATATGGTAAAAAGTCCCTATTAGTTCTTCAATATTTACGAACTTGCTCTACACATACAAATTATAAGCAATTTTGTTGTACAGACTATAGTATATTATGTTGTGTGTTTTTTGGTCCGAGCATGAACCTAAGCATGCAGGTTCCAATGTCCACATTTCTAGGCATTTAAAGAAACAATATGAAAAATGAAAATGTGAAATAATCAATGTACATGCATCTTTTTATTTATAATAATATTATAACATACAAATGTATCTATATAGCCTCGGTAGAGATTTGGCTCGGCATGATATTTGGACTGACACCTGCATCGAATCTTGATGGGACTGTCCTTCATCATATATGGTGTTCGAGGCATCATGCAGTCTAAATATCAAGCCGACCCAATTTAAATATCAACAATGATTATAAAATAATAAAATACCCACGTATAATTAAGCCATAATACCTAGATTTACGATAACATTATATCTTACCTTTAGTAACCATTTCATTTGGGTGTTTTTTCATTACAGAGTGAACAACAGAAGCAGAAATTCCAGGCAACAGTCAATGAACTGACAGAAGAATGCTTTGATTTCTGTGTCACTTCTCCAGGAAACAAATTAGGGTCCTCTGTGGAACAGTGCATTAAGAACTGTGTCGATCGATTCATTGACACTACAAACTTTGTTGCAAACCGTCTACAAAGATCAGCTCTATCAGCAACCCCTTCATCAGGCTTTGACTAAAAAATCATCCTCCAATGGTTTTATATTCAGATATCGATATCATTTTCTTTGGAGTTGAACTTCAATCTCCCCTGATTAATAGACAGCATGCAATGATTCCTGTGAACTACCGGTAACTACATGTAACTATTTATTTATGTACATGAATCAATTGAAGAAGTTAAACTCTTGTGGAATCTATCTTTCTTGAACATTTTCATTAGAGAATTTGTACACATTATGTTTTAGAAAAAAAGATTTGTTTATGCTTACCAACATGAACTTTCAATAAAATTGTTTTCCAAGAGCATCATTCATTGAATAAACCTTACAATTCACCACACTTTATGCTGAATGAACATCTTCCTTACTATTGTATACATGTACAAAAATATTACAGGGATTTCAGTGTTTTAAAGCTGAACACAACTTAAAATTAGGCAAAAGCTTTTACATATTTTAGTTTTCCCATCTTTCATAGGCCTTGGAACCTGGAGGGCGAGGGGGAGCTTTGCCCTCCCCCCCCTTTTTTTTTTTTGCAAATTTAAAATTAACCATTACTTGCGCGGATCCAGAAAATTTTTCTAGGGGGGGAGGGGGGTCCAAAGGATACATGTAGTAATGTTTGCCACAGGGGGAACAGAGGCATATTTGCGATAATTTTACTGTAAATTTAATAAATTTTTATTTTTTCCTGGGGGGGGGGGGGGGGGGGACCTCTCGACCCCCCCCCCCCCCCTCTAGATCTGTGCATGCATAATCCTTTTTTCGTTGTCAAGATTTCTGATAAGTCTAGCCCCCCCCCTTTCAATTTGCTTCTGACACCCCTGTCTTTAATAGATGTATTAACACATGTAAAATGTATAAATTAACCTTTCACATTCATTGCACCTCCATTGTAATCCAATTAAAGAATGAATTTGATAGCTACCCAATTTACACAAGTAAAAACTGGGCTGGGACCTACTAATTATAAACCACAAAAAATAAAATCAAAAGAAAACATCATTTTTCTATGGTTTTATCAAGATGTCACTTCAAATTTAATGGTACAAATAAATAGTGTACATACATGAGCAGGTAAAGTATTATTTAATTTCTTAACATTACTGCAGGTTCATTGTATCTGAAATACAACTACAAGCACTTAATAACAATTGACAACTGAAACTTGAAATTGTTAATATTTAATTAATCAATGGGGCAAAAAATAAAATGGATACAAATATATAAGCATTAAAATAAAGAAAAATTATTTTAAATATGGTACATAAATATGTGGTTTGAATAGCATTTTTAAAAAATATGCTTATAATGACCATATCTGAAAGTTACATAACCTTAAAAAAAGAGGAGTTAATAACAATGAAGGCATATTGCAAAACATGGATTTCCTTATACATTTGTGT
Organism: Magallana ariakensis; assembly: GCA_020458035.1. Classification (NCBI taxonomy): domain Eukaryota; kingdom Metazoa; phylum Mollusca; class Bivalvia; order Ostreida; family Ostreidae; genus Magallana; species Magallana ariakensis. The sequence goes on from CM035815.1 coordinate 33,726,160, forward strand.
TTCATATAAAAACATTTTACTCTATGTCAAATAAAATATTGCTTTGTTGATTTATTTCCCCTCTCCAATATAAAGCGAATCAAAAACTTGAGAAAGCTCAACACATTTCTAGTCATTAGTAGCACTGAGGATAAAATTCAGTATTTTATGAAATTGAGATTGCACACAATGATTTCACAATAATTACATTTACTAAATCTGCGATGTGCTGGATCAAATCTAATGCTTCTAGCTACAATAAAATTGGCCTTGATCTAGAACATTCAATCTCTGAATCCTGTCTACCAATTGTATGACATAAATCATGTTAGGATGTATGTATAAATGCAATAAATTAAAATATACATTTTAAGTAATATAATGAATAAATGTAATAAATGAACAAATAAAAAGTTAAAGAATATACACATCAAGAGGTCATTTCTGATCATGGTCAACCTTTAAAGAAAGACATAATAAATTTGATGACGTTCGACTTTCTGACCTGAGTATCACTTTGATGATCTTGACTTACGATCAGCCTACCTAGGTTAAATAGATCACAAGGTTCAGTGGAATATATATGGACAATATGTGTTCAACTGCTGTCAGTAGAGAACATTCCAACAGATCTACAGAATATGTTACATGTACCTTCTATAACAATGACTTCTAACTTTGTAGACAATGCTTTAATAGTGAATCATGAACAACTCGGACATAATAGCAACAATCTCTATCCATCAGTCATAGGCTGAAAAACTCCTTATATGTACATAAGGGGACAATAACATACAGTATCTGTACATTAGAGGACACAACACAAAACACACAGCAATTAAATAGTCACTCAATGTATCTGAAACGATTATACAGATACTAAATAAATAACTGGGTAAGAATATAATATACCTCTACACCTGTATCTATAGATCTATCTGAATTCAGCGGCCAGTTCCTTTTCATTATACTCTGTTTACAGACATTAAATAAGAGGATACTGATCATAGTCGGGCTGAATGTGGGACTTGGTCACCGCAGTTTAAAAATATGCTATGCTAATTTGTAAAATAAGAAGCGGAGATACATGTACATAATAGATGTACAAACGTGTACGTAAGCTATAACACTGATTCACAACCAATGTGCACAAAAGCATAGATTTTTTTTTTATGTAAATTGGCAGTAAAATCAAAGCATGCTGGCCAGCATTAATTGTTTCTTTCTGTCAGAAGTCTATTTGAGAGAGTTACAGAGTATTGAAGGAATATCTAGAAAGCTCCTTTGTGGAAGAACCTAGCATTAAAGCTTAAACATAATATAACAACAAAGATGTCAATAACAGCAGTAATATAATTTATAATAAGCTACATGTATGTACTTTTTGCATAGCTAGTTTTCCCAAAATTTAGGTACATTTCAACCAACAATTCTAATCTGATCTTACATTACTAAATGCTACTCCTCATTTTTAAACACTAAATCTTTGATCAAACACCCTATTTACAAGGACAACAAGTGAACAATTTTGTTGATACCAATTTACACGAACATTTCAATATCAAGAACTAAAGATCTAAACTTAAACACAAAATATCACCCGAAACTGGAATGTACACTTTAGTGACATACAAGTTATGATGGTTTTTTAATACCTTCAATTTTACATCCAAACGCATGAAAAAAAAAAATCACAGCAAAGGTACCTATGTATGCTAAAATAAATAATATACCATGTATAAAACCCATTAAATAATAAACAGAAAAAAATGCAGAAAGCATTTTAGAGCAGAAAAAGGGGGACTATAAATATATTATGTTGACAATATGCAAAGGACTAAAGATGAAACAAGCTAACAACTCTTATTCCTCAGTCTTGGTCATATTCTCAATTCTCACATACAGCTGAATGTCACAAGATTTTATATGACTAGATGATGGTTTTTCCTCCACTTCAATGCTCCAGCCAAGAAGGGGCAGTAGAGTTGGCTGATTTGAGTTTGATGTTGAACTGTTTCAGAGTGGCATCCAATGCTGTAGCATTCCCAGTGAAATATGCTGATGTTGCATTATGGAACAGCAGTAACTGCTTGTGCATCACTTTCACCTATAAATAATACCAAGCATGCAGATATAGTTTTATTGATTTGCCTGATTTACCCATTAAATAATTACATGAATTCAAAAAATTAATGCCTTGCTATAGAGTCAACATGTGCAAAACTAATATATATAATACAATACATGTTAAGTTTGTAAGATCATAATCTATTAAAAAAATATCATAGCAAATAATTTATTAAAGATACACTTTCACATTATCATTTCTAATCAAATTAAGAAACTCTTTACTTTGTCTAATACATGTACTACAAGGATAAGATGGAAAAAATACCCTATTTTCATCTAGGAACTTCAATTTGATGGAAACATCACCCCTGAGCTTTTCAAATTTCGCTTTATGATCCTCAAACTTTCTCTGGGCTTCCTCTAACTTGTGGGCAGGTGTGGTCTCTCTTGGTCCCAACTGAAGTGCTTCAATGTCATTCCTATATGCATCATACTCCAGCCTATGAGACACAAGTAAAAATATTTATTCTTATACCATTATTTTTTTTCCTTACATTGAATATCTGCCAGTACATGCATGGATATAAAATACAGTGCAATTATAAATCATCTTTGATAAAAAGGGCAATTAGGTTATATCATATCAAATCAATTTAAAGTAAATACTAAATACTGTAAGAAAAAGATCAACAAGGATTGTTGAACAAATTAAAGATTCTTTAGTATCGATACTTATAGCACATTCTGACGTAAAATTTTATGCACTACTGTCTATCCAAGGCAAATATCTTTGAAGAAAAGTAAATGATTACGAGTTTTTACAACACTTTCAAACAAGAGGCCCATGGGCCACATCGCTCACCTGAGCAACAACAGACATAATAAAATCAGCTTTATGGAGTCATATACAAAATATCTGAACAATGTCGTATAATAGATCCTGTATAAAAAAAATTCCTCTGCATATTCATATGTTTATCATTGAGCCCCTTTGTAACAGGGTGATTTTACAGTCATATCACATATTGAGCATTGCAGTTCTTGATAAGATGATCAGACTTAAACAACTGTTTATATATATAAGGATTATAAACCTACATCAAACTTTGAACCCCTTGTGTGGTCTAAGAATTGTCCAGGGGCCAGAGTCTAAACAATTTTAAAGAATCAACAATATGTCAAAATGCTTGCATATAAGTAAAACCATATATAAAAACATTTGAGTTTTTGTGAACAATTTAAATGTTTTCCTTTGTAAAATTGGACCCCTCCCCCCCCCCCCCCCCCCCGCCATGTGGCCCAACCCTACTCCTGAAAAATCATTATCCCTGGGGGTAGGGTGGGGCCACAATTGGAAGGGGGGGTACCAAATTTTTACATACTAGGAATATATAGGGAAAAATCTTCTTAAACACATTCAAATTGTCTAGAAGAGCTCTAACTTTAGTCAGTTCAGTCTTCAAATAGTCTAGATTAACATTTGTCAAAATCATATTCGAACAATTTGAATCTTCCCTACCTGAGGATGCTTCCACACAAGTTGCAGCTTTTCTGCCCAATCGGTTTCTGAGAAGAAGATTTTTAAAAAAATTTTCTCTATATATTCAAATGAGAAAATTCGACCCCCTCCCCCACTGTGGCCCCACCTTACCCCTCGGGATCATGATTTTATCCAACTTGAATCTAGTGAGTACTCTAACCGAGAATGCTTTCACACAAGTTAAAGCTTTTCTGGCCGATCAGTTTCTGAGAAGAAGATTTTTAAAGATTTTTCTCTATATATTCCTATGTAAAATTTTGACCCCCCCCATTGTGGCCCCACCCTCCCCTGGGGATCATCATTTGAACAAAACTTGAACCTACACTACCTGAGGATGCTTCCACACAAGTTACAGCTTTTCTGGCTGACTAGTTCAGAAAAGGAAGATTTTTAAAGATTTACTCTATATATTCCTATGTAAAAATTTGATCCCCCATTGTGGCCCCACCCTACCCCTGGGGATCATCATTTGAACAAACTTGAATGTACACTACCTGAGGATGCTTCCACACAAGTTTCAGCTTTTCTGGCCGAATGGTTTTTGAGAAGAAGATTTTTGAAAAATACCAACAAATTTTCAATGATTTTTAATTATCTCTCCTTGAAAGAGGGTGTAACCCTTCATTTTTACAAACTTGAATCCCCTTAACCTAAGGATGCTTTGTGCCAAGTTTGGTTCAAATCGGCCCAGTGGTTCTGGAGAAGAAGTCTAAAATGTAAAAAGTTTACAGACAGACGGACGGACGGACAGACGGACGGACGGACAGACGGACGCCGGACAAAAAGTGATCAGAAAAGCTCACTTGAGCTTTCAGCTCAGGTGAGCTAAAAACTACCGGTAAGTGCATACATTAAATACTTCTGATACTTTATATATAACTGACCTGGCTGCCTCATAGTTCTTTATTGTGAGAAGTGTGTCTTCCATTGTCTTGTTACAGAGAGTATTTATGGTTGATGTGAAGAAATTCATGGCACCTGTAGTAAGACAACATAAGGTATTAAATTTATTGGTAAAACCTTAATACAAAGTACAGTATTTGGTTTTGTTCCGATAATTATATTTGATATGAATGGATATTAATTAAGAACATATATTCATGCCTGGCATTAGTGGGATATTAAAGTTTCAGAAACTTAGGCTGCCTTCTTTTACCTATACACATACTACCGGGTATAGATATATTTACGTTTGTGTTTTAATGATAAGAAAATCTCTTTTTAAAAGTTTTTAATTTTTACTTTCAAAAATTTTATCAGAATGGTACAAACCACATGTAAAAAAAAAAAAAAAAAGAAAGAAAAAAAAAAAAAAATACATGTAAAAGTACTAAAGTAAACAGGGATTCTAGCTCTGTTAAATCTTTCAAAGTGAAAAGCAATGGTGATATTCCTTACCCAATAGGACTTCCCCATTTTTCACCAAATTTCTTTGTGTCTCACAGTTGTATGAGAATTCTTCCTGTAGCTCTGGATTTCTCTGAGACTGTTCAGCAAAAGCCTCTCCCAAGGCTCTCTGTGTTTGCACAACCTGGCTAAAATGGTTCGTTAGTGTCCGCGCCAACCGCAAAATGTTGGCATACTTTCTCTGCATATCTTTCAGGGTTTCAATTTGAGTCTCTAGTTCTAAGTCCACAGTTTTGGACCCTTTGCCAAACTTTTCGGAGATAAGCTGTTTGGTACACTTGAAGGTGTTGAAACTCCAGTGTTTAATGGTTTCTAGTTTCGTCTGCGCAGCTTGCATTGTCTTCGGTATGAAGTCTCCACCATTGTTTTGAGGAACCCCTTGCAAGGCCAGAGAAATGTTGCTAGTTGCTGCAAAACATCATCATAAAATCAACTGAATTAAAATTCCAATATGCAAGCTTTTCTCTTCTACAAATACATGTAGATGTTGGTTTGAACACAAACGATAGTTTTCTACCATATAGGATATCAGAATCACATTTCATACCTGGTACATGTACATTGTGTTAATATGTTGTCTTTATTCAAATTTAAAAAAAAAGACTTTTACAATATATTGTTCTTGAATAATGCAAACATTATATCAGTTTAAATCAGAGCGATAAAAAAATGTAAAATGACATTCATCTGTACAATTTAAAAATGATAAACTAACAAGTTACTGTTAATTGTAAGGAATGAACAAGTTAAAGAAAAAAAAGAATTACTGTATATCAGGTTTTTTGCGCATGTATCCAATTTCCGCTTTGTTCGCGACAATTTCCAAATCGCGGAATATAAATCAGCATAAATTTGATTCAAAGTTTTGTTTTTGTAATAGAGTTCTCTCTTTCTTTATAAAGTAAACAGGTAAGTAAAAGTACGATGAACGATGTTCAGTTAGTTTAGTTAGAGGTAGAAGTTGTGGGATCCGCCATCGAGGACAAGCGCCAGGTAACAGGTATGTAAGCCTCGTTGTTTATTTAGTAATTGACAAGCTAATTAAAGTGGTCAATTTTCTTTAAGGAAATCATGTAAATGGTTTCATTGTCCTATTATCTTTCATTATTAAGAGTGACAATTTAGATACTTTTTTCCCTCTTACTTCACAGGTTTAAACAATCATGAATCACTATGAATTGAAATAGTGAAAATTTGATTTGCATAAATTTTATAAACTGTTCTAGGTTCTGATTCGTGGAAAAAAACATATGACGCTGAAAAAACCTGATATACAGTAAAACATACACTTAATTGTCATCAGTGCTACATGTATATATGCAGGTACATGTATAACATTTTCCAACCAATTCAAATTAATACATGTATAATTCAAACTGTTTCCCCCAAAAAAACATACCAATATTTGTCTTTTAGTATAATATAAATATAGTACACTTGCACCAAACAAATATTTAAAAGAAAATTTAAAGAAAAGAGTTATTTAAAAAATCTCAAAACAAGAAAGAGTTAAAAAGCACACACACCGGGAGGCATAGTTTGAGAGCGAGAGAGACCAGATTGTGCTCCAAAGTTACCAGTGGATGCTCCCGGGTACGAGGACGTCATGATCTTGTTTGGGGATCCACTCTGCACAGTATTGTGAACATCTGTCAAGTCTTGTCCATCATTCAGGATATCCTTTAAATCCTGTTCAAACATGTCATTTGCTTTTGAATCTCCATTATATGTTGTGTTTGAATCTGCCATCCTCTACGAAATATCATAACAGATTAATAATAGATGTATGAAATCACTTATATTTGTAATTTAAAAATATGAATGAACATATATCTATTAACTGATAACAAAGCTGTCATTCCCCTTAAATTCAAACCAGCTGAATAAAGCATCATCTATCTATGAGGCCACCATCACAATGTTATATCAAGACAATAGCTAATAACCTATAATATGATCCGTTACATGAAAATATATACTATATAGTGTGCAGTATCCAACATATTTGGTGTCAATTAAACAATAAAATGTTTTCTTTTGTACGTGATTCATGCAGGATATAAGGGTGGCGACATTGCAGAAAAAATAAATAACCCACGTTAGCGTATTATGTAATTTTTTTCTGCGATGATCATTTTATTTGAATCTTTCAATTTTTGAATTAATATATTGATTGTCAAAATTAAGAAAAATTAATAAAATTACTGTTAATGTACATCAGTACGTTAATAGATAAAAGAAACAGCCAAATCATCTTCTATAGGAATCTGAGTTATGATTATTTTGGTCAGTCCGTGATTTTTCTTAGGCTGCAGAAAGTTTAACCAATCGATAAATGGGGAATGTAGATTTCAGTCCTGTAAGTTTCTACAGAACTATGAATGTACAATCAATTTCAGTATGAAATAGAGGGAATCATACTTTGTGAATGTAAATCTATGATGGATAATATATTGTAAATGTATTACATTTGGCTGTGTATTCTGTTTAGTGTTTTTGGTAGAACACAGCTTCCCCCAAATCAAATACATATACATCATTAATTTTAAAAAGATACATGTTAATTGAATAAAGAGGTAGCAGAGAAGTGCTAAATCAATTAAATCCATCTTTACCTGTTAAAAAGCATTTAATATACTGTCTAATATCATACACACTAAATCAACTCCTTTGGGCGTTTTCCAAGCGGCAAATATATCATTTAAGTAGTACCCCACTGGCTATCTAGTTACCACAACATTTACAAAAAGTCGCACATACATACTATTATTTGTCAACATATCAACTATATTCGTCCACGATCACGTCTCCTTGCATGGTTATGCCCAGTTGCATATTCCAGTGATCTAACTCACATTAAAACCAGTTTAAATGAATCTTGCTGCACAGTGAATAGTATCACAAGCCATTGCATGTATTTTCCGTTGGTTTTCAATTAAGCCAGTTCAGATTTCAACTATCTACTTGTGTTTTATCCGTTAAATTCAGCTCAATAGCCCTGCATCAGCTGAAGGCGCATCCATTTTGAATATTGTTTCTGTTATTGTTTTGTATTCATACGCGCCGCTTCATTTACATTATATATTTACATTTTTGATCAATGAAACTTCACATTTTATGATTTGAAATTGTTTTATTAAATGATAAGAAATGAATTTAATAATTTTCTATTGATCGACATATCAATGGAAAAATTGACTGGAAAACTTTTTCATCAATGCGCTACGCGCATTGATGAAGTTTTCCGGTCAATTTTTCCTTTGATACTTCAATCAATAGAAAAATTAATAAAGTCATTTCTTAACACCAACCATGCTAGTTTAAATTGGTTAGGGTCGGGAAGTATATAGATATGTGAGTCTATTATTACTCCGACATTTCATTCCTATGGCCCAGATTCAGCTCCCAAGCCTGTCATGTGTATTAAAATAACAACATCACAAGATACCTACAATTTCTGTTCAAGATAGGACAATTTGGTCAGTGATTACCAAGATAGTAATTGCTTGCAAAATATGGGTACCGTAGAAGTTTGACCACCAAGTGGTAGTCAAACCCGCAACCGGCGGTTTATGCAGGACTCTGGTTACATGTACATGTATATTATTACCATGGAATCAGAGGCTTAACTATACAACTTTCGAAACATGTTGAAGCGCAAGCAAGGAGCATTGCATAACATGTATTTTCAGAATTCCTACATAGGACACACTCATAACTATTGCTTACCTACTGAACGCCTTTAAAAACTACTTAAAACTGAAGTATATGACAATGTATGTGTGTATCATCTGCTGTCTGTCTGTGTGTCCTGACACCTTGTCGGTGATGACGTATTACATACATACATACAATGCAAAGCAAAAATGTTAACTTCCCGAGTTGTTATTAACTTTAAAAAATTCAAGTCATCCAAAAAATCAAATTTATCCATTTCAATGATAAAGGCAACATCGGAATAGCTTTAAGATATCCCAAATCATCGATGTTAACACGTTTTTTAAACATGGGATTTCACCTCGGAATCGGGTTTCAAAAATTTATAATACACCATGTTGATGGACTGAATTGCCTCTGTTGGCTGCAGTAACGTTATACGCGCTATAGTATACATCAGTGTATGTTATTCAGTACCTTGGTTGCCTATATTATATCTCCATTGCAAATATGCAAGGAACTGAAAGAGAGGTTACTATGGTAAGTATAACATGAAAATGTCAATTTTGTTTCTTGATAAAAAAAAATTGCTAACTTTAAGTAAAAGTTAGCTTTATTTGAAAGGCTTATAATATTGAAATACATATTTCGGATCTAATGTGTATTATAGTTTAATTTTAATATGTGGTCTCATGGATAGTTTGAAGGATCATAGTTTGCACTGTCATCTATATTTTATACCTGCTGCACCAGCAGGTCAGAGGAGTCAGATGATGTACTCATGATATGACAGCTGGGCACTCAACTAATAAATTATTAAAATCCAATCAAGTTTTAATAATTCACAATAACCATGGTTCCTTTCATGGTTACCATAGCAATCGCGAAAATCTATTAAAGTCTGAGCATGCACAAGGTTAATATTGTAATAGAAGAGGGGGAATGACCACAAAGTTCTAGACTGGAACCCGGGACCCTTCAGTTTAGAAAACCAATGCTGTACCAACTGAGCCAAATGATAAGAATCATTCTAACAAGGCCTTGGACTTTTAGTAGTACGTAACTGTCTATTTCTCGCATCAAAACAAGTTAAAAATGATGCTGGTTTCAAGCAAATTAATATACACTGATTGCATAGTCTTGGCTCAAAAGCCAGACAAATCTTGTTGATTTCAAAGAGCCATGGATGAGTGGCCAGCAGTGAAATAGACAGGCCTAAGTCACATTGCTGTTTGACACAACTACCCAATGTCCAAGCTCTTAATTGTTAAAATGGTTCTAACTCACAAGTTAGTGCTTATAGGATTGTGGCTGTACTGTTTTTTTAATAGCTCACCAAGACGAAGTCAGGGGGAGCTTATGCTATACCCTCGGCGTCGGCATCGGCGTCCGAACCTGGTTAAAGTTTTTGTTGCAGGTCCTGTATCTAAGTTATTACTTGTCCTATCTTCACCAAACTTGCATGGATGATGCATCTGGACCTACTAATGGACTTGAAAGACTTGGATGCTGAATCTGGGTCATGAATTTCAGATGCTGGAGGAGGTTAAGGTTTTTGGAGCAGGTTAAAGTTTTTGGTGCAGGTGCCCTTTGATAGCAATTTCTAAGTTACTACTGGTCCTAACTTCACCAAACTTGCATGGATGGTGCATCTTATGATACTGATGCACCAGACAGGCATGAATGCTGAATCTGAGCAGTAGGTTTCGGATGCTGGAGGAGGTTAAGGTTTTAATAGCTGGTAAAAGTTTTTGGAGCAGGTGCCCTCTGATGATTATATCTTAGTTATTACTGGTCTTAACTTCACCAAACTTGCATGGATAATGGGTCTTATGATACTGATGCACCTGACAGGCTTGAATGCTGAATCTGAGCCAAAGGTTGGGGATGCTGAGGAGGTTTAAGGTTTTTTGGAACAGGTCACATGTTTAATAGATAATAGTACTATTTCAAACTTGCATAGTTGATTTAACTATAATATAAATGAATCGTAGGGGTAGCTTCAGATGCAGAGCCTGATCTCCATTATCAAGGATGCTAAAAAAATTCCTACCTCACTCAAACCTGCTTGATAGATGTGTTTGTTGTTAAATGATATAACATGATTCCTATGATATAGTATTGTATGATATGATACAGTATTCGTTTGTTTTATATGATACAATATTATATCATATATTATATTGTAAAAGGTTATATGATATGATATGATATTGTATCAATTTTGTGTACATTATGATATGATATTGTATCATGATATTTTTATGTATAATATTGTATATTATGATACAATATTGTATAATATGATATTGTATAATATATTATTTTATCAGTTATCACATGATATTGTTTAATATGATATTGCAATATATAATATTGTATTATATGATATGATATTGTATAATATATAATATCATATGATACGATATTGTATAATATAATATTGGTTTATATAATATTTTATTTAAACACATGAAATTATATTTATATGATATTGTTTATAATATATAATAGTGTTTCATATTATACGATATTGTATAATATGACATTGTATAATATATTATATTACTATATCACATGATATTGTATCATATGATATGATACAATATTGTATCAAATTATGTTTTATCATATGATACAATATCATATTATGTATCAAATATGATACAATATCATACAAAACAATATCATACTATATTATACAATATAATATCATATGTTACAATATTGTCATGTGTTATGTGATATGATATTGTACCATATAATTCTATAGTGTATCATATATTATGATATAATTGTATCATGTGATCAAATACAATAATTGATTTAACATGATACAATGTCATATGTTACAATATCATATTACCGTTTTATATTATATTATATGATATATATTGTAAGTATCATAGGATGCAATATCGTATTTTATATTATTGTATTGATAAACATTGTATTCTATTATACGGTATGAAATGAACATATGATTATTATACAATTTTTTAACATATGATATAGGATATTGTGTCAAAACAGTATCCATGAATATCCAAGATCATTAACTATGATTTTCATGTAATATGATGAAGGTGGTCTCATACAGGTGATGCCTCAGGAAGGTGATGCCTCGTCTCGGTGAGCTTTGTAATCTGTGATTACCTATGTTTGTACATGTAATAAATGCAGAATTTAACATGCTGTATGTGTACCAGTATGTAATGCATTCACTGAAGATTTAAAAGAAATCCCTTTTTATACTTAATTGTTTTAAACTTATAGTTAGATGGGCCATTATTTGCTATTTTAATAGAACTATATACATGTTCTTGCAACTTTTATTGGTAAAGTTTAAATGAATTAACTTCCCCACTTGATTTATATTTTTTCTCTTGTACAGCTGAGGGATGTGTTGTTATCTCACAATATAATGACAGAGAGGTGTTTCAGCACATGCATTACCAAATTCAGACAGAATAAACTCACGGATGAAGAGGTAAGATGTCATTTGAGGTTTGGTTAATACCTAACGACGAGGTTCTTGCGAACCTTGCAGTAATTTCTAACACGCAAATAAAAGTTGGTTTACAGTAAGCAGTACTACTGTATATTTTGATTAGCAGTCAGTCAAGTTACAGTATGTAGTAATTAGTAAGATATCAATTCAGAAATCTGTTTCATTTTCCAAGTCAAAAAGTTCATGATCTTGCAGTGATGGAATAAATGCAATATCACTATGAACAAACAGTTTTAATGTACCTTATTCTTATTTGTTGGACTGTAATTATTCAAACAATAACATATATGTCATTCACCTTACAAGATTGGAAAGATTGCTTAATTTTTGCTCAATTCCATGGGGATCCTCATAATAATTATCCAGTATGCCAAAGCAGACACTATTTGCCTGCACTTTATATACAGTTGAATTACGATATCTCGAACACTGATATCTCAAATACAATGGATATATCGAAGTGATTTGTAATTCCCAACCACTTATTTTTTAAGTATTTTACCCTCGATATCTCGAATACTCGGATATCAAGAAGTTTTTAAATACCGTAGTCCCATCTAGTTCAAGATAACTGACTGTATACATATATGTAACATTACAGCAAAGGTTGCTTTTTTGGATAAGGGCAGGTTTAATGTACTAGACTAGTGTAGCTTATATATTGACTTACTAATAAAAAAAAAAACAAATTTCTTCTTTAAGGACTATAGGAGGTGAAATTTAAGATATATTATTTTCCATACCATAGGACAAAATAATCCTTCTCCATGCAGATTTGTCATAACTTACATTTATCAATAACTCTAGAAAATCTTAAATTGTATGATATAAAGATATATAGTAGCTATTTATACCACATTAGCCAGCATAACTTATCATATGTCCATTTATTGATATAAAGGTATTAAATGTGTAATTCTTACTTTGTAGACATCCTGCATTGACACATGTATAGGGAGATACATGAATTTTAACCAGAGACTGATGTCATCCTTTTTTGAACAGCAGCAGGCCAGAATGAAGGCGATAGCAGAGGAGCAAAATGCACAGGTTCCACCTCAACCAGAAATTGTCCAGAAAACTTGATATTTACTTCATCACTCTAATGTACATTAACTCACCTCGGAATAATTTGCAAGTTACGCGAATGTTATGATAACTGAATGAGTGTATTTTACTTTGTATGTTTATTGGTACATGTACTTGAAAACTGTTCATTAATGATTATGGGATAGAAATTAGAATAACAAGATCATGTGTATACATTTTGATTTCATGATTGATTTTAAATGAAATAAACGAATGTAATGTTCAGTGACCCTGAACAAACTTTCAAGGACAAAGGTTTTGGTAATTGCAGATGTGTGAAATAAATGTCCAGATCCATATATATTTTTCCCATGGTCCGTCCTAACTCATGCTTCACCTACTGCCTTTGGATAAAGAGTGAGCACAATAGGGATCTTGTTCCAAGTTTCCAGGTGAAGGTCATAACAGGTTTAGACCTTTGTGAAAAAAAAAACCTCGTTCTACCCAAGATTCTCTCTCCTTTTTCCTACATATGAGGCGTGCCATTTGAGATTATTACCATCTCAATGATGTATTGTTATTTTATTTTATCATACATGTGTATATATAAATGCTAGTATATTCAATGTGTCCTTTTGACAGTCATTGATGTAATGAAAAGTAAGGCAAATTTATAGCGAAAGAGGATTTATTTAGAGGTCCTTAACCCTTCTAAGTTTGTGTGTGTGAGAGAGGAGGGGGGAGGGGGCAGCTAGGAAATAGAACCCATTAAAATAACAAACAAAAATAGTTAACAATCTGGACGCATAAATTGGTTATAGATATTTTAATGTTCATTTCAATTTCGGTTAATTAGAACTATGATTAAGCTTAAAATATTCAATAATAATGATAATTCAACGCTTTTATCATGATACGAAACTGGCTTTATGAGAGAGAGAGAGAGATAATCTCAGCGAGATTCGTCGAGACTGACAAATTTTGACGGACGTCTCTTCCGTCTCAAAGAATCTCGCTGAGATTAAGGAGAGAGAGAGATTTTGATATAATGTAAACACAATGTCAGACAAATCTTATTTGTTTATTTTGAAGAGCCATGGCTGAGTGGCCAGCAATGAAATAGACAGGCCTACGTCACACAGCTGTTTGACACATCTCCGGTACCCAAAGTCCTAGCTCTTGTTAAAATGGTTCTATTCCTTTCTTTTAAAAATATTTACAAGTCCAATATTATATTCTACTTTGCGGAAAGGTTTTCAACAGTTCTTTTTTTTTTCATGCAATATTATAGCTGATCTAATTGTTACAGTACATGTATTGTTAATAGTTCTATCTATTTATATTTACATTTCCAGTGTCTTAGCCTGTGATAACACTACGAATCGATTTTGCACTACATAATCCATAACTTCAAATGACGTCTAATTGAGGCACCAGCGGGGTTTGCTTATTTATATTTAAATATTTAATCGTACGATGGCTTAAAATTTTAAATATAAGTAATAAGGAATCATTCTTTGAATATTATGAGGTGATAATTTCGGTCGGGGCGTGATCAAATCTATCATAAAGCCCTTCGGGCTTTATTGGATTTGATCACGCCCCGACCGAAATTATCACCTCATAATACTCAAAGAATGATTCCTTATTCCTTAAATAAAGACTATTGACCTCTTGAGAATAGCTCTGAATAAAGATACTAAAGAAAAATATTCAAATTTCAAAGGTAAAATATATGAAAAGTTTTTTTTTTACTTAATTATAAAATTTATAGCTATTTGTAAGGCAAATATGAAGAAATATCGATCAAATATTTAAAAAAAAGTAAGTGTCAATAAATTTATTCAATATACGAGAATTGTTCAAAAAGTTCGTGGACACATGTAATTTTATTCAAATAACTGCGCCATTATCAAGAAAGTATTATAATATTTTAATATAGAGTATAATAATGTATTTGTATTGTACATTTTTGTATTGGAGTTATCATTATATATACATTTCCTATACAGGCCGCACGGCCCAGTCTGACGTTGAGTTATAACGACATTTAATTCTATAACGTCGTAATCCTGGGTTAACCTGATATTAATATGCCGCATTCACCGTTTGATCAGGGGGTACAATCGCATACTCCGTCAACATATCACTTGTGCCTCTTGTGGATAAGTAAACTCAAATTATTTCGATGTTTTTCCTGTTTCCTCTATCGTTTGTTTTGTTTCTATCGGTGTTTTACCTCAGTCGACACAATTTTATGATGGCGCGCTGTTCCATACGGTCAGCTGAGGTCCCTTTTTCAGGCGTTTTTAATTAAAGACATGTTTTTGCCGTTAATATCTTTTAAAAGTCCTCTGTTAGTTTGAAAATAGCTTCAAATGACGTATGAAAATGACGTACACCATTGAGACTACATTACAATAGAAGATTATGAAGTTTTGAAATGTATTATAAAAACTGTAAACATTCATATCTAAAAACTCAATTACAAAGTTTGGACAATTTTTACGCTGGGCCGTGCGTACTTCCGGCGATGCATTAATTTTTAGTTTATTTCTACGGAAAACATTTAAAACCACTTTACATGTATAGTTTGATTTGAAATCTTATGACAAAGATTTACATATACAATGTGTATATATAAACCCATTTAAGATGACAAAACGCGATTGTCCACGAACTTTTTGGACAACCCTCGAAGTTTGGAGTGGCTGTTCAAATTATGATTCGGACAAGCTTGAAAAATTACAGCTAGTAGCAGCGAGAATAGTTACAGGGCTGACTTCAATAGCATCGCGAGACTCTTTATATCAAGAAACTGGGTGGGAATCACTTCTTGATTGAAGAAAAGAAAAGCTAAAAACAACTATGTATAAAAAAAATCACAATTTAGTGCCTGACTATCTTACTAAAATTTTTCCAAGCACTCGCTCGCATGACTCTATTTATACTACAAGACAATAGCAAAATTACAGTATTCCAAAATGTAGACTAAATATTTATAAATCATCTTTTGTTCCAACAGCCATACATTTGTGGAATGGTATACCTTTAGAAATTAGAAACTTGCCAACATTAAAATCTTTTAAGAAAAGTTTTCTGTCTTCTAAATCTCAACCTCCATCATATTTTTCATATGGAGAACGTTACTGGAATGTAATTCACACTAGACTTCGACACAATTGTACATTGAAAAAAGACTTAATATATAGATGCAAAATTATTGATTGTCCTTTATGTTCATGTGGTAAAGTAGAAGATGCATATCATTACTTTTTTTCTTGTGCAAAATATAATATTCCACGAAATGATTTATTCAATGTTATCTTTAGAATAGAAAATTTACATATTATCGACACTCAAGTTTTGTTATGGGGAGATAACTCCATCAGTATTGCAGAAAATGAAAATTTATTTTTTAACGTTCAGCTATTTTTAAAGAGATCTGGACGGTTTTCACATGTATAAGATTAGATATAAACACTTATTATAATTTTCTTTTACTTTTGTCGATGTATATCTACTTTGTATAACTTCAAACAATGGTATTTTATTATGACCTTTGATAATGTAATTTTTCGTAATAGTGTAAATTTTGTGTCAAAATTTCATAGGAGAGGGCGTTTTAAGTTTCCAGAACTTGTGCCCGATCCTTTTGTATATACCATCTTTACAATAAAATATGTTCAAACCAAACCAAACCAACCCTCGTAATGGTTTTTTTTTTTGGTGATTCATGCGGGATATGAAGGTGGCGATATTGCAGAAAAAATACAACATGCATGGGTTTTATAATGTGTATATTTTTTTCTGCAGTGGTCGCTACCTTCATAACCCGCATGAATCATCAAAGAACAGCATTTTATTGATTATGCATGCATTTACATCTTTACTTTAACAAAAGTTATAAATTGATTATAAAAAGTAAGTTAAATTAACTAAATGACTGTTAATGTACATCAGTACGTTAGCTAAAAGAAACAGCCAATGTGTCTCCTATGGGAATTTGAGTCTGACATCATCCTGATTATATTACGTGCAGTCCTTGATTTTTCTTAGGAGTCTGACATCATCATGATAATTTCGCGCAGTCCGTGATTTTTCTAAGGTTGCCGTAGGTTTTGACGAATCGATAAACGGGGCGTGTAGATTTCAGTCCTGTCAGTTTCTATAGAGCCATGAATTAACAATCATTTTCCGTAATCATTCTCGGTAGATGTAAATATACAGTAATGGTGGTAGCTAAGTTAAATTTTTTCGGGGAGTTAATATTGTTGAAATCAATTGCTCTACTTTTAAGAACATGCAATTGAAGGATTATAATATTTTACCTTCGGGGAATATGGATAAAAATTTTGTACAGTAAAGCATTTTCCTGACTCTGCATTGCGACAATGAAAGCTAGCAGTAAATTATTTGATTATGAAATGATAAATAAACTGTACATACGTCATATATGCAAAACATTTGCAGTCCGAGGATAAAAAATGAATATCTAAATAAGTAACAACAAAAGCCCCTGCGGGATTCGAACTCGGGCTGTATGGATCACAAGCCCGGCACGTCGATAAAATCCTTTTAATAAAACGAAATGTCGTTTCGATCAGAGGTCAGCCATTTTGTGATGATGTGTTATTCCACCTTAAAGAAATAACCGTCCTCAATATCAATCAAGGAGTGGTGATTTATAGATAGTTGAAAAAAAAATCAACTTGCATGTGCGGATCTAAATTTCTTAAATTTTCGTAGTAAAAGTACCAAAAATATCCCTCGGACCCCCCCCCTCCCCACAAACACACACACAAACTCAAGTGTCCCTCGGACCCCCTACTCTGGTAAAAAGTCTGAATCCGTGCATGGTATGTAACTTATTTAAAAAAACACAACATTCTGTGGTCGCACAAGGGTTAATTTAATAAGTGTGTGTGTGTGTCTTGATATATATGTAAACATCTTAATAATATAATTTATTCTTTTTACTTGTTAGATGTTATAAAGTTTTGGTAGAATCGTTGCATTCATGTAAAAAAACTATAATTTTAAACATACGTGTAAACTAACAATGTAAATCATCTCAATATATAAAGAAGAAATACTGGGGAAAACTTATTAATTAGCTCTATATTCTTAATTTTAAGTAGCTCAAAAAGTGATTCAAAGCATTTTAAAGAATAACCTTCATTATGCGTGATATATTTTCTTTCTTTCTTTCTTTTTTATCCCAGGAGAAAGAGTTATTGTTACATACTAGTATTATGATTTATTTGACCTATTCACCCGGCGTTCAAATTCGCATTTTTCAGCAATGAAAATACATGAATTCAAAGATGCTCGTTAATTTTTCTTATAAAATTTTTTCAATTATAAAAAAATAGAAGAATAATCTTGATTATATATTCTTGCTGGCCAACAGTTTGGTTAGTGGTCTCGTACGATATCAGAATTTCGCGTCAAAAATACCCATTTGATCATTTGCAAATTCTACCTTTCTGAGATTATTTAGAAGGAAGTTTTTCACATATCGTAATATTCAAAAATTCTAAATCAGTTAGTGAGTTTAATTATATTGATTATGATATACTAAACATATACACGTACATTAATATCTCAAGATATTTCCACCACTTTCCAATTCCTGCTTCCCTCCCTGCATGCGGTACCAAATAGCATTAATCGGAACATCGTCGGAATCCCCCGGTCTCGCTTCTCTTACCTCTTCATAGGCGTCGGAACGGGGGGGGGGTAGAAGGGGCTTAGTCCCCTCCTCCCACGTTTTTGCAAAGTTATACATAACCTTTTTTTTTTTCTTTTTTTTTTTTGCTTGTCAAGGTTTTTGATAAGTTTAGCCCCCCCCCCCCCACTTTCTATTCGCTTCCGACGCCACTGCTCTTAAGTAGACCCAGTCTGGTTAAAATCAATCCTTCCACTAGCTCCTTTACTTTGATGGTCCATCAAAATAAAAGAGCAAGTTGAAAGGTTTGATTTTTATCAGGCCGATCATGAGCGAGACCGACAGTGGGTTTCCGACGATGCAATCTGAATTATATATCAATTAATTGAAGAACAAAAAATAAAAAAAATAGCATAAACAGTGATAAAAAAAATAAGTTTATTTTTTTTAATAGTTTAAAAGAGGAAAGTTTCATACGTTATGTATATATGCTTTCAATGTTTTTAGGTGAAAGATGCGGTAAGGGTGGGTTTTTGTTTTTGACTTTACATTTATAAATTTGTGTAAAAATGTGTCTGTTTATAAGGCTACCTGCCTATTATACGGGGGAAAATTGAATAACTAAAAAACTAATTAAAAAATATACGATATGAATTCATAGGCACTTATGACGGTAAATATATCCAATATTTAAGCATTCGGTGCTTATATCTACATGTATATCCATACTGATGGGGTTTTTTTTTTGGTATGAAATATATGTGTATCGTCGCTGTAAATCCATTATATACGCTCCCAGTCAGGGATATGAAATATACATGGAACAGCCATATTAACATGTTATTTAGTACTCTTCCGCGGCTAAAAATATTGTGCCAGAAACTTTGTAGAATCTTTTTAATTAAGGAGTAGAAATAATTTAATGATTATTTTTCAAAAGTACATATCAAATTGGTTATGTAAGGTTGAACGTTTCATTTAATCTTAAAAAAATAAATATACTCAAAACACGTGGTGACGTTTATATTTGTGCTCATGGTGCATGAATTAGCAAAGTTTATTCATAGGAAATTCAACGTCGCAGATTTCCAATGCAAAGATAAGGGGAAATATACACTGAATGTAAATATGTTAGTCATGATAAATACACTGGCACCTGACGTTATATATTTTTCTCATAATATATAAAAATAATGTATAAAAATAAATATCCTTTATAATATTACGTGTATTATTAGATATATGGTTTTTATTTTTATCATGAGAAAAATATATAACGTCAGGTGCCTGTGTATAAATATTATACTTTTATTCAATGTCGACGACTCGTATACGTACGAGTTGTTTTTATCTTCACGCATGCGCATTGGAGATAAAAGATTGCCGCAACTCCTTTCTAAGGTGAACTAACATAATATTTATTTTCATGTGAATGTAGTATTTATGGGTATGTACATATATTCCTATGTTTTTCTTTAATATGTAGTGTTTGTTTAAAGTATTCAAGTTGGCTTTGAAAAAAGGCGATGTTTTGATATGGATCGGCTGTATCACTATCAGCTGACAGTTTACACGCGTAACGTTATACGCGTTATGTGATTAACGAAGGTGTGCGTAAATTAAGTCATATAGTACTATTTTTCAAACTTGAAGCAGGATCTATAATTTATTACCTAAGGACATAATATATTTTTCTTATTTTGGGTGTAGGAATCGTTAAGTTTTTTTGGCTCTGGAATAGATGGTGCGGTACCCTGTGTGGTGTGAGATTATGATTTATAGGCTATAGATGCAATATCTCGATGACAACCCGTGGTAAACAAATTGATATTCCCATCAGTGTAATGTGACAGGGATATTACACCCGTGGCTGCTATTCACTTTAAAATTTTGCAATAAAATACTGCTGTCTATTTTGAAAAGAATTGTTGTTCCATAACATGATAAGTGATTTAAAACAAAATATATTTCTATTTATAATTAATTATTAGATTATAACTCTTAATATTAAGATTAAATATAATAATGTTGAAGGCTGTTCATTCTTTCATTCTTCATTCACTTAATCACTTTATTAAAGAGGCATGGTCAAGATTTTGGTCAAAATTTATTTTTCCATTTTTGATGTTTACTATGCTTCGGTAAAGCATTACCAATAGTCAAATTTTCTTTTACACATTCTTTTTGAAATAAAAAAAATACCAGAGATCCTTGTAATGTTGTTTTAAATATTAAACATTTGACCATAATATATCGTTAAGTTTAGAGAAATTACAGATATTTATTTCCTTTCTTTTTTAAAAACATTTTCTGGCAAGCATGAGACCCAAGTGTATCTTAACAAGTCACAAACTGATACATGATGAATTTTATGTGAATTACAGAACCATATAAACATGCTGACATCAAGGTTTATAACTTTATTTGTATGTCTTATGACAAATGATTTAGATTAATCATATTTAGATAATTTCTCTGTAATCTGATTTGTTATTTTTTTTGGAAAAAAATACCAGAGAATGACTCTAAGCAATTG